>CM022396.1:23387532-24637532 GCA_011833715.1 Carcinoscorpius rotundicauda
CAGCTATGTTGCTACCAAAACAATTAAGATTTTTTTTTGTCTAGTTCAACAAGATCATCCATTAAACAAACCAGTGAATTGAGATGAAAAAGTACCATGGAAGCATATGAAGTTTAATATAAAATATATTCCAAAGTGAATATACAGAGTGATGAACAATGAGCTATTCATCCTTCTGAGAAATTTAACAATTATCAAACATTTGTGGGTGCCATATCAAACAAGTGTAGAATATCACACTAGAAGGAAATTTCCAAATTAAAGTTCAGGAGAAGAAAAAAGAAAAGGCTTTAGTTGAACTCACAGAATATTTAGAAAGGCTTGCGAAATGATGCTTTAATTAGTAGATGAACAATTCATAGATGTTATAATAGACAGTGTGTCAATAAGCTGAATCAAGATGTCTATATATCTTAAAATTGAACTAAAAGTACCATGTAGTAGTTATAGGGTCATCAAATCAATTAGTACTGAACCCCTCCTCCCAAAAAAATAAAAACAAACAACATTCTAGAAGAAGTGGAACCATTGTTTAGATAACTAATAATAATAAATGGAATAAACTGAAATAAACCATAAGATATGCAATGTATGAAACCCTGATTTTAGATGACTGGCTCTGGCTGTACAGCTACAGTTGAATAAATTTGATAATAATAATTAGAAAATTATGTACAAAAATAAAGGAAACAAATGGACATAATATTCTAATAAGACAAAAGATGGAAATTATCTTTAATATGGGGAGCTTTTTTACACCTCATGATATGTGGGTAACTAATATTGAAGAGTTCCTTTTGGGAACTTGCCTCAATTGAAGATTATAACAAGGAAGTTCCTTGTGCACTGTACAACAGTTAATGTCAGAGGTTAGAACTTGCAGTGGCAACAAAAATGGTAATTGTTGTATCAACAAGAAGTGAAATACTCCTAATAGGATTTATTAGTAATAAATTTACATCTAGTGGTTGAAATATAATAGACCAAATATTCCAGTGTGTTCTGGGAAATTATTTATTGGAGTGTGTTTTGACTGGACTACTCTGGAAAATTGTACTAATCTACTTAGATGGCATATATACACATAAGACCTTTGACAATGCTTGTGATTGGTTAAAGGAAATGTGAAACAGTTTGAGAAGGGTAACCTTAAGCTGAATCCTAAGAAGTGTGAATTGTTCCATTAACAGATAAGTTTCTGAGACAGAGAGAAATTATCTACAGACCCTTCTAAGATATCTGTTTAAATCTGATCAGCATGAAAGAACTTACGTGAGACAATTTCTGGGACTGTACTTTTACTATTGTCATTTTGTAAAATCATTATCTGGCATAAATCATCTACACACAGATTAATTGAAAAACCTAACAAGTTTTATCAGACTATTGATTGAGAAAAAGCATTTAGTAAACTGAAGAAAGAACTGACCATTACTTCTGTAACAGCATACCCGGTTCATGAAGATCACCTCTTATTAAATACAGGTGTTAGTAATTTTGCAGTGGGAGCAGTTTTACGTGAAAACTACACCATAGAAAAGAATGTGATTGTCTTCCATAGCAAGGTAATGAATACTGCAGGAAGGAAGGTACTGTGTAATTTGAAAAAAGCTAGTAACTGTTGTTAAACTCGTGTTTATTTATATAGGCAAATATTTACTACTCACAGCTCGTGGAACACTGAGGCAGCCTAGTGAATTTTTGCAATTCAGGATGTCAGATAGCAACATGTATTCAGAAACATAAGGGGTACAACTTTAACACTATGTTGCATGCTAAATTTGGAACCCTGGAAATACTGAAGACCATGTGTTAATGAAAAATATAAACAAGGTGAAAAAAGAAAAGCAAGAGTTTGTAAAGATGATTAACCTTATATTTAAGGCAGTATCTCCAAAAATGATGATGAAGAAATAATATAGGGCGGCACATAACTTAAGGATGCTTGAGCAAAACATACAACTTTGACAACAGTGCAGAAAAATACTTGTGGTAAAGTCACTCCATTCAGCCAGTAGACAGAGGAATTCATTATATTTGCAAAAAGGCTTCTTATGTCAATAATGGGAAGGTTCTAGTGAACAAAAATAAATTACAGCTAAATACTTTTGTATTACACTAAAACAACAATTAAAGGTATTAAAAACAAATAACCTTCAGGAAAAAAATTAAAATGAATGTGAACATTTCCAGTTTCATGTATATTGTAAAATTCAATAAAATAATCTAATTTGTATTGCTGAAATAAAGCAGAATACCATATTCAAAGGTTTGTATTGAACATCAATGTAAAAATGAAAAACAAAATCCTATATTAGAAAAAAATAAATATCTAGGATAATTTACTTAAGATTTGTATGAAAAAAAAATGTGAAATTTACTTCATGTTGTCTTTTGAATAATTTATTTTTTTATCTGCACTGACTGAACTGTAATTTCAAAAATGTAGAAATTTTTTCTGTGTTGAACTTGCAGTGACCCCTGTAATGTTTCATACGTACACACGTATTTGGTTTACACATAAACACACTTGTATTCTTCTGTAACAGTGTATATAATAACTTTTGGTAAATGCATAATGTTGGCACATGTTAAAGTACCAAATTATCAGAGGTGTTATGTGATGCTTGGCTTCCTCAATCATTTCCACACAGGTCTAAATTCTTGTCATCACATTCAGTATTTTACTTGTGTCAACAAGTTTGGTATGAAATTACAAATTACAATTCAAACTTTAGTATTATACATTACTTTCTAATTTAAAAGCAAATATTAAAAAAAATATGCCTAAACATCAATTTTTGTGGGTCATGTGATAAGTTCAATGCAGCACTTGTTCAAATTAGAAGTAAGTCAAAATGCAAAGTCTGTAGCTTTGTACAAATTAAAAACTCGAATTACAAATATTAAAAAGTTAGAATATAAAATAAGAACCTATCATCTTTTCTATTTGATGAAATATTGCTTATGTGCTAGATCAAAGACAGTGGCCCTGCATATCTCCATTACATACACTTCTGTCTGACATGTGAATAACCAATCAGAAGCTCAGAATGAAATGTCCCCCTAGTGACTTTCTTAGTCATTTTCAAGAACTATGACATCTATTCTTTCCATTCAAGATGATAAGTTGAGTCTTTAGCTGCTCGAAATTTCATGTTTTTAGACCCAAATACATTTATTAACGTTGATAAATTGTAATGGAATTTGATGGTATTAATATAGTTATTTATAACTTTGTTATTTCACATGTGCACACAAAATCTGATAAAATGATATATTTCATTTCATATCCTCCACATGTGAAACTTTATAAGGCTTAGCAACCTACAGTAAGCGGCAAACAAGTACAAAAGTCGTGACTTGAAGAGATAATTGTTTTTGTTTTACTTCTTTATTTACTGTTTCAAGAAAAATAAGATTGAGAATGATATATATACATATATAATAGTTGAAATGTGACTGTATTTTACAAAATACTAGTCTGCTAAATTAATTTGTGCATATATATATATATATATGTTTCTACTACTTAGAAATAAGTTTTTAAACTTATATATATATATATATGTTTCTACTACTTAGAAATAAGTTTTTAAACTTATTTGTTTTAAATATAGAACAATAAATCGAGAAGTAAAGCATATAATTATCTTTTCCCGCTATGACCTATATACTAGGTTGTTGCTGGACATACATTGCTAAGCCTTTTAAATTTTGCATGTGGTGGATATGAAATGGTTTTTGTTTATAGATATTATACAGTTGAAGAACTAAAAATCATAAAAAATTGCACTAATACCATAGAATTCTACTATAATTTTGTAAACTTAGTAACAGATTTATTTAGATTTTTAAAAATATAAAACTTTGAGAAGACTAAAGACACAATTTATGTTATTGAAAATTTGGATCAAAATAATGTGATGCCTAAAAAGGCATCAAAAATTAAAATAGCCAAGAAAATCACTCTGGAGACATTCTAAACTGTTGATTGGTTATTCACATGTCGTATACTGCAGTAAGAGTATATAAGAGAATGTTTCAAAAAATGGAAAGAGATAAACAGAATCACTGTATTTGATATATATTGTAGCTTGTTAATATTAGTAATTTGAGTTCCTAATTTGTACAAAACTCTATGGACTTGGTGTTTTGACTTCACAGACACCTAATTTTAAATGTGTTCTTTTAATATTTACTTTTAAATTAAGAAATTAACTCATGTACATTTGATTCAATCTTAACGTAAATTCATAAAATAGTAGTTTAATAAAATTTTAAATACAAGTCAACAAACCCAATGACACAGTCTTTGAACCCTGACCTGTTGTGAAAGGTTTAACAGAATTTGTAAAAGTATAAAGGTGCAGCTCAGTGTAGAAAACAAATTTTGTTGTCACTGGCTACATGTATATGCAGTTTTCCTCTTAAAAATCTGATTTTAAATTTACTGGCATACAGAATTTTCATGGTATTTAGACTGATGCAGAACTTGTTTAAAATGTTAGATTACAAAAAATGTGATTGTTCAAAATTTTTATTTATAGCAAAAATTGTTTTAAGCTTGTTTCAGTGTTCTTTTAAAAGTGAAGAACAATGATTTTATTTTACTGGAATGTAATTAAAATTCAACTTGCATAAAGTTATTCAAGCCAATATAAAAATGTAGGCTTAAGGAGGAGATTGGAAGAAAGTTTAATTTTGATATTTTTTTAAAAGCTAGTCCATTATCTGTCACTTTAAAATATCCTTATTTATTAAGATACTTGAAAGCACTTGGAGGTACAAGAAAATGAAATGAGATAAATGATAATTAAAAAATAGTATCTCAAGCATTTTCAGAAGATTAGTTGTTTTTTTTGTGTGTGTGTGTGTGAGTGAATAGTTTGGGAATATCTAGTGGCATGTATATGTAATGAGGTAAATACTGCTTTGAGTGAAATGTTCTGTGTGACACTGTGGGCTAAATTTGATAAACTTTTATCCAAATGCAGGTGGTTTTCTAGAATTCCAGGCTGCTTACCCTAATCTTTGTGAAGATAAAACTTGGAAATGTTCACCTTTAACATCTTTATCTCAGCCTTGTCTCTCAGTTACACATCAGGGGCCCACCAAGATTCTACCGTTCATGTACCTTGGTTCACAAAGCGATGCTTTTAACAAAGAGATGTTAAATGTAAGTACCACAATTAATATAAGAAAGTTATAAATAGTTTTTGGTGTAAAAATTGTAAATAAAACATTCTTAAATAGATGCATATTACAGGGAAAACGTGATTATTGTAGCTGCATAAAGTATTTTTCCCACTATTTCTAAATGTTGTACTAGAAAGCTAAACTAATAAATGACATAGTAACTGGCAAATAATCTAACAAAATTTAGTTATTAATTTTTGTTTTGAATTGGAAAATCTGACAAGCACTTGATTTACTCAAACACATTTTCATCTTAACATATATTGTTGTATGTAATAGTAATTTAAAACAATCATTTCATACACATATAGTTTCTTTGTAGTACATAGATTTTATGAAGATAATCCATATTACAATAACAGTTGCAACTCAAAACAAGAACACCACTATTTTGGATCATGTTAAATGTGTAATGTGTTCAAAATAACTCCTTCGAATTGATCTCCCATACATAATGTTAAGTAAGACACAATACAGCTGTCCCATGAAACAGCAGTTTCTTTACTATTCAAGCTATAAAAAGTATCACTTCAAGCTGGATATTGTTTGGTCTAAAATTAGAACTTATAAAATTTAAACATTTTTGGAAAAGATATATGTCTCATAGGAGAATAAAATATGTAGTATTTGTATGTTACATTATATATGCTATCATAGTTTTCCTGGCAGATCCTGTTGGAAAGCATTTTGTGAGCTGTAAACATAATGCCTGATGCAATAACAACTACTCAAAGCATTAACAGTACATGATTTCAATCTGTGTGATTTTGGATTGTTTTTTAAATGGATGATATAAAATAATTAGTCATTTACAACAAAAGTAAAAATAAAATAAAAATTAATGGTTTGCACTGAAAATAATCATTAGTCATATACTCTCCAATTTTGATTTTATTTAATTTAGTGCAGAATGCAAATGTTATCACTATTTTTAAAACAATGAATTAAGAAAGACTTGGAATCACGTTTTTTGAGAAAACTAAGATAATTCAAAAGTTTACATTTTAAATAATTTATGATTTATATTGTTTGTAGTAAATGTTGTGTTGGAAATTTTGTTACAAGTTAACTGGCAGTAATTTATGGGAGACAAAAGACAGATTTGAAATGCTATTTCTACATACATCTGATGTGGAAACTAAAATAGGTATATTGAGAGGTCTGCAGGAGAGAAAGACATCTGCAAGCTATGTTCTTTTTCATCAAATTCATAATAGAAGTTTGACTTGTATATTGGTACTGCAAACTGGAGAACTATAAGAAGTTCAGTTGTGTGAAAAACAAGTTAAAAAAAAGTAGCAATGTACAATTACAGTTTCTCTAATGTTGTAATCTTGTACCATATTAATTTCTCTAGTCTTTTCTCCAAAAGGCAGTAAGCTGAGGTTTTAAAGTTTTCACATTCTAAACATTTTTTCATTTATAATCTTTATTTCATTAACCTTCTGTGGAAGTTCTGAATTTTTTTCATCTCTGGCATCCTTTTGTCAAGGATCATTGAGTTCTTCATATTTTATCAGAAGGATTCAACATCCTATTTTTTTTCCCCACCTCCCATACCTACTATACCCATTTCCTTTCCTCTGCCTTGGAACCCTATGAACAGTCTGTACCTGTCAGAGGTGATTTTGGAACTACTATCTCAGTTAGCCATCAAACTTATTCTACATTCTTTTCCAGATTTTTATTTAAGACTTCATGAAAACTGGGGACTGGAGCTCTGTCATCAAATTGTTCCACCTTATTCACTTTAGTCAGCTGCCTTGTTTTACCATGGAATCATTTCTTACCCTACAGTTATTTTCATCAGGCTTATGAATGACCAAGATAAACATTGCTAATGCTAATCTCCACATCCCTATATTACCATGGTCTCGCATTTATCTTAGCTTCATCCACCATGAATTCTCTATCAGTTTGGTGCCTTACCTTTCAGGCTTGCTACTTTCCCTTTTGTTTTCTGTCAGGTGGTAAGAACCTTTTTCACTTTCTTCGTGCTTTGGAGTTGAATACGTTCTTGTAGTGGCTGCTCGGGTGGGTTGGTTAATCAAATTGAAGTCTTTCCTCTGACCTGACCCCAATATCCTGTCCATCTGATTATCTTTGATGTCTCAGGTGATCACAACTTTCTCCTCTACAATTTTTTTCTTTGGAACTGTTAGCTTGCCATGCCCTTTCAGCTCCCTCACTTTATATTCAGAAGATTTTATTGCTTTCAAGGATGTGGTTGCCAATGAAGGGATTGGTTCCCATTGGTCGTGAGTATGTGTAATCTTTTCATGAGCTCTTCATGATCAATGGAGAGCATCTCTTGTCAGCTCCCATTACCCTTCTTTGTACCCTGATGATCTTCACAGCTGGTTAGACAAGGCCCATACATCAGCAGGCTTCCAACTTTCTCCTCATCCAAATCTACATCTTTTCACAGATGCATCCTTTCAGGTGTTATGGGTAAATAGGTTAGTCAGCAGGAGTCTTTGGATCATTGGTCTGTAAATGAGAGGTCTTTACTTATCACTTCTACCTTTTTGTTGTCTGTCATGCTTTGAATCAATACCCTCCTCTCCTCATACATTGTCTGGTGAGGATTTGTTCCATCAGTTCTGCAGTGGTAGCATATATCAATTACAATGGAAATCTGTTTTCAAACATTGAATTTAATATATTGAACTCGCACGCACCACATTTATCTCAGTGCAAGTCATGTTATAGGTGCTTTCAGTCTCATAGTGGATCATTTTTCCTACCCTGATCAAATATATCTAATGGAATGTTTTTAGATACCTTATTTTCTGTTTGCTTTGCAGTTGGTTGGGTTTTCCTGTGTAGATGCATTTATCACATACCTCAATCATAAGTTATCCCTCTTTTGGTCTGCAGTACCTCAGGCTTAGGCTATCAGTGCTTTCCACTAGGATTGCTCCACAAATTTCTTTGTTTATCCTCCTATCCAATTAATTTGTTGGGTGAATGCTTTCATCCAATATACTGTAAGTTGGGTTCTTTTGATTGTTCCTTATTGGTCATTTCAACTATGGTTTTTGCAATTTACAGCACTTTCATTTTTTCCCTCCAGTACCTCTTCCTTTGTCTCCCTTCCTTCTTTGTTAACCTCGGTTGCTGGTTTTACATCCAGCCATTTACATCCTTTATCTTCATGCCTGGCTTTTATCAGGTTTTTGGCAAGGAATTCAGGTTCCTTCCTTTAAGCACCTTTCTTTTTATCTTGTTCCATATGTCTTTCTACAATGGAGCTGCATCACTGCAAGTGGAAAATGTTGCACAATTGGTCTGTGGCTGGCAGAATTCTCCACTGACCATGGCTCAAATGTGGAGTTTCTCAATGTGTCATTTAAGTTGGTATCTTGAGTTATCAGGCAGCCTTATCCTATACCTTTAGTTTTTCTTTCTCTTGTCCTTACCATCTTAATGCGTTCTTTCCATATTCATTGTCCCTCTCAGTGACCAACTTTTCTGGAGTGGGATAGTAATGTGGTCCTCTGTTCTCTTAATTTAACACTGTTTGAACCACTTTGCTTGTGTTTCATGACCCATCTTTCCCTTAAAATGTATTTCCTTTTCCTCCTAGCCTGTGGACAGCAAAGGTCTGATTTGTTTCCCATTGACATTTTATAGATGCTTTATCATCCTACCTATCTCCTCCTTTATTCAGATGGCTCCTTCCTCTTAAAGATCTTAGGAGATGGAAAGAGTAAATCTTTCTTTTTACCTATTTTCTCATTTCTACTCTCCTGATTGAGATAGATTTCTACGTACAATTTGTACTCTTCATTATTATGTTGACCATGCAGTTTCCTTCCATGGTACATATTCTTGATTCTTTATTTCTGGAAATTTTTTTCTGTTTGGAATCTTTTTTCCTTCTACCCTCATTAATTGAGTTTTACTTTTGATTTGATTGGCTTCTTCCCCCTTATCTCCTTCCTCCCAGAATATGTTCCAGGTGTCTTCTCATCAGATTTGACACCTTACCTTTTCCCTCATTAGTGTCTTCATCATTAGGTTTTGGTCTTCAACCTCTGGCTGTTCTTCAGGTTTTAGGGAAATTTTGACTGGGTAAGTTTGTATTCATACATCTTTCAAGAGCCTTTGCTTCATTTAATCATTATATGGATCACTGTGGCAAGTGGTGCAAGGTATTCTTCAAATTGAAATCTGTGCTGTTCAGCTATGTTGATGTGCACTTGATCTTCCATGGCTTTGTAATGCTCACTTTTATGATGGGGTGTTCCACAAGATCACTTATAGATTAGTAACCTTGAAATGTAATTGCTTCATAAACTTATCTGTTCTGTACCATACCACCCATGGACTGCAAGTGTAAAGCGGAAGGAGACAGCTGCCCATCCCTGTCCTGCCTTGTATTGAATAAATCGATACGATATGAATTTCAAATAGGGTTTTGTGGTCTCCTGTTGCACTGTCTCAGGTGATGACATTTATCCAGATTCTCTACCGTGTTCTCACTCTCCTTTCTTCTAGTGGATTGTGGGACTCCTAAACACTTTCCAGTTCTAAGCTGCTGGGGTTATTGGCCATGGAGACACCGAACTGGGTAGGTTCCACTCAAAGACGGCACTAACCACTCAGTGCAGGATTGGGTGGTTGTGTTTTGCAGGTATAGATGACATGCTATCCTCCAATATGCAATATACACTCAGAAAGGAATGAGACATAAAATTGTAGTTTACTCCTGCAATTGGTAGCCCTCACCCTGCTCCCATGTTGATGTAAATACCTAGTGGTTTTCAATTTAAAGTAGAACCAATCAACATAAATCCTCACACGTGTTTATAGTTGTTTATATTTTTCACTCGGGCACACTCCATGCAGTCTGCCACAGTGGAGGAACTGGGAATGTTCTGGTTCTGTTTTTTTTTTGAGATCATTTATTGCATCTTATTCCAATGATGTTATTACTTTTCAGATGTTTTTTTGTCAATTCTACTATTGGGAGAGCTGATTTATATTACACACACATTATTTCAATATGAGATGCAAAGTCTCTAGATTGATAGATCAAAGCTACTGTGTCATGATTAAGATTCAGAGAAGTTCTATATTTCCCCCAGTCTCTTGTACTTGAGGTGAAGATGGTATAATTCTCCTTCTATCTCACATGAATGTTTGTTCCCAGTAGCATGGTTTTGGTTGTTGTTGAGTTACCAAGTACAGTCTATTCTGCCCCAGCCATTCTACACCTGGGGGAACCTCCAATGTTTTACCCATATTTATATTTTGTGGGATTAAACTGCATATACATTTTATGGTTGGCATCACAAACCTGCCACAGTTATCTCTCACTTGCATGTGCTCCTGTTTTTTTTCAGCCCTTATTTACTACACACTTCACAGATCAGTGAAGGGTACATCTGGTTTCAGAAGTGATGTGATTCCCCTCATCAGCTCTTCAGATCTGAGTCCCTCATTTCCAAGTGTATCCTTCAGACACTTTTAGCAAGTACTTCTGTCATTCCTTCACACTCACCACACCAACTAATCAGTGTGTTATACTAACCAAACTTGTGAGTGGAGGGAAGTACCATATCAGAAGTTAGAATTTTTCGATAATGAAAATGTGTTTCTAACAGTACTTCCCAACCTTCCTCCGAACTTTCCCCAGTGTTACGTTTTCTGACAAACTTCAAAATGATAGTATGGAAGAGGCATACAGAAGAAGTCATGTGCGTCATATGAATATCTCTTTCTTCTTTGTATGGAGAAGTGACACATGATGATTTACATGAGAGACATGTTGGAATCATTTGATTCCAATAGGGGAAAGCAGAATGCTTGTGGCATACATGAAGAAAAAAAACCTAGAGAGTAGCACTGAATGAGAAATGCCTATTGGAAATACCTGTTCAGTGTAGAAAAATTATAACTTTCGTTATTTACTCTTAATTTGATAGGTTTAAATGTATATTTTTGCTTTCTTAAAATGTATAAGAATATTATAATTAAAATAATATGAAATTGGAGTAATAAAAAAACTTCACAGATTTTGTCATGGTCAGCTCTCCTGATTGCTATAGGCAATTGCTAAATACTTGTATTATTGGTCAGCAGGTTGTTGTCTTCTAGTGCAACTTTAGGTGTATCTTGTTGCTTAACCAATAATCTTCTTGTCCTAATAAATATAATGAGTCTAAACTAAATTTTCCATTTTTGAGTAAGGAATGCATGTTTGTTACTTATTAACAACTGATAAGAGTGAGTAAGCTGAGCACGTTAGTAATAAAATATCCTATTATAGGTGATGCTAAATCTCAGAACATTATTTTTCATATAACTACAATTCAACAACAAAATATTTTAATGGTGTGACAAATAATGAATTTTGGAGTGCTAAATTTTATCTCCGTATTTCTTCAAGCTTGTATGAAAGTAAGTACACAAAACTTCATACCTCAGTGTTTTGAACTTCTTAGATAATTATTGCATATAATTGTATAAGCATATAAATATGGTCAGGTAATGTTTTGACATTTTGTTTAGGCCATCATTATACTTACGAAAATGATAATTTGGCACAATAGGAAATACAAGATCAAAGGAATATTCTGATCATGTGAAGCAAAGCAACAATAAAATTAACTAACAGTATTGACTATCTAGAAACAATATTATTATAGTAGAGAAAGTAACATTAAAAACATTTAATCTTTTAAATAAGCATTTTATTCATAATGTTGGTAATTAAAAGATTTTGTGAAAACTTTCCATAACTCTCAACACAGGCTCAATGAATTTGACCAATCATGTGACCTCTTTGTACTCATTTAAAGTCTATAGATTTAACACTACTAACATTCAATACAATGTGCATAATTTCACAAAATTTGGCAGTTTTATGTTTAAAATTACAAGTCTTTTGCATACAAAAAATATTTTTAGTGAAATATTTTAATAAACTAAAATAAATAAAAGATTTGTTCATTTATCAAGAGTATTTGTTTTGAACAGTCCAAGTGCAAGTAATTTCATGTTAAGGTTAAAGTACTTTTACTTATCCCAAATTTCCTTTATATAATCCCTGAAACCTTCTACATATATTCAAAATGGTTTTTCCATTAAATAATGAACCACAAATATAATCTAATAACATGCAAAAGGTAGACAATTTTTCTGTCTTGCAAATTATGCAGCAACAACCCTTGGAAATTCACCTAAGCTAATCATTAAGTTTCTCACTGGAACATTCTTTGTACTGTGATACGTCATTTGATTGATGAACACCTTGACTGTATATCAGTTATATGTAATGTATAATTATAATTAAACATATAAGAGAAAACTATGAACTTATTCTGAAAGAGGGGATGTTATTGTTACATGATCTATCATTTTAGGTATCTATAACACAATGGCATTTAATGGATAAAAATGATCTTTGAATATATTATACAACAAGTTGAACAAATTTTAAAGTCTCAAGTCAGTAGACTTGTTGCTTGGTTGATCTCATTTCATACAAGTATAAATCTATCAGATTTATTTGATTGTTCTGTTAATGCTTTATTTTTATAGATCGATACTAAAGAACTTATGAGTATTTTAAGTAATTAGTCCTTCTAGAAACAACAAAGTATTTTGTTCTTTGACTTCACAGCTACTCTTTATCATGAATAGTATGACAAGACTGTTATCATTGCTACATTTAAGTTCTCTAATCAGTTTTTCAATCAAGATTTTACGCGGTGGCAAGGAAAAGTATTATCTAGGATTAGTCCTAATGAGAACCCCATAGCCACTCCACCAAGTTCTTTTCAGCCAGTTCATGCAAGTTCCATTAAATATGAAATAGTTGTATTTCCAAAATTAATAATTAAGGATATAAGTTGTTTCTTGGTTGAAATCACAACCATGAAAACCCTCTAAAAATAGATTTTCCAAGCAGATGTTTACCAATTCTTTCACTGATCTTTCACTGAAATATTTCTGAATAATAAAGCTACCACAGGGAGATGTAGGTTTTTAATTTGCTAATGAATGAGAATTGGCTTAGGACATTAAATTTGTTAAAAGTTAATGGTTTGAGGATAGATACAAAAAAATTGTCCACTTTTTAACAATGTATTTTAACTGCTGAAAGGAAACAAGCATAATGGATGATTCTGCTTATGGATCTCAGGGACACCATACTTTATTACTTGGTCTGCAAGGATATAATTGGTTGAATGCATTATCAGTAATAATGGTTTTGCTTTCTAACTCTCTCAAGAAGCACTGTAAGTCTTCTTAAGTAAAGGGTTTGAACTTTAAACTGTCATTAATTAAATTAGAATGTCTAATACTACAACTCTGTATCCTTTGTCTGGATATGTTATGATTATGTTTGGATTGTGTGAAAGCTCCTTTAGAGTTTAAAAGTTTTCCTTTTTAAAGAAGAAAGAATGATAAGAATTATTGGTGAGAAAGAATGAAAGCACAGTCTTGGGTTAGAGCAGGAGTGTAAATAAATGAGTTTATGTTCTTGTATGTAATTTCAAAAGGATATGAGTATTCAGCAAATCTTACATTACAGAGAAACTTGGACATTTTCTGAATTTAGTATTTTGGGTTCCTCTTCCAGAAAATATTTTTGGCATTAATTGTATGCTGAAACATTTGCACAAGGCAATCTGAAATTTGTAACAAAAGAACTTGGATACTACATTTTTCCTTTTATAAATTGTTGAAAGTTCCGTATCAAAATCCACATTTTTTATTTTGAAGTTGCATTTCTTTAATGAATAGAAAGACAGAAATGCATTTAGATCATATCTTCCAACTGATGCATTAGCTACAGATTTTCAGGAATGAAAAAGCAGTTTTATAAGAAAGCAGTGTGACAGTTACAAAATCTCTCATACCTAATTGTTTCCAACTTCGTAGTTGCCCTACATAAAAGGTAGAAAAATTACGTGACTATATTTATATACATGTATGTGTGTGTGCATAGTTATAAGTAAATTAAGGTAATACATCAGTGGCGAATAACACTGAAATTATAAGTTGAAACTATTTCCAAAACAAAGCATGTTATTTTGCGAATTCTTTGAACATGAAGACAATAGAAGAAAATATAAATTATTGTGGTTTGCAGAAGGAGAAGGTTTTATTGTGTGTGGATAGCACTTGTGATACTTAGTTACCTTGAGTAAAATTGCAAAAGTAACCTCAACCATTTTCATATTTGGCTGAATTAATTGATTTATTGCCTAGGTTTACATGATTTTTGTTATGATAAATTTTCAGTATTCTGCATTTATGAAATTAAAATGTTACATGTATTTATAACCATTTAATACATGTAAAATACTTTTCTAGAGTCATAACATTACATACGAGTTGAATGTCAGTGCCAACTGCCCTAAGCCAGACTTTATTCAAGATACACATTTCATGAGGATCTCAGTCAATGATAATTACAGTGAAAAACTCCTGCCTTTCTTTCCTAAAGCTTTCCAATTCTTAGGTAAGTGCTGTCTCTATCTTTTATTGTCAGCAGAGATCTTACTAGTGAATAGCTAGTAAGTTTACCCTTAATAAGGCTAAGTAATAGACAGCTCATCGTAATCCCATGTTTGGTACACCTGGTGTTTCTTGTCTCTGGAATGTATGGGTGAAACTTGATAAACTTTTTCACATGTAATTTTCATGTATAAAATAAAACAATTATAAAATATTTGATATTTTATCAAATATTTCTCTAGTTTCTGGGGATATTACATGCCTGCTAATGGTAGGGTTAAAGTGACTTGTTGGACAGTAGTAGAAATAATACACTGAGTAGTATTTATGTAGATACATACATAAATACAGTACTAAATCTGATATTTTGAAATTTTTATTTTTCTTTCTTTAACCCAACTAAATTCTCATTGCTTTTGTTGAACAAAATATGAAAAAATCAAGGTAAAAAATAATTCTAAAACTATTTTTGAATGTGGTACTTTATTCATCAAAAAAGCATGAAGCTTATATTTTAATGGAATCCTAAACAGTTAGGTAACTTACATACTGAAGAATAAACTTAGTAATAACCTCAATAAAATTATATTTTCATTGTAAAATGACTTTGATATATTTTTTAATATGTCCAAGATAATCTTATAAATGCTTAGAGGAGAAACATTACAGACTGAATAAGAATGTGATTCAATCATAGTTTAGGGTTGGAATCAGAACTGGTAAACAGCAACTTAAAATATAGTTTCAGCACCAATTCCTTTGTTATCCTGTAGTTGGTGTTGCTGAATATCTGGAGAAATCTTCTTGCTTGTGATTAATATAATTAGATATATGAATTTAAAAAAACAAACAAAATTTGTGGATTTATTTATATTGTTTTAAAAGTATTTGATGACATTTAAAATTTGAATTCTGGATTATATTTGAAAAAAAAAAAGAATGCTTTTCAAAAGTTAATTATTTATGGATTTGCAACTGTTAATCACCTGGTAATCCCCAATGAAGTATTGGGAAATATATTTTGTTTGCAGGCGTTCTAAGGAGCACACATCAAGTTAGTGTTGGTAGAAAGTTTTTCTTTTAAATGTGTGTGTGTGTGTGTATGCACACACACTACATGGCCAAAAGTATGTGGACACCTCTTCTAATTTGTGGGTTTGGCTATTTCAGCCATACTCATTGCTAATAGGTTTATAAAATCAAGCATACAGCCATGCAATCTCCATAAAGAAATATTGGCAGTAGAATGGGTTGTACTGAAGAGCTCACTGACTTTCAACATGGGACTGTCATAGGATGCCACTTTTCCAACAAGTCAATTCATCAAAAATCTACTCCACTAGAGCTGTCCTGGTCAACTGTAAATTCTATTAATTGTGAAGTGGAAACATCTAGGAGTAACAACAGCTTAGCCACAAAGTTGTAGGTCACACAAACTCACAGAATGGGACCACCGAGTGCTGAAGTGTGTATCTTGTGAAAATCGTTTGTCCACAGTTGCAACTCTCATTACCAAGTTCCAAACTGCTTGTAGAAGTAACGTCAGTATAAGAGCTGCTTGTCAGGAGCTTCTTGAAATGAGTTTTCATGACCAAGCAGCTGCACACAAGCCTAAGATCATCATATGCAATACCAAGCATTGGCTGGAGTGGTGTAAAGCACACTACCATTGGACTCTGGAGCAGTGGAAGCACATTCTTTAAATTGATGAATCATGCTTCACTATGTGGCAGTCTGATAGGCAAATCTGGGTTTGGCAGGTACCAGGAAAATGCTACCTGCCTCAATGAATTGTGCTAACTGTACAGTTTTGTTGAGGAGGAATAATGGTATGGATCTGTTTTTCGTGGTTTCAGCAAGACTCTTTTGTTTCTATTAATGGAAATTTTAATGCTACAGCATACAGTGATATTCTAGAGAATTGTGTGCTTCCAACTTTGTGGCAACATTTTGAGGTTAGTTACACTTTGTTTCAGCATGTTACTGTCCCCATGCACAAAGTGAGGTCCATAAAGACATGGTTTGCCAAGGTTGGTGTGGAAGAACATGATTGTTCTGCACAGAGTCCTGACCTCAACCTCATCAAACACCTTTGGGATGAATTGGAATTCCAATTGCAAGCTAGGCCTTCTAGCCCAACCTCACTAATGCTCTTGTGGCTGAATAGGAGCAAATCCCCACAGCCACATTCCAAAGTTTAGTTAAAAGCCTACCCAAGAGAGTGGAGGATTTTATAGCAGCAAGTGAGCGACCAACTTCATATTATTGCCTATGATTTTGGAATGAGGTGTTCAACAAGCACATATGGGTGTGGTAGTTGAGTGTCCACATACTTTTGGCCATGTATTGTGTGTGTGTGTCTATATATGCACAATTTTTGAAAAAAAGTATCCTAGAGTATAACCTACAATGTGAGATTATATAACCCCACACTGTAGCTTGTACCCTAGGATCCTTTTATTTTATTTTTTTTTATTTCTTGTTAATGTGTTGGTGGGTATAAGGCTGAACTAATTGTTTGAGATTTAATCTGTGTCATGAAAATGTTGGCTAGAACTTGTGACATGGGATTGCCTACACTTAAGCCATTTATTTGTAGATAGTTTTGGTCATTGAACATAAAGTTAGTTTTGGTGGTAGTGAATTCTGTAATGGTTGCTGAGGGTGTGTATCGATGGGCTGGGGTTTCACATATAAAGTTTCAAAGTTATCTTACAGGCTTCAGTGGTTGGGACATTTATGAGAATTGGCCATTAAGGTTTAATAGTTGGTTAGTCAATAATATATTTAAAGGAGTCTTTTCATGAATAATGAATGCCCAATCCTGCCTAATCTGCATGAGAATTCTTTTAGGTAATCTCTGTAGATGTACTCCAAAAACTTCTTTCTCATAACCTCATAAAGAAAGGGAATCCTGTTTTTTTTACCATCTAAAATAAAAGACGTTCCCCATGACAACATTTAGGCTTGCCTCAGGACAGAATAAATTTTACTGCCACTTTAAGAAGGCCTTTATCATATCAATGAATATGCCATCATCACAAATCAAAGCACAAAAGTATCTATGTCCAGTCTTGAATGTTTTGATGCCAATACTCAACTTGGTCACTTCAACACACTTCAAAACCTTGCAGATGTGAGTTAGAAAACTTTTGACTGAATACTTATCTCTAGAAGTGATGCCTGTATTTTCACCATCTCAATAACATCCCATTGCATTTGGATCTGACTAACAGATATTGTTTGCAATCTAAATCAGATCTTTGGGATCATTTGGCAAAAGTATCAATCCTATACATACAGCAGCACTAGTCTGTTTGCCTTATCAAGTGAAATAAATGAATCCATATGTTTCTGTATGTATCTTTGCTTGACAAGTTTTGAGTTGTATTCACATCTATCTCAAAGAAATGTCAAATTGCATGCATGTCAGTATTGCAGTAACTGTGCTTCTGTTTGTTTTTTCCCTTCTTGGCACTTTTTCATCATCAAATTGATTGTATAATTCAGGGGTGCATTCACATGGAAATGGAGTTAAGTTGACTTTCCTGTCATTTGAGTTAATTTCATAATTTACTTGTTGTATTCATTTCTGAATTACCAGATGGTGTAATGGTGCTTCTCACTAGGCATTTAGCAGTTGTGTACATTAATCCATGATGATGAGAAAACCCACTTGTAGAGAAAATTATATATATAAATAATGGCTGGTATGAGTAGAGAAAGCACTAGTAGTGGAGTGAACACATTTATAACTATATTAATAAGTATAATCCAACATCTAAGCATGCCCTCTACATTCCTACACTCAATTACACTGCCTTCAAACATATGGTTAGCTATTGGTCAGTTACCTATTTCTTTCTTTGTGAACTTGATGATGACCAAAGAATGTTGAAACATTGTTCACTCCTCTACATAGTGATTTTTTTATCCATACTGGCTATTATTTACATATATAGTTATGTACATTAGTTATTACCAGTTATTCTGATAATATCATGAAAGAAATATCCTTGTAGTTCCTTATTCCATACATTTGTGATTTTTCTTTAAAAAATAAAGGATTTTTTTCTGCTTTCATTTGCACTAAAATTTCATTTTTATACATTAAAATATTTGAGACAGTAAAAGCCAATGAAAATGAATCATTTTTCGTCTGGTGGCCCAAGATCTCTCTTTTCCACTAGTTACCTATATTTCTCTTTAAAGATTGAGTTGTTGCTTGTTGTTCTTTTGTTTTTACATATTAATCAGAGTACCAAAAGTGAACTAAGTTTGTTTTCCAAAAACTGTCATTGAAAGTACTTTCTGAAAATAATACCTTTCTTACATCCAACAGGATATACAGAAGTCTAGCTTAATTCCTTTTAATATACTAGTAATTATTTTACAGACAAAGTTCGAGAGGCTAATGGTTGCGTGCTAGTTCATTGCTTGGCTGGTATTTCCCGTTCACCTACAATTGCTATTGCCTATGTCATGCATTATCTGCGACTATCTTCAGATGTTGCTTACAGGTACATTTTTTATTTTTCTGTATTGTTTTCATTGTTATTAAATAATTCAAAATTGATATTTATACCTCCATCTATTGCAGTTTTCACTTTTAAAATTAAAATTTTTACCAAGTAAACTCTAAATTTTAGCCACTTATCTGACCTTTTTTCAAGCATAAGTTTTTGAAACTTATTTAAAATTTATAAAAAAAATTGTGTTTTGCTTATTTGGCTTTACAAATTGAATTATTAAAATGAGGAACCAAGGTAAATAATTTTCTCAATAACTGTAATTGTTTAGATTGTGTATAAATATTTATTCATTATCATGTGTTAGTGTGATACACAAGGACTTGGCACCATTGAAGTTGTTTTTGCAAGTCGCATTTTTAATAAAAATCCAAGAAATTGAACTGGATTTCTGTTATTTAAAAGAAAAAATTGACATTCTTAGCAGGACCTCACTTCTAAGTGAAACATCAGCAGACCTTTTGGATTCACACTTTTTTATTTAGAAAGTTAACTGATATGGATATCTAAATAGGATATATTTCCAAATTAACTGAATTTCCAATCTTTTATATTATAGTGATGAGATGGCTTATATGTTAGTAGTGAGTTTTCTAAGTTATTTTCCTTTTTACTAAATAAATATTACAAAAGGGACATCTTGTTAGACTGTTCAAGTTAACTGAATGTCCACTTTATGTATACAGATGGGGACTGGTATAAATATGTTTAAGAAGGAGCCCCTTCTTGCATTTCTTTATTCATGACATGGGATATTTCAATAATAAAAGTTAATTTTGAGACAGAAATTTAAAAAATTATCAAGGATAACAATCCATGTTATTTTTTTCACAGCTTACTGCTAATAAAAGTTCTAATTTAACTATATGTCTTGTACACTAACACCAAACATCCTCTGAAGGTGTTTGAACTTCTTTCCTCATGCCATTTTGGCCTCAGATTTTAATCTTCATGAACCATTACTTTGATAACACTGTTTGGGATTATATTGAGTATATTTAACCTTTTCACAATGGGAGCCCCATTAAGCTGTTTTCTGGGCAAGTTACTGTGTTATATTACTCTCAGTGTATGTGAATAAAATTAATATTATAATGTATGTTATGATTTAAAGTTTGATTTTATCCAAGTTTCAAATCCTTTGTTTTGAAATAAATTTTAAAATTTACTTGCAACTTCATATGTATTGTCACGTGATCTATGAGCTGTGAAAATTATCTACTTTATTTCAATAATACAATGGTAGTTTAGTAGAGGTATGTCTAGACAGTAATATTTTGCATAACTTATTAACTCATTCAACCCACTTGTAGAGAAAAATATATATGTAAAAACAGCTGGTTTGAGTTGAGAATTTTTGTGAACCTGATGATGATCGAAGAAGGTCAAAACATTTTTTGATCTTCTACACAAAAATTTTCTCAACCCAAATCAGCCATTTTTACATATATTAACTCATTCATTTTAAAGTCATCTGAATAAACACAGTTATAACAAGTAATAAATTATCTCAACCCATGATGGGTAGCATGGCCATCTTCAAATGATTTTATACCTTTCTAACCTAAATGTAAACCTTACATACCTGTGTATTTAGTCACTAGAAGGAGCTTATTTTAAACTTTTATCTAAGGATGGTTATTTTGAAATTGGTACCCAGTTGTCATCAGGGAGTACATGGAATTACCTGTTGTATTGTTAGCTGTTTGATTGACTATATAACACTAAGTTTTTTTTTTATCTAAATATATTAGAGATACAGTATGGTGTATGTAGGCCTAACTGTTATATTTTTATTAATTATGTATTAATTAAAAGGTTTAAACATTTTATTTAAAAATACACAATAATTGTAACCTTTCTCAAGGCTTATAATATTATGCACTGAACAAAAATTTGCCAAAGGGCTGCTTTTTCTCCCAATAAAACTGTAATATTCCTCCAAAGCATTGTCAACTTGCATTTGGATGAATAATAGGTGATAAAAGACAAGAAAGAAAAATAACACATCAAAAATTAACTATATATGAAAAGGAAAAGGACTAAAGTTTTTAATTTAACAACAAAATCTTTAAAGGTATTATACAAAAAATTAGAATTATTGTTTCTGTTTTCTAATTTCAATTATTTCATTGTGTTGTATGTTGTTGATAACAGCTACAGTTAGTGATATAGTAGAAAGAATGAAAAATATAAATATTTACCTTAAAAAACATGTGATATTTTTTAGGAGGTTCTTGATATTATATAAATGAAATATGAAAACTTTAAGATGAAGAAAAGTGTTTTTATACTTAAAATAAAAATCATCTTTCACTCGAACTATTTTAACAGAGTAATTGAAAATAACTGCTACTGATAAATAACTTTTTTTCTGAATACTTGTACACTTTAACAGAATCTTACAAGGTTTTGTGAGGAATATTCAGGGTTACCTTATGTGTTTTGCATGTATGTTCTTCCTCCGTAAGAGTAATACAAAATGTATCAACCTGTATCAAAATTGTTAAGCAGATTTTCTTACTACTTTCTTTTAGGTATGTGAAATCAAAAAGAGTAACCATTTCTCCAAACTTTAACTTCTTGGGTCAGTTACTTGAATTTGAGAAGCAACTACGCAGTGATAGCGTACTGGATTGTAAACCAGAAGTGATGTCTGCACCACCAGATGGATTTGGACAGAGAAGTTTTTATCAGAGAGAAAAACAACAGAACCTCAGGCTAAGTTTGTCTAAACCTGAATCTCTTACTGGAGAAAACTCACCAAGTGAAGATCAATCTCCAACTGCTGCTCTTTCAAAACTTAGTTTTGAAAACCATGAACGAGACCCAGAAGAAAATGGTAAAAGAAAGCAATCTAGAAATGCCTTAAAAGACAACAGTAAAAGGAGAAAACCCGGTAATCATGTTTATCGAAGTGTCAGCTGTACTGGCAGTTATTTTTCAGAGAGTAAACAAAGTAACAAAAACTCTTGTAGAGATGATTCAAAACTTAACAATTTAGTCTTTGATAGAACATACATTTCTGGCTATCATTTCTCAAGTAATATGTACACATCAGCAGTAACAACCAGAACTTGCATTGATGCAACAGATGAAAAATTTGGTAACAGTCAAGATTCATGCAGTTTATCATCTGTTACACTGAATTTACCTTGCCCTCAACAAAACTCAATTACTTCTTTTGAAACAATTATTGAAGCAACACCAAGCAGTTCTTCTTCAACACAGATTAAGTCTTTAAAAGATGATTCTCACAATTCATCAGAAGTAAAACAGCTTGATTGGTGTACTTCTATTGAAGAGAACAAAGCTTTTGAATTTTCAAAACAAGTTACACCTACTTTTCTGTCAGCAAGGAATAGTCAGTATAATAAGCAACATACTGAAAAATTGCAACACTCAGAAGGGGCAACTGTAAAAATTGAAAATTGTCCCAGTCAGAAATTTGCTTATTTGCCAGTAAAGAAATCAGTGCATGAAACTCAACAGTCAATACAAAACTTGCCATTTGTTGCATTAGATGAAAACCCTCTTGGTGAAATAGGATTTGAAGATCCTTTAAGTCCTTCAGAAAGTCACCTTTTAGAAGAATTCATGGAAACAGATGATCTGACAAATAGAGGTATTTTTCTTCCTTATCTCGAGATTTTTGTTTGCTTTTCAATTTTTTATTTCACAGTGGTTATTGAGCACCATAATATATAGTTTGTAAGAATCATTTTTTAATGTTTTAATTTGTAAATAAAAATTGTATGTAGTAATATAAACAGTTATTTATATTCTGAGCTAACTTTATTAATTTATAACCTTTGATCATGAATGAGAAAGATCTTCTGTATCATGACTTTATTTAATATTTTCCAATGTTAAAATCCTTAAAATAATTTCAAAATAACTTGTAGTGTTCTACACAGCATTTGCTTTATTTGGTGTTTTTAAAGTTACATGATTATTTGTTTGGACATGAAACTTTCCTGTTGTGGAACTAGTGTACATTTCCTCATAAAATGTGTTTGATGTATTCAGTGAAGGGATACTGCAGACATCAGTTTTTTAAAAAAATTTAGTTATAGTACTCGCAACAAAATAAGGTGGGGTAAAATTATAACATCAGAACTTTGTGTGTTGATGGTTTGTGAAGGTTTCTTTGTTCAAACAGATACAAAATGTTTGTGCATCAGATTCTCTTGACTATATCAAATGCTATTATTCATAAGTGCTTGGTATTTTATAAGCATTGTAAACAAGACCTGAAACTTATCACAACTTGTAAGTTTATTAAGGCATAAAAGCTTCATCTAAAATCATTTATTGTTCATTGAAACAACAATTTAGTGGTTTAGATATTTTACATATTAAAAAAAATATTGAAATGCAAAATAATAAGATTCTTGTACAATCTAGGTAAAAAAATGTCATTAATTTTCCTACCTTAAAATATGTTGGATGAGTTTATAAAACAACCACATGTTGCCACTTTAAAATATTCTAGTTATATTTCAAGAGGCTAAAAGAAAATCATTGACCTTGATTTACTGTTTACTACAACAAGTAAATTAAAACTGAAGATTGCTTTTTTATATTTGAATAGTTTTCACAGTTATTATAGAAATAACTTGTTAGATTTAAATCTCAGTAATATTTGTGTAACATTAGGACTGAAGTTAGTAAAATAGCTTTAGCTGAATTTAATAATTAGAACTATGATCAGTTTTTAAATTTAAATAACTGTCAGCACTTAAACAGCTTGGTAAAACTTGTTTTCATTACATGTGATAAAGACAGTAGTAAAGTTATTTTTGATTAATGGAATATTTAAGTTAAGTTCATTACCATTTTAAGTAATTAAACCAAATTCCTGAAATTTTTCAAGATCTTACTTTTACTTGAGAAATAAACTCATAAAACATGAAACTATCAGCAAGTCATCCAGGGATTTTTTAGCCTTCTCAAAATATGTAAAGAAAGATATCCATAAAACCTACCAATATTCATGCTTTGACTTGTTCTTTTTTTAAAAATTATTCCAATAATAAATATGTGTTGAAGGATAATTTTCAATTTGTAACAAATTGAAACTTGTATTGTGCCCATTTTTGACAGGCCTTGTGTGTTCATATCAATCTGAAAGAAGGAATACATTTAAGTGAACATTTAATTCTTAGCAACTCAAATGAATTACATATTTCAGAATCTGTATATTTAATGTTACTTAAATGCAACTGGGGAATTAAATGTTTTGTTTAATGATAATCTATTGTTCTATTATTATTATATTGTTTTAATGAAATACAACGGATAATAGATTGTTCATAGTCTTTCAAATATTACACTATTAATAGTTTGTGGATGAAACTTCTACTGTTTTCAAGGATCCAGATCATGCTTTGGAATATTTTGATAACAAGAAATATAGTGTTAAATATAATTTTGGACATGATAAAAATCGTCAACTTGCATCATTAAACACATTGGCTCAAAAGTATGAACATAAACCTACCATTCAAAGAAAATTTACTGGTTTTCATTTTGATATTAAATGTTGCACAATGTTTGTATTTCACTTAAGTTATGGTTAAAATCTTGGTCCACTGTGATTATAAAATCTCAAGTACTTATAAATAATGTCATAAAGTGTGTGATAAAGTGAAGAAATTCTTAGTCACAAACAGTTTTTGTATCTGTTTGGTTGATAGAGTAATTTGTGACTAATTGAACAAACAAAATTTTACTATATATTTGTAAATACTTTTTTGAGGTAAAGAACCATGTACTCTTATTCCATGAGTGTCCAGTAGCAGTAAAAAAATATTTTAAACATTTTACTGAAGGAGAAGCAGATTAGCTCTTAATAGTAACATAAAGTTTACCATAAATAAAGGTTTACTGGGATATATTTTACTTGTATATAGTTGTTGTTGAATCAAAACTGGCTCAAATTATAAAGCCATATATATATTTAAAATAACTATGAATATTTGCATGAAGTATTTGATACCATCAAAATATTTTTGTGGTAAATGATTTTCCTATTTTCTTTATTTATAGAATAATTTTTTACTATTAAACAAATAATTTATATTTTCTAACTTTTAACATTCAGTAAAGCAAAATTTCTTAATGAGTTGATTGTTATTACTTAACAGCCAGTGTCTGTAAAGGGCTTGTTTATAATAACTTAATAAATAAATTAAAGACTAAAAAACAATTGCTTTTAAAGTTTTTGGCATCAGTCACAATGAAGATTTTTGAATTAAGCAATTTACAAATTTCTTGTCTTTTCATACATTTAATATTTAAATAATAGATGAAGTGCTATTCCCTTAAAGAGGACATGTTTATTGGGGTAGTTGCAACTACTTCATTAGAGAAACTGGTACTGTGGTAACAATATTGATAAATAAGTCTTACAAGTAAATGAATAAAAGAACTTATTCTTTTGTTTCTAGCATCTTTTATAAATTCAGCACTTCTCTTGTATAAAAGGTATGTTGAACATGTTACTAGTCTCTCTTGAAATTTTCATTACAGATGACATTTTCTTATCAAGAACAAATAATATAGAAAAGGACACATATACAGATCCTGACAGACATGATTCAGGTATACCAGCTTCACCTTCTTCAGTGGAGGCACCCCTTCACCTCTCTCATGATGACATCCAAAGATATACAAAACTTACTGAGAACACATGTGTTTGTAGTAAAGAAGAGAGTTTTAAGGAGAATTTTACTGAAGGAAAAGATAGTAGGCTACTGAAATTCCAAGAAAACATTTTGGAAAATCTTCCAGATGGACAGAGACTTTTGGGACATAATTGGTTTCTCTCAATAGAGCCCAGAAAAAAGAATGAAAATAGAGAGGGTTTGTATAGGGCCCAGTCATGTCCAGTTATTGCAGATAAGTGTCATCAGTCTGCTGGTTTCAGTTACTTTGATGCCAGAAGTACAGTCAATTGTGGTAGGGTTAATAGTAGTCCTTATATGCGGAAAATGAAACTGCCTCAAAGTGAATCAATGGAACGGACTCAGAATTGTTTAAGTTTTGGAAGCCTTGAGTGTGAACATAATGATTGGAAATACAGCAATTTTTCTTGTCCTGACATGTCAGATTTTGCCACTGGTCAGAGAAGTCGAGGGTCATCAGCAGCTTCTGTTTTTTCTCCAACCCACATCAGACGCCACATCAGGATGATACAGGTGTCCTGATCCTGATAACATTTGAAAGATTTTAAGCATTCTTTTTATGTTTTTACCTAGTTCTCTCACTACATATCTAACTGACATCTGTGATCAAAATTAAGAGTGCACCATGATGAGAAGTAGTAAAGCATCATCCTAGCATTACTTGGTCACTTGCACATGCAAGTGAACAAAGAAATAGACATTCAGGTTTACTCTTCTGGCCCTAGTAGTGATTAAATATATTGATCCAGTTGTGTGATTATATTTGTCTGTTATAGAATGTTCCTTATCTTCCTACTGTGATTATTTCCAACCTTTGTTAGGTAAGGGGCAGGCCCCTCTTTATGTTGTTTTTCCCATAAAGCATTAGTTGAAGAATAGATGTTTGTCTTCTAATTTTGTTAACAGTTTTATCATCTATTCCCACATTTGTTGTTCGTGGAACATTTATCAATTATTAATTGACCTTTATCTCTTGTTTTAAAACTGAGATAGAAATTAATGTTGAGCTTTGTGACTTGACAGTACCTGATTTGATCAATTTAATCAAATATTATATAATTGGTCATTTCAAATTATTAACCACTAAAAATTTAGTATTTTCAACGAGAAAGAATATTTAGATAAATTTATTTGTACGATAAAATAACATCACCTTTTATATACAGAAACACTAGTAGTAAATACCTACATATAGTTTTTTTTAATAGAATTTTTAAAAAGAGCATTAAAATATGTATTTGTTTATAGAGTACAAGTAATTGCATTTTTAGAATATCCCCCAGTGCCACAGTGGTATGTCTGAAGACTTACAATGCTGAAAACTGGGTTTTGATACCAGTGGTGGTTAGAGCACAGATAATCTATTGTGTAGCTTCATGCTAAACTTCAAACAACAATTTTTAGAATAAATATAGGTGTTATATATGACATTTACACAACATAATCTTTCTTTGTTGTATGTTTTATCAAACAATTTGTTAGTGGATCTATATGTATTTTTGTTTTCATTCTCTTCTCTTTTTTGGACTTTTACTATAATGTATTAATTAAATTGGATTTTGTCCAGACTTATGAATTGCACATTCATATTAGGCATGTTCAAGAAACACACAATACTTAACGTAATGATTTGTGAGTAAAGAATTCCACTGGGGTACCATTTGGAGTTGAACTGCATCGATAAGTGTGTGATTAGCAAGAGAGACATGAGGGAATAACATAGGTGTTAACTTCAAGGATTTGTTTGTACTTTATTACTTATTTTCCTGCTCCTTAAAAGTGATTTATTTGTATAACTAGTAGAAACAAAGACCACTACGCAATATTGACCCTTTGAACAATATAGCAGGATATTAAGATTTACTAACATGATCATTACATGTTAGGGTTTTTGTACTTAACACACCAGTAAAGTTATTGTGTTAGTCGAACTTTTGGTTAATTTGGCTAATTCTGTATTGTTTTCATGACACCAATAAATATTTATGTTAATTTAGCATTTTGGAAAACACAAATGCCATCTGAAGGTCATTCTGAGGTGTTTTTTGTTATTGTTTTTTAATGACCGTTGACTTTGTAATATAATAACCTAAATTAATAATGTCTGAAATCATCATTCAGCACTATAAATGTAAAGATTTGAATCAAGAAATAAGGTTACTTTTAATCTATGTTATATAAAGCATTCTAATTTATTAATATACGGTGGATTGTTTGTTTAAATTCTAGTTAGAGCAGTGAGCATTTACAGAAAATAAAAGTATTTGTGAGCCTGCGAAAAATTCATTCATATTGACAGTAAAAAGAAAGTACTTCTGTCTGTAAATTACACGTCTTGTGAAAAGGAAAAAACAAATGAAGTGTTTTCGTCGTAGAAATGAAAGGTAAGTTTACTCCAAGTGTATGAAACCTCACCTCGTTGAATTATAAAAATAATCTGCAGATTTTTAGCATTTGTCAATTTTTATTGTAATTAATGTATCGTAAATTTATTGTAACTGTGGCATGTTCTGTGTACAGGTGTATACACGTCAGTTTTGGCCATGATACGTCGATGCCATTTACTTACCAATTGTGATTTTGATGGATGTTTGTTTTTGTTTATTCGTATGGAGTGTGAGTAACCATTATTGAACACGTGGAATTTCGTTAATTAGTTCCTATGTTGTCATATGCTGGATTGTTAAGTCTTAAAACTTGAAGTGTACATTTTTGATAATATTAAGTTTATCTGTCGTTAAAAAACTTGTGCACAGAGTGGGGGGATTAAGATGTTAGGCGCAGAAAAATATGTATTTTGTGTTTTTAAACAGCATTGCGTAATAAAAGGAACTAGGAAAATTGAATATTATGTAATGGGGTATTTTTTGAAACATCAACCATGTTGAAGGGAGTTGCAAGTAAATATCATTAAGTCGTATGGATCTTATTTATAGTCAGTCGTACTGTATCATAAAATATAGAAAAAGGGTACAAAACATTATAATGTTCTTGTAGACTTTGTTTAACCTCTTTCGCTTTTATCTAATAGACAAGTAATGTATGTAATCTAGTGATTTCTTTCCAAAAAATATCCACCACCAACATTGTCACGGAAGAATTTTTTTAGCTCAAAATACATTTTTATAAAGTTTCTGGACTGTTTATTTCATTTGTAAATCATTTGCATTCTGTATTGGAAGAAACTAGATGCAAATAAATTATTGTATAATTGTGATTTTTTTATTATCACTTACATTGTCACATTATGAAAAAACGTATATATAATCCGTTGAACGTTTTTACACCATTTTATTATGTCATCTTGTCGCAGTCAAAATACAGTACTCGAGGAAAGACTACAAAAAAAAATTGGTGTACATCTGTGAGGTCCTGTTCTTTTCATTTAACCTAACGTGGAAAGTTTGACAGACCTACTCATTTTTGAGTATTGGTTTTCACTGTATCTATATAATATTCCAGCCATAAAAGTTAACGAGATCCACAACTGATCTAAAGATGGCATGAAAAGAAAGTGAAATAATAAAGTGCCAAATGATGAAAAATATTTATCGTACCCTACTTTTCTTTTTAAACTTTTTCCGTGCAAATACTGGTGTATACCAAAATGTATTGATGACTTATAGAAGACAACCACTTGTACTGGCAACAAGTCTCACTTGGTCTGGATGTTTTTCGTGAAGATATAAACGCAGATAACAAATAAGTATATTTGAAATGTTTCATAAAAAAAAATCATTACTTGTAAGAGCACAGATGCATATTAGAATAACTGAAAGAAAACAAAAGTATCAGTGAAAGTATTTCTTAGTATATAGTATATTTAATGTAGTTTTTGTTTCATTGTTAAAAGATATTCTGAACTATTACATAACATAATACTTATTTTGGGGTTTTCATAGAACCAGTTTGGTGTAAAAATGTTGCCCATACCTTGTTAAAGACATAACTTATATTTTGTTACCCACCCTAAAAAAGTGGCCCAGTGGTAGGTCTGAGGGCTTACACTGTTAAAATTGAGTTTTGATGCTTGTGGTGGTCATAGCATAAATAACCCATTGTGTAGGTTTGCGCTTAACAACAAAATATCATTGGGTTTGAACTCTAATGATACATTTTTGGTAGTTATCGGTATAACTTGTGCCTTGATCCAACACTGACACTAATTATATATTTTGGTAGTAACCTGCATACCCTCGCTGAAGATTCCTGTACATGGTGAGGGGACCTCCCAGGTTACCTTCTCTGGGATCTAAACATTCACCCACATGTTTGTTGTGCGTGGCGACCCGTGAAGGGGAGGAGAGGATTCTAGTGGTTGAGAGATCCAACCTTAACACACATTTAGGCCTTGAATTCCTGTAGACGGGCGGCCTTTGGGCGGTCACCCTTGGGTCAATCGGCTAAGCCACTTGGGCTAGATTCAACCAAGTACCAGTGTTTGAAGTTCTCAACGGGTGTTGTAGACATTGTGCCTGATGCTGGGTATAGTGTTCACGAAACCCTGGCGTTGCTGCATTGTCCTTGCATGACATTGTAGTGCGTCCCTTTGTAGGGCTCCATGGTGGGTGGGTACCGAAATTTTTCTTTTTTCCTATGGATCCTCCTTCAAAAAATTTAAATAAAATAGAGAAAAAAATAGTCAATAGGTAAGCAACCGCGTCTTGAAAACTCTGCACAGCAATCTTTAACATCTGTAACACACATACTTCATTTTCTTATATTACATTCTCGTTTAGAAAAACCTTTAGGGCAATTGTCTTCCATTTTTATTCAGAAGGGACTAGAGGGACTTGCTAGCTCTCCAAAATCAGTAAAGAAGCTTCGATTTGGAGACACAGTTGAAACATCTACAACCCAATACATTGAACTCCTCTTGAATTCAATTGCAATTGGGGATATACCTATTGAGTTTACCTTTCATGCTACCTTGAATTCATGATGAGGAGTTATTATTGAGATAGATTTGAAGAATGTCCCCGAGTCAGAGATTCTCGCTGGCCTCTCCACTCAAGGAGTTTCTGCAGTGAGGCGCATCTCCACTCACAAAGATGGAGTTACACTGCCAACAGATACCCTCGTTTTGACATTTACATCATCACGTGCACCTGCCACCATCAAGGCAGGTTATCTAATTTGCAGGGTATGGCCATACATTCCAAACCCTCCAATGTCAGAGGTTTGGCCACTCATAAACGTCCTGGTGTGGTTCCCTGATGTGCTCGTTGTTGTGGTAAGGACCACAATGCCTCTGAGTGTCACGTGGACCCACATTGTGTCAACTGCAGTGATTCTCACCCTTCCTACTTTCGTTCTTGCCGAAAATGGTTGGAGGAAAAAGAGGTTAGCATTTGAAAACGACTCATAACATTACTTATCCTGCGGCTCGGAAATTGTTACCCGCCACTCCTCTCTGACATACGCTGCTTCACTTTGCTCCACAACTGCAGTGGGAGTGCAGACAGACCTCTCTCTGCCTCCATGAGAATCGTTTTCAAAACAAATGAAAAGCCTTTTGACCTCCATGGTTAAAAAGGTTGATGAATCGACTTCCACACCCATCTCTCTTCCTCCCATACATTCCAACAAACCTCAAGATCCACATCCTTTAGTTTCAAATACAGGCATTTCTTCTGATACATTTTTTTCTCCCACCCCAAGAGGCAAAACAATCATTCGTTCGCGTCCTCAGCACTGGAATCCCCTTCCAAAAACAAAGACCTGTCCAATCGACCCAGGGCAGGATCCATGGAGGTTTATAGACCTCCTCCGACTAAGGACAGTAAGGAAAAAAGACGTGGTCGTAAACCGAAAGGTTCTCCAGCCACTTCGCCTACCCGTCATTAAATTTGGCCATCTTAATACAATGCAACTGTCGAGGTTTACGTTCTAATCTGGATGATATCAAAACACTGATTGCTTCCTACCATTTTGCTCTTTGCTTACAAGAAACATTCATAAAACTTGCTGATAATCACCATTCGGTAGTTTTTTCTGTACAGAAATGGCAGGCTGTGTGACGGACGAGTACATGGAGAGGTGGCACTATTGGTTGATCAGCATGTGCCCACCCTGTCTTTGTCATTGAACACACCCTTGGAGGTCGTAGCCATCCGTGTTTCCTTTGATCATACCATCACTGTTTGTTCTCTCTACCTCTCCCCTGGAGAGACATATGATTAATCAGACCTTGATGCTCCCGTTGAACAGTTGCTGCCTCCCTTTCTAATCCTGGGGGACTTTAATGGACATCATCCCCTCTGGGGAAGTGCTATTCTTGATAAGAGTGGTTGCTCTGTAGAGTGTATGCTCTCTGATCACAATCTTTCTCTTTCCAATACTGGTTCTTCCACTTATTTTCATGCACCTAGTCAGTCCTTTACCGCTATTGATCTCTCAGTTTGCTCCCCTTCATTATTCTTCCATTTTTCATGGAGGGTTGACAGTAATCCACTAGGCAGTGATCATTTTCAATTCTTTTTAAGAGAGACTGCTCATGGTCGATGCCACCCTACCCGCGTGCCCCGGTGGAAGCTGGATCAGGCAGACTGGTCCACTTTCACTGCTCTTGCTGAACATGATCCTGCCATCGTGAATCAGCCATCAATAGATGACTGTGTGGTAGCAGTAACTGACTGTATTATACAAGCAGCGACTCAGTGTATTCCGAAAACCTCGCCACGTTTTCCACGATATCTTCATCCATGGTGGAATGCTGCTTGCCACTTAGCACGAAAGGCTCAAAAACGGGCCTTGAATACTTTACGTAGATATCCCACACTTTCTAACCATGTCGCTTTCCAACGGGCCCGTACACATGCTAGGTGGGTAAGACTTCAAAGCCAAAAGGAATCTTGGATTAAGTTCACGTAGAGCATATCTTCTACCACCAGTTCCAAGGTCGTATTGGACAGGATTCAAAAGGTCAGTGGGCACTACAATTCTGTCCCCCTCTCGATCTTATTCTCTGATGGTCAGGAGGTGGCTAATGTCCAGAGCATCACTAATACTCTAGGTGAAAGCTTTTGCCGGATATCTAGCACTTCTGCTTGTTCCTCCACCTTCTTGGCCATCTGGACTTGGGCAGAGCGTTTACCTCTTTCCTTTTGAACTGTCTGTCTTTGACTATAATTGTCCCTTTACACTTGTGGAACTGATGATGTACACTATGACATGCACCATCTATCTCCTGCTTCTTTTTATGCCCTCATAACTGTCTTTAACTAGATCTGGCAGGAGAATGTTTTCCTGATGCCTGGCGCCAGGCTATTATTTTAACTTTCTCTAAGCCAGGGAAAGATCCCAAGATTCCTTCAAACTGCTGTCCAGTGGCTTTGACGAGCTGTCTCTGTATGACCTTAGAAAAGATTGTTAATGCTCGTCTTCTTTGGTTCCTCGAATCAAACAACCTCCTCTCGCCCACCCATTATGGGTCGACGATAGCACTCCACTACAGATCACCTACTTCGACTCGAAACATTAATCAGAGAAGTTTTTCTCAAATTCCAACATCTTGTATCGATATTTTTTAACATTGATAAGGCTTATGACACAACATGAAGGTATGGCGTTTTGCGAGACCTCCATACAAATTGGTAACGTTACCATTTACCTATGTTTATTAAAAATAATTTAATGGACAGGAGATTCCAAGTGGTGTGGGTTCGACACTTTCCCATTTTTTTGTATAGGAACTTGGAGTCCCTCAAGGCTGTTTTTTGAGTGTCACACTTTTCAGCATTTAGATAAATGCCATCACTGAACAACTCCCTCTCACTGTTGTAAATGGGTTGTATGTCGACGACTTTCACATCTCGCGTCAGACGTCGAATATGAGATATAATGAGCAGCAACTATAAACTCACCTCAATCCTGTACTGAAGTGGACAATGGCGAACGGGTTTAATTTCTCTCTCTCTAAAACTGTATGCATTCACTTTTGCCCCAACTGTGTATTCACCGTGATCCTGAACTTCATATCGGTGAAGTTTCACTGCCAGTGGTCCCTGAGACCAAGTTCTTGGGGCTTATCGTTGATCGTAAGCTGACCTTTATACCACACTTAAAGCAGCTTCGGGTCAAATGCACAAGAGCACTGAACAACCTCCGTGTCCTCTTTACTACCAGTTGGGGAGCGGATCGATGTTCTATGTTAAAGGTATATCGTGCTCTTATTTAATCAAACTCGACTATGGATCAGTGATCCATTGTCTCTGCCAGACCCTCGGCCTTAAAGTTGCTAGACCCCATTCATCATTAAGGACTTCGAATCTGCACTAGGCTTTCTGCACCTCTCTAGTTCAAAGCTTGCACGTTGAATCTCATGAATCTTCTCTGCATCTTTGCTATTTGCAACTATCTTTGCTATATTCTTCAAAACTTCGTTCCTTACCAAAGCATCCCACCTCGGAATGTCTTTTCCTTCCTCAATGGGCTCTACTTTTTCAAAACAGACGATCTGCCATTGCTCCATTTGGCCTTTGCATCCAGGTGCAATTGGATGAATTTGGTCTGTCCTTTGATAACATTGCAGATTACACAGGTCAGTTCATCCCACCATGGCTTATTACAGCTCCCAAATGTGACCTTTCTTTCAGTCATCTGTAAAAGGCAGATACTCCAGATTGGAAGTACCGTCTTTTATTTAATGAACATCTTTCAAACAATCATTTCGCTTCCACTTATACAGATGATTCAAAATCAGGTAATTCAGTGGGCTCTGTTATGGTTTGCTGCGGTTCGGTAGTTGCGCGCAGAATCCCCTCTACAGCTTCTGTGTTCACTGCTGAACTGTATGTTATATCTCTTGCCCTGGATCATATTGAAGCTGAGCAGTACTCCAACTGCACTATTTATACTGACTCGCTTAGTTCTATACTGGCCCTGGAATTGCTACACTTTGGCTCACATCCTGTTCTCGCTGATATTCAAAACGGACTGGCCCATTTCTCATTAACTGCTACTTCTATCCTATTTTTATGGATTCCAGGCCATGTTGGTATTTGCAGGAACGAGCTTGCAGACACGGCAGCTAAATATATCTGCTCTGGCACTATCACCATTGTGCCTGTTCCGTACATGGACTATGGTCTTGTATTCAAGGCTCAGCTTAGTGCCAGTTGGCAGTCCACTTGGAGTGAGCAACGTGACAACAAGCTTTTTCAAATAAAACCCTATATTGGGCTTTGGCCATCTAGCTTTTGTAAATTTGTTCTAACTAGACTACGCATTGGTCACAGTTTTTAACTCATCGTTTTCTTTTATCTGAAACTGATGCACCAATGTGTAGTTTGTGTAACACTCAAATCACTCTCAGCCACATTTTACTTTCTTGCCATCGTTACAATTCTCAACGACAGCAATATTTTGAACATGTTTTTTCCTAGGTTTTTTCTGTAGCATTGGACAGTGTTATTGGTGATGGTGACACTGTCCACCTTGATAAAGTTTTTAGTTTTTTAATGGCCATTAATCTTTTTAATCTCATTTAAGTGTCGGATATTTATTCATTACACCTTTTTAATTGTGTTTCCCTTTTCACAGTTTTATTCTCTCTCGTTCAATTTGACATTGAAAAATGGCCAGAACATTAAATAACTTGACACCAAGACTGGAAAGGCCAACTTTAGGTGACTAACGCTGCTGTTTCAACTTCCCATTAGTCATCATGGCGAGTTGTTATTCCAATTTTGCTGCATGTCTTTTAAACTTTAATTACTTTACCCTTTGGTACTGGCTATAATGACACATAACCCAGAACCAGGACTGGAAAGACCAACTTCAGGTGACTGACGGTGGTTCTGGTATTTACTTATTAGTATTCCTGGCGGGTTATGCTCATTACCATTCTCCTACAGAATTTCTTTACAACTTTATAGACTGGATGCCAACATCGGTTATATGCAATTTTCTGTTTTTAATTGCTGTTTTGTTTTTACCTTCGTTTACTTTTACAAATTTTACTACCTTTAATTTACTTTTACCGGGCATTTGGCTACTCATATTTTTCTCTATTTGCTTGATCTCATTATTTGCTTGATCATTATTACGATTTTGGTATATGTCTTTTAAAACTTCTATAATTTTACATTTTGATAATGGCTGCTATGACACATAACCCAGAACCTTTGTTTTGTTTGTTTGTTGTTGTTTTTTTAATTTCACACAAAGCTACTCGAGGGCTATCTGTGCTAGCCGTCCCTAATTTAGCAGTGTAAGACTAGAGGGAAGGCAGCTAGTCATCACCACCCACCGCCAACTCTTGGGCTACTCTTTTACCAACGAATAGTGGGATTGACCGTCACATTACACACACCCACGGCTGGGAGGGCGAGCATGTTTAGCGCGACGCGGGCGCGAACCCGCGACCCTCGGATTACGAGTCACACGCCTTACGCGCTCGGCCATGCCAGGCCAACTGACGGTGGTTTTGAACTTACCTGTTAGTCTTCCTGGCGGGTCATGCTCATTACCATTTTGCTAGAGTAAATACCTTACAACTTCTTTTACTCTGCTCTCTTTCTTAACATTGTAAACTGGGTGTCAACATTGGTTTCATGCTTCTGTTTTTCAATGATGTTTTGTTTCACCTTCATTTCCTTTTATGTATTTTACTACATTTAATTTATTTTTACCTTTTCACTGGACGTTTGGCGCAGATAATTTAGCTGCTTTGTGCCATAAAACACTAAATTAATCAGTCAAATTATCGGCATAACTTACATCTTGATGCAATATTGATACTAATTGTGCATTTTTGGTAGTTATCGATGTAATTTACGTCTTAATACGATCTTAGATCATTATAACGCTTCAAGCTGCTGACGTTATTAATCTGTTTGCATGATGAAGTTGCGTCGTGTTACGTGATATTTATTACAGAATGACGTTTTTGTGAATCTTAATAGTTTTATGATAGCCTAATGAGAGAACATTATCAATGATGGGACTCAGTTTTTTCCATGGGGGGGGGCGTTGCTTCAGTATACATACATTCATTCTATCTGAAGGTCGTAATTTGGTACGCACTGTCGAGAAAGAAACAATGATATCGGTATGTTGCATACAAATTCGTTAGACAACGAAGATGGTGGGAAGATAGAAATCTCGTTTTTGTTTTTTCATTGAGAGGTGTCAGTAACTAGCTTACAATTTTGTTTCCATTTCAAAATTGAACTGACACAGTTGCAATACTAATTTTTAAAAAAAATTTGATATTATTTACTGCAGTAGTAAATAGGCCGTGAATTATTGTCATAAATCACAGTTGAAAACGTTATTCCCAATTTGAAATTTTTGCAGAACATAAAGTCATTAACGATAGGGGGCGACACTTTGAAGTTAAACATTAAAAGTTGTAGATTACAAGAAAGGGGTTCGCTCTGTCGTAATGCATATAATGTCTTTAAAACATTATGTTTATGGTACAAAACTTCTTTCATTATAAGTTTTATAACTGCCAGTTTGAACTTGTCATATTTTTCTCTATTTGCTTGATCTCATCCTCACTGAAGGAACCGAGTTAAGTTTTACCTCTACCTCAAGCATTTTAGTTTTGATCGCAGGTTCATAACTTGCTCTGATCGAAAGTTACCATTAACTTTTCCATGATTTGCACGATATAACTCGGATGGCATACTTGTTTCAAAAAAATATATGCTTGACTTAATTTGGCCAAACTATTTCTTGCATATTTTTAATTACACGTGCGTGCGATGATTTTATTGTCTTACAATTTTTTGCTTATTCTGCAATAATTCCTGTATGCTGAATCGGAAAACGATATCCACTTTTCTCCATCACATGAAAACTTTTCACAAAACGATACGTATTCTTTCATACAGGTAAATCATTTTCGCTAAAATTGGGTTACATTTTGTTATGCTTAAAATATTGACAACCACCGGCGATAGATGTTTCTAGACCAATCGCGAGGTGAGAATCTTATCGATCATTTGGGAAACACACCGCTCATTTATAAACCGTTAATATGCTGTGTCATTTCTGGATAGTATTTGTGCGTGAAGTTTAACATTGTATTTTTCTTTTCAGTATTCTTTGTTGCTATACAACTTGAGGTTGTGTTAATGAAAGAAACATATTCTGTTTTATTTGAAACAAAGGCAAAATATACTCTTCAAAAAAGAAACGCAAAATGTAAAATTTGAGACAAATTAAGTTTATTCCAGGTAGTTCTGTATGACGTGTGAAATTTTGCAGACTTTGGATGTTAAGCAGTGAATGTGCAAAGGCGAAGTTCACGCTCACAAGTTGAAGTTTAACATCACTCAACGTCAATAACTAGTATGCCCCCCGTGAACATCAATAACTGCTTGGCATCTCCTGCCCATGGAAGCGATGAGATGTAGAATGGCTGTCCACTCAGCCTGTAAAGCTGCTGCAAGCTGAGGTAGAGTCCGCGGTTGAGATTGTCGCAGACGTCGTCCAAATCGTCCCAAAAATGTTCGATGGGGTTTAAATCTGGTGATCTGGAGGGCCAGGGAAGAATGTTGATGTCGTGATGTCTCAAGAAGACAGTGGTGAGTCGAGCTGTGTGAGGACGGGCGTTGTCATGTTGAAAAACGTCGTTGACGTTCACCATGGTGGATTGCATATGGGGCCTAAGAATCTCGTCGACGGTTGCGTACGGTCTGATCGTAAATCCTACGCAGTCCTAATATGGTTGAGGCAGTAGACGTCGCAGTGGTAGTCCTATCCCGAAGGTGACGTAACCGGATGTAGCGATCTCGTGCGGGCCTAGTCACACGAGACTGCCAGATCGTGGACGGTCACAGGTTGATCCATGTTGTTGGTAACGAATCCATAGCCTTGTGATGGTGCTTGGGTGGATATTCACAGCTCAGGCAACATCTGATCGAGATTTGCCTGCTTCCAAGCGATGGCCTGGCATGGCCGAGCGCGTAAGGCGTGTGACTCGTAATCCGAGGGTCGCGGGTTCGCGCTTAACATGATCGCCCTCCCAGCCGTGGGGGTGTATAATGTGACGGTCAATCCCACTATTCGTTGGTAAAAGAGTAGCCCAAGAGTTGGCGGTGGGTGGTAATGACTAGCTGCCTTCCCTCTAGTCTTACACTGCTAAATTAGGGACGGCTAGCACAGATAGCCCTCGAGTAGCTTTGTGCGAAATTCCAAAACAAACAAACAAATGCTTCCAAACGACCAATGGTGTTGTTGCGTTGTGCTTCAGTCAGTCTTGGCGTAACTGTATTGTGTGTCGGTGGCTTAACACTGAGCTATGGAAACCGAGAACCCGTCACTTTTATAGGGTTTTTGCACATGTTGCACTTGCAGATCTCTTAAACAAATTTATTGGACACGAATGCGTTTTGGCAAAATATCCAATGTTTTCCTCCGTTTTCAAAGTGCACAACTTTTATTGTCATTTTGGTTTGACAATCAGTGCCTTATCACGTGTAACATCACATACTCCGAGTTTGTAACGTTCTTATATATATTTCTCTTTAAAATTATAAAAAAATATCCCTTTTGCGTTTCTTTTTTGAAGAGTATATTACAGAATTCATCTGGCCCCCCAGTGGCTCAGCGGTTTCGATACCCGTGGTGGGCAGAGCACAGATAGCCCATTGTGTGGCTTTGTGCTTAATTCTTAACAACAGAATTAATCTGAATAGCGTATTATTGAATATAACACGCCATGAGCTTAACACAAAGTTTGCACCGTTTGTTTACAAAAGCTGAAACAGCAAACTAAAAGTAAGAAAAAAGCCTTTGCTCCTTGAAATTTCAGTTATCTGGCATGAACCCAGACACCACAGAGGTGGCTGCTATTTTTGTCATGTAATGTACAATACTGCAACAGTCAAAATAAAAAAGAAAGTTTCTTATCCAAACCTTCACTCTGCTATAAGGTCTGTTGGTCATAAACCTGATGTACCTCTACTGAGTTTCTTGATAGAGTTTCATCTGATTCTGGATCTGTTGTCAATAGAAATGATGATAGGAATTGTTTTCATCCTGTAACGTCTGGTGAACTACAACTTTTTACATAAGGTAACTTTGAGGATTTGGTGAGAAGTTTGGACCTTCCAACAGATTCTTCGGAAGTTTATGAGCTTAATTTTATTGATACAAAAATCGTGAAAAAGAATTTATACTATACTTTTCACAAGAAGTTTCACTGGTTTGTCGAAACAGTATTGCTGAATTGATACTATTGCTAGGAGCTATAATCTATGAACTGAGTGAGTGGTAATTGTTCATTGATTCATGCAAAAGAAGTCTAAATTGTTTTCTCCTTCACATTGGTAAAATATATGCGTCCGTTCCTGTGGATCATTCGGTATATTTGCGGGAAACATACGAAACTTCCGAATTTCTTAATAAGATCAAATACAACCCTGATTGGCTACTTTATCCTTTGTAAGTTGTTGGGCCAGCAATCTGGTTATATAAAGTTTCTGTGTTTTTTGTGCGAATAGGATAACAAAGCACTAAATGAAAGGCGATGGCCACGCAGAATCAGCCTGATACCAGGATCGAGAAACATTGAAAGTGAAAATTTGATTGACATAAAGTCCAACTACCTCCATTTTATGTAAAAATAGGGTTGAATTTATCAATTCATAAAGGCCTTTAATCAAAGATGACCACTGTTTCAAGTAACTGTGTGGTCAATTTCCAGCTCTTTCAGAAGCAAAACTCAAAGTAGTAATGTATCGAAATTAATTTACTCTAATTCTGCCTAAAATAATTTCAAGTGTCGCGGTTGTTGAAGATTCCATCTTGTTTGCATAATGTAATGTAACTTTAACGAATTTATGTTAAAAGGAAGAAACGTGATAAGGTAGTTTAGAGCTGCTTTACTCTTCCCATTGAGATAATTTACCACTCTTTTGATGCAAGTCACTACGTTTGGCTCATATTAACACCTTTTTTCGTTTTATAATGAGAAGAACAACTAGGAAAAAAATCCCTTAATACTTATTTTTGATACAGTCAACTATCTTATCTGTACAACGCAGCACCGTACTGATAGTGTGAACTCAAGGTCATGTGCTTTCCATCTTGTGTAATATAAGTTGAACAGCGTTCAGCTGTAGTTCTCGAACATTGAAAGTGCGGTCATGTGAACAAATAAAAAAATAACCTTGAAAGTTTATCTTTTTGTTTATTTTTTTCAAATGTTTCAGTGAATAGTTAAGGAATTACGAACATAATTTGTTGTTCTTAACCCTTACTCTTGACATCTTAGTTTTCTTTCACTAAAATATAAGGTTTTTTTTTTTTTTTTTTTTTTTTTTTTTTTTAACCCTTTCTCTATTTCTTAGCCTGTTCAAAGATCCACTATTCAGGATATAATTTCATCAAGGATCTACATCAAAAACATACAGATACTGTTTTTCAGTAAATAATCTAAATTAAATACGTATGTTTCTCAAATGTACAAAATTATAATACATTCCTTGTATTTTTAACTATGTTACAAATGCTCAACTCAAGAAATTTAGTCAGTTTACGTTGCTGCAAGGTCAGGATGACATTTAAAAATCAGTAGACTTTCCTCTGGTATGGAATAAGGTGTAATTTAAAATACAAATGTGTTGAGAAATTACAAAATTATTATTTAATGGTAAGTTTCTTTGTGAGTCAATGTTAAATTTATGGACTTGCACAGACAATGTGGCTTTGATCTTAAACAAAAAAAAATCAAACCTTTGTGAATAAGTATGGGTAAAACAATACGTTCTTAACTATTAAAAAATAAATGATTATTACGGAGGTGAAATAAAATCCACACCGTGATGAATGACATCACAGATGATCTCAGCAAATGAAAAATGTTAGAAATAGAACGGTAAAAAGTATGAACATTGATTCTGTCATCATGGATCAAGTTTTTTTCTTTCAAAGAATAACTCAGATTTAAATATTTTTTCCTAAAGGTTAATATAATAACATTTTAATTATTTGAAAATGTGTATACGTAATACTATGTTAGGGCCCGGCTTTGCCAAGTGTGTTAAGGCGTTCGACTCGTAACAAATCTGTGGGTCGCGGGTTCGAATCCCCCTCACACCAAATATGGTTGCCTTTTCAGCCGTGAGGGCCTTATAATGTGACGATCAATCTCGCTATTCATTGGTAAAAGAGTAGCCCAAGAGGTGGCGGTGTGTGGTGATGACTAGCTGTCTTTCCTAAAGTCTTACACTGCTAAATTAGGGACGGCTAACGCAGATAGCCCTCGAGTAGCTTTGCGCGAAATTCAAAACAAACAATACTATGTTATTAGCAGATTAGTAAAACATCAGCGACTTCATTTGTTATTGACAATTTAGTTGCGAAACAAGTTGAACAGATATAAACAATTACACGGGGCTGCACAAAATATGGACATGTCAAGTTGATGCTATTTTTGCGTGGTTGGAATTGCAAATTGCATACTTTCATTCTCACTTGAATAGCATTGACTCAGGTGTTTATTTTTAGTGGAGAAAGACACTTAAAGTACTTATCTTTTTTTAAAGTGTTTTTTTTTCGCTTGTATCAAAAATAACAGGAACGTGAGATTTTTAGAAGACAATATGTCAAACTTATTTCCAAACTCGTAAAATATAATGTACTTAAAAACACGAAGAAAGGATCTTTTGACGCTCTCTTCTTTATATAGAACAGGAATTGGTAGAAGTAAAAATCTAGACTTTGTTCCTGGCCAAGCGTGTTAAGGCGTTCGACTCGTAATTCGAGGATCGCGGGTTCGAATCTCCGTCACCCAAACATTCTCTCCCTTTCAGCTGTTGGGGCCTTATAATGTGACGGTCAATCCCACTATTTGTTGGTAAAAGAGTATCCCAAGAGTTGACGGTGGGTGGTTATAACTAGCTACCCTCCCTCTATTTTTACAGTGCTAAATTAGGGGCAGCTAGCGCAAACAGTCCTCGAGTAGCTTTGCGCAAAATTCAAAAACAAACCTTGTTCCAACATTGATATTCTTCACCAGCATAGTTTGTTAATAAATTTTAAACAATCGATGATATTTTTGTTTTATAAACTTTAATACCTTTCAGATTGATTTACGTTTTATAAAAGACGTTTCAGTATTATTTTTAAATAGAGGTTATTTCCGCGCAGTCTATAGATATATTGAGACTCCAACACTTTTGTAACACCGTAGAGATAAAATTCCTAAAGAACGTCGTTTGTCTCTTGTTTTAATTGTAAAAATGTTTATACAGGTCAGATATCTAGAACCTTAAAAATTCAATAAGGTAGGTGTAAAAAAGCCTTAATGTTTAGACCATACTACTATTTCAATTTTATCAAAACATTTTAATAAAAATACCAATTACATTTATAACTTTGCCGTATTTAATGATATTATTAAGATTGTCTTTTAAAGAACGTTATTTTTCACTCGTGTGAAATTTGATATTCTCTTATTATCCTTTAACACTTTTCTAAACGTGCTTAGTTACTGGCGGGACCCATTTTATATTGTTACGTTACTTTGCTTATTTAAATTCCGTAATATGTATGTATTAAATAAATATTGCTGCAGTACATAACCTTGAAAACGGGTATGTGTGTTTTCTGATAGCAAAACCATATCTGGCTATTTGTTGTGTCCACCGAGGTGAATCAAACCACTGATTTTAGCATTGTAAATTCGGAGGCTTACAGCTGTTCCTCTGAGGGAACCGCAAACAGATGATCCAGCTAAAGGGATTACCTTACTGATGCGTGTTGTTAAAAATTGTTGTTGTTTTTTTTATCTTAACTTAGTATTTATGAGTGTTTGAACTTTGGGAAGGGAGGAATGGTTTATGATTTTTTTGTTTCACATGTGTATTCTTTATTCATTATTGTAAAATTAATTAAAATGTAAAAAATCAGAAACGTATTAGGTCAGCTTATGGAAGATAAAGAATAAGAATAGTTATTGACGAAGTATGCTGGTGAACAGCTTGTGGTCCCGGCTAGATTAGGTGGGTTTAGGCATTCGATTTGTAATCTAAGGTTCGTGGGTTCGAATCCCGTCGTACCAAACATGCTCACCCTTTCAGCCGTGGGTGAGTTATAATGTGATGGTCAATCCCACTTCGTTGGTAAAAAGTAGTCTAAGAGTTTGCGGTGGATGGTGATGACTAGCTGCCTTCCCTCTGGTCTTACAACTTTTTTTATAAAAATATAATTGTTTGTTTTAGAGCAAAGTGATGTTGGGCTGTGTGTTATGTCTACTTTGGGGACTGGAACCCATTGTAGCATTGTAAGTGCGTAAACTTATCTCATTGAGAGATGATGTATGATAAAATTGGTACATTTAATAATTCTGTATGGATAGTTATTATTATTATGTTGAATTAAAAATAATAAAGCTATAAAACTGGCTTCTAGTGATTGACTACGAAAAGTGTTGTTTCTAAATTGAACAATGAATAAATCTGCAGTATATTAGTGAATAAAGAGGACTGAAAGCTACCAAATTATAATGTATACTTGTGTTAATTTGCAAAGATAGATTTACTGACTGCATTTATGTCAAGATATTAGATGCTAGTATCGTTACTGTTAAGTAGTCGTCATCTCGAGGGAAAAACTCTAGCAAGTTATTTTAGTTCTCTTCTTCACAGAATAGTTCTGAATGTGACCAGGCCTCTGCAATAAACTATATGAGGTAGTTGGTATGTTCTGATCATTATCGATTAGTTTTTCATGTTGGTCGAAGCTTATCGTTGGCTAATATTTCAGCATGGTCCAGAGCTGATGTGTTCACTTGTTTTAGTTCATGATGGCGTTCCATGCAACAGACCAATAATTGGACTTGTTGATCACTTAACATGCTCAAGCTTTTATAGAGAAATATTACTCCCTGTAGATATGATATATAAATCGTCTCCCAGATACGTGTCCAATAGTGTCCACAATACGTGTTAGCAGTTTGGAAAGACTGCTGTACATCGGAAGAGATGATTTAACAAAACGTTCAAAGAGCGTCTACGGTAGTGAGATTGGGTTTGAATTTAGTATATGTTAGAAACATTGAAGCGCTCGACTTCCTGGTTAGTGGATATATGACACATTTAAGCGTATAGAATCCATTAACATCTGCAAATATACATTAAGAACGTGCTTTTCGTGTCTGCGTTTTACCAGAAATCGGAGGTTGAGAATGATAAACCTAAAGATAATAAGAGTACTGTCACATCATTTTAATTCAACTGATGAGGAGGAAAGAGCAGATAATACTTAGTTATGCACAATGAGTCAGATGAGTAGGTTTCAAATATTTCACGATTAGCCAAGATGTAGTTGACGCCACCCTGATTGCCAGATCAGCAGTTAAAAAAGTTAATAATTGAGAAACCAATGACTATGGAGTAGTATTGTCTTGTCAACAAAATATGTTATACATTTTGTGACTATCCCTCAACTATCAGCAGTTATAGCAGTCACTGACTCTGTTGAATAAATAATAATTTCATTGTGTATTTCTCGTGTATCCTCTCAATCTCTTTCTTAATACAGATTGAATTAGTTTTGGTGGAACATCTTGCTTAACCTATTATGATACACTTTAACAGGAAATCGGTTTTAACTGAAACACCATATAAAATCTTCGTGTATAACAAGTGGGAGTTGTGTTCTCAGTCAGCACAGATATAAATATATTTTATTGAACCTGCATGGAATATTTTTTATTTCCTTCGATTGGCCAGTATTTATTTTTCTTTAGCAATAATTATAGTTAATGGATTGACTTATATATGGTATTACAAACAATAAGTTTGCTAGTTTAGCTACTAATATTAACAGTTACCCAAGATTGTAAGTTACTTTACTGAATACGTCTTGGTGTGGTAGCGTGATTAATAGTGTGCGTGTTGATCCTGATAAGAACTTAAACTGAAATATCTTGGCTTCGCTGAATCCTGCAAAAATACTTATTTCATAATTCCTAAAAAATAAAACAAACTTGTTTAATGAGTGCACATTACAACATAATAACTATTGACATATAATTAACGGCAATTGCCGTACTCGGTGTTACATATAATTTATTTCGGACGAGCCTCCAATTTATTATGTATTACGATTTCTGGCAGCTTGAAGCTTAGTTAAATTGTAATATGGATTTAGAAGTTAACTGTATGTAAAGATGTATAAAATTTTGGTATTTGTCAACAAGATTGATACATGTAATTTTCCTTCTTGATACAATTATATTTTAATATGCAAACAATAATAAGATTTATATTATTATTACAAATAATGAATTATATTCAAAAGTTTTGCGAACTTACAAAAATATTGAGTCTTCTGATCGATCCGGAACTTCCTTGATATCTTATTGATATGAACAAATTAATCCTGAATCGATACAAACTTTCTCTTTGCCTATCGGTTCGTAATTGTTAAGGCGAGGTTCTACAATTTTCAGCTCACCAAACAATATACTAGTGCTTTCGTAAAACATGTATTGTTCATTCTTACACTCAATAATCTTTTATAAATATAGAAAATAGGCGAGAATTTCTCAATACACATTTTACTATACAAGTCGCATGCATTTCTAAATTTAAATTTTACTTACACAAACGTCCATATTAAAAATTATATACTGCTGGCCAACTAGCGTCATGGGATGTTTTTATACACACTCCCTGCTCTGTCGATAATTTTCTACATTTTTCAGGCATGTCATGAAACTATAACTTAATAATACAATATATCTCAGAATGGCTAGTATGGTTATTAACACTTTCTGATACGAAGAAAACAATGTTTGACCTTCCTTTGAATGTGACCGTTAACGGACACATGTTATAGAAACGAGAGTATAAACGGGTAAGGGATTGTAGGGGGCAATGCAGGTGGATGTTAGGTTATTAATTAGTATAGTGGTTTTCTCGTCGTCAAGAATTAATGATACAACATTAAACCTGTTGTTTTATCAAAGTTTATTTTTGTCGAGCTATTAAATTATTTTTTTCTAGCTTCTATCTGTATAGTTAAAAACCTTGCACGGGCCACCATGACAGTTATTTCAGACCCTAAATATGTTCATTCAAGCAGAACTCTGATAGCATGCCCTTGGTACAAGTATATGGGAAGTATATTTAGCCTGGCTCATTGAACTGTCAACAGAGGTCAGTGAAGCATCACCATAGTGTTGAAATTTACATCTTGTAATGGCATGGAACAAATTAGCTCAGAAAATGAAATTAATGACAAAATAATATTTTGTTATAACACTTTTACACAGTAAAGTAGATTCTGTTATTACACATTAAACTGGCCCGGCATGGCCACGTGGCTTGGGTTCGATTCGTAAACTGAGGGTGATGGGATCGAATCTCCGTTACACCAAACATCCTCGTCCTTTTAGCTATGTGAGCGTTATAATATGACGATCAATCCCACTATTCGTTAGTAAAATACTAGCATCCCAGTTGGTATTGGCACTTCTTACACTGCTAAATTAAGGACGGATAGTGCAGATAGTCTTCGTATAGCTTTCCGCGAAATTCATAAACAGAGACGAAAAAAATGAAGCATTGTTCTGTAATACAGTACCTGTCGAATTATCCTTTTTCTTCTGGTTACTTTGAGGGTAATCATGACGACCTTAAAATATCGTACTATATTTTATTTGGAATATTTTGAGCTGTAATTGTAATTTATTCCATTACAATTCTAAGGAAACAAACAACTTGAATAAGACTACTTTCCTTTTTTCATAATAATTTTATTATGTGTATCTTTGTTCTTATGTTCACTCGTTCGTTCTCTTTCTTGTATAGATGTATTATTTATTACCATTATACGGTATAATGTTTTATCCAAACCTTTGTTTCAGTAAATGTAAATTTTCTCTAAGTTCTCAGAAAAGTTAGGTGAAACAGTGGCATTTTGAGAAACGTTGTTGAATAAGGCAAAGTTACTTATTAATTTTAGCAGTTCTAGCTATCTATTAACTCCACATTTTTGGTTGATCGGTCACCCAGCTTGTCAGTAGTCTAATACAAAAACTTTCATTCGAGTTTAAATTTTTTAAACTGTACACTAATTAGGGATAAGAAAAGAGGCTAGATCAGGGGTTTCAAGACTTTGCCAATCAGCGAACCACCTTCAAGTTCTTTACTCTACTGGACCGCCTCTCGTTAGAAATGATTTTTATCGTGTGCAACTTGTGTACGTATGTGTATTTCACTACCTTTACAGCTTTTTTCTAGTTTTAAGAAAAAAACAATGAAAATAGATTTAAATATGAATAATTGTAAATATCTTATGACTTACTTTAATGTGAGAGATGATACTGCTTTACTGAAACAATCTTGGAAATTCCTAGGTCAGTTTCTGACATTTTCAAACGAAAATCCGGCTGCACATTTATGTTATTTCTATACTTCGATTTTAGATGCGTCAAGCTAATTGAATTGTTTGTTGTTTTTTGTACGATCGGCAGGCAACGGTGCCAAGTGCACAAAAAATTCACGTAATTCAGTTTATGTTAATTACAATTACTAATTTGGGATTTATATATATATATATATTATGTTAGTTTTATAATGTCTTAGTACTTTATTATTTACTGAAAAAGTAACGAATAAAATAATTTCATAAACTTGATGTATTAAAACAGACCCCCTTCAATCCTATCGCGGCCAAGAGCGACAGTTTGGGAATGTCTAACATAGGTTATTGTTGTTTAAACAAATAGCTCTATCCTGCCATCTAGTGGCATAGATTCTCAGTTATTAATTATAAGAAGTGTATAGCAAAATACTTTTTGAATTGTTTATAACACAGGAACTTGAATAACGTTATAAAAAATTTTGGACCTGTTAGAACTGAAGTTGCAAAGCAAATTTTGATATTAAAAAGTCACGTAAACCTATTTTCACAAAATAAAAAGACGCCAAGCAGAAATGTTTAAAGAGTTTGATATCAGTAAATAAATACAAACGTGTACGAGTATACAGAATGTAAAAAAAAGAAATTTTGTTGTAACAGTTTAATATTATTTAATTATGTTATACTTCTCATAGACAAATGATTACGCCAAAAACACGATAAACGAACGAAAAAGTAAGTAAACATAGATCTATTTTATCTATATTATGAGACGTGTATTTTCAAATGAAATAATCATACTTATAGTGTATGCAAGATAAAACATTTATTAGATAGAAATGTACATGATCATCCGCCTTCACAAAATAGATTTACATGTTCATTTGTACATGCCAGTGAAACTGAGCTAGAATAGCTTTTAATACAGATGTATATACACATACACACCCACACACCACATACACCAATAACATTAAATAGTAAAACACATCCTTTGAATGAACATATAATGTTTGAGATTATATTCGGTACGTATTAGAAACCTGAGACATTACAGCCCTAAACTGTTGTGTTGCGAAACGTTGATACTGAGAACTGAGCAATCAGAATGTGTAACACCAAAGGACACAAAGTAGCTTTGGTGCACATTTATATTACTGCATTACAGATAGTTCTTTTATAGCTCTATAATTCTATTTTCTCACGCAGTAGAAGAAAGCAAAATACCCTTGGTAACTTTATATTGTATAGACTAACACCTTAGATGTATTAATTAAAAAAATAATTTTAAAACTAATATATATTTATCTAGCTTTATAGATTTCGTGCATACGACCACTATTTGTTCAAAATTGTATTAGTACCACTAATAACTAACTGCACTGTTATAAAGGGAAGGATGAAGTTAAAGATATAAACCACCACATATATATTTCCAGTTAAGCTAAAATGAATAATCGCTCTTGATGTAATTCAGTTTAGATGACATCTCAGGTTTCTTATTTTTAAAAGAGATCAGTATAAATCAAATTTAACATTTAACACAAGTAATTCACAAATGTAAACTTTGGTTTCTTGCTGAGGATTTTGTCAGATCACTCGTTGGAGGTAGTGCTAATTCATCTCGTTTATCCAAGGTTTGTATAACAATTTTGTGTTAAATGTTGTAATTAAGTTACCTCATCATTTTTGCATAGCAGCTCGTAAACTACAAGCTACTAACGTGGTGTGCATTCATTGTTAAATTAATAAACAAAAAATAACAATATTTTTTTGCATGTTTATTCATAAGCATTTTCTTAAATACTTTGATTTTTATAGAATATACAAATTTATTTTGGTAATACAACCGTTACTTGCTAGCAATTTTCTGAGTTCCACATCAGTATAAAGACAAGACAACTTTGACTTTTGATGTAGGTGAATTATATATACGTGTGTGTATTTGTTTTAAAACAGCAGTGATATTTTTTACTTAAATTCGTCTGATCAAATCAAGAATAAATGTGAACGCATTTTATTACGTGGAAATTACAGCAGTACGAACATTTATCGATATTATAAAATACTAACATTTTAGCCCTCGTGTGGAAGGTATGTATCGTCTTTCTCTGGAAATGTAAATACTAGAACGAACAGGTTGTACTGACAGGTATATACACATTTGTTATAGTTCAGTAGACTTGATTTGTTTTACTTCTTTTAATATATCGATAAATCTAACAGGTACATCAATATATAATATTTTTCCTAATAAAACTTCCTAATTCTAAGTGCAGATTACAAATGATTCAGGAAATGCATTATGTACATAACGTTTTTTTCTATAAATAAAATACATTCAGCATATTAATGCTCAGCCATGAGTTACAATGCGTTTCACTTTACAGGTTTTTAATATTTAAGGTTTTACTGGTTTTGAATTTAAAAAATACTAATAGACTATATAAATAGTAAATTTTGATGAGCTAATTAAATCATGAAACGAAATTCGATTTTATTTGTTGTTATATAATAATGATAATAACACTAAAATACATAAAGTGGGTGTATATATATATAAATTAATAATACTATTATAATTGAATACAACAAATACGAAAAACAGATATATAGCATAGCTAAGAAATTCACTTGAAGTGGTATCTAAAGAAGCATTCCAAAAACTACGTACCACCGTAAGATAATAAACAAAACATCAAATTGCACCACTGAGAAAAACGTTTTACATGCGTGAACCAAATCCCAACATTTCGCATATTCAATATTTTATGACGTCACAAACAGAACAAATGCACTTGAGATCAAGAATTGTACTTTTTAAACAATAAACAAGTTTTTGACTAATTTATAAACATCGGAATTTTAAAACAGTACAAAGAACTTTAGAGTGCATTAAAGACGTGAAACAAAACGTAGAAACGACTAAAGTGGAAGATAGATGTGACCTGTGTCATAATACAAACCAACCTTGTCCAACTCTCTCTGATTTTGATAGGCCCTATTATGCAACGTGTGCATCGTTGTAAACTTAAAATACGAAGACAGAACTGTGACATTAGTGAAGGGGTTTATTTGGTTGTCATCTATTTTTTTTTTATAACTGAACAATACGTAAACGAAAATCAGAAAAGAATATTCTGTATATATACTCTTGTAACTTCTCTTTTTTAAGTAAGTACCTAAATTAAAATTAAATAATTATTTCGCCACGAGTTATTTAAAAAATATAAAACTAAAACCAGCATCTCGCATTAATAATTTAACAATTCCAAAACACATCTTCGTAAGAATAACATTGGAAAATGCATATAATTTGAAATTCCTGGATCTATATAGTGACAAGATCTCACCCAAAGAAATAAAATATAAACAGTAAATTAACTTGAACCAAACTACAAAAAAATGTTTGATAAAAGTTTAGCTATAATAACACAAACTAAAATCTAGCATAGTTTTTCAACTGAGCAATATATATATAATAAAATATATACAGCGAAGTTTGGTCAAAACTGGATTAAAGAACAAACCAGAACATTGCGATGTTTAATCACATGTTGTTTGCCGCTTTACAAAATAATAAATCTTTAATCATTTTCGGTGGTTTTTGAACATTTGTACGTTTTTTTTTGTCTAACCCTGACTTATGGAAATATTTTGAGCATAAACCAATACGAATTATGAATATGTTGTTAAGTCATAGAAAAGATTGCACAGATATGAAATCTAAGTGTAAGTTAGTTACCATCAACTCAAAGAAAATTTGCAGATATATGTCAGACACAGGAACCGTTAAACTCGTATTTAATAACACGTTGAAGTTTTGATTAGCTTTTATATTGAGACATAGATATATATCCTTTCCACCAAACGTGTGTTTCAGAGCTCAGCGATTGAAGTGAAAATATATATGCTGCCTCGTACTTCGTAAATAAGGTCAAACCCAAGCATAAATTTGACAGCACAGAGAACAGAACACAGTTTGAAACATCGAATTACTATCGACCATGCAACATGTGCTCTATTTTTGTTTTGAATAGCGATAAAAAAATGACCCATTTTGGGTTTAAAACATTATATTAGAAATATTCCATCTAATTACCGTCTCTTAAAAATTTTCCCTTACTTTTGTCATATTTATTAAAATTGTTCAAAGGGTAATTGAAAAGTTTACACCAAAACAATTAAGCTTCAAAACCTACAAAAATATTTTTTCATGTACTCTGAAACCAGATCCAAAATGTTTTTTTTTTTAATTGTAACAGCATCTTCGTTAAAGTTATTTATTAAATTACATATCTGAATCAAATACGGAGTTGCAATACAAAATTCAAAAGACATTAAACAAGTTTCAACGCAGTTAACCAACATAATATATCCGTGTATTAAATTAATATGTTGTGTTTATTTACCATAAATAGTCGCATTTGGGCAACTTTTTTCCCTTATAGAACGTAAATTAATCACAACATTTCTTCATTTCGTGCTTGATGAAGTCTGATTTCTGCAACTCTTCACCTGTAAGACCTATTAAAACAACATACAAAATTTACACTTAAATTTCAAATTGATCACTTTTGTTTATTTCAAGCAAATTATTTTTCAAGTTTTTCATCTTACTATATACTTGGTTTTAAAAATAACACAAACTTAAATTTATAGCAACTGAAGTAAAAAGAGAGGTGACAGAATTTTTTAAAATTAACCTTCCCACCAACGACGAAAATTATTTATCCGTAAGACAACCCATTTCTGTGAAAGATCCAACAACAAAGTTCAAAACTGAAAGCAACAGTGAAAGTAAATTGAAAGGATGCACAAAGTCAATATAACTATCAGAAGTGCTGAACATTCACGTAACATTAAAACTAAAATAAAAGAGTAAAACGGCTCATCTCAGCTTTATAATAGCTATCCATTCCTTCTTTTGCTTTCAAGAACGTGCTATAACAAACTGCTCTTTGAGGAGAGGGAAGTCATATAACTGTTATTTATTCTTTCTGTTGATAATATGATTTTCTTACTTGTGAAAACCTGAAAGTTGGAAGACTTTCTAAACATTTTCATAGTGGGAAGAAACTGTTTTTGTTTGTTTTGGAATTTCGCACAAAGCTACTTGAGGGCTATCTGTGCTAGCCGTCCCTAATTTAGCAGTGTAAGACTAGAGGAAAGGCAGCTAGTCATCACCACCCACCGCCAACTCTTTAACTACTCTTTTACCAACGAATAGTGGGATTGACCGTCACATTATAACGCCCATACGGCTGGGAGGGCGAGCATGTTTGGCGCGACGTGAATGCGAACCTGAGACCCTCAGATTACGAGTCGCACGCCTTAACGCGCTTGGCCATGCTAGGCCAGAAAAGAAAGTGAGGAAAGCTCTTAAGACTGGGAAAAAAGAAATGTAATGACTATCTTAACTTATTGTAACTCAGAAAAAAAGTTGATATATTACTAGACAATACAAGAAAAACTCGTGTGTGTATATATCACCCTTTTTTCAATGTACATAAAGCAGTAATTACTATACATAAAGAATTAAAGTTAAAAGAAGGAAATATATATGTAAAGATCTGCTAACGCTTGAAGGAACAATGAAATGAAAATGGTGACAATGTTAAAATTTATAGAAATTTATCAAGAATCTACGGTAACCAGAAAAAAAGCATACAGTTCAAGAGAATTTTTATTTTTAAAACAGATTCAAGTTATTGTTTGTTTGTAATTAAGTTTAAAGTTTCACAATGGGTTATCTGTATTCTGCCCAGCAAGGGTATCGAAACACGTATTGTAGCGTCGTAAGTCCGCAGACATATCTCTATACTACTGGGGGGGGGTGTTTGTTGTTATGCCTAAAGTACATAATGGACTATCTTCGTTCTTCCCATCACACGTATTGAATCCCAATTTTTTTTTGTGATAAGCTTAAGGCTTACCACTGAATTACCCGAGTGGTAGATTCAAAAGAAAAGATGTGCGTGATTTCAAAGTTCATCTGAAATAAGTGCTACTTCAGTTGAGGAATTACAATAAATACCACTTTAACATTGGTTTGGTGAAACATTTAGTGCCTAAAGTAATGCTGCAGTGTTAAATATAACTAGATACAGACATAAATGAGAAGAACTTTATTGTTTGCCTTCAACTATTTAATTAAACTGTGATTATTTGTATGTCTTGTATGTGTTTCTACATTTCTATTTATGGCAAAGTTGCTTATGTTATTTGCTAACTTCTCTAACTACTGGTCAGAGGGAAAGCAATCGTTAAGCAGCACCCCACAATCCCTGCTAAGGAAGTGACTGTCACACTTGCCACGCATGCACAACTTAAATTGAGAGGGAATATGTTGAAGCATCTCACAGAGTCCGAAACCCATAGGTTTACCACAGTTCGTGCTCTTCTTGGCTGACTATTTTGTATGAAGTATTGTCTGACTTATAAAGCTAGGTATTTTATGGTTGGTAAACAAGGGCAAACATAATGGGCTTCCCATTATTTGCCACGGCATGGAACATTTGTGTTTGTGTTTTATCATGTAGCAAAGCCACTTGGGCTATATGCTGAGTCCACCGAGGGGAATCCAATCCCTAATTTTAGCGTTGTAAATCCGTAGATAGAGGGGTATGACGTGGAACGGTTTTGAATTTTTTCATTTTACTTTAAAGTACAAACGTATGTTGGTCACGCTTAAGGTTTCATAGATTACTTTACTGGAATCCTGCCTAAAACAACTACAATTTAATGGTGGGCTGTTAACGATTCTGATCAGTGATAACATTAAATCTGGTACGCGTGCACCCAACGCTTGATATTGCTGGAGTATAAAAATATAACTGATCAAAAGAAGAAAAAAAAGTCTCACAAATTAACTTATTAAAATTCTATCTAAAAGAATTTCATGTACCAAAACCATTGAGGATTTCCTCTTATATTTAGTGGTTTTACAATTCGCAAAAGCATGTTGCTTTGTGGTATCAGATATTATATATCTTGTAAGTAGATATAAGTTTAGTTCAGGATCATACTATTATTTACATATTCGCAATTTATAGAGCCCGCAGGATTCAAATACTTGGTCTGTAACTTGATGCAAGTGACGTACCATTGTTCACACTTTAAAAACTGTTAAAGTTCTCAGGAATCAAATATTACTCTTTAATTAGACACGAAAAAAGTTGGAGTACAAATTATTTTTTTTCACTTTTACATTTGCTATTATCCTCAGAACAAATATTAGATATGTAAATAAACATGGGTGAAATTCGAGTACAAAAATACTGCTGATTACTCTTTCATGTCAGCTAAGACTTTCAGTTAATTTCACTCACACATCGGGAATTCCAGGAAAGAAAACACTAAATTAAATTTAAATTAACAGTTATTTAATCTTAAACACAATATCAACCGTCTGGAAGATGGCGCTTCAAAAATGAATCCATTGTTTCATTTTTTTTCACAGTAAGTGTGATTTAGGTCTTATATTTTGGAATGCGTTTTCAATACTGGACAAAGCAATGCTAAAGATGTAATTAAAATATTCTTTCTTTTGAAAATTATTTAGCAAATTCTAACGTATAGTAATTTTTGTACATTGTTTTTAAAATGTTTCAAGTGACACCGAAGGTTTTAAGTAAATTTATGTTTTGAATTTTTGTGTTTTTTATTACTTAACAATAGTGCTTTTGTGGAGTTAATAAGTACATTATAATTGAAACTTAATTTCTTTAATATTTCTCCTCGTCGCTTAGTCAACATATCAAATACGAATTTAGAACAGTCTTTCAGAGTTTCAAGCAATAACAAATCACGCGTAAAAGGAAGGATCGTTACTTTTGGCACTCTTACATAAAGAAAAAATGTAAGTTACTGCTGAACCCTCGTGAAACATAACGTTTGTAGACATAATCCGTTTTTCGGGTTGTAAGCCTTAAGGGAATTTCTATACTTCATCAAGAGAATCAGTAACAGATACGTAGAGAGCTATTTGCAATGTATCTCGTTTTTCCCACGTGTCCTAAATTTTAGCATTATAAGCCCTAAAACTTTTTTTTCAATTTCGCGGAAAACTAAACGAGGGCTATCTGTGCTTGCCGTCCCTAATTTAGTAGTGTAAGACTAGAGGGAAGGAAACTAGTCATCACCACCCACCACCAATTCTCGAGCTACTCTTTTACCAACGAATAGTGGGATTGACCGGATCAGTATAACGACCCCACGGTTAAAAGGGTGAGCATGTTTGTTGCGACCGGGATTCGAACCCGCGACTCTCGGATTACGAAACTAAACCAAACCTCACTTTATGTGAAACAGTCACTTGAATGTTGTGTTTTCACAGCATATCGGTTTTTGAAACAAACTTTATTGTGTAGGTTTTGTTTCGACACACACAAGTTTGCTGATTTTATTTTTTTATTCTGAATAAGAATTTCCCTGTTTCTGCAGTTAGGCCTGACATTTAATACTAAGTTATCTTTATTCACCTCCACCCGCTGAGTAAGCAGTGTTTGTGTATTTACAATGGCTAGATCCGAAGTTCGATTCTCCCCGATATATAGAGTGCAGTTAACTTTATATGTAGCTTTGCGCTAAAGCAATAACAAGCATTGTTTTTCACTAAAGCTAGTTATCCGTGCTATCAAAAATCGAATTTAATTAACTAATTAACTTTAAATAATTGAGTTTTATCTTTTTTACTGAAAAATAACCAAATTAATAATCTGCATTAATCCCTTTGCTCATGTTTACAGCTGAATGAACTAACGTGTCATTGTTGTGGGAATAAGCCCAACGAACCAGCAAACAACCGGCTAAAAACTCACCCAACTGGTTCAGGACGAAGCTCTACGTGGGATCTTGATTCCAACGTCGGGGTCACGGTTACGGAGATCCATCCTTGGTTGTTTACGTTTCTTCATGTAGTCTGTTTCAACCAACAAGACACGAAATATTAGCATGACATATTCTTAGTCATATCTTAACTTTACTATGAAAGGTTAATTTGAAAAACTTTGATGTGCAAAAACACTTTGATAGATTGTTTACCATACGCTATTCTCGCATCATGCGCAATAGTTACATATACATTTAAATTAACTTAGAAAATATCTGGCCAGTCTAAACAACCTAACTGCAATAATTTAAATCATTAATACAACAACTTAAAAGTTATTTAAATCGGTAAAAACAAAACCTTTATCACGGCTTTTAAATCATATGTTGCTGAAATTCATAATAGAAGCATTTGTACCAATTTACAACAATGTATTTCAAGCAGGGTCAACCAGCACTCAAAAATAAATGTTCGAAATAAAATTGATGCTTAAAGAAACATTATCAGAACATATAAACACAAACAAATCAAAGAACGGTGGAGCCGATGAAACAAATACTAGGCCATGTTTTGTATTTTCTGCTTCTTTTCTTAAATAGAACATTTATCAGTTTTCTTCCACTTAAAAAAAGGAAGTTGTTTCAAGGGGACTAACAAGAAGAGAAAAGACGAATTAAGTAACATTTGAGTTAAATATATATATGAGTTTAGAACACTTTTATCTGGTTGTTGTTGTTGTTTTGAATTAAGCACAAAGCTACACAATAGGCTATCAGTGCTCTGCCCACCACGGGTATCGAAACCCGGATTTTAGCGTGCAAGTCCACAGACATACCGCTGAGCCACTGGGAGGCCTTTTATCTGGACATCGTCTGCTTTGATTCGATATCTAAAATGCATTTATTTACTAAACTAATGAACTGGTAATTTTAGGCTGCATATAATTTTATTTTATTTTCGTGGTAATGACTTTTGGCAAACATTATCATTTCTATTTCACACTATTTTTTATATATTCAATTCATTTTATTAAATATATAGATATATATATATATTACGTAATTTATATTCGTATATTACATGAAATATACTAGGATCTTAAAGAGTAAATCTTACTCAGTTCATTTCACCAAAGCATCAGTGTCCCAGTTTGAGGCAGAACCTACATGCATTTTTGTATTCCGATGCGGCGATTCGGAAGTGGAGACAGAAAGATTAAACAGTGTTGCATGATACACCATACAGACGCCCTTTTATTATCAGAAAAGTATGGTCTTATCAACAATTCGATACAAATATGATATTAAATAAACAGTTTTATCATTAATAAAGAAAGCAGCGCAGCTGAATATTTAAATAGCTCTACGAAAATTTGAATGTATTTTTTCGGCCGATGTAAAGACTTCAACAGTCGTTTGATAAAAACACTTCAGGCAAAATAAACAAAACGTAACATCTATGGCGGTTCCATATTAAATTTGTTTATTTACAAAATCTAAACTTTAGGTCTGGCAGACTCAGTGGCAACCATAGCTTCCTTATTTACCCACGATGTTATTTAAGTAAGCTCGGCCGTGTTTAAACTGCTTCGAAACGATAAAAACAACAGTCGTATGGCATTTTTTATCTCCACCAGGGGGAGAAGGGGATAATCTTCAAGGTCAAGGGTACGATGGCCTCAACAAGCAACCTAACTTGGGCCTCGCACGTTTACAAGCCTCAAGTTGCCCGCAAGAACTTGTTGTTCCCCCGAGAAACAAAAACAGGTGAATGGCCAAAAATTACCTTTCTGTAACACTCAATTATTTCCCCTTCGCGTAAGACCATTAGGTACAGGTAGCAAGGGTTGAGCTTATAGAAACCATGTGTAATGAAAAAAGTGGTCTGTGCTCTCTGATGTCACGTAAACATGAAATTTAAATGATTCTGATAATATTAATACGGTCTTCTTATTGTTGTTTTTTCTTTTATTCTATAAAAATATTATGTTTGTAAAAAAATATTCCTCCTTCTCTATTAAGTAATGTTTCGAGTTACATATGTCGTAGTATCTCTGTCGCAATCTTTCTGTATATAATATAAACTTCCCGGATTTCTAAACAAGTTAAAAAGTTTAGTCGGCTTTTTCGTCAAAACATTATTCAGTGTAAACATATCCATAGGTAATTACATTACACCAGGTTTTATTTGTTTTCTAAAGATGCTGGTATGGGTATTAAAGCTTTAATTAAAATAAAGTAGAAGTTAACTTGAATATGACCTATGAAGGTCGAAACGTTGTTCTATACATTATTTTAGTTAGGGTTTTAATACCCATACCAGCCATCTTTAAAATACATTTTTACTTCAAGTGGGTTTCTCGTCATCGCATTTTTAGATTTTGTAACTAACCAAAGGGTTAATATTGGATTACCACAGTTGTTAGACTCTATTGCTACTGTCTTCTCTAAACATGGCATTATCTTATAAAGTTTTACTGAAAGTTAATAAAGTTAGAATAGTGATCCTATAACTTAGCCATCTTGTGAATACATACTAAATTAGTGATTTGATTTTGAAAATTTTGTCTTAAACGACTGACGGTTGATAGTTGTAAGCTGTGCAAAAAAGTACGATTTGTTTTAGGTCAAAGCTATGTTGAGCTATCAGCTGCTCCCCCAAGAATTGTATCATTGTAATTCCGTTGACTTACTGTTCCTTCACTGGTGGACCAAATGGCAAGAAAGCGAAATATATCTAAATATATAATAATTTTAGCGCGTAGCTATACAATGTGCTATTCGTACTCTGTCCAACATAAGGAATCGACCCCTGGATTTTAGTGTTGTAAATCTGTAAACGTACCTCTGACCAACAGAGGTGCTGTGTGATACGTAAAATTCGCTTTCTTAATAGTTAATGTACCCAAACGGTAACTCCCAGTAAACGTTACTCTCGTCCCGATATCGCAAAAATACTCCGTACATTATGGGACTGTCCGTTGTGCATACTTGTGCAACCATTCTAAAACAAGCAATAACTGATAAAAAAAACAACAACGACAACAGTATTTTAGACCAAAACAACTACGTTAACGAAATATGAAACCTAAATACATCGTAAAAATAAAACAAAATCGAACTGTATCACACAGGTCTCCTCATTTCGCTACCATAAAGTTTATGAAAACACGTCAAGAGAGCTGTTTTGGTTTTCACAGTTTCATTAATAAACTTAATTTTTTCTTCGGTATTTTAGTACTTTTCATTTGTATTTTTCTTTGGCCATGTAAAAATTAATTCTTAGAAATGTAATATTTGTTTCTAAGTGTCGTATAGATATTTACCTCTACATTATAAGTTATTCTTATAATCAGATATAAGTTATTCGCAGAACATAAATCAATACCATTTGATTCTAGTCAGTTGTTTTTTTATTGGCAGTTAAACACATAACTACACAATTGGCTATCTATGCTAGAGCCACCGCAAGGATTGAATTTCGAATTTTTTGCGCGGTAAACTCCCCAATTTACCCTTGATTACTAGATAACTCTCGATGGATTCAGCGGTAAGCCCGATGTGGCTTTGTTATAAGAAAACACACCTCACACACATACTAGATGACTCTGCTCAATTAAACATATGTTTTTCATCGAACTAAGTACTAAAACAATGTAAATCGTTACAACATTTTGCAACCTAATACTAGAATTTTATGAGAGTAACCTTTAGCAATCGATGGCCCACTCGTTCTTTGACGAATCATGTTATTAGCAAATGTTCATTGGTTATGAATATTTTGTGTCTGAGTTGAGATTATTGTACTAATAGTTATACAAATTTAGTTCATTATTAATACATGTTAAAACTGCTATTGCTTAACTAAAAGATTGGTTATCTTTTTATTATTTTAAATTATATTGTAAGTTGTGTTTATTTAATTGTTCATCAGAGAAAACATTACTTGAATAATCTCTTCTTTATCTGTCTGTAACAGGAAGAATTTGGTATTTATCATGACTGCCTGGCAGCCATATAATATATTATGATATAAAACTATGTTTACTGAAATCCTTAAAACTTAACCAAATAAAACAAATCTTCGAGAAAACAACGATGATTTCAAATTAAGTCTGTGAAGCCTACCAAGTTTTAGCCATAGATAAAAACGTTAACAATATTATGGCAATACGACAATGCTGTACACAAAGAAACGGGGTTTTATTTCTTATAAGCTTATTATATCCGATTCCAACCAATAAATGCACAATAATGATGCTGAAGATGCGGGAGACCTAATGTCTTTTCTAAATTTGTAACTATTAAGTATATTTCATTTTTTCCACCGTATGATGAACTTCGTAGCGTCTGTTCGGTGAAATGAAGGTGTGATATTACACATCCAGCTGCACACCAATGTTTTAAGAAGTTACTTTGTTAGAAGTGTTGTCTACGCAAACTGTCCTTGAAAGAAGAAACAAACAAAAATAAATCACAAGATTTTAAGTTCGAACTTTAAAACGGACAGGGAAAGAATGTCCATTCGAACTTCCTAATTGTAGCGTTACGCGAGAAACAACGTAAGGTCTGGATTATCACGTAGCAGGAGAAAGACTTACATTGTAATGATGGGAGACTTTAAGAGTGGAACTAGATTGTAGATTGATTATCACATACAACACTCTGGCTGTTTATCTTTTTTAAGGAACTGATTGCAGTACATTGTTTAAAACTAGTGTCATTACATTCTCTGTGGTTTTTCTGAGTTTCCCTCGAGTTTTACTAGTTTGAATAAAGTATTTAGAAGATTTCTTGACCATAAATACATTGTTTCTCCGATAATTTAGACAGGTCTTACGATCTTGTGTAAACGAAATCTTACGATGACTCAACCGACAGATAATGAAGTATTTCTACAAATGTGATTTAATAGCATTATTTCATGATATTGTATGTTTATATATTTTACTATAACTGCGGAACTTCTGATTTCAACAAAACAGACATTAAAAGAAGCTTTGTTAATAAAGTTAGTAAAATTTGTGGGTTGCGTAATACATATACTCAGGTCAGTACTATGTTCTGTTACTCAAATTTGGCTAGATTTGTACAGTGTTAGAACAGTAGATTACTAGGATATGTAAGCCTTTGAAAAGGTAATTTGAGCAGAGCATTGTTAAGTAAAGTTATGAATTTATGTAAGATGCAGGTCAAACGTACACATTGTTATGAACAGGAGTTTAACCATGTGCATGATTTAATTATATAAGTAAATTCTGTTTTGATATTGAAGGTCGAAATGAGTATACAATAACATCAAAACTAGAACGAAATACATTTTTTATTAGAATGAGTGTCACGTGAACAAGGCGTGAGCCTAAAGCATACGCGAAATTAACGCTGATTTACGATAGTGTGAAATACGAAATTATAGTCAGTTAGTAGAAACTGGGTGTAAAAAAAGGTGTTATATAGCGTTTCGTTACAGCTTGAAAGTGATAACCGTATTGTCATACTTCTGTTTACAATTTTGTGTGCTCTCAGTATTTAAGCATGATAGCTGTTGCTTTACACAGTGTGCGAAATAGTATCAGGGTATGAAAATATAAGGGGGGTATTGCAATTCTGAAGATTTATCAGTGTGTGACACCATAATTTCAGTGCGATAACGTATGACCTTGTGTTACGATTCTACACACTGTTGATAGGACTTGTGTATAATAACATGTTATTGCAATGCGCCTGCTACAATTCTACAGTTACGTGCTAGTAATCATGTCTATATTATAATAGAATCCGGGTACAGTAATACTTTATCGCGGTGCACTGTGCTACAGTTCTACTCATTTCGGGCTAGTAAATTATGAGTATGATAATATTTTGTTGTGTGGTAATATAATACGAATATGATGACAGCTGTGCTACAGTTTTAGATGTTGTGTGCTAGTAAGTTACGAGTAAGACAGTCCTTTGTTGGGTAAAAGTTTTGTGTTATAGTTGTACATCTTACAGTGGGCCATTAATAATCAACTTCGTCTTTATTACATTTTAGTTTATTAATCCTTAGAGCGAGTGTTGTTGTATAGACTTATGTATTATTAGACATTGATGTGTGCCAGGATGATCTGTTTTAGGTAGTACTGTGTTGTGGCTCTACACATTATTGTAAGCCAAGAAGGTATTGGTGTGATAACTGTTTTAATGGTATTGTGTTATGATTATACACGTTGTTGTATACTAAGATGATCTGGGTGTGATAGTTACAAGCCGGGACAGCACTTGGTGAGCTGCAGTTCTGCACGATATTCCCCACAAGAGGTGTCGAGTGAAAGAAAACGTGTTGATGATCAGTTTCTTTTTCACCCCATCATTTTAAAATCAATCTCAAGTTCATAACGTTTTGTTTATGTTTAACGTAGTAAGCAAACCTAAAAAAACTGTTATCAGGGCTTCAGCACCTTTTCTTACTCCTGTAATCAACTGTCTGACGTCAGAACCTTGTATGACAGGTATACAGATCCCATCACGACCTATCTATAGCTTTTACTGCACCAGAATTTAATGGAAAAAAAAATCCTAAGAGGCCAACGTTCTGTTGATATCATTGCAGGAGGTATACTTGAAACTCCTGACTTCGAGATCTTATTATACACAGTACAATGAGGGACAGAAACCGGTTCTGTTGACATGGGGAATAATAAGAGTGTTCACTCTCACTTGTGACGCTTCCCCGCAAGTGACTCACGAAATAGGGTTACAAGTCAGTTTTTCCATGCCACGTGAACACGAGCTGTGGGTGAACGCCCTGTAAAGTTAATTCAGCACAACAACTACTAAAGCAGTCGAGTGTGTAACTCTTTCGCGATGTTTTAGCACATTTCATCAGTTTATGATTTTGCTGAATCTTAAATGCATTTATTTTTTGTTTTAAAAAAGTCTTAGAAAAATGTTCAATTATATCTTTCTTTTCTACCTAAACAAAATCTGTATGTTCTAATATGTGTTAAATATTACAATTAATGTTTCAATTCATGTTTTTTTGTTTTTTTTCAAAAACCAAAACAACTATCGTAAGAACAGAAATAGGTACCGCAGCTGTTTATACGTTTCTCCAAGAAAGTAGCCATCTCGTGAATCCATAGTTGTGTTTTAGGTAAAGCGAGTTGTTTGGTTTGAAACTTCAGTCTAGCTAAGTACATAACGCGAATGTCGAAGCGATAACAATAATATAAAAAGGGTTTCACGCGATGTCAACTTAAAGTACATATACGCTTAGCAGCGTCACTGAGAAGGGTCGTGCCATGTGGGGCCGTATTTCTAATTACACGCAAGAGAAATGCCTTGTTTATGATATTTCAAGAGTCAATGAACTCCTTCGCAACGAACTTTACAATTTAACTTAACTCTTTCTTCTCACACTACTAGTTAATATTTAGATAACACTCTCAATTAGCACAACTTTCCTAATAATTACCATAAGCAAGAAAACATATAAATGAAAGAATAATGAAAAACAGATGGTTTTTAAGCTGAAAACCACAAATAATTTGCCATTGGGAAAAAATTTTTTTGTTTTTTTCTGGAGGGGCAGGCAACTTAAACCTGAGAGAAACAGTTTAGAATAACCATAGTAGAAATGTAATGACACTTAAATCCACTCATTTATAACGAAATAATAACAACTTTCATTATTTTTCGTTCAACACTAATGACTTGCAATGGTAAAATTACGACAAACATAACATGTAATACGAGAATGATAACTTAATGTAAGAATAATCACTTAGATCTTATGTGACACAAGAGTGATAGTTTAACATGTATAAAATTCCAAGTTCATTCCATTTTGTGTTCTATTTCTGTTGAATTAATATTGTGGTGTTACTTATTTCACGTGTTGCAGACAGAAATTATCGTGTTTGACGACTTCTATTGAAGTTTAGGTTTATGGTAGTTAAACCATTTTAGTACTAGATATGAACTTCTTCCGTTAAATCTTTAGAAGTGAATTTCATTTGACTCTTGCTGAATCTATAAAATGAACATTTACGCTAGAGGTTTTGACTCAGTCAAAGGAGGAATAATACTGTATGTGAATGATCTCACTATTATAGTGACACATCAGTAATCGGTTCAAACACATCAGTAACTGGCTCAAACCCCTATTGTCTAACATAGTTTATAAATCTTCATTGAAGAGAAATAAACTTCAGTTTTGAAATTGAATCAACCACAGATAAGTTTTATGGTTGCAAAAATTAATCTAAAGCCAAAACAAGATTTTCATTTAATAGATATTAAATTGTCATTAACTAAATCCTGCTACTCTCACTGACGTAGTGTTATTATAGAGGATACACGTGTGTAGTATGTCCATTAAATCCGGAACTCTACATCCCGGATTTTTCGAGCTTGTTTAAAGCTCGATATCCTGGAGAGGCGGCGTATCATCCTTTCGACCTTTGAGTACATCCTGTCAATATGATATTATGCAGGAGAATAACATCTACATGTACATACTTTAATGTGCTTTTTTTATATATAAACATCAATTTATGGTATATTTATATCACTTCCAACGTTCTATGTTATTGAACTGTTCTAAGATGTACAACAATGGAAAATACACGCATTTTGTTGGGCCTCCTTTCCTTTTTTCACGCAAAGTCATACAAGGTCTATTTGGGCTAAGCCATCTCTTAATTTCGAACTGATAAATTAGATAATGCATCCAGTTAATACCATGTACCGCTAACGGTCTACTGTTCAAGATAAACTATCTTATTCTCCAATAACAGTGCATTTATAGCCCCAAAGTGATGAATTCGTTTTTACGACAACAGAAAGCGGCCATGAAACCTCTGATTCACAAACCAGGCATATTAGCCATTAGATTATGCTCGGCCAGAAATGTCTGGAAAAACGCCTTTTGTCACGTTAACAAAAGTCATAACAAATAAAATAATAAGAAATAGTATTGTGTTACAGATTATTAAAAAAATAAATGAAAATTAGAATAAACGGTTTGTTTGTTTGTTTGTTTTTGAAGTTCTCGCAAGGCTACTCAAGGGCTATCTGCGCTAGCCGTTCCTAATTTAGCAGTGTAAGACTAGAGGGAAGGCAGCTAGTAATCATCACCCACCGCTTCCTCTTGGACTACTCTTTTACCAACGCATAGTGGGATTGACTGTCACTTTATAACCTCCCTCGGTTGAAAGGGCGAGCATGTTTGATGCGACGGGGATTCGAACTCACGACCTTCAGATTTCGAGTTGAACGCCTCAACCCACCTGGCCATGTTGGGCCGTAAACGGTTGGAGAAAGAGTGGAAAAATAACTAATAATAATAGTTTAGGATGAAGAAGAATTAGTTTCTATTCTAATTTATTCTTATTAAAGCCGTGATACACATTTTTATTTAAAATTAGGGTTAGTAACAAACTCAGCAATATAGCAACATAAATAGAAGTATGATTAATATTATTAAAATTATAATTAAATCAATTTTAAATACGAAAATACAAAACAACTGGAAAATTTCAACAATGACAAGGAAAAATCCTCCCAGTCACACCCAACATGCTCGCCATTTCAGCCGTGGGGGCATTATAATGTTACGGTGAATCCCACTGTTCATTGTTAAAAGAGTAACCCAAGAGTTGGAGGTGGGTGGTGATGACTAGCTATCTTCCTTCTAGTCTTACACTGCTAAATTAGAGATGGCTAGCGCAAAAAGTCCTCGTGTGGCTTTGCGCGAAATTCAAAACAAACCAAACCAAAGAAAAATACTGCTAACATAACATGTCAAGTATCCCTTCTAAAAATATTATTTCAAATCATAGTTAAACCATAAAGGACATGAAAAAAATTGCTTCTTTTTTATCTTTAAACCTTTTCTGCAACACCTATCTTTTTTTTTTTTCATTTAGCGTGTATCGGAAACAAACTTCACAGGCTCAAATTTCTCTATTGTTTGATTTATTGTAGCTTTTATGCACCTGAGGAAGGGTGCCCTGCTTCAAACGATGTATAGTTTAAATATTTCACTCTATCTTTCACGCTGTTTCTATTACAGATATTTTCTATCCATCTGCCACTCAGTGGCAAAGCGATATGTCTGTGGACTCGCACTCCATCCATTCCGGATTTTGATACCGGTGGGCAGAACACAGACAGCTCATTGTGTACATTGTGTAGCTTTATACTTCATTTCAGCCAACTTATTCATCTTCTTTTTAATGAAAATGACTGCTCCAAAAATTAAGCTAAATGATATAACTTACAAGCAGCTCATTTGTACTCACGGGATGCAGAAATAGCTGTTAATTAAACAGCAGGATAGATTGTGAAAAAAAAATTAAACAGTAACAGGAAAAGTCCCGATATCGAGATGTATGCCTACTAGTTTGCCAGATTATATATTTAGTAGTGTCTAAAGTTTAGGCATTTTATGTATGTGCTAACTAGCTCAACACTCCTATAAAACTTTTACTTTGTCATAGGAATTTCTTATTATAAAAAAATTTTTCTTTGTTTACCTTAACGATACATTATGCATACAATGGACTAAATGGCCTGTTAGGACAACCCGATTGTTCAGATTCAGTCGTCCATAATTTTGAACTGTGGATCAGAGGGAAGGCAATACCCTCCATCTAAAGCAGTTAGTTACTCTTAAATCGAGTATTAACATATTCCAGGATAGGATAAACTGTTGTTAAGAGAAATATTTGAAAGTGACAACTGATGTCTGAGTCACAAATAAAACGAATGATATAGCTGGTATTAACGTTGTGTGTATATGAATCAACTCGTCATTTTCTTACGAAACACAAAACTAGAGGTATGATGGAGGATGGCTTTACCTGTTATTCGTGTCTGTCTTGACTTTCGTGTCAGATCATGGTCCTCTGGAGCATCAATATTACTTGGTACAGAAGCACTTTGCACGAGGTAGAGTTTATCAGGATTATCCGTGTCTTTATTACCTTCTAGCACCATCGTCTGAACCAAAGTTTGCTTTGTGACTTCCTGCTTGGAATGTTTATTAACTTTACTCCATTCGTACCGCCCACTAAGTGGTATTTCGTTTTTAAAATCAAAGTTCCACCTTTCTCTGTCCAGGTTGTTAATTTTATCTACCTCTTCTCGAACAAACCGTAAATTTTCTTCCCGATCTGTTGGCCCGAAGAGCGCCCGACAAGCTCGAGACGCTTCAGCCGGTCGGCGATCTACGGGCGGTTCTCCGGACCAGGACTGTACAACATGTCCTGTACTCATGACACTCAACTTGCAAAAACCAAAACTACCTGAAATAGCAGTGGAAAATACTTAATTCAGTGATGTATTAATCTTACTATTATCGCCTTTTAGGTACTTTTAAACGTTAGTTGCAAATGAAACTTTGATATTATATATAAGTTATGAGTGCAATGTTTCAAGATAGCCTGTTTTGGAGTCGGGATTGCAAGTAGGCGTTACACGAAGTCACATGATCCCTTCCCGGAATTTTAGTGGTCGTTACTGAGCCTGAACGGTGCCAGAGGAGAAGGGATTTAAACTTAATGAGATATAAAAGTACAATGTTAATTCTGTTAAATAATTTATCGTGTCTGTAGATTAAAGCTTTTACAGTATAAAACTTCATTTAAGTCTTACATTCTTGTTAAGAAAGTAATTTTGTTAAATGATGCTACTGTCTAATGTTTATGAGTGTTCTAAATTCAGACAATATGAAAAAAATGTCAGTTATTAAATACTTTGATGAAGCTAACCCACCTACAGAAGAACTTTAATACTTTATAAATAACTGTTGCGAATATCCTTCTTCAAAATAGAGGTTTAATAGACGGACTGAGAAAATAAAACCTATGCTTACTAAGTTTTGTAAAATAAAACCTATGTTTACTAAGTTTTGTAAAATTACTGTTTCTCTTTGTCTCCCTCTCTGGTACAGTGGTAAGCTACGGATTTACATCGCTATAAATAGGGGGTCGATTTCACTCGGTGGACTCAGCAAACAGCCTGATGTGGCTTTGATATAAGAAAACACACACATTTCTGTTTGTATAAATCTGAATAAAATGTAAGGATTTCGTCCCACGTATTACTCGTTTCAAAGAGATCTGACAAATACCAGATTGTTGTCCCCAGAACTGATTAATAATTTTCTTCCTGTTTGACTGAGGAAAACAACACTTTGCGACAGAGCATCAATATTGTATCTCACTGATTGCGTTAAATAATGAATCTAACTGACTATTTTGATTTGAGTTTATTTCTATTTTTTGTCGTGTTTTGTATTATCACGTGTTCAATTATATTTTTCCTATTTACCTTAGATTTTCGTAATTTACGTGACATATTGTGTTCAGATATTAATAAATACAGTTTATTATTAGACGTAATTTAACGAAACGGTTATGGATGTAACATATGTAAGATATAGCTCCAGGTTGAATTAAAAGGAGACCCGGCATGGCCAAGCGTGTTAAGGCGTTTGATTCGTAATCCGAAGGTCGCGGGTTCGAATCCCAGTCGCACCAAACATCCTCGCCCTTTCAGCCGTGGGGACTTTATAATATGACGGTCAATCCCACTTTTCTTTGGTAAAAGAGTAGCCCAAAAACTCTCGGTGGGTGGTGATGACTAGCTGCCTTCCCTCTAGTCTTACACTGCTAAATTAGGGACGGCTAGCGCAGATAGCCCTCGAGTAGCTTTGCGCGAAATTCAAAACAAACGGATTAAAAGGTAAGTAAGTGTACTTATTTATGGGTAATGAACGGTTAAATTGAGGAATGGTCACTAAAGAGTTACTTTTAGTGATAACAGTGGATGGGCCTGTGATTAAAAGTTGAACTAGGTGTATTAATTTATCATTTGTTGGTGGATTCAGGGCGTTAACATTTCGTGATTTGTGTAACTTATAAGAGTAGCTACAACACCGTTGCTTTCTTGCTTTGAACTTTTAAAGAACGAATGTACTGGCCAGATTTTTTAAGTCCAAATTTCACAATGAACCACCTGTGCTAAATCTATCGCGAGGATCAAATTCAATTTTTCTAACATTATTAGAACTTAAAGTTATCGCTGACCCACCGAAGAGCAGTGCAAGAAGGCTATGTTTAAGGTTATTTTACACGTGTCATATAGTATTATACGATAGTGTTATATATGTATGTCTATATAAAAACAGATTTTCAAATTTGATTATTTGTATTTATGATGATATTTCAGGAACAGAATGTATATCAAATACACAAATATAAACAGAATTGTTATTGTTTCAGGAACAGAAATTTGCAGAGTTCTCTTGACATAGAGGCTTCAAAAGTTACTGTATTCAAACATTGTTCTGAGTATTAGTAAAATATGTTTATACTGTGAAGCCGGAAGAGTAAAATTTCACACCGTGGCAACCACTCTATGCGTTTTGGATCTTTATTTGAGTAAGTTGCATTCACACTACTTTACAAAAAACAAAAAGCCGACTAAACCAACCTTATCCACATAATGAACTACAGTTCTCCCATACACTGTAAACATTAAATATGACTGGTTCTAGTAATCAGAATAATAAGGTTGGAAACAAAATTGAATCCAGGACAACAAAGGAGCTAAAATCTCTTTGAACACAACAAAACAAGCGGTGAGAAAGAACAATAACGTGAACTTAACACAGTAAAAAAAACAATTGTGCTAAAAATAACACAAGTGTTGTAGATAAAATACAACACTTATTTAATAATTAGTCAATCTCTTATTGACTAATGCACAGTCTTTGTTTTAAATGTTATACAATCTTCATAACCATGTAATAATTGTAGTTAATTCAAAGACAACACGCCACAAAAAAGAAAACTTTTTAAAATTATGTCGGATGAAGAACGAATCGTTTCTAACATGTTCTGTTTATTCCTGGACTGATTAAACCATAATTCAAGACAAAAATGTGACTTTACTTCACAACGATGTATTTGCTTAAATTTAGTTTTTTAACGGAAAACTCCACGTCATTTTTGTTATTAGAAAACAAACATGTGTGTATTTGTTCACTAAAACTGTCTGGGGAACACAGCCTGTCTTATTGTGAAATAATTCAGTGTTTTTATTAACTTGAATACAGTTTTTTACAGAATAAGTAAAAAGGTATCGAAGGTTGCATACCCAGTTGAAATTTTAGTTTGTGAATATAAAATGTTAACATTTCAGATAAGACTGATTATTCAGATCATTCGAAGTTAAACTTATTTTATTACAGATTAACCATAATCACAGAGCAGCACCAGAACAATCAAGTGCATATAATGTTACGTGTTAAAAGCATGATTTTTTTTTCACAAAGCAGCATGGAAGCAATCAAGTGTTTATAGCAATATTTGTGTTAAAAGCAGTCAGTACAGGTTACGAAAATATTGTGTTGAAAAGGTAAGTCTATCGGAAGGCTATATAACTGAGGTAGTATTTTAAAAAATAAAAGGGTAAAATGAAGTAGAGATGCAGTAATATCTTAAGTCATGTTTTGTATATGTAACAAAAGAAATCCAGTTTTCTTATTTGAACGTGTAGCAATAAATGATGACCTATAACAAACTGATAAATCATGTTTTCTTTCCTTATAGTAACAGGTAGCATGTAACATTTTAAATACTTAGTTTTCATTGCTTACAATGTAACAATAAACGGTAACATGCAACATGTTTAATATTCTGTTTGGAGGTCATTGCTCACGAGTGGTAATAAACAGTTAGATGATTTTTTTTAATGTGACACTCATTGTTTTAGATACAATAATAAATGTAAAGTTTTCAAGGGTCATTTTTTCCCCTTGTATACGTATGCAACTGGTTCGTGGGTGCTCTAAAATAATGTTGGTTAATACATTACACTATCTGAGAGACAAGGTTACCCAAGGGTTGGCGGTGGGTACTGTTGAATAACGTTAAAACAATGACTGGTAATCTCTACTTTTCATAAGAAAAAAAAAAGAATAATATGAAAACGAAATCGTTGTATTAATAGTTAATACACTTAGCTAAGTGTATTTTTAACTTTCTTCCATGTATTTACAGTAATGCCCTGTATTATGACCTTTGTTCTACACGTATAACGAGGCTTCTAAAGGCTTAAAGAAACAGGCAAACCTATATTAAAAATGGACCACTTAGATTATAAACATCCTATTTTTCAGTTATATGCTATTGTTACTTTTAAACACTATAGCATCTATAATGCTCAAGCATTATGTACTATAACTGGTACTTTTTAATTACTCTGACAGAAAATCTATGACATCTTTACCTTTATTATCCTTTATACCAGCAGCTCACTTTAGCAAATATACACCATTGTTGTAGTTCAGTATCCTGACCCAGCATGGCCAAGCGGGTTAAGACGTGCGACTCGTAATCTGAGGGTCGCGGGTTCGACTCCCGGTCGCGCCAAACATGCTTACCCTTTCAGCGGTGGGAGTCATAATGCGAGAGTCAATCCCACTATTCGTTGGTAAAAGAGTAGCCCAAGAGTGAGTGGTGATGACTAATTGTCTTCCCTCTAATCTTACACTGCTGAATTAGGGACAGCTAGTACAGATAGTTCTCGGGTAGCTTTGTGCGAAATTCAAAAAACAAACAAACAGTTGATCATCAGAAAGTTAGATGTTTGATATTTATCAGTATTGTAAGAGTAATACACAAATGTTCAATTTGAGTAACAGGAAGACACACTTCTAATATTTGTCAGTAAAAACACACCAATATTTAAGCTATAACAGAAATATGCAGTACGATGTGTCACTAACTATTGCTATGTATTATATGATTACAATATTATAATAAAAAATAGCACTAAAATATATCAAATTAAAAATATTTTGTTTCACCAAATTGTATTAATAAACAAATGAGTCAATATCAGGTATCATTTACACTTAACTTGTCAAGATAATTTTAAAATTAAATAAGGATTGCTTATTGCACACAAGTTAAATAAACATAAGCACATTTATATCCGTGCATGTATGTGTTTGTGTACACATGTATATAAATTAAACTTGTATTATTTTATTATTATTGTTGAGTTGTAATAATTAGTGACTTTTAATTGTATCCTCACCAGTACATGTTAAGAAATGTTTCTTTTGTTAGTTATGTTTTATTTAATATCAGGGGAGGTTTATAAATAGCTATTTACATGTATTATTGTAACAAGGAAATAAATAATTACTGTTAAAAAATAAACGTTCAAATTCAGGAACAAAAATATGTACCACGCATGCACACACACATATATACATGTGCAAGACGTAATGTAGCAGTTCTTACGTATGTAATTACGAACTTACTTCACTAATATTAGAAACCATACAATAAAGTTCACGTTTACTAACGGAAACCTTCATTTATTATATTTAGCAACACAAGTCCAATTATTTAAAGATATACCTCTTACACTTGTCAGTAATAATAAACTAATACTTATCTTTATTAAAGAAAGATAAAACTCTTTATATTTGTCAGTAACAATACCCTGGTATTCAAATGTATCGTTAAAAAGCTACAGTTTCATAATTAATTTCTCAGTCACAATACAACAGTATTTGAGATTAGTGTTAGAATCTTTTTTACGTATCTGTTACAAAACAATAATGTCGACATTTATTATTGATTTATTATTTATGATTAATGTTTATATTGATCAATGTCAGTAACAATACAATATAAGCACCTATAATATTTCATGTTACAATACAATAATGTTTAAATTTAGCGTGAAAAAGATAAATAACTGATACTTGTCAATACTCAAGTTTTTGTAACAGAAAGCTACACCTCTGATATTTGTTAGTAACAATACATTAATGTTTAAGTTTTGTAACAGAAAGCTACACCTCTGATATTTGTTAGTAACAATTCATTAATTTTTAAGTTTTGTAACAGAAAGCTACACCTCTGATATTTGTTAGTAACAATACATTAATGTTTAAGTTTTGTAACGGAAAGCTACACCTCTGATATTTGTTAGTAACAATACATTAATGTTTAAGTTTTGTAACGGAAAGCTGCACCTCTGTTCACTTCTACTTTCTATAACGTAATTTCCCGAGGACTTCAGCAGGAACATCTTTCTATTACATTTGACATTAAGTCAAATACTCCCTGACAACGAGCTGAAGAAACCTGATTCAATTAGTGTATATGTTACGTACAACATATAGCGTGGTGGCTCACGCATGACTGACATTAAGTAGCAATACTATAAAGACGCTAGCCTAATAATCCCTAGTGTTGAGTGATAGGTTTTATTCGGCAGTGACATACACTAAACCAAATGTAATGACAATGTTATTAATGTTCTGCCCTTAATCTCTTAGGAATATAAGTGAAACATGTGCTAATTTAATGCTCGCTAGTGGTTTACTGGTGAGTCAGTAAGCTTATAACGCTAGAAATTGGGTTTTGATGAACGCAGTGGGAAGAGTACTACGTGTAACTTTGTGTTTTACAACAAATAAACAAAAACTATTTTGATAAAAGGCTAATTCACTAAATTTTTGTCGCTTAACGAAAAATGTACATGGTTGTTGCTAAAAGTATATACAACTAATTACCATATTCACATGGAAAGAAGCTGAAATGTTTTCGTTTTACTTTTTCCGTATTTAGATATATGAACCTTCTCACAAATTAATATAATAAGTTAACATTCAAGTTTTTATTAGTATGGTAACTATTAATACCATTATAAATGTTTATATCTCTATATTGTTTGAAACGTATTCATTCTTTTTGTACTAGATAGAGATTCCGATAAAATAAACACATTGCTGTGATTTACGAGTTAAAATCCCAATGAAATCTGAATTATTTGGACGTTTACCGAGATTTTCTGTCGTTCATTGTTGTGGAATCCCCTCATACTTATAATGTTCATTATTACCGACTGTTTTTTTGTTCACTATCGTCGAAGCCCACGTACTTATATTTCGAGTAAACTAGAACAATATTCGCAAGTACTGCTTACACCATATATGTAGTTAGAACAATGTATTTTAGCTTTTCTTTATTTTTGTTTGAAAATATTTCATAATGCACGTGGTCTGGAATCTCTTGATATCCTATGATAAAAATTATTTTATCCGGTGATGAAACGATACTTTCTAGGTATTAAAACAATGTTGTATATGTAATAGGGTATAACCTTTTTTATAAAAATTATTTTACAGAAGTGAAACGATACTTTCTAGGTATTGAAACAATATTATATATGTAGTATATTCCTTTATTTGCTACAATATAATTATCTTCTCCGCTGGCAAAACAACACTTTTCAGATATTAAAACAATATTACACAGTAATGAAATCTGTTACCAAGCAATAAAAGTATCAAAATATTTTTATGATGCTATTGTACACAAATGGAAATTGGGAAGCTTGATAACCCCTTACCTGGGTAAATGCATTTCTTGTTATGTCGATTATATGTCTTGCTTTTCGAACCTCTATCAACAAAATACAATATTTGATACCAGCATATATGGATGTATTTTTGAAACATGTGTTTACATGCAGCGGTCTAAATGCTGAATCAAGCGTACTCCATTAGCTTTATATGAGTCATGGGAAGTGAACAAAGACAGCATATTAATTTTCCGAATAAAAAAAGACGGAAAGAGAAAGTAATTTTCAATGCAACAGTATATATTTATCTAATAAAGTGTCGCAAAGAACACGAACCCCATATTTCCTAGAATATTGTTCTGACGTGTTGAAACTTGTATATTATTTCTCTCCACCGAACTGTAGGATAAATATTAGTAAATAGTTACATATAACTTAGTTACATGAATTTACTAAAGCTAGCTGTATTATATGAGTATAGTATGAAGTCACAAATAACTCCGTGAAATTCGTGTGTGTATTATAAACTACTATGTGTATAATACATAGTTACAGATATTAGGTTACATGTGTTTGATATGCTTCTAGAGAAAGCGTGATTGTATGGAAACCATATGTATTGTAAGTCAGTTTTTGCACGTATTCATAATATATATTTGTATCATGGTCCTCCAAAGAGTCAGCCATAAGCTTACAGATTTAAAACACTAAAATCTAGGATTTAATTATTTGCAGAGAATAGAGTGTAGATAGGTTTTTACGACCAAAACCGCCTGGTATACTTTGAGACGTTCAGATTGCATGTGCATGATATGTTGTGAATGATCTCTATGTTAGGTGTGTGTGATGTTCATAAATAGCGTAACAGTTGATTGGTACTTCATAGCTTTTGGTCATCAACGTCATCCCACAAAGGAAAAAACGAACAATTATTTGAGACCTAACGAGATAATTTTTATGCATAAAACTTAAAAACTTACTTCAGACTCGAGCACAGTGAACTGGATTAAAATTCAACAAGTAGCATTTCGTTTCGTTACTTTTGAGTTTATTATAGAAACATTGTGGAAAGGTTTAAGAAACAGCTACTTCATTTTGAAATAGTCCACGTATTTTTCATCCTATCTCGTTCCAAAAATAAAACTAGTGGATGAAAGTGTTTGAAACTTGGCATGATCTTTCCAGAAGCTATTTCATTTCAGAAAAATATCTCAGTATGAAGTATTTGAGTTATTAAACGTTATAAGCTTTGAAATATTGGGGTAATTGCATTAAGAAATTGCTTTTATAAAACATAATTTAAAACTTACAGCTGTTTCAATTGAACGTTTTACTTTCGCGCTCTAATATATAATCCTAAAAACCGTAATAACGTTTTATCCTTCCATAAAGCGTAAATTTGTCTGTTTTAAGTTTTTTAATTAACAACTCTGCATTTTTCATTCTTGATTAATATTTCATGTGCACATAGTTAACAAAATTCACGCTTGCTTCATACATGTATCCATCTTTATTACAGATCTGTGTTTTAATGTGCCCTAAGTTTAGTTTCTGTTGAGCCGATAAAACAACCATATCAACATAAGTAAATGTTTAATTACCGGCACAGAGCGTCTTTCATCTCAATGACACAGCACAAACAGATTTGGACATTACTGCATAAATGATAGTAAGAAAAACGTTTATATGTTCTTGTATGTTAAAACATCTAAAGGCCTGGCATGGCCAAACGCGTAAGGCGTGCGACTCGTAATCCGGGGGTCGCGGGTTCGCGCCCGCGTCGCGCTAAACATGCTCGCCCTCCCAGCCGTGGGGGTGTATAATGTGACGGTTAATCCCACTATTCGTTGGTAAAAGAGTAGCCCAAGAGTTGGCGGTGGGTTGTAATGACTAGCTGCCTTCCCTCTAGTCTTACACTGCTAAATTAGGGACGGCTAGCACAGATAGCCCTCGAGTAGCTTTGTGCGAAATTCCAAAACAAACGTGCTAAAACATCTAAATACAGTTTTACTTGACATTTCAAACACGTTTATTTTAGCAAGCACTCTTATGTGTAGCTATACAATACAGAATACAATTTTACTGCATATAATAGCGAGTTGGGCTGGGCCGATGTTTAAATATTTCTTTTAAAACAAAGAAAAACGAAAGATATACTTACTCCATGGAATACTGAATCAAAAAATATGATTTTTCAAAATAAATATTAAATGACTCAAAGATCAGTGGTTGTACCTATCTTCCTGGGAATGTACTTTTGACTCTTTCAAAGTCATGTCTGTGTAGGTGTAGTAATAATTATGTTGATATCACTACTTCTTTATTTAACCTGTGCGTAAGTCCTGCGCATTGTCAAAGGTTCCGGTGATATTCACGCACATTTTATTTTTAGATTTAAATCATAACAAGTACATTATACATAAATATCCTTTCAATGGCCTCGTAATTCTTTAATATAATTATAAACATAAAGTTCAGCTTTAGATGACCTTAGATTATTTAAATTTCTAAATATTAAACAGGATTTAGGACTACGTGTGATAGTAGTTTAGGCCACGTAATAATTCGTATCTGCTTCAAATGTTCTCAAAATATTTTAGTTAAATATGTAGAAAAGAGTTTGTCCGACATGGATTGTAAACTTACGTATGTATGCAGGAAACCTGATTTTGGTACTTTGAAGACCATTGAGTAAGAAACTGTGTGTAGTTTAGGTTTTACAAATGAGGAAACTACATTAATCTCTGCTGGATATGAGCGGGTGTATGTATGTTTTAATAATGTTTTGGCAACATTACGATGAGACTAGGATGCAAGTCCAAGATTGAGATTTGTAAAAGGCATGTTACAAGCATACATGATAAGTAAATATAGTCAACTACCCCTCTCTGGGGAACACCTATCTCAGTAATGATGTAGTCTTGGTAGATGCCCCCATATTTATTCTGCATTGTCTCTTTTTTAAAACGTTTGACAGCCATACGGAACTTTAGGTAGCTATGCCATACAGTGTCCAAAGCATGCTTCTTCGGTACCAATGAAACAGGAGACAGTGCATTCTTTTTTGCTAATTAAAGCAATCAAAAGTGGTTTCACTTAGTTTACATAAAAGATGCGTTGTTTGTCAAAATTATCTGAAACCGTTTTGTACATCAGTAATCCTGATGTGAACTCCAAGAATGTGGAGCATCATTTACTTTCTATTCTCTCTGTAATTTTGACTGTACTGTTGGTCAGACTGATCGGACAGTAACTATCCGATTTATTAACACATTCACTCACTTTCAAGAAGCTGAAATGCAACTGGAGTTTAAACATAGATTAAAACGTGTAGTTCAAACCGTTGTTGAGTATTTTCCTTAAGAAGGATGGTATGAATGCCATCTTCTCTAAGAGCTTTATTTTTGGTTAATTTTACTAATTCTGCAATTTTTGTTACTAATTTCTTTGATGGCTTGATGGGCGGTGTGATTATTATCTTGTTAGTGTTATTAATGTGTGTTGGGAGTTATAGTTTGTAAATATTCCTATTGCGTGTTAAATGATCATTTACTTGGTTGTAGAAGTGACTAGTAGAAGTGAATCTAGTACTAATTAATATTTCTAAAATTTTGCCTATGCAGCTGGTAAAGCTGACTTGACAGTAGCTCTGTAGTTTATTCGCTGGTCTACCTTCCATGAGGAACATAAGAACATATGGTTGCTTCTAAGAGGTTGGGATATAACTTGGGTTGAGGGATAAATTAAGTTGTGTTGCTGAGTGGTCAACAAAGACTGATTGCCATTTTTAAGGCGCATGGCCCGTATGCCATATTCTCCTGATACTTTACTTTTGTGTGTTTTATGGATGTGATGACTTCCATTTTTTCTGATTGTATTTATTGTTTTACTAGCATAATCACTATTATTTGTTTGTTGCAAACCTTGAATGTTGATGGTATTAGCTGAACATTTTGATGTAAAAATATATTTGTTTTGTGGTACATGCTCTTTTACTGTATCAAAATAGTAAATGTTCATATGTGGTTCATTACACCACCCAACAAACGAAACTTCTCTGCCACTAGCAAATATAACACAGTTTCTGAGTAACTTAACAAAACTGATTCAAAAATGATTTTGAAAGTTAGTGATAATGTCCAGTTTTCGAGTTATGATAGAGTAATTCAAAATAATCTAATGTGTCATGAAAATTGCATTTAAGAACCCGTAACCTGCATGCTTTGATAAGTTTCTTTTATGTTCGTTTCATGAGCAACACGAATTGAGAACTTAGTTTTCTCACTGTATGAATTACAACTTTCAGAAAATTTTAGATGAGTTGATAAAAGGTTTCGGTTCTTGAGGATGATGTGCAGTACACAATTCTTCCATTAGTGCATCAGAGTTTATACATAAATACAAAGTATCTTGTATGCTGAAGTAAGAAGCAAGACTCTGATGGTAAATTGAAACTCTTGTGTCTGGTTATGATAAATTCCATTACTGTAAAGGAGAACCAAAACGCTTCTCATGTTGTATTGATAGAGAAAAGCTAGAAATCAAATAATTTACCACTTCTTGTGTTATCATATGAGACAGTTTATAGCAAAGTCTCACGAAAATATAATTACTAGATAAAAATGATTCATTGTGGTCTTCACGAGATAGCTCTTCTGTTTTCCAAATTAATGGTGGATGAGGTACTGGTATGTCATATGCCATATTAATGGGTAATTGATGTACTGTTTAATTTTGCCTGAATATCCAGAAGCATTAATCATACAAAAATAACAGTCAATTAGATGATTTTTGGGCTCATATCATTGTAACTGCACGTGGGATATTTGATTTATTCTCATTCAGCTACTGTGTCAAATTAGATGTGCAAACTGTACAACACACATGTGGAGCTTAAGGTTTTTCATGATCACCAATTTTTACATTAAAAATTAGTGGTAGTAAGCTTTCTTTACCTTGTATGGGACATATTCTCTTCGTGAAACTATGATATATTTTCCACAAACGTATCAGGAACTATTTCGATAATTTTGCACTTTTGGACCTTTCGCGAGTTGAAATCAGCCGGCATATATTTAAAAAACTAAAGTTTTAAAAAATCTAAGAAATGATTTTTTGCAGAATTTGATTACATCGCGGGGATAACACAATGAAAAAGGCCGGACTTTGCTTTAACTGTACTCAGTCGAGTGACTTTTGGAAAGTTCTTGCAATCGAAGCACGTGATGATTTCGTGATTCCAAGGCAAAGCAGGTGAGCATGAGAATAAGAGAAAAGTGGTTTAATTTACTACGATTATGTTGAGAACAATAGCATATATGAACAATATATTTGGAAATTTACACCAATACAATACAATACAGACAATGTTTGAAATTACCAAATTTATACCTTTTACCCATTAAAATGGCCAAATAAGTTCACAGCATAAATATATTGTATCGAGTTAACTGCATAAAATGTCATATAGTAGTAATAAAATATCGAGATATCACAATAATAGCCCAAAATGTAGAGATAATGTATAAATTCTGACTGCGTTTTTGAAATCAGCATCAAATTATCGCAAAGCAGTGGAGTAGAAAGCTATCTGTTTTCCAATGTCACGTGTTTTAAATGCGTTTTTCAATTGTTTTGTGAAAACTTCCGATTTTTGTATAATATTGTACGGCACCTTATTTTCGCGCTTCGATAGGCTTTGTTGTCATTTTAGCTGTTCATGAATCGTTTCAAGTGTATTCATAATTGCTTTGGATCTGTGTTCTCATTCAGCCAAGAACGGTAAGAATTCAATTTATTTTGCTTCTTTGTTTGTTTAACTGCTTTTTGACGTGTAGGTCTATACTGCATATAGAAATTCTTCTTAGGTAGCAAGGCTTCTTATAATATTTATTACTTCTGTATGTGTTTGCCATTTGTTATTACTTGTCTATTGTTTTTGTTTTCGTACAGACTGGTCTGCAGCTTTCGTGAGGCATTCCGTAATTGATTCGTAGTAGTCATCAACATCCATTGGTTTCTCGACTTGATTTATTGTCGAATTTGATTGTAATTTGTCGAGGATATTGCCGTGTTCTTTCAAGTTTGCTTTCCTATAATTAAACTTTGGTTTATCTATGAGTTTATTATAGTAGGGTTCGAGATCGAAGATACACCAGATAGATAAGTGATCACTGACTAGATTACATCCTTAACTGAAATATGTACAGTTGTTATTGAGTATTCGTAACGACCAAAAATGTCTTTTTTGTTTTTGAATTTCGCACAAAGCCACTCGAGGGCTATCTGCGCTAGCCGTCCTTAATTTAGCAGTTTAAGACTAGAGGGAAGGCAGCTAGTCATCACCACCTACCGCCAACTCTTTGGCTACTCTTTACCAAGGAATAGTGGGATTGACCGTCACATTATACACCCCCACGGCTGGGAGGGCGACCATGTTTAGCGCGACGCGGGCGCGAACCCGCGACCGTCGGATTAAGAGTCGCACGCCTTAACGCGCTTGGCTATGCCGGGCCAGCCAAAAATGTCTGGTGTTGTAAGAGACGTATGTGTGTAGGTGTAGCATCATTTAACAACACACAGTCCTTATTTTCTAGGAAGTTATACAAGTTTATCACACTTATATTTCTTGTACCTTATACAGATCTTTGTGTTTTTTATTAAGATCTTCTATCATAATTAGGCTTTTGTGTTGTGTTCGCATAATTTGTTTATTTATATGGACAGTTCTTCAAAGATAACGGTAAGCATCTGCTATTTCATTTATTTTTTGTTTATTGGACATCTATTGCTATACAATAAAGCTACACCTCCTGTCTGGGTCATTTGTATTTAATCTATCCATTCTAATTTAGATGTATCCAAAGAGTTTGAGGGTATATGATTTGTTGAGCATAGATTTGCAATTGATTATTGATATGTCTGTATTTGTGTGTGTAATTATGTCTTTGATATCGGGCTTTTTAAAGCAAGACCACCTTAAATATTGATGTGTTGTACTGGCAAATTGAGGTGAGAAGTAGACCCATGACTTGTTGTATTATGTATAGAAAAATAGGTGTGAAGTATTTCTTGGCTATATTGAGGATTCCCCTCGGTGAACTCAGCAGATAGTCCGATGTGACTTTGCTATAAGAAAACAACTGGACACTATAATGAGAAGTAATATGATACTAACTTGTTGGTCAAGAAGGTTTTTAAATTCCCTAATAAAATCAAATAAGATGGTTTTGGCAGCCACCATTACTTGGTTATTTTTTTTGTAATTCTGATAGAATATGTGGATTTTTCCGATATGTTTGTGTGCGGTTTATTTTGCTGTTGTGTATTTATTTAATCAATTATAATATGAGGTTGCATTTCAGTGCTTCTTGTTGTTTGTGGCTGCGTTCGTTTATTTGAATATTATATTCATTTACTACAAAGTTGGGTGTGAACTGCTTCAAGATATACTGGCTGTGTCGTTGGTGTCTGGAGGAGTGATATTTTTATAGGTTTTTGATGCAAATGGTTCGTTTCTGTGTATTGTGTGTGGTCTGTTTCTGATAGTTCAGTGGTCATGTAACCCGGAAGGATCAAGTGCACTGTACGTAAATCCGTTTTAACACCATGCATCCACCACATGTACCCTAAAATTTATTGTAGCTGCCGCATACGTAAGTGGTCATTTTCAGGCCATGACTTGGATGTACAAATGTGATTTTTTTCGGCAAATATTTCGCTTTTTCTCCTTCGTTATGAACATACGTACATGCTCTCAGAAAACGTTTCATAGCTACTGTTATAATAATACATAACAATAATCTTATTTTAACATTAGAAACTCATAAAATAAAACTATCTTTAGTTATTGATTGACTTACGTAGGGGGTGAACATAGCATAACGAATTTACTAGATTTAGTGATGAAACTGTGGTAATTTCAATTAAGGACGGAAACGAGAGTTATCAATGACCATATACGAAACACCGTATGTCCTTGGTTGTTCGTTTTATGTGTTTGTGTTTTTCGTATAGCAAAGCCACAAAGGGCTATCTACTCAGCCCACCGAGGGGAATCGAACTCCTGATTTTAGCGTTGTAAATCCGGAGACATACCGCTGTACTAGCAGGGGGCTGTTCGTTTTATTCTCCTGAAGAAGAGCAGTCAACTATTCGAAAACGCTCGAGTTTTGGGCCTCGTTTTGAAAATATTACAGCTTTTGTAAGTAATCCTGGGTGCTAACTCATTAACCTGAATTTATTATTGGTTATTTTAAGGACAACGTAATAAAACAAAATATGTTTCAAAAATACAGTTAATAGTTCTTAATTTACTGCAGCTTGTTGTAACACATTTTATATATTTCTTATCAAACATATTAATATAATGAAAGCTTTGTTTTTTTTTTGTTTTGAATTAAGCACAAAGCTACACAATGGGCTATCTGTGCTCTGCCAACCACGGGTATCGAAACCCGGATTTTAGCGTGTAAGTCCGCAAACATACCGCTGAGCCACTGGGGGGCATAATGAAAGCTGAACAGAATAATAATAAATTAAAAAAACAGCTAATTATGCTGCCCTAACAATTGTCTACTTCGCTTAATCACTATGGTTGGGTATGGTATCGCAAAGTACAATTTTATTGATACATATTACACTTACAGATTATTTGCACTACAACCAGGCGGTCAGCTATAAAATTTATAATAATTTACTGTGTCGATCAATTACTATTACTTTTCAGTTTCAGTGTGACCTATACAAAAGTGTTCTGTCTTTGTTCGACTCGCACTCTATTTATTGAACTTGAGGTGAGCATTCTAACAACCAAAATAACAGCATTGTTAATAAAAAAATACCCTTAACTCACCAATTCTATTTTATAATTGATAAAAGAAGTGGAAACTTTATGTTTCAAGAGCAAATAGCTTTAACATTTTACCAATAAAATTAAAAAAGTTAGATTTTTGTTTATTTTAATGTCATGAAGCCCCAGTATTGAACCTTGTGTGAGATAATTTCCAAACATGAATGATTTTCCAATGAAAGTAATTAAATATTTATAACGCACATAAGAAAAGTTTCCACTCCTCTGAAAGAACAAGGAAAAAAAAACACAAATAAGCAACGACACCTTAAATATGTTTAGGAGAAATAATTTCTAAAATAAATGTGCCTCAACTAAGGCTTATGTTAATATATCACTAATTTTATAAGAGGTAGAACATGGAGGGTTAAAGTTCAAACCTGAACTAAAAACTACTTGTTAGTGTCAATATTAAAATCTGAATTTTTGTAAGACAGTGTTACAACACACACTCTTACAGTAGTATGGAGCAGTTCAGTGGCTCTGAAAATATCCATTTTATAAATCATAATTACTTATTAGTATAATTTAAAAATTCAGTTTCAAATGATTATCAAATTTCAAATTATTTAATTTGAAAGTGAAGAAAAACATTATTTTAGCCCTAATTACAGAGACCATACTCGGAGTGGACGAAAACAAAGGGCTAAGGTTCACTTCTCTGTGGTTATTACTTGATAAAGAAATAAACTTTTGTGACAGAGATTTAGTTTTTAAAGGAAAGAAAACTTACCCACACTGAAGGTTTCAGGGATGATAGTGTCCCCTTCACACCGTTCTTGAAGAATTTTTTTTAAGCTAGCGTTAAAAGTATGAAAAAAACAAACAAAATGAAAATGTGTACATATATACACATTAACTTGTTTCTTGATCTGCAGGATTAAACATTAAGATAAACAGTGGGGGATCATTAATAAGGACATGGGAGGATCAGATAGAAAATGAATCTCTACTATTGGCTGTTGTTGATGCAATTCTATAAAGCCTGAACATTTATCTACTATAACCACTAGCTAGAAAAATCTATTTTAAGAGCATATAGCGGCCCGGCATGGCAAGGTGGTTAAGGCACTCAGCTCATAATCTGAGGGTCACGGGTTCGAATCCCCATTGCACCAAACATGCTCGCTCTTTCAGCCGGGGGACGTTATAAGGTAACGGTCAATCTCGCTATTCGTTGGTAAAGGAGTAGCTCAAGAGTTGGTAGTGAGTGTTGATGACTAGTTGCATTTTCCTCTAGTCTTACACTGCTAAATTAGGGACGGCTAGCGCAGATAGCCCTCGAGTAGCTTTGCGCGAAATTCAAAAATCAAACGACATCCAGCAGCTGCAATCACGTTACGATTGTCGGTCACGTGATGGTGCGTAACATAACAAACAAATATTTCCCTTTTTTCATTCATTATAAATAGACTAGTTTTTCACAAACAGTTCCATAGTTGTCGATAAAATATGCAGTAGTATTTTTGATATAAATCCCATTTTTAGATAAAACAAACACTGTACTTACAGTTTTTTCACTGTTGTAGGTTGCCGTAGGTTACATAACGAGTCTGCTACATTTTTTAACAAAGAATTTCAGTGTTCAGTAAAACATCTCTTTAAAACAAAGGATCGTCTACTTGTCTCTCTTCGCTCTCGGATGGTATGTAAATATTCGTTTGGAGACAGACTGCAAGGCTGCCTATATAGATATATTAAACGACATTTTATCGTTCGCATACACAAGCACACGACTATCCAAAACCACAAACATCAAATCGGACGTTCGATAACTCATTCAAGATTCACCATTCTTCGTAATACTGATAATTTATGTCTTAAACTGTTAATCAAAGAAAGGCAATCAATAAAACAATCTCCCCAGTTTTAAATATGTAACACAGTTTTTCTATACATATGATTTGTTTTAAAGCAACTCATACTAAAAATGAATTTATGATAAGCCACTTTATGAATAGGATGTTTACACAAATTAAAATAATAATAAAAACAAAAAGCAAAGATTTTTAATATTATTACTTTGCCCCCATACATACTTTGTGTATATAATAAATAATGACGTTGATTAATTTTAATGTCGTTTTCACTTCACACCATTAGAACATTATTTTAAACTTCTGCTATAATCTAATGATTAACATAAGTATTTAAACAATATAGCATGTTTTTGGTGTTGAAATTAAATTAACGCAACATTTGTTTGAAACAGTTACAAAGTATATCTTTCTCCAACATTTCTCTCTCCTGTATATATAAGAAATATTTAACATATACATTGAGTACCCGTTACATAACTTTATTATTAATGAAAGGTTATCCTAGTACATGAAAAGTTGCTTCCCTTATACATATAAAAATATGCCAACAAAAACTTCAAAACATAAAATGAGAAACCGTAAATTTACATGTATCTCCAAAAGGATGAATACCCATCAACAGGGGCAAAGTAATGTTAAAAAACGCAAAATGCAAAACTGATAATTGTATGCATGAACCTAATGAACCTGTATACCAATTTTGTTAAAGATCCTTCTCCATCTAGAGAAGTAGTTACACAGACAGATAACATACAGTAGTGTTATATTTCTATAAATTCAACCGTTAAACTGTTCTAGTGTATATCGAGTAACGAATTCGACGAAATGTCATAATGTTATTTGCATACCTAAATTAACTCACGTTATTACATGATGAAGAAAAACGGACACAAAATCCTATAGATTTTTCGTCCAACTGCTTGACAGGTACTATAGTACATCAGACAGGAGCAAAAAAAAGGGGGTGAGTCTCCTCACGTGCTTAGTTTATCATCCTATGATTTGCTGAACGAGAGCTATAGATTGTTATATCAAACCGTGACGTATGAGGCACATGAAACAAGTATTGGTTAAAATGTTTAAAACTAAGCTTGAATATTTGTTGCTTTCTAAAAATTTTAGTGCAGTATATGGAGGAATTTGTACATTCCGATAATAAAGTTAAAATCAACAAAGAGTTGTTACGTTCTGGCCTTGAAGAAGTCGCCCAGACGAAACCCACATTAAAATAAAATAAGTTATCTTACAATTATTTGGAGTGTAAGGGTCTTTTTTATTTTTTTTAGTTTTATTATAAAAATAAACTTGATAGAATATGATCCACACATCATGTAGTAATGCCAAAGAAGAGCAATGGAATACTCATTCCTAATTGTTGCTGTTTTTTTTAATTTCGCACAAAGCTACACGAGGGTTATCTGCATTATCTGTCCCTAATTTAGAAATGTAAGACTAGAGGGAAAGCAGCAAGTCATCACCACCCACCGTCAACTCTTGGGATACTCTTTTACCAACAAATAGTGGGATTGACCATCACATTATAACATATCCACGGCTGAAAGGGCAACCATGTTTGGTGCGACGGGGATTCGAACCCGTAACTCTCGGATTACGAGTCGAACGCATTAACCCACTTGGCCGTCATTCCTAATTATGTTGTTTTTACCAGTTGTGACTCTCTCACACAAAATGATTCCATCAGACATATCTCAGGCCACTTTTAAACTGAAGGTACTCGTGGTTTATGCTATCAAATAAGCAGCACAGTGTCAGTAAAAATAGCTCATTAACTTTATCAAATGAATAAGTTATGTTCCCACTGCACGCAGCTGCATCAATGGACTTATCAGATTTGTAGTGCAAGATAGTTATTGTAATTCATCTTTCTTCGGCCAAATTTCTCACAAAATGGTCTCTTGATTTCGAGGTATAGCTAACAACTTGTGAACTTTTGGCTTGTAAACATTCAGCGTTTCATCTCAATTTATTTCGTCAATAGACCAGAACTCACAACGAGCCTCATCTCAATTTTCTGTGGGAACCGGGGGATACTCTCTTGTAACCACTATTTTCATGTTGGAGGTATGTGTACTGCTCTGGATTGGTTTAGAATGTAGTTTAAGAACAATCTTGAACGCTCTTTTGTGCGCGTTTTTATTCGTTCATTCAAAATAGAATAAACCTTTTGTTTCAAAGTGTAACATCTTTTTGGGTCTACACTATTTTTCTTATAAAGTAATTTTCTAATTTTTTTTCTTTTATATTTCACCATTCATAAGTCTGTTGTGCAGTGTTGTTCTGTGGAAAGATAAAAAATTCATTAGAATAAAATATATAAGAAATGAAAATGTCACATCTACATCAACTCCCTGTTGTGTTTAGAACAAAGAGTGCATTCAGTAAGAGTGCAATGAACTTTTCGTATATTTTATACCTGTTCATTTGGTATGCTGCGTTGTTCCACGCTACGCCTTTATTTAATTAAGGTACGTCTACCATGGGACATTAGGAAAACAAATCGAATATCGGTCAGGCGTTTGACAATATGACAGGTCAAGTATGCCATTCACACGTAATAATAACTTTGCCCTGTAAACAGCGAAGCCAAATGGCAAGTTTCCTTGATATTTGTATGCAAAACTTTAAATTTTAAAATTAGACGCATTTTTAGTTTCTCGAGCTAGTGAATAATTTTTATAAATTTAGAGTAAAGTCAAAGTAAAACAAATAATATATAAAATAATTATACATTTCATTTATGTAAACATGTACGATAAAAATATAATACATAACAAACGCTACACAGTCGGCAGAACGATTCTTACAAAAATAAACATTTCATTTCAATTTACAAAATATTCAGGGTAAAAGAACTGTGTGAAAATATAGTAGAGGAAAAAGAAGACATTTTCATTATATATTAATTAGTTTAAAACAGGAGGAATGAAACAAGTTTTCCACAACTGAAGGATTGTATATCAAAAACAAATCGTTTACCATTCACTTCTTTCTGGGGCTGAGCATGGCCAAGTGGATTAAGGCGTTCGACTCGTAATCAGTCTGTAGGTCGCGGGTTTGAATCCCCCTCACACCAAACATTCTCGCCCTTTCAGCCGTGGGTGCGTTATAAAGTTACGATCAATCCCACTATTCGTTGGTGAAAGAGTAGCCCAAGAGTTGGCTGTGGGTGGTGATGACTAGATGCCTAGCCTATTGAGAGCGCTGGCGTAGAGAAACTCCCCTATAGCTTTTACAAAATTGAACAAACAGACAAACTGAAGTTTTGGTATATGTGTGTAATAGAATGTCGCTTTTGGGACATTTACATTATATCTAAAATGTTTTGACATTTTCATAGACTACAGTCATTATGTACTAACTGTTCGTGTGAGTCACTTTCATGAGTAGTAACATAGCACCGATTGTTTCTAATTCAGCTAGTATTTTTTAATACATGAAAAACCACAAATCTGATTTCCTATGCAACGATTCAAACATAATATGTGTAACTACTGTTATATTTTGTTTCATTACTACCGATTTTAGAAAAAATAAGTTAGCCCTACAACAGTTTTTTGTAAATGAAGAAACAAAAATCTAAGAAACTTAGAAGAGTCAGCTCTTGTTCTCTTTATCCCGCATAGAAAAACTAGTTGCCAATACTTTATAGTTGTGATTAGCAGTTGAAATAGGCCATTAATAAAATAACAATTAACTTCAAATAACTGACATCTCTACAACTTAAAACTGTTAAATGACACGTAAATAATAACATTAAAAGTCTAATAGCTATGAACGGAAATTAACAAATTATCTGACAGCATCAGAGAACTGTTGAATTTTCTTCAACATTCTTGTGCTACTGAAGTGAAACGTAACAAAAGCACTTGTAAAAGGCAATCGCAAACTAGTTGATGAGTGGCGCCATCTCTTAAGAGTAATTGAATTTGAGTGATAACCCTCACAATCCTATAAAAAACGGCCCGGCATGGCCAGGTAAGCTAAAGCGTAATCTGAGGGTCAAGGGTTCGAATTCCCGTCGAACTAAACATGCTTGCCTTTTCAGCCGTGGAGGTGTTATAATGGTACGGTCAATCCCGCTATTTATTAGTAAAAGAATAGCTCAAGAGTTGGCGGTTGATGGTGATGACTAGATGCCTTCCCTTTAGTCTTACACTACTAAATTAGGGACGGCTAGTGCAGATAGGCCTCGAGTAGCTTTGCGCGAAATTCAAAAACAAACAAACAAGTTAATGGTTTAATATAGAACCTGACTCTCCAGGGTATGAACATTTCTTACCCAAACACCGAAAGAGAGAGAGGTTTAATCAAGCTATGTTTATCGTGATAATTTACGTCTTTAGGCAAGGATATATTACCTTTTTAAGAGCAAAATTTTTGAAATGTGACGACATTATGATGTACTTTGGTTTGTGGAAAATTCACTGGATTACAGAACGAAAGAGTGGTTAAATTCCATATGGTCACTGGCTCTGGCATGGCCAAGCGTGTTAAGGCGTTTGACTCCTAATCCGAGGGTCGTGGGTTTGAATCCTGGTCGCACGAAACATGCTCGCTCTTCCAGCTATTCGTGGGTAAAAAAGTAGCCCAAGAGTTGGCGGTGGGTGGTGATGACTAGCTCCCTTCCCTCTAGTCTTACACTGCTAAATTAGAAACGGGGAGTGTATATAGCCTTTGCACGAAATTCTAAAGCAAAAACAAACTCATATGCTGACAAGTAATTTCACTTCTTTGTTGTTTAATTTCAAATTATTGAAGTTTGTTGGTGAAAAGATTATTAAATAGCTTAAATATTAAAAGTAAATAACAAAATGTACTTTTCATGGTACAATGAGAGATAAAATCCTTATAAAAATTTCAGCCGTCTTATTTGGTGGTTTGATTATCATCGTCACGGTAGTAACTACAGTGTTAGGTTTGCCCATGATCGCTGCAGTCGCTAGCCCTAATGATGACATTACCAACAAAAGTCGACTGAAATTCTTAACAAAGATTTTATCTTTTATTATGCCAAGAAACGTTTTTGTTTACTCTCAATGCAGTAACACAGTGTGGCTAAAAAGAAATTACAACTGAATAAAGTCTAACCTGTCCCACCCCACCCACGCACATATACACATAAACATAATACAATTTTTTTTTAAAGCTTCGGATTTAACTACTTCCTTTAGAAGAACTAGCTTTGAGAATATTATAAATTATCTTTTAATGCTGAAGTTATTTTAAACAAAAGAAAAAAATAATGGTTGAGCTCCCCATGTAATCGTGAACATAAAATTACAGTACAATAAAGAAAATATAACTTAATGTCATGATTATGAATTGTTTTATCTTCTACACTCACACGCAACATAGGAAGAGAAACAACAACAAGAAAAGAGGCGGAAATGATATCCGTTGATTTGGAAAACACTTATATTTTTAAATGTGATAAAATTATTCAATAATTTATTCTCCCATCATCACTTTATATCTTTTGTTTTGAATTTCACAGAAAACTACACAAGGGTTATCTGGGCTAGCCGTCCTTAATTTGGCAGTAATATACCAGAGGAAAGACTGTTAGTCAACACCACCCACAAGCAACTCTTTTATCAACAAATAGTGGAACTGACTGTAATTTTGTTGGAGGATACTGAGTGGAAGTTGAGAGTCTTAATCACGTGGCCATGCTGGGCCCAAGTTTCAAAGTTCTGGAATAATTGTCATTCGTTGTTTGTTTTCTTACTGTGATGTAGTAAATAAATAAGAATTATATGTGTGTATAATGTATCCAGCTTTTGTATATCTTGGCTAACAGTTGTTACACTAGCCGAGTCTGTTAGAGGCATCATCGGAGGGAAGCGATAGGTTCCCCTTCAAACTTATTAGAGGCACCTCAAATGGCAGTTTCTGTGATAATATAACAGACAAAAAGGATAGTATGTATGTGTAATTTATTTGGAGGACATCGAAAATATAAGGACTAGCCTGTGTGTATGTATTTTCTTATAGCAAAGCCACATCAGGCTATCTGCTGAACCTACCGAGGGAGGAACTAGCAAGACAATGAAACATTGTCTTTTTTTTTGCTCAAAGCTAAACTATTACTATATTTTAATTTTTTCTGCTTGAAGATTGCGTTAAAAATTCTATCACAAAACCCTCTTCTATTATCTCGCGAGAACTTACATAGGTAGAATTCAAAATTATTGACAGCAGCTTTGTGTGCGCTGTGTTCCAAATTGTAAAAAAAACAAAAGAGAAATACTTTTAAATGTCTGTTAGATTTATTAATTGAAGCTTTAATTGAAATGCTTTACAAATCATCATTTGTTCTGAGGATAACACAATTCCCATTTATCTAATACAGTTTTTTCTCTGTTATCTCCTCTGGTATAGACTGGAACAATAAACGTAAAGAGAGGGATAAAGAGATAATCATATCTTATTGTTTTTAGATCACTAAATCCTCTGGATGAAAGAGTATTTATTTTATGTATACAATCAGAAGTAAAAGTTTAAGTTAAATACTCACTTTAATCTATAGACAATATCCGGTGCTTCTTTAGGTATATTCATGCAATTTTTTATTGTTTCTCTCAATTTGTTACTGAGTGTTATTACTGTGAAGAGGAGGCCTCCAATTCCCTTTTTTACCCCTTCCTTAAAACCTTTGTGTAATGACACACCTGTGTGTATGTCTAGCTGTATATTGATAACTTAGCTAGAACGAGCTTTTGCAGCTTCTATAAGAGGCTTGCAGACTGTGTATAGTGTTCCTTGTAATTGGTGTTCGTTTAGTGCTGTCAGGATGGTGAATGGTTGAGCTTATGTTAACTAAATGTGTTATACTATTTTCCAATTCGGCTACAATATGCTATTTAACGTTTAACAATGAACTGATGCAAAGGTTGACAGATCTTACCTCCTTTGCACGATTAGCGTAAAACTGGTTTGGATAAGTTTGAAAGTATCATTTGTAGTCAGATATATTTCATTTTTGTATGGCATGCTCAGCTTTACTGTATGGCATATAACGACTAGATTTCTTTTCATCAATGTTTCTACATATTTATTCATTTATACGCCATGTTATGGACGTTGTTTAATTTATAAGTAGATATCATTATTTTCAGATTGATTCACATGGATAATCTTATGATAACAGATTAGTGGCTATTTATGAAGACTACAGTTATTATGCAGTATGTACCCAATGAGTAAGGGTACTGTGGAAGATTATAACGTGTTTCCTTCAATGAAGTTTAGCTCTGTAAAGTGAACGTTATTTTAAGTAATGTTGATATATGAACTGCAGGAGAGCAAGAGATAAGTTTATCTAAGTTGAATATGCCTGTAACTGTCCTGTCGAAAGGTATATTGGTTTGTTAGTCTCTCAGATATTATGAAACAAGATAGGAGTGTGAGTTCACACTAAATAAACTGATTGGCCTTTGATTAAACATAAGTTAATATCAGGATGGCCTATATAACGTGAAATATGTATACCGCAGTTTTGTGAGTATTTTTTCCCTACGTTATTGTAGTATAGATTCGTTAACAGTGTGGGAACGAAAACACTATAATATCATCTATAACATGATAACTAAGAACTCCGTACAGAGAGATAAATATCTATAATATTTGGCATATCATCCAACTACCAGTTCCACTTTTCCTCTAGACTCATTTCTTGTATAATGTGGATTGGTTGCACTGGAGAATGACTGAAACAGAGCAGAATTAAATAGATTTCATTGGGTTCTTTTTCTATAGACCCGGCATGGCCAGATGGGTTAAGGAGATCGACTCAAAATGTGATGGTCGCTGGTTCGAATCCCCGTCGCACGAAACATGCTCGCCCTTCCAGCCTTGGGGGCGTTATAATGTGACGGTCAATTCAATTCCACTATTCGTGGGTAAAAGAGTAGCCCAATAGATGGCGGTGAGTAGTGATGACTAGCTGTTTTCCCTCTAGTCTTACACTACAAAATTAGGGATGGCTAGCCCAGATAGCTCTCGAGTAGCTTTGCGCGAAATTCCCAAACAAACAAACTTTTCCTATAAACATTTTCTAAACATTGTCAGTTGCAATAATAACATCTCGAGAGGTAATAAGAGTAATACTTTATTAAATGATAAGTTGAGAAATTACTCACGTCAACCTTATCTGTCGCAGCTATAGTATAATTACTGGTTTAAAACTAACAGAAATATTATTATTTATGGGATGCTTAATTATTCTGTGTTAAGTTGGTTTGTCACATACTGAATGAAAGTGTAATAATAAAGCACGAATATAACAACTTCTCCTAATGGATGTGAACTTAACTCTGAACTGATGTAACCATGGTATATCAAATGAACTAATGTTAACATTCAAGTCACAGTTAAGAAAGCTTGAATGAAGAAACCAATTTTTAATCGTGCTTCTCTTAATATTAAGGGTGTTCGATTTTTTCGGTTGTATTTCTCTCCAAACAGTTTTTACAATATTTCAAAATTAACTGAAACATTTTTGTTAGTTTTAATAACTTATCTTCAATTAATCTTTAAGCCAAATGTTCCCAGTCTTTAATAAATAAAAGTATTGACCAGATGAAATTTTATCATTAAAATGAACAACGAAATCAAATTAATTACGCATGGGAATTAACCTGATTGAGATCTTTCGCATTTTTCACAAAAGCCGAGTATATAAAACGCTTATGTGAAAAATATCTGGAGATTTAAAAACCTCTACAGTAAATATGCTACCGTATGCATACTTTAAACTATACATTCAAATCATTTCCAGCTTAAGTCTACAAAACGAAATTTTAGCATAACATTATTGTGATGCTATTTAGCATCTTCTGATATTTGTTGACAGTGCCTAAACATATAAAATTAAAGCTTCTAGTTAGTCTTGGATGACTGTGCTGTTGTAGTTTCCTGGTATTAACTGCACAGTTATCGGCGGTCAAAATTGATTTACCTATCCATCTATAGGTCGTACATTAGTAAGCACGTGAATTTTGCAAAAATGTCCAACTGTTCCATCTACTGGTTGTACATCAGCAAGAATACTTGAGTTATGCGACAGTGGCAATTGTTTAATGTGGTTAAAAACACATCTCTTTTTTTATTTTTTTGAATACAAATCTAATTTGTGGTCCTTTAATTTTCTAGTTAGGCCCGAAGTTCAGGTTTCGTTGTCATTTTTATAGCCATGATAGAAAGGTGTGTTATCTCATATGCAATAATATGTTTTACGTTACAACACATCGAAGAGTATCATAGTTACTTATAAAAGTCAAAATCATTCGTGTTTATTTCTGTATCGTTCTTTTTATCGTAAATGAACTCATAATGTTCTGATTAATAGAGAAACAATATTATAGTACACACAAATAAACTGGACTCTGGAAATCGTTTATAGTTCAAACAATCAACACAAGGCTAGAACGCCTAAACTAGTCATTAAGTCCAGAGTGGGTTTGTCATACGGTCTCGATAAGCTCATAACTCAAGCTGTTCTTCAAATAAGTATTTAAAAAAATGTTATGAGGCTCGCTGCACGTGATGTATAACGACCTCGTGCATTTCTAAACTTGCTTATCCAGTTATTTAAAATTTCAAACTGGCGTTTTCCTTATTATTTTCGTATATATATCAGCATAGATATAAACTTCTACTACATGTATTTGCTTGTAAATCATGCATTTATATACATATCAGCATATGTACATACATCTATTATCTTTGCTTGTAAATCATAACAAAATATCTTTTATTGACAGTAAAATTTGATGAACAATTTTGTAGTTTGTTTGTTTTGGAATTTCGCACAAAGCTACTCGAGGGCTATCTGTGTTAGCCGTCCCTAATTTAGTAGTGTAAGACTACAGGGAAAGCAGCTAGTCATCACCACCCATCGCCAATTCTTGGGCTACTCTTTTACCAACGACTAGTGCAATTGACGGTCACATTATAACGCCCCCACGGCTAAAAGGGTGAGCATGTTTGGCGCCGCCGGGATGCGAACCCGCGACCCTCAGATTACGAGTCGCACGCCTACACACGGTTGGCCATGCCGGGCCACAAGTTTGTAAAATAAGAAATAAAGTTTGAGTTTAAAACACATTTATTTACATTTTTTGTACACTTTGTCTACTTGTTTATGAGATAAGTCTTCATGAATTACGACTCTATTTTGTAATAATTTGCATATCAATTTCTCTTCAACAAAATGTTATTCCAAACCTGTAAAACTCAAATGAAAATGAGATGGTTTGATAACATTGTAAATTAGTTTGAATTGTTCAAATAATTATCATAATAAAAGCATTGAATTTGAGTAACACGTACCTGCTAGAGGTAAATTATTTCATTTTATAATCTAACATGAAAAAAACATATATCAGAGATTACATTTTAAACTAAGCCTCTGATATGTTTATGTAATAAAATGTAATCAAAGAAGAAAAAATATTTTAAATTCGTTTCGATAAACAACATTCGAAAAGCTTTAAATACAAAAATAACAGATTTAATATTGTTTTATAATGACCCAAAACTTAAAAGAAAAATTCTTGAGTTAAGATAAGTTCCCTGCGGAACATTTTGTAAGTTTAGGGATTTACAATAGTAAAGTTCCACGCAGGAGCGTAGATCCTGGGGGGTGGGGAAGGTGTATACATCCACCCCTTCATTTTAGATGGGGGTATGGTGCATACAATTATCCCCCCTAAAGTTTGGTCTGTTGAATCGTTTTATTGCATCACAGACATACAGATAGTGTGTTTGTTCTTGTGATTTTCGTGTTCTTACCAATCGAATTACATAATTAGGCCCAGATGTAGGCTTTTTCAGTAGCCGAAATGTACATCTAAGCTTTTCGATCTAAGCGATAGTTCGTAAGTATCAGTCAGTAGGCCTAACTATACATGCAAGTATCGTGACAACAAGAATGCTCTGTGACATGTTTACAGCTTTCAGGTTCACGTAATCAGAGATTACCAATTTGCAAATTGAACAGTCCACATAAGTGGTTGCAAAAATCCCCCCCCCATCGGGTGTAAAAAAATCTACGCTCGTGGTTCCACGCGACGAATACATAATTTAGTCAAGTATGGTTTGTTCTAGAACAAACAAACAAACAAAAGCTATACGAAAAACTTTTTTTTTTTTCACAAGCAAATCTACTGAGCGGATAAACTGTTCTTATTTAGTTTTTTCAACTCACAAAACTGTGTGTCAATACTACCAAAATGTATTACTTTTTATAGTTTACTGTATAATAACCTAGTTATGTTATAAAATTTGCACTTTAAATACAGTACTTACAAAATGAAGTTTAAAATAAATGTATTTTGGTTAGGTTGTTGTTGAACACAGAGTTCTCACATCGTAAGCCTAAAATTTGATGTCGAGTCAGTGGAGAACACAATAGAAATAAGTGCAGAAATATATATGTTTAATGTTTCGGATTCATAAGACACAATATTACCATTACAATTAACTGCGAAAGAAATATATTTATTTTGAAGCTTAAACTTAACAACTTAATCAAATTCTAATATGTAGTATATGAAGAAATAGTTGCATGGCTACAATGAATACAACAGTGAACAGAAAACCTATAGAAAATATTCTATATTCTAAGATAATTTATATTACATTTGTACATAGTCTTAATAAACGAAGTTTAGTCGCGAAGATTTTAAATTGCACCACGACGTTTGAAGCTATTTGTTTATCACCTCGGTTAACTGAAAAACGTCTTGCACCACGGCGTTTTTCGACTGATAACAAATGATGACAACATGCTGTAAGAATGAACAATGGTCGTATAAAATGTCACGCAGGATGTCACTTTCGTCTCTATATAGTGTTATGTTTCCACTGTTATTGATTAAAGTTTAGGAGATGCAGTTATACACAATATACCAAATAAAAATACTGGATACTAGAAACGTTAATAGAAACACAAACAAAGTCACTTTCTATAACATTATGTATATATGTGTGTAGTGTTGTATTTATTTATATAAACCAATTTTAACATCCTAGTTTTCTAATCAAATATAGAAAACGTTGTCATAACAATATCAATGATTTCTGTTCATTTAAGTTAGAGAATTGTTGTTTCCTTACTATCAGCAATAAATCAGTAAAGATTTGCCTATAGCCTTCACGTTGTTTTAGCGCTTACAAAACAGCGAATCATGATCCTTTTATGTTAAAAGGTGTGATGAAATTTGAATAAGACTGAATATTAAGTATTTTTAACCCTATTTTGTGCCTCTTAAAATGAATTTTGAAGAATATTTCAGTTTTATTGTAATGATTCATAACACTTGTTAAGTGTTATGTCTAACTCCCTTATCAATGAGGACCTTACCTTGATTTAAGTATTTAATAAATGCAGTAATTCAAAATGTTTACAAGGCTTGAGATTATGAGAACTATAATAGACTGGTATATTTATTAGACGTTAAGATTCAATATGGTAAGTGGTCTTTAGACATCGATAATTACATTAAATTACATTGTTTAATACACACTAGTGCAAATAACCCTCGTGTAGCTTTGCGCGAAATTCCAAAATAAACAAACGATTACTACATACTAGATTATAATAAGTTTAATAATAAGTCAGTTGATGGACTAGCTACCTTAGTTTGCGTTTAAACACTGTAGAAGCAAGATTCCATTCAACTGCAACGATGAAAAAACGTCTATGTGTCAAAGAAACATGGTTAGTTTCCAAACTAAGAGAAGAACTTAACGTAACTAGTTCACCCATTGATTTAATTTTCGCCCCCTAGTAGTACAGCGGTATGTCTATAGACTCACACCGCTAGAAACCGGATTTCGATACCCGTGATGGGCAGCGCATAGATACCCCATTGTGTAGCTTTGTGTTTAACTGTAAACAAACTAGTTTTAGAAAATATAATTTCCTGGTTACTGATGTGAGTTGACAAAATAGATTAAGGTAGTTGCATTAAACTAAAATATTCACAACGATTTAAATGTAATAGTTACAATAAAATGGATTATTTAATAAACTTTATATTATTATTTTGCATTAAAGTAAAATATTTACTACTCTCAAGATTGTAATAGTTATATTAAACTGGAATAGTCACTAGAACTTATTATAGTTACATTAAATTAAGATGTTTACGATCCTTTGGATTATGATAGTTACATTAAAGTGAAATGCTACTTAACTTTAAATTGTGATATTTATAATAAACTGAAATATTAAACTAAGATGTTTAATGGAATTTATATCATGCTAGTTACGTTAAAGTGAGACCTTTACCATACTTTTCAATTGTTACATAAAACTGAAATGTTTACAGGACTTTAGTGTATGGTAGTAACATTAAATTGAGATGTCAGTCAAGTTACATTTTGAATGGTTTTGACAGTAGTTTAAACTTGAAACCGATATGTAAAATGTTACTTTATTGTCCTTAACACTTGCAAGATTTGTTATGATTGTTTGTTTTTCATCTTTTTTTTTAATTTTCTATTACTTAAATTTGTTGTTCTCAATTAAACGAATTCGAAAAGAGGGAAATATTATCTCCACATCTGACCATGAAAAATAACATTTAGAAGTTAAAGTGTTAAGGGTTCCTCCACAATCATTTCCTCCAAATAACATACTTCCTCTGTGGGAGAGGGATAAGTATACCCCATTGTGAAGCTTTGTGTTTAACTGCAAACAAACTTGTTTTATAAAATATAATTTCCTGGTTACTGATGTAAGTCAACAAAATAGATTAAGATGTTTCTGTGAATTCATACTGCCAGAAACCGGGTCTTGATACCCGTTGTAGACATAGCACAAATAGCTCTTTGTGTAATTTTGTGCTTAATAACAAAAGAGCAAACAAACCAAACCAAATGATATTCCCAGTAACATTATTCGAAGGTCTGATATATTGCTTAACTTTTCTTCAGGTACTAACAGTTGTGGTAAAATCCTTTTGCGTGATTGTATGGACTCTAAAATCATACAACTTGATTTTCGTATTAATTTATCTTCTAATTCAAAATTCCAGAAAGAAGATTTTCCTTTCCCTTGTGTTTATGAAGAAGTATTACCAGTTTTCTAAATATTTGTTTTATTTAATCCATCTAAATTACTTGGATGTCCTCTCCTCTATATTCTTTAATGATTATGAAATTACATTTTCTGTGTCTCCTTATCGGTAAGTTGTAAGTTTATGACTTACAAGGCTAAAATCTGAGGTTCGATTCCCCATAGCAGTAAAGGGAAAATAGCTCATTCTGTAAATTTCCGTTAAAACAACAACAATCATTTCTTAAGACAGAAACTGTAAAGGTATTACTTCTATCTTTCTGCTTCTAGTATAGTTCATAAATTAAGTTCAAGAATTCTAATTTACGTTGGTAGGTGCATTACTAAGTCAGTATAAATAAGTTTTTGATCAGAGGTTTCTCATTTCTGAGGATAATATTTAACTAATATTTTGTTCAACAAGATTAACCTGTGTAATTTTCAAAAGCCATTAATCATCTGACGCATTGATTATTTTGTCTGATCTATTTTCACTCTAACAGAAGCTGTTTAAATATAACTTTATTATTAACAATAATCTAATCAGTATGGCTGTTGTAGTACAGGAATGTTCTATACGTTATCCACTGTTTCAGTTAAAAAATGAAAATGTTTTGAAATTGTTATTTATCATAATTCCCTTTAATACACAATAATGTATTCAACCAGTTCATTACATTTAGCTTTCTTTAAGAAGCAAGTGGAATTTTGGATGAAGACCAAATCCTATTAATCTCATTTCTCAGAGAAACACGTAAGTACGTAGATAGCAAGTTAAACTCTTTTTTTTTCGACAAAACAGATAAAAGTTGTGGACAGTCACACCCTTGGTTTGCACACCTCCTTTTAATTAATTGAGGAAATTAGTACAAAACGTTGGATTTTATATGCTAAAAGGCCGAAACAAATTGACATATTTAATTAAGTTTATAGTTTATGCTTGTGTTGAAGAACTCAGATTTTGTGTGACTTTCTTTAATTTTTCACGAAACTTTTAAATTTTTTGCATTAAATATTTATGTGTCCTTAAGACCCGGCATGGCCAGGTGGGTTAAGGCGTTCGAATACTAATCTGAGAGTTTCTGGTTCGAATCCCCTTCGCACCAACCATACTCGCCCTTTCAGCCATGAGGGGGTTATAATGTGACGGTCAATCCCACTATTTGTTGGTAAAAGAGTAGCCCAAGAGTTGGCTGTGGGTGGTAACGATTAGTTGCCTTCTCTCTCTATTTAGTCTTACACTACTAAATTAGGGACGGCTATCGCAAATTGCCCTCGTGCAGCTTTGCACAAAATTCAAACAAACCAATATTTTTCTTTCTCCTTTTTGTTGTTGTTTGTTGTTTACATTTATTGTATACAAACAGTACAGAGTTTGTTTCACAGAGAAACATTGCAGCTTTTGATTCAGGTGGATAGTTGAAGTAAAGTATAATGAAGCCCTCCGATAGTATAGCGGTAAGTCTTCGGATTTACAACGCAAAATCAGGGGTTCGATTCCCCTCGGTGGGCTCAGCAGATAGCCCGACGTGGCTTTGCTATAAGAAAACACAGTATAATGAAACAATTTTCAAGTCTATGTTAATAAATTAGAAGTTGGAGTTTATATTTCACATTTTTGTAGTTTTCATTTATACTTTACTTAATCATGGGTTATTTTAACTATTGGGATAGGTTTTATGTAGTATTAGAACTATCAAGAGCAGGCCATTTTTATTAAAGTCTACATTGTCGTTTTAAGTAGTACCATGCCGGTTTTCGTGTCTAAAGTACACAAGATTGTTTGGTGACAGTTTTGTTTCTTTGTATTGTTTTATTGTGTAACTTGTGATATTATAATTAAATATATGTTATTTTAGTGGTCTCGTGTCTTGTCTTTTTCTTCATAACCTATCTGTTGCAAATTGGAAATACATCACAAGACTCAAGAACTTCCTACCATTAGCGGGCCCAAATTTCTACTTTGTTGTTTAATCTGAGGAATGCCACACTACAGAAAAACTCAATAAGGAACTATTATTTTTGTCTGCCCATATCTAGAGCTTAATCATACTCTACAAGTGTTTTCAATAACTCAGTCTTTTTTCATAAATAGAATTACGCCTATTTTTAGTTCTCACAATTATTTTGATTTATTATCATATTCTCTTATTTTATAAATTCTAAATTTAAGATTTGATACTAATTATTCATAGCAATCAAAGTCTTTGACTTTAACAAGTTATTAATAGAGTTAGTTTAGGTAAACAGATTAATTACCGTTTACTTGGGAATCATATTAAATCTAGATCATTCTCACTCTCGAACTAGCATACATTGGTTCTCGTAACTTAACATCTGTCCCTAATATTTCGCTAGTGCTTTTGCTCTTTATCATAAAATCCTCAAAATATCTCATTGATGCATCAATAATCTCCTAAAACGTTGTGAGTACCATTGATTCAGGGAAACAAAACTATTGAATTGGCTGAATATATTTTGTTTACTTACATTTAATCAGAAGTCGTCTATCCCTAGCTGGGCCCGGCATGACCAAGTGTGTTCGACTCCCAGTGGTACCAAAACATGCTCGCCCTTTCAGTCGTGGGGGCGTTATAATGTAACGGTCAATCCTACTATTCGTTGGTAAAAGATTTGCCCAAGAGTTGGCGATGGGTGGTAATGACTAACTGCCTTCCCTCTAGTCTTACACTGTTAAATTAGGGACGGCTAGCGCAGATAGCCCTCGAGTAGCTTTGCACAAAATTCAATAAACAAAAAAATCGAACAAATACTGATCATTAATAATTACATACCAGAATAAAAACGTTGCAGGTCCCATGCTATCCTTACAAATATATCTTCCATTGTTAGTCATGTTTAATCTGATGGATGTGATTACACAATATTACCTAACACAAAAATTATTTTTATAATAAACTTGTAAGTATTGAAAACAGTTGTTGATTATTAACGACTGAGGTTTGCTACAGAAATACAATAAATAATTTGGATATCACGAAAATGGCATTTACAAAAATAATAATAATATGTGTTTTTTTAGATTCAATAAAATGAAAATAATTCATAAGTTAAAACTTACTAACAAGGTGCCCTCAAGTGATAAGTTGTAAGAGAAAAGACTTAATAGGACCTGAACATTCAACATGATCAGCATTTTATGCACAAGCAGGTTAAACGACAAGGCTAAGGTTTAGGTACAGCCAATCCTAATTTTGAACTATTTATCAGTAGGATAATAGCCAGTTAGCACAATTCACGGTCACAAAGCTTTGCAACGTCAAACTCTGCGACCTCAAATGATGAATTAATGTATTGACGGACAAGAAGTCTTAGGGGTGTTTAAAAGGATTTAAATTAGACTGACTAATCTATGACCTTATTGACGCAGGTTCATATATGTCTGATGATATCAGGTTTCCAAAATTAGGAAGACTCTTCTTTTCTTAGTCAACACTGCTCAACCAACCGATTGAATAATTAAGCTTACAATTTTATATTGTCTAGGTCATGAAATATATTTATTATTTATCAGCTTAAAAAACTTATAAAAAGTTGTATGAGTTCAACAATGGGTTAAACTTAACAAATCAGGGAATTCACATGAAATCTGATAAGTATGAGTTTATTTTAATCTTGACAATACGAAACTGGGTTTTATTCTACATACTTATTTTGATTTAACTTGACTGAACGCACATTAACTTATACAATTCGATCTAATAACCTACTAATATGTTTCCAATCTCTTCAGACGTTTAACATGATTTGCGCACCTCTTTATACCAATGCAAAACGCAAACACAAACTAACGTGGCAGGGGTTTAGTTTGGAGAGAGAGAAATCGTAAGAATTCTCTCTCCAACTGGGGTGTTAAGGAATATTGTGGTTTCTCTTCGTCCCCTTTCGTGGAAGGCTATTGAATTTAGCTGGTTTTTTTTTAAACTCTTTTTTGGGTGAAGGAGTGAAGTTGGTCATAATTAATATTATTCATGAACAAGACAAAGGTAGCACTGGAGAAAAACAGCCAGATTCCGTCCCGAAAGGCAGCTGTCATAGTAAATGTGAACACAAACGACCCGATTCAGGGCATGGCAATAAAGTTGCCTAGGCTAGAATCTAAAGATCCAATGCCTAAGTTTTTGCTGTGGGGGGAAACGGGAGCACCCCGAGAAAAAACCCACTTTCACAGGATAGACGTCGAAAGATTTACCTGTCCTGTGCCCGAGACCTGAAAAAGAAAATACATAGTATTTACGTGAATTTTGTCCTTTAAGTACTTTGTTGAGTGATTTGTAATTCTTGAAATATGTTGTAAGGTGAAATAAATTTGGTTGGTGCACTAGTTAATTTATAGAGCGATGCCGTTAGATTGTTTCTGTGTTCTGCTTTTAAATAGTATTTGTGTGATATTTCTGTTAGTCTATTTCTTAGTGTTGGTAAGTTGCTGATTTGATGTGTATAATTTACTGGAGTGTTTGATGGTAGACTGAATGCAGATCTCAGTATTTTGTTTTGTTCAACTTGGATTTTCTGGAGTGTGTTATTTGTGGTTTTTGGTGAGCATTTTGAGTGTTTGCTGGTTAGAGTCATGAAGTGTGAAATGCGTTTTCCAAATTGATGAGTGTATGTTGTTAACATGTTAGTTTTGTGTCGAAGCTGATGCCAAGGAATGTGATGTTTTTCCTCATGTTAATGGGCGTGTTTCCGAGTGATGATTTTACTTTTTTCTAGATTTCTTCCTTGTTTTTTTAATTTCCTATAGAAGGTGATTGCTTGTGTTTTGGTTGGATTTAAAACTACTCTCCACTTGTTACTCCAGGTCGAAACGTCGTTAAGTGATTCTTGCACGCGAGACATGGCCATTACTGGGTTTCTGGAGGTGCTCCAGATAGCGATGTTGTCTGCATATTGTGAATTATGCGTATATGTTAAATTGGAGAAAGGTATTTCGCTGACGAAAATAATATATAGTAGTGGAGAAAGGACTGATCCTTGGGGCACTCCTGCAGTTATATTGAATGATTTAGATACAGTTTTATTGACTTTTACTTGTGCAGTTTTATCTGTTAGGGAGTTTGATATCCATTTAACTATGATAGAGTTTATTTTTAGATGAGTTATTTTGTATTTGATGGCATTGTGCCATACGCTGTCAAATGCTTTTTTTAACGTCTAGGAATACACCAATGGTTACTTGGTTGTTGTTAAAAGCTTTGTAGACTGATTCGATGAGTCATGTGAGGTGATCTGTTGTTTACCTGTTTTTTTCTGGAGGCATTTTGGGATTCTGGAAGGATTTTATTTGTTTCACAAAAGTGAAGGAGACGGTTGGAGATAACCTCCATAAGTTTGCCAAGGCAGCTTAACAGACTGATGGGACGGAAATTATCTGGACTGGTCCTGTTAGTTTGTTTCTTTGGAATCGTGGTTATGATGGCTTTTTCCAAGTGTCGGGGTGATATTCAGTTGTTAGTGAAATGTTCACGATTTTATACCAATGTCTTTCAACACAAGTATTTAAGTCACAACCCAAAATTGTTATATTTAAGGTGTGTTACGTAGCATCTCTGGTCCATACACAAACCTATTGATCACTGATGGAGATATAAAATCTGCAGGCTTATTCTCAGTTTTACTTTTCCCTTGTGTGTAATGGTTTTTCTTCGTGAAACTGTAATATATTTTCCACAGTGTAAAAGAAATTGTTTAGATAATTTTTGCACTTTCGGACGTTTCTTGAGCTGGAAGCAGTTAACATTTCAAAGTATATTATAAAAACTGCAAAATAATTTATGTTTACAGAACTAGACTTTCAAAATCGGTGATGTCGAGAAAACTCACTTTTAGAGAAATATATATGCAAAATGGATCGTTTTGGTTGAGAAAATATTTTACATAGAAGAGCGAACGTTTCGACCTTCTATGTAAAATATTTTTCTAACCGAAACGAGCCGTTTTTGCATATATATTAGACTTTCAAAACTTTTTAAATCAAAGTCGCAGAGTGTGAAAGAGGCATCTAACTCGACCCCTTTCAAGCTCAGTCGAGGGACTTCTAAAATGTTTTAGCAAACTTGATATAAAGCAAAAGTAGTTCAATTCGTTACAATTATATACAGACCATATGCCTTTTACTCATTAAACTCTTCAAGTAAACTTAATTTCACAGTATAAATGTATTGTATTGAGTTTATTGTATAATATCTTATATAGTGATGATAAAATACTGAGATATAACAACACATTGTTGAAATCAGCACCAACAAGTTACTTCCAATAACTCTGGAATGTAAATCCAGTAAACAAAAGTTTATGATTTGAAAAATGGGGTTAATAGTTTTTGAGCCCACATAGTTTTCGTATCTATATTTGCTATCTTGTATTATCGGAAAAATGCCATAAAAGCTACATGTTAACAGATTTTTATCTCGATAAGATTATGCTCGTTGTAACGTTTAGAACTAGTTTCTCAGGTTTATATACTTCTGCATTTTTTTAGAATATTGTTTGATTCCGAGGTTACTAGACTGTAATATGTGTATCTCTTTGAGAAAAAAAAATCCTTTATAAATAAAATGGATATCATACCTCAAAACTGGAAGGGAGTTTCTATGAGTTACCAGTGTATTCTATTAGCCAGTTCTTATTACTTACATATTGTTGCTCGCCCTTAAACTTATTTATTTTAAATTACGTGTTAATTAATATAAACCACTTTTAAGCTGCTGTTTTTAAATATATAATGTGCATCAGATTGACTGGGGAAACGGAGAATAAAAAAGATTAAGTTTTGTTTTTTTAATTTCACGTAAAGCTACAGGAGGGCTATCTGCGCTAGCTGTCTCTAATTTAGCAATATAAGACTAGAGGGATGGCAGTTAGTCATCACCATCTACAACCAACTCTTGGGCTACTCTTTTACCAAAGAATAGTGGGATTGACCATTACATTATAACGCCCCCGTGGCTGAAAGGGCGAGCATGTTTAGTGTCAGGGGGTTTCAAACCCGCGACTTACAAACTAATCACGAGTCGAACGCCTTAACCCACCTGGCCATGCCGGGCCTGAAAAGTTAAGAAACAATGGTGTGATCTATAGGGAAAAATATCCCACGTAAGAAAGTATAGATTTCCTTTCATGCATTGTTAAAAATATCGTTTTTGTTTGTATGCATACCTTCAAAATGTAATGCAAGTATTTGGTCGCTTTCTTCGAATGACCTCTACAGTAGGTTATGAACATTTTGTCAACATTTGCACAAACAACCAAAATAAAATTGAAGTTATTTGCTTAAATCATTCTGCTACGTTTGAAAACACGTTTAAATGAATATACATGCTTTAAAAAAAGATTTTGCATCCAATGACATGAATTTTTGAGTTAACTAAAAATATGTATACTGTATATAAGGTAGGACAAAAATTGGTAGAAAATTAAGTGATAAAAACTAATATAAAATTGGCATTATGATATTTTAATGGTTAGGCAGTTTGTGCTGAGATGAATATAAACAGTTATGTTTTTCGGTAATGTGTTATAGGCATTTTGTTTCCTTTTATTCATAAAGATGACACTGACAGTCAAAAATGGCTTTAAATTACATCCGCCATTGACACTAAATTGCTTAGATTTTCTATTCAGAAGTTTTCTTACAAAACTGCATAAAAAGACACATGAGCCTATCTGTCCTTAATTTTGAGCTGATAGACGAGTGGAAGAGGGCGAGCAGTCAACAGTATCTGCCATCAACTCTTAGGCTACTTTTTTTTGAGGGAATAGTTGGACTTGACTGTAACTCTTATACCACGTGCACATTCTTGTCTTCAAATTTTTCAACTCATTTTAGCGGCAATGGAATGTGAACCACGAATTTTCAGGTTCACATTCCAGACTCATAATGTCCATGCTTACTCTGTTTCTTGGCAGTATTGATACTGAGAAAGTATTATTCTGGTTAAGGAGAAGTCTAGTCTGCGAGTACCTTGACACCCTGTATCATGAAAAAACCTGTAGGCTTGCAAAGTATATAGACAAGATATTCATTTATCCTCTCGTTGCTCAGAAACTCAACAGATTACAGGGGTCATGGAATCTGTTTACCTGATTGTGCACTTTCAAACTGGACTGTCTAGTTTGAGGTGATCCAAAAGTCTTCCAGAATGAGATTTGGGTCGAGGTTACACGTTATCAAGCTGTTCACTTGCTCGATCTACAAAGATGCAACCAAGAAAGACTTGGGCTGCTCACTACAGATAATTGATTGTAACTGATGGTCTCAAAAACAAGCAATGCAATACTTAATACTGAGTGTAGGATATACAAGACAGTGTAATTTGAAGGGCTGTTATTTAGTTTGTTTAGCGATTTAACATTTAATTTTGTTAGAAGAATCTTAGAAGTTAATCATTTCAAAAGCGATAATTATGACAAGTTTTGTTACGTAACTCTGTATGGAGTTTGATTGTTTTACCAGGATTTTGTAATACTGTTGACGTCATCTTACTCAAAGCTTCTAAGTTTTCTCTTTATGTGAATATTGTTGTCACAAGAGGGCTAGATATTTCTAGATTTTTCTCTCATGTGTATAAATACGTGAAAATACAAAAAGAACGAAGTTATTGAAAGAAAGTTAAGGTAGTGGAAATGAAAGCAAGACAAAATTAGTGAAAGATCTAGATCTAGATAGTGTTAGTAAATTCAGCCACAAAGAGTGTATAGGGGTGACTTTTAAAGTGTTATAATTGCAAATTGTATTGTAACAAATAGAGCATAAAAAATAATTCTTCTTATCAGTTAAGTTCTAAAGTAACTGAACTAGACTGTGTGGACTTTTGAAGAAAAAAATGGTTATTTAAAGTTATATATTCAACTGTTGTAACAATAGTGTAAATACACTTTTTGTACATACGTTTGACTGTTTTGAATATACATATTTTAAAATAAGTTGATTGTGTTCGGTTCGTTTATTGTTGACATTTACTACCAATAAGTCACAAACACCTACTATAAGTAATTCCAGCCCTTATTAAACTGATACTGAGCTTATAGTTGTATATGTGACATAGAAAAAATGGATATCTGGGACACATAATCGCCAAGTTGTGCTTGGTGGAGAATTCAGGTGCTTTCATGAATGATCTGCATAGCACGCATGTGAAAGCCTACCTAGCAATGGTGGTTGCAAGTAATGAGGTTACCCCAGTGGATAAGTTCCTCAAGGAACTTCCAAATGAGGCATTGAAATATGCAAGATATTTGCACTCCTGACATTACATTTTCTGGAGTGATGAGGTTTTAGGTGGTTACCTCAGACTAAATATGGGAAAAACCTAGCAGCTTCTGCCATAAGTCTCCACTAATCAGACTTTATTGTTTAGCCAAGTATACATTGGCACACTGAAGTCCCACTGTAAGTGGGCCCACAGTTAATTTCTCTACGCCACAAGCAAGCTGATCACCCTTTAACGAACAAGGCTATCAAGCTCCACTCATAATATTTGTGTTGCAACAAGCTCAGTAATCACTCCATTCACCTGTCTTTTGTTTCAAACGGGGGAAGAGCTAATGGTATGGTTATAGGATATTAGGACATTTCTGGGTAAATTGCTTCATTTTACCGGAACCTTTCATCTTGTACAATAGCACAGCAACTGCACAAAGGGCAGCAACGAGCATAAGGCTCCATAAAATTAACACAGCCTAAGATTGACCGAAATATTCATGACAAGGTTGTAAGTTCATGTTTGATACAAATGTCAGTGAGAGGGAAACTGAAATAGTGCTGTATCAGGTGCAGGATATGATGGAACATATAATTGTGTATGAAAATCGCACACTGACAATTCTTGGTGTAGACACTGCTTGTAGTATATGCGAAACACTGTCGACATGTTCTATAAACCAAGCATCACTAAAATAGCTCATGAAATTTAAAAATATTGTGTGATGTGAAGCATGTTAATGTCTTTTCATTAGCAGATGAATGTATGAAAATTTTGAAAACTAGGCAGTCTTCAGAATGTTTGATCTAGCCTCTGGTTACTGGTAAGTCGAGCCGAATGTTAAGAATATGGTGAAAAACTGCTTTAACACACAGCCATTTTCGAAAAACCGATAAAGATTATGTTTAAAGGACCACAATTAGAGAGATATTTGGTACGTTTTTATGATGTATTGGTATTCAGCCAACTATTTGAGTTTATTGTTACGCACTTGTCCATGATTTCAAAGCAAATAACAGCATCAGGATAAAAGATAAAAAATAAGTGCACTTTGATAGAATTTCTTGGTAATATCATGCTAGAAGAGACATCTCTACAAACATTCTGAAGATCACAACAATTTTAAACGGGCCACTACCCACAATGAGATACGTTTGAATTTCCTTGAATTCACGTGGTATTATTGATATTTTGTGGTTAAAATTTTCCAAGATTGATGCACCTCTATCTACTTTTGTCAAAGTTAATAAGCTTTTCACATGTACCAAGGAGAGTGACCAAAAATTTCCATATCTAAAGTGTGCTTTCATGGAAACGCTTTAGCTAGCATATCCATAACAAGATTGTAAGTTCATATTCGATATAGATGCTAGTGTGAGTGAAATTGGGATAATGCTGTCTCTTATGAAGAATCGGGTTGATTATGTGATTGTGCATGCAATCCACACATTGACAATTTTGAATGCAGGTTCTGCTTGTAGTTGTGAGGCACTATTAATTTTTCCAATAGATCATGCATCACTGAAGTGACTAATGAAAATTTCAAATTTGGAAAGTAAGAATACACATTCAATTAAGCATTGCAAGAGTATAATAATGTTACATTCTATAATCTAAGAGTGCAGCACAGAAATGCAGAAGAATTAATTGAATCCCCTGAGTTAGAACATAATGCCAACATGAAAGCTATTTCAGCACAGTAACATGGTAGGCCTATAATGGTAACAACTCCATTGTTAAAAGGATACCAAAACTCCATCTACAGTAGTTCCAAAATGAACAGCTTCTTATTCATATCTTTCTTATCAGACCTGGGTTCTGTTATTGTAACAACTAAATAATAACGAAGGAAATGAAGCAGGATTATTGGATAGGTGAGGAAAATTATCAAGGTTGTGATGACCTAGGAGAAACACAGCTGATTTAGGTGAAGCTTGATACCTGAAAAATAGTAATTTTGATCAAACTGTCTGCAGATAGTGGGGACCATTTTCTATAGGCAGAATAAGCGTGAGACATATAGTGTGGATTTTGTCAAACTCACAATGAAAAGTGTATCAGTCATCTGAGCACTGCCTTCTACAATGGATACAATGCCCCTTGGAGCCAAGGAAACAGCAAATCTCACAAATAAAAGAAATTTAAATATAAGTCATAGTATTAATTTAAGTCCAAGTAGCTGAAATAACCCAAACATGTGTCCCATAGAAGAGCGCTTCATCAGTATATTTGATTGACATATCATGTTTGGAAACTTCCAAAGGGGGCATTTCATCTATTTTCCAGGAAAACAATCCAACAGTTTCAGGATCATCATAATATGAAATAAATAGGCCGTTTCTAAGATCCAACTTCACCATCAACATCCTTTTCAGAAGAAATGTTTCACATAGCACACACCACGCTTACTAAATTTATTCTAGGGTACTTCATCAGCATAAGAGGCGCCCCATGTAGAAGTAAAGGAAGAAAAAGCGGAGTGTCTCACAAATCCCTCAACTGAGGTAAATTAGTAATTAATGTATAATATTGTTACAATTGTTTCATTGTCATGTTCTTTGATATTTTTTGCCTTCCGCTAGTACAGTGCTAAGTTTACGGATTTACAACGCTAAAATTAGGGGTTCGATTCTCATCGGTGAGCTTAGCAGATATCCCGATGTGGCTTTGCTAAAAGAAAACACATACACATTCTTGTTTTTTAATTGACTTTTTCCTTTCACAAGGTATTTTAATATTTTTATTACAAAATTTTGAAGTTAATATATAATACCTTCTTCAGTATAGTTTACTGAAGATGGAACATGCACATTCCGAAACCTTAAGTAATTAAAAGTTTCTTACCTTGCACCAGGAGTGTAGTCAGAAATGGCCATTGTGGGGAGGGTTAGTTTGAGTGCTTGATGCAAGTGCGCAGGCGCAAAGACATGCTAGGGGAGTCCGGGATCATGCCCCTCCGGGAAAGTTTTTAAATAAAAACATAAAAAAGCCTGAATTATGCATTTTGAGACCACCTTTTTGGCAAATTTCGAAATGTCACACTAAAGTATTTGCCTTATCTTTTTAATCACAAATAAATATAGAGGCCTAAATATATAACATATAACTTAAAGTTACCAGGCCCAGCAAAGTAAGCCTACAGTCCTGTGATAAACATATAAAATATAGAGCCACACAAGAGAGTGGAAAATATATGTATAGTGTCTATAATTTGTATTCAAATATCATAGACAGTGTCTTTTCATATTCCACAGATTTCAAGAATTAACTTCACAAATAAACAGTGGGTGGAACCGTGGCAGGCCGGCAGCACCATGGCACTAACCTAGTGCCATTGGCGCCATCTATAGTGAATCATTCACTATAGATGGCGCCTGTGATACTATGAGTGTAACGTTGACAAACAGAGGTTGCGATAAACAATCATTCACTGTGTCAAGCCTGAAAAAGCAAAACACACTGCATGGGTTCTTTAAACCTATTCATGAGGCTGAACCTGATCAATCTGCTGTACCGAATCAGGTTGAATTAGAATTGTCAACTGAATTGTCAGAGTCATCACCGTGGCCTTCTACCAGTGCTGCCACTACCACCTCAGGTCCAGTCTGAAACATAGGAAATTACATTTCTGATGATGTCATCATTAGTAACCAGATAAGTCGACTCTTCATTATATTAATTTTGTATTAAAAATCATGCAAATACTCATTGCTGCTGGTGATTGAAGGCCTACAGCCACAGGATGTTAGGCCTGCTCTGTGAAGTACAGCTCTAAGCCTTTCTCTTTGAGGTTGTTGTGCCCTCATAACAAACTTTCCTATGTGCAAAATAACTCAATTAGAACTATGTCTTTCTGTTTCTTTTAGATAAACGCTGAAACCACAAAATGCCTCTTTGAAAATGTCAAGAAAGCTACGTTTTTAGCATCGTTGGCTTTCACAGTGGAGATGGTTACTTTACAGTCAACATGCAAAGGGTGCTTTCTGCAAGTACTGCTGTCTTTTTGCTCCTGATGATGCTGGTGTTGGAAGCCAGAAATTGGGACAACTACTGAAATTTCCATTCACAAACTGGAAGAAGGCTGTTGAAGACTTCAAGGCACATGAATTAAAACAGTACTAACAAGACAGCAAAGAAAAAGCTAACAGTTTTCTACAGGTCGTAAAAACAAGTTCATCTGCGCACTTGAAGCTTGTTGCAACTTACAAGCAAGAAATTGAACACAACCGACAATATTTAATGTCTATTATTGATACTGTATTGCTGTGTGGGAGACAGGGTTTAGCTTTAAAGGGAATATGTATTTCTGGTCCAATGTTTGTTGGTGAAACTGATGAGGAGCCCATCAATAATGATGGGAATTTTCGAGCAATTTTACGCTACAGGGCAAAGGGTGGTGTCAAGCTTTCAACAAGCCTTAAGAGTACAAAGAGAAATGCTACGTATCTGAGTCCTCAAATTCAAAATGAAATCATCAATGCCTGCAATACTCATGTTCTTGACGCTTTAGTCAACAGGGTTAATGCTGCAAAGCGTTTTTCAATATTAGCTGATGAAACAACAAATATTTCAGGCATTGAATAGTTTTCGCTGTGTGTTAGATTTTTGCATGCCAATGACAACTCTATAGCAATGAGAGAAGATTTTTTGCAATTTATACCTGTTTATGATGTGACAGGCAGAAACTTGGTTGATGTTATAATAACCAATCTGACAAAATATGGTATTGACATGGTTTACCTGCGAAGACAAGGGTACGACGGTGCTGCTTCTATGAGTGGGAAATTCAATGGTGTCCAGAGACACATAACTGATAAATTCCCACTCGCACCCTATGTACACTGCAGTGCCCAATTCCTGAACTTGGCAATTTCTGATGCTTGTAAAAAATTCCTTTCCGAAATTGTATGGGAGTAATTCTTAGCATTGAAAACTTTTTCAGTACACCCAAACGAAAGCACTATTTGACTCTTTCGGTGGAGAATGAAGCACCTGAATCGAAAAAAAAGTTTGAAATGTCTTTACCCCACCCGGTGGGTTGAGAAACATGACTCAATCATTGTCTTTCTAGAATTAATCCATGCAGTTGCATATGCCCTTAAGACCATATTAGGTTGGCAAGACAGAGATTCTGCCACACAGCCAGAATTCATCATAACTCTATTTACCATTGCTAAATTGTTTTCCTTTAGTTTACTTCTGTTCAACTTACTGCAGCAACAGAACGTGATCTAGTGAATCATAAAAATCGCAAAAATAGTGGAAGATTTAATCCGTTCACTCAGAAATAATACTGTGAATGAATTTAACAACATTTTATGTGAGGCTCAAACTCTGTGTAGTGAGTTTCAAATTGACATCATAATGCCAAGGCAGGCTAAAAGACAGATGTACCGTGCTAACCCACAAATCACTAGCCCTGAGGAGTACTTTCGTACTGTTGTACTTGTAACATTTGTTGATCACTTTCTTTCACAAATATGTGACCGTCTGTTCAGTCACAAAACTCTCTTTACAAACTTCATGTGTCTACTATCATCAGGATTACCACAGAACGGTCAGAACCAACAGCACAACAATGTGACAAAATTAAAGAGTTGGTCAATATATACAAGGCTGACGTTGACAGCACTCTACTAGCTGCAGTAGGTGAACTTAAGGTTTGGTACAAATCTGCTAACAACAGACCAAAAAATGTCATAGATGCATATGCAATGTGCAATGCAGAAATGTTCCCATTCATTTCTAGACTGTTGAAAGTATTTGCCACGCTGCCTGTGTCAACGAGCTCAGTGGAGCGTTTGTTTACAACTCTCAGAAGACTCAAAACGTATCTGAGAAATGCCACCACTGAAGATCGATTAAATGACCTGGCTTCATTATACATTCACCGCGATATTAAAGTTAAACCAAACTGTGTTGTAGATGTCCTGACAAGAACGAGCAGGCGTTTAAGCTTTTCATAGATATTCAATTGTATTTCTTTAGTTCTGATAAAACTTGCTGTATTAAAAGTGTTCAATCAGAAATTTGCATTTGACCATTTGTTGTGTGTGAAATTATCTGTTATGCAATCACGGATTTTTATGAAACTTCACAGGTACAACTGAACTTGTCTAAAAAGTTTGGGCCCATGATGATGTTAACCTCCCACCCGCACCTCCTTGGCTACGCCCCTGCCATGCACACATTGTCAAATGTTTTTTCATGTTGTCGTCGTTTTATTGTACATCTTATATTTTTCTCCTGGTTCGAAAGTTCAAAGCTCGTTTTTATGGAATTGAGACATGAACTGCAAATCCATATGTTTATAGACCACCAAATCACACCTGTCCTATAACAAAAGCAATGAACCTAGAATAAAAAAGTTACAGAGTGAAAACTTAATGAGTAAGAAAACCTTTTTCATTGTGTGAATAAAACTTCAATGTGGTGATTAGTACTAACTGATTAATGTAGATAGAAAAATGCATGTAGAATCAAAAATGGGATTTATTAGTTACGAATTGGGCCTGAAGTTTTGAAAACAATGTTTTTCAAGTTGATATTTTATTTATTTATTTTTTTCGGTATGAAAATATTAAACCTCAAATTGGCGCCTGATCACATGTCGATGTAAGCGCTACCTCTCTGGATACCTGTCACGCCATTTTGTTAGCTGTCGTCCTCGTGTGACTTGTGTGTGTGTTCGTCTCTTCGTTGCTTAGGTAAGTAAAATTACCTATCTTTTGCAGTTTTAGATGATGCATGTGAGTCATTATTACGCAAAGATAAATAGTGCTTGGGTGTCTCTTCGATTTCGTAAGGAGAAAACAAACTGACTCTAACGATGTTTGTTCACGCGCTTAAGAAATTGACTATATAACTCTGTCAACACTTGCTGGTGTCTATCTACTTCAGCTAAGCCTATGTCACGTATAATGATTAAAAAGTTAGGCTTATTTAAGCCGCTGATAACATTACGAAGGCATTTTTTAACCTCACGTTGACCTTAAGCTTAACTTTTATATTTAAGGTTTTATTGTGTTTTAATGCCAACGCAAATAAAACAAAGACGTGTAATTTTAATACAAAAAGGTTTTTTGTAAAAATATGTTCTTGAAAGGAAAAATAATGAGATTAAGTTATAAAATTTTGTCTGACCTATCCTCGGGTTCAAATTTACATTTAATGTTTATTTAAATAAAATTTGTCTTATATAAAAGTCCGAGCAACAGAATTTTAATTTTGAATCTCTCATACAAGTCTACTTTTAATTTATATAGTTTGAAAACTGAATTTTTACAGGAAAACCGTAAAATTGTATTTTTAAGCTAATAAAGTTATGAACATATTGTCTGAAAAGTTGAATGCTTTTTTATTTCATATGTTGTAGAGCTTTCTTCATTTTATGGATGGTAGGTTTCTTTATTTTGCATTGCTTTATCACAAGTATTTCTTAAGGTAATCTAACCTGAGTTATTTTTATTAAACATGGCTAACATTCAGGGTTAATAAAACAAATTTATATTGAAGGTTGACTATTTATTATCACCAGTTATTACATTAGTTATGCCACATAAAGTAATCCATTAATGTTGCAAAAATAATTAGTTCACTGACGTTAGTGTTTCTAGTTATAACTATTTCTTCTATTAAAACTATCAAAGTAAATGCCAATTATGTTTTTAGCTAATTTAAGATTGTTTGTCATTAGCATCATGACTTACGAAAATAAAAAATTAATTGAAGTTAGTGATTTTGATTGTACCAACTATTAAATTCTCATGATAATAATTTGTATTAGTTTTAACACTTCAGGTCAGTGTTTCTCAAACTGGGATTAACAACTTAAGGTGTTGCAAGATAAAATTTGATAATGGATGTATTAGTCTACGTACAGTATTTTCCTATGACTTGGAATGTGTGTTGGGTCATCACACATGAAAATATTGTTAAAAGGAGGCCTGACAAAAAATTGAGAACCCTTGTTTTAGACTATTTTTTATTTTTTCTACAAGGAGGTTATATCATTTTACTACTTTATGTATTATTGTTAATGATAATGTGTGAAAAGATGCTTATTATTCTTCATCAGTAACTGATTTTCAATAAATCATTGTTAATATTTTTGTTATTTTATTTTAACTTGGGACAAGGTTGCAAAACAGGACTTTTATCCTGAATGTGTGATGGACTTCATATGATCCTTAATGGTAGATTTTCTTTTGCATTTAAGTACCTTGTTACAAGTAGTAAAAAAAATGTTCACCGTTGTTATGAAGGTCTTTAAATTTTTATGCTTTTTCCTAACTTTATGAGATCGTTGACATTGATATTAGAAGTTGATTCATTCTCAGTGCTGTACTTTTTCCAAGTATTTCTTGCCACTAGTTGCAGTTATTCTGTTGATAACTGTCTAGTGACAGGCTGTCAAAAGCCATTAAAAGTACTCCAAATTGGTAGCTGTGTTCTAACCGTAGACAACTATTGAATTTAATACACAGTATTGATACAACCAGTTGGCAGAAATGGAAAGCAATAAGATGAATTAAACATCAGTTTTAAATTTTTTGTAGTACACTGTGGAATCTGTTGAATTAGGAGTGAATTTTAAATTTGTTTTCACAATTGATGAGATGTTTTTCTGTAGGAATTAAATCATGTATACTTGTGTAAGAATAACTAATGTTGAGGTTTACCAAAATAAATTCAGGAATACCATTGTTAAGAGGCTGAGTTAATATGAAAAGTTAATATGGTCCAAAACAGTTATCTTTTCCTGAGAGCTTAAGTGTGTTGCAAAGAGCAAGAAAAATTACTGGTTTTATTGATAGAAGTTTTTAAGCTCACTGCCAGAAAGCCATTGTGAGCTTCAAGCTGACAAGAAATTACTTGTAGTGTGTAGTTTTTGTCGTTTTACTACATGAAGAATATTGTTGTATTATTGAGATGGAGATCTAAAATTATAGTTGGTGACTGTAACATATGGACAGCAAGAGATCATTTGGCCCTTCAGAGTTGCCTTTGAAAAATATAGAAATATAAACCAATACTTTCATGAAGTCATAAAATTCACTTGTTGAACTATTGTAAATGGAATGGCTTTCATTACTGCTAATTGCAACACATTCTATATCAGTCAGCTTATCTTCAATCAAGACAATTTTTCTTGCTATCGTTTCTAAATCTTAGAGCTGCAAAAATAATTTGAAATTTTGTTTTATTCTGATGCTCGAAATTATATTTTACTTCACTGAATTCTTTGCAAGGCTAGCTTATTTTGACAAAAGGTTTTGAAATATTTGTCTATAGTTTAAATTACTTGCCATTGTAAAGTCTGTTTTGATGAGCTAACATAACTTATAAAACCAGTTAAATTTTAGGAATTTAAGACATTCTATTTTTATACATCATAATATTTTGTCTTAAATTGTATATTTGAAATAAATATTTTTGAACATCACCATCATTACAGAAATGTAGGCTTTTAATACTTAATCTTTCTTACAACAAAAAAGATGAGCCCTGACATAAGTAAGAAAGTTACTGTATATGGTTATTTATTGTATTAAAATTAACCAAAATGTAAAAATTAAACTTTAGATTATAAAAGAAAACTTAAGTGAAAAGTAAAATGCAGAATTGCACACCAATTGCCATTTGTGATGTAATTTACTATATTTTTTATCTTAATTTGCATAAAGCTGTCAATGGTATTTATTCCCTTGTAATGCCAGACAAATATGATTCAAACTTCAGATAATAATAAAACAATTAAATGGAAACAGATATAAACTGTCACTCGTCTGAGACTATTTAGGTTAATTATAATTATTAAAATCTACTGTCATTCTAGAAAATAAATTTTAATTTTAAATTTTTTTTAGTTTGTACCACAGTTAGTGTAATGATAAAGAAAATAAGGTTAAATACAAACTTTTACTAAAAACATGGCTGTATTCATTTTAGGGATTGTAGAGGTTATGTAAATAAAATGTTAAGATAAAGTACCATATTTTATTGACATTGAAGAAGCACCCCCACTTTGATTAGGTAAATTTTGAAAAAAATATAAACATAAGAATAAGGTCACAGCACTTCCACCAATCATACCAAGATTATTTTGTGGATTGTTTAATGACTTGTGGTACATAAATTCTCTTGCCCACTTATTTTTTGTGAGCTGTATACTTATCTTCCTTTGCAAATGTGCAATTTATATTACTGCAATATCTGTATTATTATCAGTCATGTTATTCTAAGCTTGAGGAGTTAAAGAGTGCTGGCAGTACAGCACTATGTGTACAGTGACGTGCTTTTGTTTGTTATTTAATACTAAATCTGTACATTTCATTCTCGGTTGTATAGAGGAGCTTGGATTACTGTTTAGTATACAAGTGCTTTCTCTAGGCTTAGGTTTAGGCCTATGAGCAATGTAAACTACAGCCTGAAAGATGTGGGTTAAGTTTTTGAGAGTTGTACTGGGAAAAAAGTGTCTTTGATGTCGGGAAATATGGTATTATTTTTAGCATGAAAGTCACCTTGCACTATATGAGCCAGTTTATAACATATAGATGTATCATTATTAGAAATGCTTTATTACAAATTCTTTTTTTTTTTTTGCATAACATACTTGCAATGTTTACTGAAAGCATATTAAATTTTATGATAATACATTTAATAAATTTATACTTACAGTAAACACTATTATATCGCTTATAAAAAAATGAAGGGGTAAGTACTACCAGCCCTAAAGTATACCCTCATATTTTGTGGCTAGGCCTCTTATGGCCAGGTGGTTAAGGTACTTGGCTCGTTATCTGAGGGTTGCAGGTTTGAATCCTTGTTGCATAAAACATGCCCACCCTTTCAGCCATGGGAGCATTATAATGTAATGGTCAGTCCTACTATTTGTTGGTAAAAGAGTAGCCCAAGAGTTGACAGAAGGTGGTGATGACTAACTGCCTTCCCTCTAGTTTTACATTGCTAAATTAGGGACTGCTAACGGAGATAGCCCTCGTGTAGTTTTGCCCAAAATTCAAAACAAACCAAATTGTAGCTAACTGAAATAAATTTTCTGAAATAAAGCTTAACTAACAAAGAGGTATACAAATACAAGTAAATTCCTTTGTGAGCCAATCAAGAATAATGTCATTTGTGGAATTAATTTGACATATTTGTATAATTTATTAGTATATATTGGTAAGATTTAAATACTTGTATAAAAAATCCAGTGCATTTTGGTAACACTACATTACAACAGTGGCTTTTGTGTTGTGTTGCTTAACAGCAAAAGTATAACCTCTAGTATTGTTATGTACCAAAAATATAAAATGAAATGCACAGACAACAAAACTGAAAAAATATTTGTTGATTTTATGACTTATGGTCACCATTGATTAAAGTGGTTTGTTTTTAAGGAAAACAGAATAACTTAATGAGAAATTATTTAAGTTTAAAATTTGAATTGATATTTTACTTTTGTGATTAATTTTGTGCATTTGGTTCTAGGCTGGATGGATCCCACACTATATCTTTACTTTAGGTTTATTATACTAACACTTACAACAATTATAAGGTGTCATGTCAACTTCTCTCAACTTTCCTCATGGTCTCATTGCACCAACATCACTCAAATTGTAATGAGGAGACAGTAATTGAACTATTTCATTAGTTAACCTTTTAATTACAGGTTAGTTCGAATTAACTTGGCTCATAAACAAAAAGGTATTCATGAAAGTAATTATGTAATTTTTGATAGTGTGTGCATATGTTTACAGTGTTTTGCAGGTTATTAGTACACATAACAAAACCTTTATAAAAAGTCAGATTTTTAAATTATGTGATATATTTTAAAGACAACCCAGAGTATTTTTCATTTTAAGATTAAAAATACTTTCATGCATGAAGAAGTTTTGAACTTTCATGTGAGATATTTATAATCTCTAGATAATTATCTAAGGTTTTTTGGAGAAAATAACTTTCATATGCTATATTCACTGTCAAATCAGAATATCTGGACATGGTTGATAGATTTGATCAATCTTGTAACCACTGTAAAAATTAGGAAGTAAGCATAAATAATGCTGTTTTCTTTCTGGCTTGATAACATGTTATAATTCAAACACAAATATTTGATTTAAATGTCATAACATTATACATTTATATAAATTTATTTTATTAAATTCACCTTTCATCCATGCCTGCTTAACAATACAGAAGTTACAATGACAGTGTAAGTGCATTCATGTTGTGATATTCAAGAATATAAAACTTACTCTTAAATTTTACAAAGTGACCTGTCTTGATTGTGTTTTAGTGGACTAGTATTTTATAAAATACAATGACATTTCAGTTGTAATGCATGATGTATGTGTATACATTATTACTATTTACAAATAAAATAAATTTTTCTTTCTACTTTTTCAAGTGAAACCAGTGGGGTGGTAGATGTTGGAGACTTTCTTACTGATTGTGTATAGCATAATACAGTTGGAAGTAAGGTAATGATGACACTGTCTGTGTGGTGAGAGTCACCCTTCAAATAGCTAGTGTGTCCTCATCCTGTAGCAAGAAAAGTTAATCACCCTTGTTTCTGTTTGTCTAGTTTAGTCATTGCAATGCGCATATTGTCTGATAGGGATCTAATCACATTACATTTTTTTTGACTGGCATTTACTTGTGTGCTAGTGCTTTGTTGGCCATCCCAAAATTACATTCACTCAGTGGTGTCTGGGTCTCATTTGCTTTACTTTTTTTTTGGGTTAAAAGTATACTGTGGCTGAGATGAGATGCAGTCTCCCTCTGGGGTGGGTAGTGGAGCTCCTACCATTTGATGTCATATTGCATGTGCTTTTTCTTTGAGTTCTCTTTGAAGAGAGATCTTCTAGGTTTCATGTTTACATTGACTCCTCCACTATTTTATTGTGGGATTCTATCTGTTATCTGTGAAGAGGTGGAGTATTGTTTCCTGAAGTTAACATTTTCTTTACCTGAAAATCTATTTCTGGTAAGTACCTTTTCACACACCTTCTCACCTGTCCTCTCCACTCCCAGTGCAATTCTTTTTGCCTTATATACAATTAAAGTTTATTTGAGAGCATATGTCTAGAGGGGTATATTGTAAAAGGAGATTGTGTTGTCCATATATTGATGGAGGGCTATTATCACATGATGAAATCATGCACTAGCACAGTTTACATGCATGTTTTTTTAGGTGAGTGATAGCTCAAAGTTAGTGACATGCAAGTTTTTGAGTCAGGTATGTGAAGGAATAAGTTGTTGTGTGTGGTGGTGAGTATTTTTAGAAATACATTTTAAAGTAAGGAAAATTTTAACATTGCTTCAGTCTGTTGTTAGGTGATGGTTATTCCACATCACTGCCAAAACTAAGCTTGAGTGGTCATTTCCAGAATTCATAAGACCTTTAAGAGAAAACATATGCATAGTTATGTACATAGCTATGAAGTGATTTGAATTATTTGTTTTAAGAACTGATATAGAAGAGAATGTTATGTCGTCCACATAAAACTTCCATATCCAGTACTGTAACATTATGTACAGCAGCTCTGTTTTATTTAAAACTTATCAATTTGTTTAGTCAGTCATTTTAGTAATTTTTGTACCATCTTTTTCTTGGTTTAATTTATTATTTAGTTGTACTAAATAGAAATAACATGAAAGATAACAATTTTAATACATTCTTATTGAAACTCAATTCTGTTTTCAGTTGAAATAGTGTACTGAAAAATTATATACTAAAATAGTTTTTCTTTGTCTCTAACAAGGTATCACATAACAGTGTGTAGGAAGTAATTGGTGAGCTATCCAGTTTACTTACAGGTGGCAACAGTTTGATCATTACATTTACTGTTAAGACTTTATGGTTGTTTCCAGGATGCTTTCTGTATGTTTTAACTTAAGAAATTGGTTGATAAACAAAATTTGAATAACTAGCAAATAGTGATGTTTCACCAGTTAAATTTAGTTCTGGACAGAGAATAATTTTCACAATCCTCAAAGGTGTGAAAAAGTCGCTTTTTTATTATCCATTACTTTGCATTAATAAAAGTAAAATGAAGCCAAATAATCTTGCTTCCAAAGCACTTTTAACCATTCATCATCTTTCCCTTCCAATGTTCAAACTCAAAAATAAAAATATTTGAAAAATTTTTCTTTGAAAGTGCAGCATTTTTCCATAGTACATTATTGTGTTTCTTACCAGATAATTGGCAGTTATTTGAATCTTTATTTTGGTATTTAAGTATGATAGACATAATATATGAACATGATAAAACAACTAAATTTAGTTCAAAATTTGTTTTTCCCACTAAGGACTGTAGTATTTACTGTGTGTAATATAACTTTTTTCATACATACAACAGTCTGGTTTATTACAGAGAAAAAAAAAATTAATTAGATTTCTTTGCTTCATTTTTTTCTGATTTGTGATATTTTATAAATTTTTCAGTTGTCTTCATAATAATATGCTTTATTTTCAAATGTAGCTTTTAAAGTTGTGTTTTAAATTCTTGCTTATTTTTTTGGAAATCATAAATGTTAATTTTAATTCCAGGACAATGTGTTATTACAAAAGGAATAATTTGTTGCTGTTTTATGTTTGATTTTTCTCAGTTTTCTTCATTCAAATTTTAACTAAGTAAAACATCTCATATTTTTTGAATAATGATACAAATGATTACTATAAATGTTTAAATGCTGTGTGAATTAGTAGATTTTTGATATAAATGTTTGTCTTTTTATATTTCTAAAAAAGATTCATTAATCATTCAAGATTAAACTTTATATTAGGTTCAATTTGATTCAGGTTTTTGAAATATAAAAAGCATTTTCAGTTTCATGTTAAAGTAATTGATATAGTTACTTTCAAAATACTTAAAACTGTTAAATATTTTGAATTCAAAATCTCCCATCAGTGAAGTGGTGCAAGTTGAAGCCACTTTTTTGTTGTCATTGTAAAGAAATAAAGAATAAATTCTAGGGTTTAAACTTTTAGTTGTAACTTGTTTATTAAACCATGGGTGTAATAAATCTGGGTATTTCAATGATTTTCAGTGATTTTTATACCATAATAATATTTAATATCTGGATGAAAATAAATTATATCTAATGATATCAAAACTTGTTTTTTTCTTTTTAATTTTCTCTAGTAACTGTTTAATTTTAACCAGTATTATCTTGTGTATAATTTTGTACATCATATGTAAATAGTGTGAATTATGTCCATAATAGAACTCAATGATTCAATTACCTAGTTTTCTCACCCTAATTGGTCTTCCAGAAATTTGTGAAGCATCCACTTATCCAAGGATATTATAACATATTTGTTTCTGAATATTTCTTTACTTTTATAAATTTTGGGTAATAGATAAGAAATGCCTAGTTTATCATTATTTAACAAATTTCATTTTCTTTTGTAAGATGTGTGTGTGTGTGTCTGTATGTATATTGTAGTTATTCCATACATTTAATGTTTGTTTTACTTTATTAACAACTTTTAAGATATATCTCTATATGTTTTTGTCATTTAAATGTTTTAAAACTATATTGTCATAATACTGTTGGCCCATGGAAACAAACATTTTAACACTATATTCCTTGATAGATTGTTGAAATGTTTACCATTCCCTAACAGTACTATGACAGTATAGTTGTAAAACTATAATAGACAGCTACTGCCTGTAAGGGGGAGACACAAATATAGAGGACAAAGTTTTAAAAGTATTATGCCTTTCATCTCCACAGCAAGCAGTTGCCATCCATTCTACAAAGTTTCATCAGCATTAACATTGCTTTGAATTGATATTTTCCATATTTTAAAGTATTTTAATGCATTTTTTACATTTATTGAAATACTGAGACAATTTGTAGTGTTATGCAACCAAAACAACCTGCATGACACACAGTGTCTTATTAAAATTAATGTTAGTTCAGCAATTTTTTATTTTTTGTAGCTCAGACTGTGATAATCCCATGTCACATGTTTTCAGTGGAGGTGTTTTACTGGACTCTTCATATACTATATTGCAAGGCAATGCATTAAAAATACATGAGATATAAAATCCTGAATTTTATTTTTTTGCACCAAAACTAATGAAACTTTATTTTATATAAAAAATACTTTCATGGATTTTTTTAACTTTGGTACATTGATAGATCTTTATAAACTATAGTTAAATGCAAGCCACATGTATAAAGTTATTTGACAAAAACTGCTTAAATTTGACCAAATGTTTGCATGTCTGTTCAAAAAGTTGTGTGAGTTATGTCTGAAGTTTTTGCTGAGCTTTGTCTAAGAGTAAAAGTGGACTATATTTAGTGTTTTTTGTCCTTCAGATTAAAGACAGCTAAGTCAGAAAGAATAGCAGAACTATAAGGTGAGGGCACTTGCAGATATATAAGTATTGGTTAAGCCAAACAAACCAGATTAACACTTTCTTGCTCAAGTTTTCAAAAGAAACATATGGGTGGGCATCTGTTGTTCATTACCAACTTTTAAGCACAAATTTGCTAAATTTTATGAAATTCTCCCAATTAAAGATTCTTAGCATGATGTAATATTAAGGTACATATTGATCATTGATATGGCTGTTCTGAGTGTCTGCAGATGACAACAAACTATTAATCCAGTTTTCATGTTAGAATAAAGGAAGTTATTAACCCTTAAGTGGCAATAATCAGTTGATGTTACTACCCACAACATTCTCACTGTTTAAGGGTTAATACTATTTTAGAAATAATCTGGCTGGTTCTATAAAGTGTATATATACCAAGTATAAATAATAGGTTTGTTATTTAAAACTAATGTTGTTTACCAAGGGTCACTTTTTCTTACTTGCTATGGTTTATTGGTGTGCATCAATAAATAGTCATGACATCTAGTTTAAAAAAAACATGTTAGAGGTGTGAAAAAGTGCAGAAAAAGGATTGAGCATGTAACTTGAAGAAATAACATCAAAATTAGCAGCTGAACTGGTAGCAACACTTATATCATTGATAAGAATTTTACAGCAACTATTCATACATTAATTAACTGGGCTGCATATTTTCTTTTACCCACTGACATTTTCCAACTTGAACCTGATTTTTGTATTAGTTTTCTTCTGTTTTTTTTAATACTTCTCATGTAAGGAAAGCCAATGTTTGTTAGTTATCTCAGAATAATCAATTAGTTGAATTAAAATGATTAATGAGCCTGAAGATTAATTGATTAGCAGAATTCACTGATTGCTAAGCTTTTGTAAACAAATGTCATTGTCAAATCTGTGGAGTTGATTGGTTTTAATTTATGGTGAAGGTATGTTCTCTGTCTTAAAGTAGAATTTTACTCTTGACAAAGAATTTTGTCTTAAACTCAACATTTTTAGGGTTTTTATTGGGAAAGTATATATTACTAATAAGCAGTGCCACTAGCATCCCTCGATTTGTATACCAGATGACTAGCTATGATTTATTATGAAAATGTATGTTATTGGGTTCTGTTACTGCAAATGCTCATTAACCACTAGACCATGCAGCCGATCAAATAAGGATATATTCATTAATAGTGTAATCACTGTAATTTGTATATTAACACACTTAACTGTTTCGGTAATGAGGCTCATTTTTCCATTAGTTGTGTTCAGTTTATCAACACTGCTTGGGGGTTGAGTTGTGCTATCATGTATTTGTAGAGCATCTTATATGTTAAATTGAATACAAGTTTAATCATGCCTGTCATTCATTCATTTAATGAAGAAAAAGTCCTCTCCAATGCAGCATCTTTCAGATACATATCTTGGTCCTTAAGCCCTAGTCAAGCTTTTGGTCTTATGCTGGCATCGTACTTGGACTTACCATCATTGTTCAGTACTGCGTCTTGTTCCTTACATTGGCTTGTTATGACATGGATGTGAACAGAAGACTAGTTATGATGACCCTCATAGTTGTACTCATAACAGTAGTTTATATCTTTCATAATCCTATGTATCTGAGGTGCTTCCCGTGAATGTTTTTGCCCAAGCAGACTGCACTTGTTGATTGCTATATCTTATACAAGCATTTCCACTAGATGTTTTGCTTTGATGGATTGCATTTAGAGTAACTTGTGTCACTTCTATCGGTACATACATTTCTGTGAAAATGTTTGCATATACACATTTTCTATGCTTTTCTGTACTGATTGATGTCATACTTATCCAGCACTTCATACACTAATTTGGTGTTGTACATTTTTTTAGTGATTTTAGTGGTGCCTGTCAACTAGGTTCTGCCTTATTTGTGTTACTGTATTGACACTTTTGCAACGGGCTTGGTATAATGAGTTTCTATGTGCACTTGCATACATTCAGTATTTATACTATAACTTTTCATGCAGTAATTGTTTCTTTACAACATCTGGTAGATTTGTAATAAAGATTACAAGTGTTTTTGAACAAAAAAGAACAGGTTTTGTAACAAAATATTTTTACCAAAGATTTGTTTGTGAAAATAACCAGTTTGCTTTATTATTTTGAGTGTGAAGATATTTCATGTTATGGCTAAACAACAGTTTTACATAAGCCATATATCAGCAAAATAAAAGTATACAAGGTTCTTATTTCATATTCTATCTTGTCAGTATTGGTAATTTGAGTTTCTAATTCATACAAAATTATAAACTTAGTATTTTGACATCACAGACATCTAATTTTGACTGGTGCTGCATTTAACCTTTCTTGTGACTTACAGCAGTTGATATTTCAGTGTGTTTATTTAATATTTACTTTTAAATTAAGAAATTAACTCGTATAAAATGTTAAAATTTGAATTAATCCATAATTTGACACCAAACTTATTGACATAACGTTCAGTAAAATGTTGAATGCAAGTCAACAAATGTGATGATGTTCTGACCTCCGAACCATTGCAAAAGAGTTAATTGCTGTATGAAGAGCATATTTCTTTCAGAAGTAGTGCTATACCACACTAGTGTGCTTTCTTTTCATATTCTAACACACCTGTTCTTTCACTTTGGTTTCACTGTTCTTTCACTTGATTTGAGATTTATGCACCTTCACTGGCCCTTCTACCTCAGCAGTGTTGGACTCTGTCTTTGGATGAGTAGAAATAGTACTATTTCGGAGTTCGCAGTCTGAAAAGTTAGACGGCAGAAGAAGTGAGTTAACGGCAGATGAGACTAAACATCAACCCAAATTTTTTCATCCACTCTAATAAAAGATGTTTTATAATTTTTATTTATTTTCTCTAAATTGAAAAGAAAATGTTAACAAAAGTGTGAACTTAGATCTATATAATTTTAATGGTTGTTGTCTGTAAACAAAGTCTTTGTCCATTTTAAGGATTTTGTGCCCAGCTTAAAAGATATACCTCAGATATAGAGGCATCCAAACTTTATTTGTCATATGGTATTCATATTCCTGTAATATAAGTAACTATTTTAAGAATCTTGACTTGAGAGGATTTTATGATCCCACAACAAGTGGGTTGGAAAGTAGCCAGAAAATCTTAGCTTCTAGACAAGATAGTAATATATGATACCTCAAAAGTGTTTAACAAAACTTTTCAGAGTGGAGAAGAAAGGATTCTAATGCAAAATTTGCCAAACTTTTGCAAACAGGTTGCCATTATAGGATTTTGTGTTGTAGTTTGTTTTGATGATGTTTTTGTTTGATATTTTTGTGTTGTATTATGCCTATTTTAAAACTAGAACATTTTTACATAGGAAGATGTGAACATATTTAGTGTTAGTGAATGTAGTAAGCTAGGAGTTCAGTGGTGATGTCCTATTAAGATGACACATTGTTTTGTGTGTAGTAGTAAATTTACTTGTACCACAGAAACAAGTACAATAACTCCTTAATTACTATAAACAAACTCTGGTTATTAGTTTGAAACTGACCTTGGTCAAAAGTATAGTTGGGAAAATGTTGATTATACTAGTATAGACCTGGAACATGAGTGATTTCTGCATTTTTACTAGTCAGTGCTTGTGTTTTATGCTGATTTTGGTGCACAAAACTGCTTCAGTGGGTAATGATAAGTAATAAGTACAAATCATGAAGTAGTAACATTAAAAATAATTCAATTTTATTGTTTTTATAGTTTTAGGATTTGCTCTTTTGAGATTTTTTATGAACAGTCAATGAAATGAATATTCTGCTATTAATATTAAAATAACAAATTTAACAGTTATGACACTATTTAAAAAATAGGATACATTTACATTTTTTTAAGCACACAATATAAAAAGACTTAGACAAAAGGAAGTATTTGTAATTTTCTTTTTAAAAATGTTTTATGACAAAAGTTTGAAAACTTCATGTCCCACGATAGAGTACTAGTAATAATCCAGTTGATATACTTTTCTAACTACAAACCTGGGTTTTATTTTTATCTTTTGTTGCCCCTCCATAAGAAAGACTGGTGTATGATGTTCTGTCATTGACTTTTCTCTAAACTATCAAATAGTTCCTCAACTGTGATTCTTTTTTCTATGGACTGAATGATTATAATTGACGTCTCAAATGCCTTTTATATATTTCAGTTGCTCTGTTATATTAACATTTTCTTTGATTCATTCATGAAATCATGTTTACCAGTTTTGAGTTCTCTTTGTCACTGCTGCAGTTCTTTATGTATTAAGCAAAGTAAAGGGGGCATTTGCTTTCCATGCCCACAGTCTTGGAGTTCGTTTCCATTATTACATGGATGACTGGATCATTTCTACCTATTCTGGGAAGATCTTTTTCTTTGCCACATTAATTTTCCAAGAAGGTGATTATCTGTCTTGATTGGCCAAATTTTCCAATTCATTCCTTATTTTGATCTATTAACTGGGCTACCTTGGGACACGTGGAGTTTCGACTTTGTCATTTACACTCTGTACTTTTATATTCTCTGTAAAAAAAGGTGCTATTTATATGGGTACTTGTAGTTTTCAAATGGCTTGTCCCTTTAACCTGAGACCACATATGGTCTCTTCAGTGGACTGTGTGTGATGTGTAAAATATCTGTTATGTTCTAATTTGTGATGCTGCCATTTTCATAGATATTTTTCTTGGTAACTGGATTGTTACCTTCTGGGAAGATCTTTTTCTTGGCCACATTAATTTTTCAAGAAGGTGATTATCTGATTATCACCTACAAGTTTCTATCAGCTGAAATCATTGACTTGAAAAGTCTCTTTTCAGTTTTGTAATCCTTCGTGGATGAAGAGCACAGTATTATGAGAAGTAAAGCAGAAGTGCCCCTGTTGGTGTAATGCAGACCACCCCCAGTTTTATAATATGTGAGTGTCCTGGTGGGTTAGAAAACTGGTTAGGGAACTGTTTTTCTCCTAAGACAGGAAGAGACTCGTTTCTATTTCTGCAACATACATTAATTTTCTAATACATCAGAATAAATACCATACCATTGTTCTGATCACCTATCACACTACACTTTATGTACAACTTACCAGTTGTGTGGTAATGCTTGGTTGATTATTCACTTTTCTGCCCATCCCTGTGATGCATTGACTTCTTTGCCTTCTTTCATACTGTCATTTGTGTGAGTAGTATCCTATTTGTGATATGGATGTGGAGTCTTGTTAGTTTTGCCTCTTACATCCCTGTTATAGGGTATCATATTCCAATGACTTTCCCCTTCAGTCACCTTCTCTAAGTTTTTGTAATGGTACTGACCCCTCCACCATATCACTGTGGGATTCTGCTCTTTGTATGTTGTGAATTAAGGATATAATTATAATAATCATTATGTATAACTTATAACCTTGTACTTAAATGTTGGAGTGTGGTCATTTTGACCTAGCCCTTGACTAGGTGGTTAATTGAAAATAACACAAAAGGATTATTTTAGCTGTCTTTTTTCCACTCCTTGAAGACAATTAGGATTATTAATTTAAGAGTAAATGGTCGTCAGGCATTAAAATTTGGTGTTAATTTAAAAGTGTTTAATATAATAGGCAGTTGGTATTCCTAGTAAAAAAATGTTTATATTTATACTAATGCTCTGGTAGTACAGCTGGATTCAGTGAAACTGTTCATAGATAGAGCTGGGCAATATAACTATCTGTAAGCAGATTACATTAATCACTTTAATGTAAACTAATTGGCCATTGGAGAATCCAATATTATTCTGTCACAAAAATAACCAACTTATTGAAATTACTGTTTTTGATTTTTCTAACAGTTTATTAATCAAGATTATTATTAAATTGATTGTCTTTAAAGTTATAAGTAAACTGATACAACTACACAGGTTTTGGATGTTAACCAACTGTTATTCATTTTTTTAAAGCAATTTGTTTGACATTAAAATGGCTGCACATTGGTAATCTTTTAATCATGTCAGCATGTTGCAAATAATTCAAGGGAGATACAGGTAAAGGACTGAAAACAAATGGAGCTGACTGTAGAGGAATGTCGTTGTGCATGTTTGTTTACTGGGGAATGAGGTGATTGTTTGCATGTTTTCCAAATGCTTTGGTACTTGATACTGGTGGAAGGAACTGGGCATAATAATTATGAACTATTCAAAATGGATTTTGATTGTATTTGAATGTGATGGTTATTGAAATGCTGATGGACCCATTATGTATTCTGGATCTTTGGTAAATAGAGTAATAGAACAGCTCAACAAGAATGAAATTGTGCTGTCTTAAATGCAATTTACAAGAAATCAGAAATGTAAAAACATTTCCATTTAAGCACTGAACTTTAGTTAAATCACTTCAGTATAACTGCATATAAACAGTGATGGACTGAATATTTTTGTGATTTGTGGTGGTAGAAATATACAGATCACAATAAGTTGTTTAAAAAAATGGTACTTTTATACTTGTAGCTGCTATTGGTTTAAAATTGTCCTGTGTTTGGAATGTCTAAAATTCTAGCCTAGAATCGCTTTGGTTTTTTGAAGTACATACCTTTGGGGGTTTGTAAATATTAATCTTTTTTTTTTTAATTCGGTGTTATTTTCACTCCTGAATAAAAAAAATTTTTTAATATTTTATAATTGCAGTATTATAGGAGAATAACGTGTTTAAAGTGAGAGTACATGCAAAATAAACTTGTGTTCAGTTTATTTGCTGGATAAATTCAGATTTAAGAATATCCTAGTACGAAAACCCATGTATATCAAAAGTTTATGAAATATGAAATACAAAAAACAACAGTACTATTTATTAAATCCTAGCTCATTTTTAGGTACAAAAATAGAGTAGTATTTGAACATAGTTAACAGAATTCGACTCATCAGATGGCAGGATTTGTTTTTACTGCTCAGATACATCTTTATCAACAAATCAAAATATGGTTTATACATGATTCTCTTGTATCTTAACAACCCAGAGCAATGATTAGGATTCATTAAAACTATCTTTTAGCTGCTGCACAGTTTTTAACTTGTGTTATCTTAACACAATACCATAGCAAGCTTGCTAGAAGCAAGAAAAAAAATCCTATTCAAAACATAAAATCTTATCTGTGATTTGTCAGTTTTCTCTCTAAATGTTTGCTCTTTCTACCAGTTTCTTTGCATATTTTCTTCTTACTCTATCCCTAGATGCATGGTAACTGTGATGCTGTTTATTAAGCTGTTATTGTAAGCCTTTTGTGTTGCATTGTTTTACAAAGATTACTGATCATCACATTTTTCCCACATTGTTTTATTCTTTTATATGTTTCCATAATTTTCATTTTTTTTTACAGTTTTGTTTTGTTTAACATATCTGGTTTATTATTGAGCCCTCTGAGATGTAAATAATGTCATGTGATAGAAATGGAATATGGCTGGATGGATTCCACACATTTGTCTGGCACTAGACTTTATGGTAACCTTTAGTAAGCAATTACTATGGTTGTCAGCATCAATTTGTTTTCATGTACAGTTTTGATTCACACCATATGGTTATTCTACTTGAAACACTAATTGCATTTATAATACTAATGTTACCTTACTTGCATGCATTATTCACAATAGTATTGCAGTCATCATTGAATTCAACTTAACTATTTGTTTGAGGACAAAACAAGGTCAGATATGCATGTTTGTAGGTGATTATTGTTGTAATAATGACTTCCTATTATAAGTTGACAAACAGTAGTCTGTAAGCATTATAAAGGTATTTTATTTTTCAGGGACTTTCATTAATAAACCCCTGTGTATTTAGTATCTGTACTGTATGTAGACTCTATTACTTAGTTATTACTTCATACCCAAAGAAAACAGACCAATCTTCTGTGAAAGCATGTATGCTTTCTCCAAAATAAATCTTTATTATGCTTAGAAATCATTGTTTGCCAGCTTATTATTGTATTAGCATTGTGATTCCTTACTCTTGTGGCTTGATATTACCTATACTGAAAGTAGTAACGTCATGATTAGTTGATGAGGAATGTGCCAGTTGGAATAAATTATTAAACTGAGTAAACCAGTATTTTGTCAAAATATATATGCTTTCCCCCAGAATAAATCTATTATGTTTATATTATGTAACTAATGGCAGTTAAGAAAAATGTGGTCTTTTTTTCTCCCTTCAAAGTGAAGCTGGTTTAATAACTATCATAAGCTCTACATTCATTGTAAATTCTTAAGGTTTCATTTCATCTTTCTTTTCTGAATCCATATTTCTGTGTATTTGCTTCATCTCTGTAGAATATGAACAGTAAGGGACAAAGATGTCAAAATATTGTACTTGTGGCTAGTGCTGTTCAGTTTAAATTACTAATCTTTTACACATGGACTCTTTATTTTCGAACTGTATTGCCAGTGTACACTAAAACATATACAAACCTTTATTGGCCAGTGGCCAAATGAGACAAAAGGATTGTTTTATTTAAGGACAAAAGGAGACTTCCCTGTCACACCAGAAAACATACATCAAATGAAAAGAATTTATCTAATTTGAAGTGAAACTTGTAGTCATTTTGTAATTAGTTTTCTTAAAGTGTGTATTAAATACATTTATGAAAATTACATTAATTCTTAGGTGTTAAATGTATATGTATAACTATTTTTTAACTTTTAAATATCGTAGCATATACAACTTTACATGAGAAATTAGTAACAATAAAGAATGTTACGTTTTTAAAAATTAAATAATTACAGTGTGTGGTTAGCTTTAGATTATTTTGGTTCATTGTGCTGCTTGCCATGGGATGTAACATGTATTCAAATTTGATTGCAGAAAATTTTATCAGTTTTATTACTGTTGGTTTCCACTTTTATTGAATCTGTCACGGTGCCAACCATAGCTGAAAGTTGAAGGTATTTGTGGTTGTATAATGTGATTAAAAGCTGCACTGCATCTGCCGAAAAACTCTCGGGATGTGTGAGAAAGAACTTGTCTCTTTTGTGAAAGTTGATTGAGATGTAGTATGGTTAGAAATACTGTGAGCTTCTGAAATGACTTTGGAGCTACATTCTACTGTTTCACTGTTCATTTATTTTAGATGTACCTAAGTTTTAGCTCATTTTGTAATAAAATACTCTCAGTTAGTGAAAAATCACAGTAAATGGAACATATTCAAACTCTAATTTTTCGTTTGCTTTGTTTGATGTTTTAACTTTTTCTTGGTTTGTGATTAAGAATACTAGCTGTATTGCACCATAAAAACACTAAATTCAGCATACCTGTCATAAAGCGGCTTGTACTTTTTCAGACAATACTTTGATAATGAATCATACATCTATGTATTGTTTTACTATTAATAGAAGTTGAATATTTTGTGAACATAAAAAATAACATCTGTTGAATATGCAATGTATTAATAACCTTTGTTTTTAGATGGTATAAGGTTATCTGAATGCTTTTTAAATGTTTGCATATTTTTCATATGCACATTTTGACTCATTCACATGAATGTCTGGATTTTACTACATAGTAAATCTATATATATATATATATATATAGATTTACTATGTAAATATATATATATATATATATGTGTGTGTGTGTGTGTGTGTGTGTGTGTGTGTGTGTGTGTGTTAAAATTAGGGATTGTCTCTCATAGAATGCCTTAACATTTTACTGGGCACTTTATTTAAACCTTCAAGTTTACTCAGATATTCTCCTTTTATAAATGTTTAAGTAATTCTGGAAAATGTAAATAAACAATGTTATTAGTAGCTACCTAAGCAAGTTAACATTCTAAAACATATTTTGAATAAAAACTACTTGTGAAGATGATATAAACTGCTAGGAATACACAATTCATTCTCAAAGTACAGTATGAAAGACTAACTAAGAAAAAGAAATAGTTGTGTATCAACAGATGGGCATATTAACTGTTAATTTCATCTGTATTAATTGAAAGAAGATTCAGTGATTAATATTGACGTATCGCTCATTATTACTGCTTGGGTGGATGTCTTCAAAACTTGTCAACTGTAAGAACTCAATGAAAATAGTATAATAGAAAAATATTGCCTAAGCAAACCATTTATCATTGGGCCAGTAGTTAATTGTTTTGTCAACTCGCAGCTTTTAAGGTTTAGTTAAAATCTGTTAAAACTGTTAAGTTGGAGTATCTTATACTTTCAACACAAACAGTGTACATTTTGGTTAAGGCTGTATAAAATATCAGCAAATGTATTATTTTTTATGTGAGTATCCATATATTTCTATAAAACTACCAATGTGTATCTAGATTTTCAACTTTATGCATTGTTTTAGTTTGCAAAACAGTTTCTTTGATGTGTACTAAACTGTAGTGTGGAATAACAGTGATGATGAAGTACATCGTTGATACAAGTATATTTCTTTAGCGTATTTCAAATACTTTATATGTAGTATTTGTTACCAATATGTTGTGAAACCATGGGTTAAATAAAAAAGGAAAACCGAGATTTAGGCTTGTTGACTTAATGTATTTTTAACATTTCTTTATCAGGATGTGTCTCGGATAAATCATGTTTACAGTTTCGTAACTTTAAAACTATTCTTTAGTACATAATGTACGAACGTACTAAAAATGCAACGCCATAACTACTTGACTATTGCCTGCATGATTTGATAAGCTGGGTGGATGAAGTTGGCAGTACACTTGCTGCCCGAACCATGGAAACCTGGTTGTCGTTGCCTATAGCAACGAGAGACTAGACGCTCATTTTTGTACCAACTCTGACGTCATGTCGCAAATAATCCATCGAACTCAAGTATACAATGATGGATAGCCAAAATATTTACATTATGAACGATTTTTAAAATTCTGTGTACACTAATGCCATCTAGTAGCATAGAGATCTTAAATGTATGAAATATATATAATAGTTATTATTCTAGTGGTCTTTTACAAAAGTGTAGTGATTTATTGTTGTATATTGATAGTAGTTACTCTTAACCCATATTATGTATTAGAGAGAAAAAGTAAAGTTAATATTTGTTATTCAGTTGCCTGGTATTAATTATTATTTTTTGTTACAGTGGTGACTGTTGACCTCTAGTGTCTGTCGTAAGAGCTGTACAGAGCTGGTAAGCCTTTTCGTTGTTGGTTTCTCTCTCTTTTTAATATTATTTTGTTCTGATACCATATCCTCGTCCTGTCTTGCCCTGACCTCGTGTGATGGTGGTGGTCTAAGTTGCTTGCTTTCGCCATATCCTGTGTCATAGTGTAATTATAATAATTATTCTTATCGTACATATTTTTCGGAAGTTTTATTTGATAGAAAAACAGTTACCTATCTTTATTTTTACTTGAGAATATTTTCATAAGCCACCTTTTAATACGTTTGTTATAGCATTGATAGAGAATACATTCAAATTTTATTATGTATGGCTGCTTTCTAGAAATTATAACTCCGAAAACGTGGTGGTAGTTCCTGGCGAATTATGACGTAAATTTGTGTACGTTTTAGTTCTTTTCTAAACAAATTATGCAAGTATGTGTGATTAGTGGAATCAATACTGTTCTATTGGCGACTATTAATAACGAGTGCATTAATTTAAAGGCTTAAATATTATGTAAGATATAAAAAGTGAAACAAATTTTATTATAAAATAAAGCGAGCTAAAATACTCATTCTCTCATTCAAGATAAATTTTGATTAAAACTCTGTGCCAGCTGGTAAACGTTTTAACCAGTGCTATTTTATGAAAAATTCCCTTGAACATACACCCAGGCTCGATTTGTCACTTTTCACAGTTTTAAGGTTTTGCATGGCGATTTGTTTTGTTTGGGAATGTTGTAACACTTTAATCACTTCATTTGCTGTGTTTAAGTCTCTCTCCCCTTACCCTTTGTTTGTATATGCGCCCCATATATTTCTGACTTAATTTTTGTGTGAAGCTGGAAGCCTTATGTAAATCTTTTGTTTGAAATCTAGCTTTTGCCTTTGTGTGAGGAATCTGTTAAGTGGATATGAACTTTATGGAGTATGTTTAATCAACCACCACTACCCAAGCATGTAAAAAATTGACTAGTATTGGTTCCCGTGGATTTAGTGATGTATGTCAGTAATTTATGCAAAGTTTTTATGTTCTGCATTTTCTTATCTATATATGAACAGGTAGTTTTAGAGAAATAAGTATTGTTGTATCATAGATAAAAATGGTTAAATATGTGTAAAGCGTGTATAGTACGACAGTGGCTAAAATAGCTACGTTGGAATAGGCAGTTTGGATCTTGGTTGGCAAATGATTTGTATTTTATTTCTCTATAGAACAGTTGTAATAACTAAGGCTGGAATCAAATCAGTGCGATAAATGTGAAAACTTTTAGGGACGATAAGGTTGGAAGTTGGATCATCTACAGTATACACTTGTTTTTGAAGTTGAATAGAAGTAAAAGGAAAGTAGAACATAGACAAAATTAGACGAATCAAATTGCGATTCATAAATGGAACACAAGTAAATCGAGGAACTGATTAGAACATGGGTGTAATAGAATAGGAAAGGAAAAACGCTAGGAAGATGTCTATGGAAAACGTAATGTAAATATCAACAAATTATTTTTCATGCCCATTAAGACATTATAATAAAGGTATTAATAAAAGGTAAAACAGCAGTATATATATTTCATAAATAATTTAACATAAAGTACCTTTTTAAGTTAGAGAGTAAAATAAAACGTGGAAGCTGAAGTTTCATGGCGCAAAAGTTGAGCCTATGGAAAGCAACCCCTGATAGACCGCTTGTAGTAGTTAAGTTTGTTTATTTATTGCTTACTCAAATGATTTGTGTAAGAAACAGATTATTTCAAATTAACAGTTTTTACTTTATTTATTGGAATAATTATAGTAATAACAATATTGATGTTTCACACTCGCAGAAAAGAAAAGATAGCAATTTCACAAAAACATGCAACTTTTCTCGAAGTCCGTTTCTCTTGGCTGTCGTTTTGCTAGATAGTAGCTAGAGACAGTGGGAATCTCGTTAATCCACTTAGAAGTTGCTAAAATGAAATAGTTTTTCCGAGATTTTTGGGGTATTCCATACAAAATTATGTTTGGTGTGTTAGTTTTCAAGAAGTCAGTAATTTATGAAAGCTCTCTGAAGAGATAGGGTAAAAGTTTCGATTGGTTGTTTTGGACGACTTGATAAAGTGTTGGAAAGAGTAGACGGTTGTATATAGTAAAAACATTCATTCATGGAATCCGTTTCTCATGTATTGTTTGAACGTGTGTAAAATAATTTGACACAGTTCTTTGATACTAACTTAAGATGTGAGCTTTATCAAAATATTTATTATATGCAACAAAGAGAAATATCCTACTTTAATCGGGTAAAATTTGAGGTTTCTTAAACTAAATACAATTAAAACGATCAGTATGAAACGCAATTGGCTGTTGCTGTTTTAACAGTTGGGAATCAGGTGGCTTTAAGATGTTACGCAGATAAGCTGGAATTTCAATAGTAGTTTTAAAGAAATGAAATAGGCAAAACGGAATAATAGACAGTTTGTAAACGTTTGTCAAGTTTCATAAGAGATGGCGCTGATTGATATAGCAACTGTTAACTGCGGATTGGATATACGTAAGAAACATTAATTTACTATTATCTGTACGTGTAAATAAATTCGCATATTTCGTAGTATGTGTTATAGTAATGTGTTAATTAAAATAAAATGTATTTAGAAGTGAATAACTGAGGAACAAATTCATTTAAGTGTAATTTACGCAACATGGTTTTATTGTAAGATCATTGATTATGTTAAGAAAGAATTGTTTCAACTTCTATTGTTTATCAGACGTGTTAGCTGTAAAGTTTGACTAAAAGAAAAGGGTCATCTGTGGTGTCCTACATATCTCAATTTTGAACCAAAAGAAATGGACGTTTTCAAATATTTGGTAGTATTTCCTGTTCTACTGCGACTTTAACATTTGATCTTTGGTAATGCGTTAGGATATTAATGTTTCGGAAATTAGCTTTTCAAATTTTAAACAATTGAAATAACATTTCTTTGTAGTTTATTGATTTTTTTGGGGGTGAGTGTAAGCGGTTACTGTCTAATTTTAGTTTGTTTCTGTGGAATGATGATACGACAGCTCAGAGTCTGAAGATATTTTTATCCAGAAATTTTGTCCTGAGAGCAGAATAGTGCTGTCTCCTTTCAGAAGCTGTTGTTTATTCTGTCCATGGTTTTCCTGGTCCGTCCTTGTGGCTGTGTCCTCTGTAGACAGCCTTCTGTCCTGTGTCCACGAATTGTAATAAACTTTTATTTATTTCCTTTTCCTTACCCTGCTAGACAGAGCTCTCGTAAAGTGTAAGGACCTCTGAATCATACATACCTTGTTCGCTTGTTTTTGTTTTTAGTTTCTACATTCAAGACTCAGTCTGCTGATATCGTTTGACTGCTCAAGCCGATTAAATTACAGTTGAAAATTTACCTGCCGCTCCGTCAAAAATGCTCCATGCTTCTTCACCATACAGTACATTATCGAGGTATGTAAGAACGGACATCATGAGTTTTGACATGATTTAGTGTAATTATGTAATTCGTCTGAAAAGGCTGTATTCTTAATTTGGTTTTGGCGTACTTTCAACGTTTTGTGTACTTTTTAGATGTCTAAAACATGCTATTTTTTCGAAGTGACATATATATGTCATGGCGATTATACGCAGGTTGTTAGCATTTTGTAATTTTTCAATTTGCATGGAGCACATCTAAATTGAGCAAACGTTCTAATCGGAGCAAGTGGATTCTTTTAGCGAAGGAGCAATATTCTTGGAAAACTGACATATTTATGCAAAATTTGACGTGATAAATCGTTACTGTGTTACTGAAGAAAGTGGGTTTGCATCAGAACTAAAGCTATAAATTTAAAAATTAAAAACTGCCAACGAACAAGAGGCTTCGAAAATCAAACAGAAACGGTAAAAAACTAGAATTTGTTCAATAAAAAACAAAGATATAATGCTTGTTAAATATTAAGCTATATTCCTGTGTATTTCAACTAGTGAATGTTAGCACAGTTACGAGAGAATAATTTCATTTTCAAAATGTATTTTACTTTTCCAGTCTTTAAGTAAATAACATATTTTGGTTTTTCATAACTTTAAATAAAGACTTACATTATTTAAACCTAACCAGAAACTTAATTTTCTATGCCCTATCATCTCTAATTTTGAGAAAATGCTTACCCATCACCACACCTGCGTTGATAGAAACTTTTATCTAGAAAAAAGTAATTTTGTTATCATTCGTAAGTATGCTGTATTTTAACTTCTTATGTATCTATTGTATTTTTTCTTTTTTAGACCTGCTTAAATTTCAAAATGCGACACCTGAATTCAAACTAGTATAAATTATAAATTTGATAAAACCAGGGTTTATATTTTGCATGACTTCAGTATTTTTATGTAAAATATCGCTTTATATATGTTTTTAGGGTGTATTTACATACCAGTATAGATGAAGACTTGGAATAGTTTTATTTCGCGCGGTAGTTGAAATATTTCAGCAAAGTTTATTTACTATTGCGATCGCACATTTTACGTTATTTTTGTATGATTATGCAAAGACTGCAAGAACGTGAAGTACATTAATGTTTGTATAAATGTGTATATGTTCACGTGCGTTGTATATATTTATGATATGTTATTACTTTGTAAACATTTTGATTTATACGCAAGTGTAAGCTATTATCAAATGACTGGGAAGCAAGACACATGGAAAACGTTTTCACTTTGAGTTACTTCACTTTGTGTTCATTCTGTTATTATTTATCTGTTATTTATTAAGTATTCTGTACTTTACAACGTAATTTGTTATTTGACTTGTTCTGTATGTCTGGCAGTTGTTTATCCATTAATTTGCAATTTACATTCAATGTTATTGCCTCGTAGTTCTTATTGTCTAGTACTTTTTAAGATTTATTCTGTAGTTTGTCGTACAGTATTTCAAATTTACTCTTGTTGAGATCGTGCGTTATGTTTAGTGATTTCAAATATTTTAACCGTTTTCGTCAAAGAAGTAATAAATTTATCCCTTATCCAGAAGTTGACGTGAGAGCTAGTAGTTATAAAGTATAATTAATTTATCACAACTGTTGTCCTCTCACCTTCTTTAAGCAACACTGGAGAAAATGTAGTACAGATCCATAAAACATATGCAGTCAAATTAGTATCTTTATTGCAACACTATACTGTTTTTCCAGAATAATACAAAAATAGTAATCGCAGACAAAATCTATAAGCCTGCGTATATTAGGCTTAACACTACCTAAGTCTTTATTAAGTATGACCTGTATTCGATAACGAGATAACACTAACTTGTTACGTTTTTCTTATATTTAGTTTAGTTAGGCCAAACTTTACCGTATTTAATACTGTCATTAAGTAAAGTGATAATAATAATAATAATAATACTGCTCTATGACCTTTAAACAAAAATCAATCTTTTAATGTTTTGCAGAATATATATCAAAGTATTGTTCCATCTGTTTAAATAATGTGCATTCGCATTTTCAGACAAAACTGAATATTATAACAGATTGAGTAAATATCATTCAGGCCTATACAATTAACTGAAAAACAGCAAAAATAGAATTTATATAATATTTTTCGCAATTATCGGTATTTGCAGCGCTATTATATTGTGTATTGTTTTTACGATTATTTCAATTCCTTGATTTCAAGACACGGCTTCGTATTTGAATTATTGATGTGATTTTTACTTATTTGTGATTGGTTTATCTTGAATTTCGCACAGAGCTACATGAGGGCTATCTGCACTAGCCGTCTCTAATTTAGCAGTGCAAGACTAGAGGGAAGGCAGCTAGTTATCAACACCTACTGCCAACTCTTGGGCCAATCCTTTTCCAACGAATAGTGGGATTAATCGTAACATTCTAATGCCTACACGGCTGAAAGGGCGACCATGTTTTGTACAACGGGGATTCATTTATTTTTGAATTGTGCAAAAAGTTTAATACACTTTAAACTAATATTATGTATAAATGTATTTTATTATTTTGTTGGGTGTTTATAAAAATGAAAGAGTGTAGATCGGAGACGATCTAACTACTGAATTTTATATCGCTGTAAAGTTATTTTTCTCAGGACGTGAATGAAAAAATTCAAAGAGTGTAAACAAATGAAAAAGTAATTTAAGTGGATTGACGGAATATTGCATTATTCTATGAAATACTCTTTCGTATACAAAGTTAAGGCGAGTGAGGAGATGTAACATACTGAAAGGTAATTTCATATTCTCTTAAGTATCTGAAAGATAGAAAATGAGTTAAAATTACAGCTATTGAGAGGGGTGTAAAGTCAGTAAACTGTCTTTCCATTAAAGTAATATATCACTAACAATTTTATGTTAATATGACTTAAAGACAATGCACAAATTATTGCTAATCAGTTTTATTTGTGTATTATAGTAGTGTGGTTACGAAAATTAAAAGTGAAGGCCGAAATATTTTAAAAGGGAAACTATTTCAAAAGTGGCTCACAGAGGGCGTTGAGGTAGTTCATCCATGTAGTTCTACAGAGACAAGAAATATTTACAAAATATTACAAAAGACAGTAATTTAAAGTCTACTATAGTAAAATTTGTCTATTTGTAAATAGGTAAAAAAATATACTTAGCAGAGGAATTAACATTCAGTGCCAATATTATTTGTATATATTATGATCATGTAGGTCAATAGAAACAAACCTAATTTAAACAGAATTTAGTATTTTTAGAAAGAGTTTCCAGTGTATCGTCATTTCTGGTGGCTGTGGTAATCTTGAGGGCTCTTATCACTAAAATTCGTGTTTCAATTCCTGTAGCATTGTTCAGCTTTGTCTTTGAACAAACAAAATATTTTTATTAAGTAATATTTATCTGAAATGTAAGAACTGTCTTTGTTTATGTGTTCCAATTTACAAATTCATCAGCCACAAACGATTGTTTATGTAACTTTTAAAGAGTTTGTCATGTAAATAAAACTCAGGGAAATTGCAAAAACCAAAGACATGCATGTTATATATGTAACAGCATTTTGATCTAGCCAAACTAAATCTTACATTCATGGCTAATTTTAACATGTTTAAGATAGTTGCGTTAAAGTTTACTTTTTGACTATTATGAAACTCAGCTGATTTCCACCGCATGTAGTAAGACAGGTTGGAACGAAAACTGATTAACTTGTATATCATTTTACCCTCATTCGAATATTTATTAGTGTTTATGTTTGTTTTAATAGGTAGTTTCCTTGATTTTACTCGTATATTTGTGGTCTTTGAGTTCTAGTTATGAAGTATTTTTTGGTGGCATGGTAGTTTTATTTTTATATGTATGTGGGTGTATAACTATGTGATTATCATATTTTGTTGAAAATGTAATGTTCAGCAATCAGTGGAAACAACGTAACTAGCATGTTTTTCTGTATATTCATTGAACAGTTTTACAATATATACACGTGCTGCATAAAACATTAAATTAAAAAGTCTGAACTTTTTAAATTGGGTTATTGGTGTTTGAGAAAAGTGTATGTTGAAAAAAACAGTTCATGGTATTGTATATTTGCATGGTTTTTTGCTTTTATTTCGTTTAAGCGGTAATGTACAATATACAACAAACTGTCAAAGAATTATCCATTATTGAAGATGGAATATTGTAAACTATCTTACTAAACACGTTAAAATTACAAATCCTTGTTATTCCATTATTTTGCCATATTTCTCATCCACACATTTGATAAACTAGAAGAAGTGTGTGTATTAATAAAATAGCTCAAAATGACTATTTGGATGAAAGTGTTCTCAGAGTTTCTAGATACGAAGATTTCTCATGTGACTATGTCATAGATTCTATTATGGCGGCTCTTAATTCGTTGAAATCTATATTAATCGATGTGTATCATTTTGTTAATTGCTTCTAAAATAGTTTAATAGTTTGTTATCAGGTCGTTTATTCTTCATTGTGTGTCGTACTGGATTTTTTGCATACCTGCAATTGATTCGATTTGTTTATGGGTTAACACATACGTTCATATATTGAAACAATTCACAGTTTCAGGTTATCTTTCAAGCTCTCCATTGAATTGGTACTGTCATTTTATTCATCAACACATGCAGAGTCTCAATCCTGATTAATTATATCAAGTACACACTGTTTGTATGGTGTTGGAAGGGGCAGGGATATGTTTAGGTGATGGTAGAAACTTAGACATCATAAAACGTATACGAGATCATCAAAGCATGTCGCTTCAGCGACATTGATAGTACCAACCACGTACTTCACAATCAGATGCTTGAACTCTGAAAAACTATACTACATTTCTATTTGTTACGTAATGCAATGGACTTTCGTTTTGTGTTAACCTTTTTATGGGTATCCGCATTTTGGCGCTTTTTGGACTTAATGTGATGAGAGCAAATACCTAGAAGTTGTGAGATCCTGACCTTTGAAAATTTTTTTCCAAAAAACACTATGGATATTCACTTTATATTGAGGTTTGACCTTGTGTGCCCCCCTCTCACTTAGTAGCAATCTCTGGGCATGTTTTACAGCTCCTCCATTAATACAGGAAGAGCTTTCATATGTCTACGGCTTTCTCACGACTGACTGTGCAGAGCATTTTCTCTTTGAGTATTTTTCCGTCAGAGATGTGTGTTTGTTCATACAGTCTGTAGACGGTCTTTGCTTCAACAGTAATTGACAAAGAACACAGAATCTAAATTTCAGTGACGTGGAGAAAAATTGTTAGCACCCAAGTAACACGTGTATAAATACTGCTGGGAACAGTGTCAGTCAAAGGCACTACGAAGCTTTTCATGGTTAAAGCAATTCACGTTCCTCGTGAATATACATAATGTTGCCTATCTTCCATTGTGTATTACCATTTCCGCACACGTTTTGCACTTTGTGTGTTTAGGGAGTCAAAATCCTCTGAAGAATATACTTGAAACTTCCTACAAACTAACATCTCTATATGCAGAACAAACTCAGTATGCATAAATTCCATACTTTACATAGACCATTTCAAATCACATCACGCCCTTTTTTCTTTGTTTGCTGTAGAAAAGCATAATTTTCGAGAATATTGCCATTAACTGTTCAAATCTACAGTAGAAGACGACAATTGCTTAAAGCTGATCAACAAGTCAAAGTTGTGAAGTTGTTTTCGGCACATTCAAGCCGCTTATTGAAGGTACTTATCAATATTCGTTTAACTTTCTGCTAAAAAAGTCTGTTGAAAAGTAACCAAAAGCCAATTCATGTTTTAATTTAAAATTTGTGGTGACTATGGAATCACATTCTGTTACAGATATTGACCACATGTCAATACATGTCGAGTAATTTTCTGTAAACCAATTTTCTCTTTTTACAAGTAAAAGCAACTCGGTTTTGACTTATGCATGCTGTATCTGAGATAAACCAGCAGTGTTGCTTAACTGGAGTTTAGGTATACAAGTGGAAGTTTAAGTTATATAACTGCATGTAGATCTAGTGCATACTTTATAAGTTACTAAACCCATCTGTTACCGTAAGATTTCTATCAAAATAGGACTGATAATGTGAGTGTGTGTGTTCGTCATAAACAGTTGTTGGCTATTCCGGAAGAAGTATCCAAACCTCATTTAAAACCGGAAGGATCTCGTTGAATACTGAGAGAAAAAGAAAAATCTGACGAAAACAAACAACAATGAAAACTGAATACGGACACGGACGCGTTCAAATCTCAACAACGGATACAGATGGCATAATTGAAGTTTATAACCATGCCATCAAACAAGGCTGCACACGGATTTCAAATCAAGATGCGCATTGTGAGCGTGAAGCAGATAACTTGAAGTGATTCACTACTGAGACTATTGTAATGTTTATGGTTTTAACATTTAAAACGTGCGCGTGGTTCATAGAAATGGTATCAATTATACTGTCTAGCAGTGTATTAAAGTTTGGTAGTAGTTAAAAATTCATTAATTAACGGAATAGGGATACTTCATTAATTAACTTGCTAATTAGATGTTGAGTATTCTTTGATGTCAGTATGACTGAGAAAGAAAAAATGCACGTTTATAGCTGTGTCAGAAGTTGAAATCGCATTTGTAAAAAGAGTGCAATTTTTTCTGCTTGTTTTCAGTTATGAAGTATTTTTCTTTGCTAATATGATACGTATTTGCGTTGATTAGTTATAGCAAACATTTAGATTGTAGTAAATAACAGAATAATTGTAGTAATTCCAACACAAAGGGTAAAAAAAAGGTAGAAGTTTGATTTTAAGAATATTTTGCATAGAGTCCAGTGTTTTGCCATTATACCAAAGGCATAAATATCGCTAAATAATAACAGCATAGATAACACTATTACACGTGGGATTACACTGAGTGTTTTTACTTGGCATTCTCAAGAGATGTTCATTATAAAGAGACATTTAGTACTTGAGAATATAAGTTTTTATTGTTAAATAGCGAATGATATAGGATGTATTTTTGAGAAATAATGTTATAAAACATTTACATTGTGTGTGTAAAACTTTTCGTTATTCTGAAAGCAACCTCTATTTTTACCAATAATAATAAAAGAAATGGGGTTGGGGTGATGGAGAAAGATGCTAAGATTCGTCAGATAAATCGGAATTTTTAAAGCTGTTAATTGTAGTTTTTGAAATTAGATTTTGATAATTTATTTGCATAATTTGAAGAGTTAGGTCGTATCGGTGAAAGGGTGACATATAATCATATTCAATGTGAGTCAATCCCGTGTTTCGTTAGTAAAAAAAGTAGTCCAAAGGTTGGCGATGAGTGGTGTTGATCGTCTTCCCTTTAGTCAGTCACTTCTGAATTGAGGACGGCTTGTGTAGGTAGGAGTCAAATAGCTTTGTTTGAAGTTCGAAAAGCAAAGGTAAAAATTTTAAAGGTTTTTTGTGATTTGATCATTGTCTCGCGGGTTGTGATGCAATCGTGATTTTTAAACTGCACAACGATAACGTAGAAAACTATCATACAAATTTCACATGCGTTTGCACATTGATACATTGTAGGAGCTTTAAATATATAGAATATTGCTAGTCATCAGTTAAAGACTACTGCATCACTTTGTTATGGTGGTTCATAGCAACGAGCACAAAAGCTGCCAGCATGGAATTCTATTCAAGACTTTGGCCATTTCTTTTTAGCACTCCTTATATGGAATGATCGATATGCTTTCAGGTTACATTTTGCTACCGACCTCTCTCGAGGGCGAACTTTTACAATTCTATTTTACACAATGCATGAATGTATGAGTATTTGGCGCCATCGCGTTTGTTTGTTTTGGTAGTGAATGCACTGTTTGTTAAAATACATTTATCTTAGATAACGTATCGAGTGCGCATTTTTGATAAAACCAAAACTTTTCTGTGGACTGTTATTTTACAAGTACAAATTCTAAATAGTTTGAAATAAACAAAAGCAATAACATGGCTAAATCCTTAAGTTAGATGAATCGTGGTAAATGTCATGAAACTTTGGTTTATCTGATTAGCGTGGTAAATAATGGAATTAGCAGCAACCAACAGTGGTAAAGGATATATCGAACCTATTGTTAACATTGTTTAGACAATAATTAATGATATTAATGGATTGTAACTAAAATATGTTAAACCTTAGTGTATCTTAGGAATTAAATATGATTTATAACACTGGAAATAGTAAGTAGTATCTAAAATGCAACTGTGTACTTTGATTGGATTCTCTATTTCTCCAATAAATGTTCGTTGGAGCCGTGCCAAAAATAGGAAATGCAGGAAGAAGCAAAATATTACATAAACTATCACAGTTTTACTTGTATAAGGAACATAAGTCATTTCATGCCTTAAATCTGTAGCATCTAATACTGAGTTACAAAACAAAACCACGAAAAAAAAAGTAACGATTTTCTCTTTCCCTTTGTCACTTCGAAGTTAGGGACGACTAAGGCAGATAGCCCTCGACTAGCTTTGCGTGAAATTCAACGAATAAGACAAATGCATAATGAATTCCATTCCACCATGATATATCAGTCGATGGATGTCGCATGCCTTCCTGATCTGCATATTCAGAATCGTTTTGATATAAAAAAAAAACTCAACCGTCTGTAATGATGGGTTTTTGAATATAGTACTTGGAAAGAAGTCCGGTTTGTGTAGCGCTTGACTGTTATAAATATATTGTGCGATAAAATAAACTCTTTGACATCTTGCAGTGCATGTAATGTGGCTTTTATCGAAAATGGCTATGAACAGAACGCGTTCTGTTCTTAAACCACTTATTTAGCCACGTAAGTGAAGCCTCCTGTTACGTGACGTGACAAACATGACACTTACACCACTGATAGACAAAATTGGCACTGCTGCCATCAGCAAAAACTAGCTATTTCTGTTGGCTTCTATGTTGCATTGGTGGGATTTGTTCCCCACATTCTTTTTTAGGTAGACCTCAGAAGGATTCCTCGTTAGGCAGTGTATCTGAAAACATTCAGTTGACTACCCTGTCAATAAAATGATTGATATACATACATATGCATACATTTTGTTCCTTCAGAAATAAAAATGAGACAGGTTTGTACATTAATTCTTATCGGCCGAAAAAAGTAAAAAAAACAACAAACAAAGAAACAAAGGTAAGTTGGAAGCCGTTTTTTAACTACTTTTTAAAGATTCTGAAAAACACGAAGAAATGTTCGGTATTCCACTCATGAAACTCCAGTTAGTCGTGGCAGTTATGTTAAAAACGTTCAGTATCTATTGATTAACCCAGAAATTACTGGCTACTTTTTCACCGTTAGATACCTATGGAGTTCATACGTTACACAGTGTAGTAACGTGTAGTATTTTTTCTTATTACACAAGTAAGTGTAAATCACTGTACCAAACAAAAACAAACTGGAAATCATTTACTTTCTAAGTAATATATACAGGATATTCCAGTAGTAATTAGTAGGGCTAATTTCAGTACTAATACTTTTGTTTTTCATGTTGAAATTGTATGTGACTCGTGTTATTGGGATGTGTAACGATCAAAAATGATAAGTGATTTGGTTCACAGATATTTTTTTAAAATAGGAAATGCATAAAGAGCTTTTGAGTGTATGGATCATACCAATAATTCTGGAACACTTTAGTTTTAGTAAATTGTCGAATTGAAAGTTTAGATTGTTTAAGACATTATGAATGAAAGCAAAGAATATAACAATAACCAGTTTTTGTCTGTCTTGAAAATGCGCGGGCACTTCATTTGAATGGATACAAGTATACTTTAGTCAAAATTTTGTACAGTAACGTTTTTACAGGGCCTAAAGTAAGGTCAGAATGATACAAGTATTTATCGATGGTATATAATGTATGGTAAACTGTAGTCCTAAATAAACCAAAGTGAAGAAAACAAAAGTTACTCTGTTAATTTATATTATATATAGGCCGTATTTAATAATGCATAATTAATGTTAGGCCTAAAACACATTACTACTTTAGCACCATTTTGTTTTTCTTTCTGTGAATTCAAGCAATCAATACTCGTGTTTAGACTTAGGTGGGACCATAGTTCAGGGAATACTGTTAAGTGGTTTTTGATACCTCACGATCGTTATAAAGCACTCGTTGTTGTGAAAGTAAATTAAATATACAGTGGGGCCTCGATTACTCACGCCGGTCAGGGTAAAGTGAAAAATCGCGGATAATCGAGGCGCTAGTGTATCTCACTGGTTAACCTGTTGTTTTATGAAAATAATTTTTTCAATGTGTTTAAATTACATGTTTTGAACAGTATTTTTAAAACTGTCGTTTAATCACATTATTGTGAAAAAATTGTGAGTCGTCACCGTCATAACCATAAAAGCCGAGCCGTCGGTCGGTCGCGTTCTGTTTCTCATAAGTTCACGAGTTACGCGAGTCTAATTCCGTTTTTTCCCCTCAGTACTTTTCTTATGATTATCCGTTCCCGTTTTAGCTGAATTTAACACTCCTTCAAAAATTGGGGCCTAATAGGCACCAGAGCAACTTAAAAGGTTATTAATATTAGGCTAATAATTTTGTATTTAAATGAAATTGCCATTAAGTGACCCTATCCCTTTATATTTTAAGGAGCAATAATATTTTGACTTTTCAGACATTTGCGAAATAATATTTTAAATTTTTTTAACATCCACTAAGGTATCACTTTAGTGGATGTAAATATTTTTTTCGTGGGAGTGTTAATCACTAACACAGGCATACATAGCTCCTACATTTTTGCTCTTGTACCCTATCAACACTTGGGGAAAAAGAAGAAAAAAATTACCGCAAATGTATACTTGGGAATTATTACGAAAAATCCTTTATTAAAACAGACTGTACATATCAATTACCTGTAGGAGAGAAGATTACGTAATTGGGTGGCACCTCTACACAACTTAAACATGCACCTGTGGTTAAAGGATGGCCACTGTGCACCATAGAACAGCAGATGACATATGAAGTTGAGTGAAATTTAAAAATTATATGTATTTTGTGTTTTTTTGTCTAACATGTTTTGAATCACTAACCAGTTAAAATTAAGCAAGTTACAAATATTTTGTATTGCTGTCTTAACAGGGAAATGGTCGTTGAAGACCTGAAAGGGTCAAGTGCTTTTGACCTCTTCGTACACATTCTCTTTACAAAGTAATGTTATTTTATTTACTACAAATTACGTGCACTTACCACTTTCCAGGCCATGTACGTGTAGATATGTAAAGTAACAGATGCATATAAAACTTTAGCTTTTGTTTTGGCATGTAGTCTTGTACTTCATGAGTCTCAGTGGTGTTTCAGTATTTTACATATATCGTAAGTGAAGATGAACCCATTTACATAAATCCCATATGTTTTTACAATAATTTAAAATTGTGAGATTTAAAATGTCCAGTAATTAAGTGCCCTGTTTTTATTTCCTACATATTCATTGTAGATGTGCTTAAGGCTGTCATCAGAATCAGTCATGTTCGCATAAATCGTTTTTTCTTCAATTTTTCTCGAAGTAATTTAGTGTAATATGTAGAAGTCTACTCGTTACTGTTTCTGTGTTTGAGTATTTGTGCAGGAAGTAGGAGAATGTTCTAAGAACTTTAACAGTGGTTGTAAGTAGTTTTGTGTTTGGAATTTTCTTGTTTTGGTACTACATTTACTCATACTGGGGCTGCATAGTCAGTTATAGTTTATATTTTTAGTGTGGTGTTGGCTGTTGCTCCACTGTTTTTACCAGTTAAAATTCTACCATAGTTTCCTTTTTGCCAGATTTGGATTCTTACATTAAGTGGCTTATCCATTTAAGTTTAGAGTCATAAATCAGTCCTAAAAATTTGGCAGATGTAGCAGTCTGAAGGAGTGTTCTGTTCATATATAGTTTTGGTTCTTTTCTTTTTTTTGTTTACTTTTGTGAAAACAGTTGGTTTATTGGTATGTTAATTTTAACTATTGACGTGTTTTGGAACATATTGTATAAATGTTTGAAGGCTTCTGCTTTTTCAAGGTTTTTTTTGTTATGGTTCTGTATTTTAGTGGTGGATATTTTATTGTTGCATTATCTCCATTTGTGAGTCTTTTTAAATTTTACCAGAATTGTTTGGGTTCTGTTTTTTCATTTAGTTAGTAGCAGAAGGCCCATTTTTCTAGGTTTAATAGTTTAACTTCTGTTCGTATTCTGTTTGAGTTTTTATGGCTTTATCTTTTATTCCCATAAACTTCCTTCCCAGTTGTTTCCATTTTTTAATAATATAAATGTGGTTTCCATACATTTGTTATTTTGTGTTGATGCAGTAGAGCTGTTTGTTTGACGACCTTTTGAAAACACTTCGTGATTTTGTCAAAAGTTATCTGCTTCAGATTGGTTCTCAGCTGTTTGGTTTATTTTGATAGACAGTAGGTTATCTAGTTTTTCATGTTCTTACAAACTTGATTTTTTTTGTAATTGAATTTTTCTGTTATATTGTTTTTATAGAGAGTGACACTGAAGACACTAAGTTGGTAAATGATTGCTATCAACATCTTTTCTAACATTAAATATGACTAGTTTCTGGCTTGTGTTGTATGGACCTAAGCATGGATCAGGTATATCATTACTGTTGTTCGCATACAAAAGTATTCGTTGATGTGTCATCAACGAATCGGGCAATTTACGATTTGAACGCAAGCCAAACCTTGCACTCAAACCTCGAATATCATGTAACACACGATCTTTTGCAACCAAAATTAAGCTCTAAGCGACAGGGTCTCCAAAACATTTAAATTATTGTGTAGAATTGTAATGGAACTATTAATTTGAGAAAATCTTTGGAAAAGAAAAAACTGCAGATAATTGAAGATCACAGATAATGAAGGTTAGGATAATCGAGGCACTAGTGTAGTCCTCGTTTTCCACCAGAAACAGTTGTGAAATTAGGATAGGCACACCTGATTCCCGAGTTTTTGACTGGCTCCTAGATCTGAAAGTATTTGTTGAGGCTTTCTATAGACATACCATTACTTCACCGTTTTCATGTGTAGAAAGTTTAAATTGAAAAAAGCTTTTGAAAGTAAAGTTATTTCTAAGTCTTCCAACCTTATGTGGAAAAACAAGTCATTCAATACATAGAAAAAATCTTGAAGGAGAAAAGTATCTCTACCTGGGTGTTAAAAGGAAATGAAGTAAAGTGAAGAAACAAGATGTTCTGTTTGTACACCATTGTTGAGAATAAAGTAGAAATTAAATATATTTGATACTTAAAAATAAATTTGCTTTATCAAGAAAAATGTCTAGTCACAAAAGTATACCGACACAAAAATAATTGAGAAGTTCACAAGTTTTCATTATGCAAGTTTTGACAAACATGTCTAATAATTTCATTGAATGTGTTTTCTTACCCTGTTTTAACTTTATTCCAGAGATTATGGCACAATACAAGTTTGGCAACAACAATGATATGAAGGGATAAAAGTGTAAAAGTTTTTGCAACTATTATGTTTATACATAAATTATTGAACAAGTAGTAACCATTGTTCAATGTGAAATACTCAACAATTATTAAATTTCATTTGAATTAGATTTTATTTAGCAAGATATTACCAATAACAAATATAAATTGTTAATATCTAGTTTTGCTTTTACTTTACCTGTTAAACCATAGTACACTAGTGTACAAGACAGAACACAAAGAATATTAAGGTTAAAGAATCAGTTAACATTATTATTTAGATAATTATAGTGTATAGTTTACTGAGATTAATAAAATAGTATGTTTCTGCATTAATTAGGTACATTAAGTTACTGGACAAATGGTAGTTTTCAGCTTATTTTGAGATAATATATACATAGATATAAGAATCAGAAATTACTAAAACTTAAAACACCTAATAAAAATTCTAACTGGTCCACAGAACATTTATGTATATGCACGTACATTTTGTAATATCAAACAACAGGATTTTTTATATCTCTTGTACAGTTTATATAATCTTTATTAATCCACATAAGCACAAAAATATGATATGAGAATACCATTATAATGGCCTAGTATTGCCAACTGGTTGAAGTGCTTTTCAAAACTTATCTGTTTATGGTCACAGAATATATAGATATAAAACATATGGTATGATGGGTACGGGTTCACATTCCCATCCCACCAAAGATGTTCATTTTTTCAAACATGGGGGCATTATAAGTAATGGTCAATCCCACTGTTCATTGGTAGAAGAATAGCCCAAGAGTTTGCAGTGGCTGATGATGACTAACATCTTTCCTTTGAATTTTTCACTGCCGAATTAGATATGCCTAGTGCATACAGCTCTTGTAGCTTTGTACATATTTTGTAAACAATTTTAGTACTGATCAAAAAGTAAATTATTTCTCTTTTGACTTGTTTATGTTTGTTACACTATTTGGATCAATCCTGTCATCCACATGTTACAGAAAACCACTTTTCATTACAGACATCATAGTGATTTCCCATAGTGTTTTAAAAATAGGCCACCAATCCTCAGAAAGCCATAGATTCCATTTTAAAGATTAAAGTAAAGAAGATAATTTTAAGAGACAAAACACTGCTATGATTTTAGGGACTAAAATTACTAATATTAAGAAGCTACATTATAAAATAAGAACCTTATTTTGCTGAGATATGGCTCGTGCACTGAATCAAACACAGTGGCTTGTTTATTTATATATATTTATTGTTTAACTTTTTTGATGGTTGCAAGGTTGAAGTGAAAGACCCCACAGAGTTAGATTATAGAGAATAAAATATAAAGTCTTACTGAAAATAAATGTTTGAAATGTATTAAGGAAGTTTTAAAGATTATGCAAGTTCTATTTGAAATTTTTTGGACAAAGAATAGTTTTTAATCATAACATGAAATCACTTTGCACTCAGACTAGTAATGAAACTGTTTTCACAAACAAGTCTTTAGTAAAAAAAATATTTCATTAAAAATCACTTTTGTAATTACAAAACGTGTAATCTTTACTGAAAGTCCATTCACTTTTGTGAAGATACGTATTCTGTATGAAAAGTTAGTGCAAATACTTAACATGTACAAATGTGTATATTTTACTATGCCCATAGCAAAAGGGTTAATGTTATGTAAAATAATCAATTAATCAGAATTAGTTAAAGTTGATTAATTTTACAGGAAGTACATGATTTTTGTCACAAGTCTTTTTGCCTACATATGCAGTATGGTTGGCAAGTCCCACAAACACTCAGCTGATGCATTTAGAAGACTACTCATATGTATATACAAACTTCTATAATTTTCTGAGATAAAAATCCATATTACTCAGGTGTTTGTCAAACAGAAGTGGTAAATATTTTTGGTCATTTATCAGGATAGCACTGAACAGAGTGGAAAATGCCATGAACAGCGAAGGTTGTGAAGCTACCTTTGCTTGTTCAGATAACACTTCTGTGTCTTTACATTTTGCAAAATTGCTAATTTTTATAGTGATATTCACATATAGGTTCTATAGTATATGATGGCTAAGCTGGTAAAGCATGATCTGGTAATAGATAATACCAGTTGGTGACAAGAAAAGGGGTCAATCTATTATTTTATGCAAAAAGAACGGAAAACTCGTTACTCTTAAGAAATGTAATTTGAATCTTGTTTAACTTCAGGTGTTTTATCTCATTCTTCATAATTAGTCCTCTGCTACAAATTTCAAAGTATATGAAAGATTGAACACTTATTTTTACTTCTGATCTGGAAATCGTGTGGGATTAATTAAGAGGAACGTGATGACAAAAACCATAGGCTGTCAAACGTGATTGTCATAAAATTGGCTCATTGAACATTTTACTCTTCATTAGGCAGACAACTGTTTGTGATTAAAACTGTATATTTGAATTCATCCTCGACTTGTTTGTTTTGCAGTCAACGTTCAGTGATTTCAGTGTTGGTTCTTCTGTTCATATTACTTACTTTTCACCAGAATTCTGGATATTTTTCTTTTGTAAGAAGTTTAACATTAATAAATATACCCAATTGTTACATTTTGTATTTCTATCTTCTACATTTACTAGACATTTTAGTGGACTTTATTGCAATTTTTGTTTTACTCCCGTACAGTTTGGTGTGTTTCTCCTGGTACTCGTGATGCTACTGAATACAATGTACCTGTTTAATTTTTTAATAACGTTTATGTGATCTCGTATATAACTTTTAACTGGTTGTGATACATTTACCTTATTTCAGCCTCCGTCTACGCGGATACATTTTGTGGAGTTTTTAAAGCAGATATTTGTCATTTCACTTCTTCCGTTAATTGGGAATGTATGTCGCTTCGGGTAGAGCCTGTAATGAGCTCGACTGTAATTAAGACTCTTGTGTAATGATTGCCTCAGGAGAAATTTAGAAATTAATGAAAAGAGAGACGAAGGGAAAACTACTACGTGCCAAAGAAATGTCAGTTTGGAAGTAAAATCGAGAATTTGTAGTAAATTTAAATATCGCAAAGAAATACTTGAATGACACGTATCTTGGGAGTAATAAAACGTACCCTGATGGTGTTAAGTGAATCTTTGCCTTTTAATGAGATTTGTAGTTATTTCTGACAGAATTTAATATAAAGTTTTTCATACCAGCATTTGAGTTGTGTACTAGTGTTTTAAACATTATCAGGTAAAACATGAAAGTATATTATTCATATTATACCGTAAATTTGTGTAATGCTATACATACTTGAATAACATATTTTTCACCACTTTATGAGAGTATCTTCATAGATCGTGTATTAAGTTGTACCACGATCGTTTTTTTGAATACCCCCAAAAATCGGGTAGAACTGAGCAGTTTTTTTTTCGTTAAACACCAAAACTGTTCACAATAGTTGGGGTAAGCAATTCGTGTCTATTTAATTCGTACCTTTGGCTCCTACACATTATACTGAACACATTGGAAAACAAAAAACGATCATGTATATTATGGCTTACTGAATTTGTAGCAGTTTGCCGTTACTCTAAAAAAGGTTGCCGACCTCTGCATTAAGTTACTATGCATTGTCAAGTTCCACCACATAGTTAAAAATGCAAACTTTTTAAGGGAGTAGTAAAGCTGTTATTTATATTAGCCAGTTGAACGTCCTCGCTTAACCTTCTGACAGTTTTAGTAGTTTGACACGAAACAAATTTTTCATATAGTTTGAATTAATACTGTTTTATGGAAATTTTTATATATAGTTCATATCTTTTAAATTGTGAACAGATAATTTTCTGTTGCTGATTAAAAAGTTAATATACCAGAGTTGGTCTCTGTTCTTTTAAGCTAGTCATATTTTTTAGATGAAATGTATCTTACACGTTTAACTTCAGTAGGTGTGAAATGTATGCCTGTTGTAGAAGACTGTTAGTCACCAGATTCCTCAGAGTTGGTGTGCGGTATGACCCTTGAAATATGAAAGGACACACGAATCGTTTCAGGAAATCCGCGAACACATAGTGTTCACGATCGTCGAACTATAAAAATAGCGTGCCTCCAAAAATTGAAAAAGTTAAGTGAAATCGAAGACTTCCTCAATTTTTTTTATAGCTCACGTGATCTCAACACTGTTTAGGATTGGCTCAGATCGATCGACTGCACGAAACTAACACAATCGGAAGTTTATGGATTGATGGCTAGGAAGAAGGGTAGCAATTGGATCGGATGATGATAAAATGGCTAAGAATATGACTGGCAATGTAACAGAGATAGTTACTGAAGTTGATTCAACAACTAGGCCTCCAGTTAAATCTAGATAATAGCGATCCTGCTGACAACGAGTTTTTCTGGCTACGGTACACGCCTGACAAAGTCGTGCAATACTCTATATGCAAAAACGGCTCCTCTGGGTTGAAAATATTTTACATAGACGAGCGAACAACGTTTTGGCCTTCTATGTAAAATATTTTCTCAACCCAGACGAGCCTTTTTTGCATATATATTTCTCTACAAGTGGGTTTTCTCGACATTATTGATTACGTGCAATACTTTAATTGCACTACAGTCTAGACTTAACGATGTGTTTTGAATCTATTATTTGTCAAATGAAATTGGTAATCTCTGGAGCAAGTTTTCAAGAACCTGAAATTTTGATCCATGGAGTTTATTAGGATCTCTGTTTCAAAAACCTGCAGAAAAGCACTGCTCATATTATTTTTTATAACTATATGTTAACTTAATTTTGAAAAAGTACAACAGGTTTCAATTATTGTATCTTTGTATGAGAAAAGTAATTACGATTGTTTATGAACTGAAACAGAATATGTAACAAAAGTAGGTTTGTTTTGTATTAAACCAGAACCTTACTTGAACGGTTTAAAAATAAAATGACTTCAGACTTGAAACGTCAGTGCTTCCCCACTTCCGTTACACACATTTCCAGGGTTGCACGAAAGCCTTTTAAAAACGTGTACTCGATATTGGAAGACTATCTCGGCATTGTTGACTTTTGAACTTTCTCTCTCTCTCTCGTTTTTATCAGTTAGATGCATCGTGGATATGCTTCTAGCTCAAGTCTGACTGGAGCACATGGCATAAATTTGGGAACCACTGAGGTAAAACATGACAAAACAATGTTCCAAATTGCACAAAATCAGGGTATGTTAGAATGGGCCGTTATGTGTTTGTGACAAAGTGAAAACTTAATGATTAGCTGAAAGCGAGCCGTTTGTCAAATCTTCGTATAGTTTTTCACTGTATGCTGCGAGTAGATTTATAAATTATTCCAGTAATGCATTATGCACTACAGATGAAAAAATTATCAGCAAATTTTGTAGCTTTCAGTAATTCTCATCACATGTATGGTCACAAAGTTAAGGTAATAAACGCTATTCTGTACTTAGTCGTTTAACAATGAACTGTCCATTAACAATAAGGCTATCTGTTGTTTGGCTTATCTTAGAATAGCAGTTTGTACAATACCTATAATTCACCCGAAAGAATACTTTATTATAGATTGGAATTATTTTGTGATATTTCTGGTTTTTTAAAATATGATGTGGATTTATAGAACAGATTTTATGGTCATATTTTTCAGCTCTTCATAGAACAGCTTCTATGGTCATATTTTTCAGCTCTTCATAGAACAGTTTTTATGGTCATATTTTTCAGCTCTTCATAGAACAGTTTTTATGGTCATATTTTTCAGTTATTTCAGACTTCGTGATCTTGCTCTTTAACACTTTTTTTCAAATAATGTTTTAAATGCTACTAAAGTCTTCGTAGTTTTCAGCCTTTTAGGTAAGGTTCCATAAAGTCCAGTGCAACATATAATTGTACGCGTGTGCATACTCCCTCTGGTGGCATAACGATGTCTATAAACTTACAATGTTAGAAACCATTTTGTAGCATTGTGCTCAACTCCAAACAAAATTTTTGCATACTCAGTAGAGTTAAGGTAAAGTGCAAATGCATTACTAATTAAACAGTTACTTATAACTTCGCATTTGTTAATACTTCAAACATATGTTAAGTTTATTTTCTAAATAAATCTTATTGTTAAACCGTTTTAATTATCGTTTAAATAGGAGTTTTAATCACTGACCTCTGAAATGTTAAAAACAGCACAATTTCGTGGTAGTTAAAACGCAAGTGTAATTATATTTTAGTAGATGCTCGCGGTTTAGTTAGATTTAGAGAGAAATGTTGAGGGTCCGTACGAATATAGTATAGTGAGTTTTCTTGTACGTAACTACAGTTAACGGAGCGCATCTACTGTTTAGTCAGCTTTTGATATTCATGTAGGCTCGTTGGAATCACCGCCCTCCACTATTTGTGCACATGTATGTATTCAATATCTTCTGTTTTAAAATTGTTCGCCAGTGAAGAACAATGAAATGGGTTGCTGCAGCTATTTTATCAACGTCTATGTATGGAGTGAACTTTGCCTGTTACTAGGGGATATGGTGATAAGTGACGCACTTAGGCCAGCACTGCTATATCTGTAGTAGTTTCTTCCACTTGAAAGTAAATAATCGCCAAATAGAGTTGTCTGGTTGTATGCTCATTCTTGAAAAGTCGCCATTGTTAGGGCAGGACAAGGCGAGGTTGCCATTTCTGACATCTTATAACTTTCCAGAGGCAGATATTCTGTTGCTGAGAGAGACAGATAACCCTACTGCGTGTGTATCCCTAATTCCTTGCTGTTACCCCTCTAGCTGTCTCTACCCCTGCATGCTGGGAGTGTCATGACTGACCAGGTGTTAGCCAAAATGGAGGCCTTAGCCGACAGAATCCAGCCACAATCACGGTACGTTTTTTCCACCCTTTACTGTACTGTTTGTTGCACAAAATGGGGTTTTATGTCAAGTTCTTACAAGTTGTCGTCAGGTGTAGTAGTATTTTCGAAATAGGTACTGTTTGCACAGGCAGTGTATGTTGATTCGTTATTTTATACATGCACGATCTTGCCTCATGCTTTTGTTATCTTGTTTCACAGCTATTACTACATCAGCTTATTATAGTAACTGAAAGGGAGAACACATAGAAGCACATTGGGATATGGTGCACCTCTTGCACGACAGAAATAATGGTTCTTTTGTAAAATTCTAGCTAGTTTATTTATTAAAGTGCTTACGTCTTACTTTGCTTAAATGTAAGCGGTCTCTTATATATAAAAATTGGCACAAGTTAGTTGGCTCGTTCTACTTACCACCGTCGTAACATGTTGATGTGTAATTGCGGCCACAGTTTTTAATGCTGCACTTCGGTTAACATTTCTTACCAAGTTGGCATTAGAAATGACGGTTCACTGAACTGCAATAATGGTATCTTGAGTTTTACCATGTGTATTTAAAAATAATCGGAGGTGAAATGTTTTATTTTTATTTAGTTATTTACATATTAAATCTGTTAGTTGTTTAGACTACCATAAAAAAATACACTTATCGAGATCTTTATTTTACCGTTTAAATTTGTTCACAGTTCTTCTTGACCAGGCAATTCTTAAAAATAAATATTAAAGTAATCATTATATTAATACATTTTTGTTATTTTATTCCATAAAACTTATCAAATTAATTACTAAGTGATGAGTTAATAGAATTTTTCTATTTATATTCCCTTTCTATGGGAGACAAAAATAGACCTGAAATGCACTTTCACGCACTTTTGAAGTCCGCAATGGACAAAGAATGTGGGGAGGGGAATTTACAGATAATGTGATTTTTTTTTTTATGGACAAATTTTAGGCTCACTGGTTTCCAGTGCATCGCCAACTTTGAAAAATTAAACCGTATATTTACTTGATCTGAGTAAGAAGCATCACGTAGTATATCTGTCACGTTTACTTAAAATAATTCTGCAGCAAAAATATTTTTGAATAATATTTATCCTGATAAGTATTGTAATCCGAATCTTGTTTATTTCATCTGGTAAAAAAAATCGAATGTTTGTGGATAAACAAGAGAAAGCTGCATATTTTGTAATTTTATATAGTACTTGGTATTTCAGTGTTTCACTTCTGCGCGCGCAAGTGGATTTCAATAAACCCACGAAAAGATGAACATAAATCCATATTTTATTAATTTCTTTGCTTGTAAAGCATTTAGGAAGGCTAAAATTTATCTCGAAAGTTTGGGGGTTGTAACTATAACAAAATAGCCATGTTGATCAAGGGATAGCTCTAAAACTTTTGTAATCATGATACTTATAAAAGTATTCCTCACCCTTCGTCAAAGCACTGTGATAGACGTTTATGAACTAATTTCCCTTAGCAGTGAAGATGTTTGAAATAAATTGGATTCTTCTGTACAGTAATAAAGCAAAGTGATGGGTATTTTAACGTTTTATAGGTGAGTAACTTTCCTAACGCGAGTTTCACAATAAAGTAAAAATTACTTGCAATAAAATGAAAATTATTTACTATTAAGAGAATATTGCATCTCGTAAGCATTATCTGTTACTATGTAAAATAAAGCTACATATAAAAATGCACGAAACAAATATAAGTAAGGATCAGCAGGCAGTCTTGTTTTTTATCACTGACATCGTAGTATTGCTATTTAGTTACGGGGACTTGGAAATCGAAATTTTGTACCACCATATAAAAGATGTATATATTTGTATCTTGTGTACTTTGCATATTACATCATTTGCTTTGTAATGGTATAAAAGACTGCAATCAGTGGGAAACCCTCCTTCAATTTCAAAGGTAATTGCTCATTTTCTCTTCCCTCTGATAGGAGAATTGCTCCCTCATCACAAGACATAAGCTCCTTACGCTTGTTTAATCATGGATATTGGTGGAAAATGTTCTGTAATACCTTAACTTCCTGTAGTGTTTCACCACAAATCTGTGTAACACATTTAGAATATAGTGTTTCAAATTTTTATTACGGATTTATGAAATGCCATCGGAATGCATTGCTTACTTGTACTTTACACAAATAATCTGAGGAACTTTACTTTTTGACAACTGTAGAAAGTACTAACTTTCAACACTCACATCAGCAGCTATGCTGCAGAAATTTGTATCTTTTTGTCATCAGTTTAGTTTGATTTTTGAAATATCTTACAAAAAATGAAAATGTGTAATAAGTTCCGTGTAAAACTGTTATTTGTATTTAACATTTTTAAACGTAATATTACTATTTTATGTTTTATATGTAGTTTTTGATGTAAAACTGCAAAAGCTCACAAGGATTTGATGATGAATTATTAATGTGATTACCAATATCACTATTTCTTAGAAAATCACAAGTTAATTACAACAGCACAGTTATAATAGTGTGGACAATTTCATGATAATGGAATCATAATTTAGAAGTTTTTCTTAAAATTTGACTTTGAATCCTAAAGCTCAGTTTCTGCCTTAAGAATAACTTCAGTGGGCTGTGAAAGTACAAACCATTTACTGTAATAAACTATTGTATTGATAAAAAATTGGTTACAAATGTTGTAACATTTTCTCTTAATCTTATAGCCAACTGAAGCTATTACCAGGTATTACCTGGCATTGCAAGATAAACATGGATAGTGGCTAATTTATAAAGTAGATTTGGTCCTGATGTATTTTTTTTTAAATTAGTAAGTATATTTTGATAACAAGAAGACTTAGCATGTTAAGGGAATAACCTGTCTTAATATGTGTAAATACATTAAATTCTATCTCGGTACTTGTTCTTACAACTATGTACTCAGAGAACTCTTCTGATACTAGTTTGGCATAGAAAAGACAGCAGATTTAGGTCACTTCAACTCCCTCTGTAAAGCCAATTTTTAAATGTCCATCTTTGATTCAGTGAGTACCTTGATTACACATGACATATCAAGAGAATCTGCATTTTTTTTTTTTTTATCAGTGTTGGGTCACAGACTTGTTAGTTTATACCTTGTTCAAACACTTGATGGTTATTTTGTTTTCTTGAGTTTAAATAACCTAACAGATTTCATGGCATTCATTTGGACAAAGTATCTGATAATCATCTGCTTCAAGTTAAGATCCTTGGGCATAATTTGGCTGTAACATCTGTTTTCACTGTGTTTTTTTTGTTGTTTTTTCACCATCATCATCAGTGTGATCACTGTCTTTATCAGCATATTTGAAGTGGTGTCTTGTAGGAGAATTTGCATGATGCTGCACATTGATGACAGAGTGCAATCATAAGTGACTGTACCCATTTTACATTAGGAAGGAGAGTTACCATATTTCAATCATCATTCGGTGTTTTGATTATCAACTCAGCCTCAACTTTGATTAAGTGTTTTATCTGAATATTTTGGCATTTATTGGCAGCATCTTCAGCAAATTAATTGGTTGCTGTTACCTTTGCTTTGCCAGACATGGTTCTAAAGAGACCAATTTTTCTGTGGTTCCTTCAGTGCCATCAACTAGACCTTTCCCATGATTAGTGTCAAAAAAATTTAACATTATGATGAGAGAATAAAGTGCTGTTTGAACAAGTTTGATGGACTGCTAAAACAAAAAGAAAAATATATTTTAAAACTGATGGACAGTTGAATCTAAATGTTGTATGATGATCCTGAGGAAGATGTTAACAGTATATTTCTTATGTTGCACTTCTGTTTAGTTCTGTTGAATATTTACTTTATGTTGGTTTGTCTACTCACCTTATCAATGGATGCTTCCAATTTAATTTTGTGCAGATACAGTTTCTCCTTTGTCTTAAGGAGAATTGCATGAAACTTTGTGAATAGGCAGTTGTTGCTGCCTTCTATTTACTTTTAATTGAACTTAAACTCAAACAATGTCTTAATTATTGGTTTTGATTTCTTGTGTCAGAAAATTCTAAATTAGATGGATAAGGTTCCATTACAGCAAGCTTACACAGTAAGAGAAAATAAAATACACCATGTAATCCTGTTACCAGAATTTCTACAAGATCAGAGCAGACCCACAGAAAGAGAGTGATCTTGATAGGTTACTGAATAGACCTAATAGAATTTTAAACAGGTTTTAATTCCAACCAATAGTTAGCTCACAGGAAAACTTGTACACTTTTTCTTTTGGTAAGAGAATTATAGATAAAATAAATGGAAATGTCATTGTGAATGCATAGTATGAACTTTACAGTTCTGCATTTCAGTTTTATGGTTAACGAACTCTAATAAGGAGAAAAGGAGCATCTGGAATTGCAATGGAAAAATTTTTCCCTTCATAATGTTAAAAATGTATTCCACAGAAAGTGCTATTTGTCAAGAAAATGAACCAGCAGCAATAAAAAATTTGATTTGGAACCAAATTTTACATATTTTATGTTAACTGTGAAACTTTTATGTAGTTTTCTTTAAATATTTAATTTTTGGTGATTAAAGCACTCTATCATGGAATTGCCCATGTAAAAGTTGCAAGATTTTTGCATGAGATAGAGAACTACATTCAGTGTCCTGTGAAAATGATGTCCGTGATGAAATATAGTAATAATAGCAGTTTAATACTTTTGTTTATCTGCCTTCAAAATCATGTACTTAGTTTAAATTAATTTTATGAAATTAGATTCATTAATGTTGGAACAGAATTGTTTGTGAAACTTAGAAGGATGTAATTTTTAGACTATGTAATGCTGTGGATATTAAAATGACTTTAAACAATGAAAGAAATTTCACACATTTACCAATTTTTTGTTGCAAAAGTATAACAAATACACTTATTAATTTGTTGAATAAAAATCAGGTAATATATTTTTTAACAAACATGACTGTTTTGCTTTCAAGTATGGAATATGATAAAGTAAGATATAGCAAAATAATTGTACACAAATAAAGCTATAGTCAGTGGAACATTTCTGTAAAGAAACAAGAGAATGAAAAACTGATCTTTAAATATAAACTAAAAGATACAGTGAAATTGATACTACTGGGATGAGCAGGCTCAAAAGACCATTGAGTATTAGATGTCTAATACCTGCAGCTTATTTCACTCAGTGACAGACTTAAATCTCACAACTTTCAGATATTGCACAGTAAATAATATTAAAAGTGTCAAATAAAAACATTAAAATTAACTTAATACATACTTTTTTTTAGATTATTGAGCAACATTAAAAACATTAGAAATAACACTTGTGAAGTATTTTTATTCAAAATGTAATTCTCATCACATACCCACTTATAGTCTATTGTAAACTAAATGCTGAAACACAACATTAAAACCAGTTTTGTTGATATAAAATGAAATAAAATAGAATTTTTGAATAAAGATAGGGAGAAATAATTTTGAATTTTAGAAATTTTTCCTTGTACTTTAAAGTAGTAGCAAGTGATGTTGTTACCATGGTTATGCAAAGCAACTGATAAATTACGATATTTAAAGTATACTACTAACCATATATAACGAAACGTTGTACTTAAAGATGAAATGTTAACAAATCGTGTTCTTTTTGCTCAGAAGCTTCATTGGGTTTTTTGTATACTCGAGGACAAATGGACATACAAATGTGCGTTTTTGAAAAGTATTCAGTGTTATAGAATTAAAGATCTGTTTATAAAAACTAAGTTCTTTGATATGATAAACATTTTTTTACAGACACAATTTTTTTTTCCTACCTAAGCTTTAAATCTGATTAAGAAGAAAGAGTTGAGAGATTATTACTTCCTTTGGCTAATTTAGTTTTGATACACTGAGCCAGCAATAGGCTTACTTGTGAAATTTTAGGAAATTTTCAGTAACTGAGAGATATGTTGCTTATGCATGCAATTCCTTCTCTCTGAGTCAAATGGCTTATTACACTTTTTACCTATTGAGTAGTTTTGTAACTACAATGTACAAAATTATTTTTACAAAAGTACAAAAAAGCAGTGCTTTTTAATTGTGGAAGCATGTTTGTTCTTTGACCCACACATTATGTATTGGTGGAATTTTTTGTGATGAATATTAACCCTGAATGCAGTCTCTGTATCGATTGCATGTTTTTCACTATATTTTTGATATCCGTGCTGATGACGTAAGTATACTAATTATTTAAAAAAGGATTTGTAGAATTTTAAAATATTTCTGATATACGTAAATCTATAGTTACAGCATTCTGTGATAGATGCCGCTACTAATGAGAATTGCACATTATTAATGAAAATATTCGTGTAACTGTATGTATGGCTCACTTCCATTTATCAGTTTCAACTTTATTATTCATGTACTTTAATACCGTGAAGTGTTGGAAAAGGTCAACAGCTTTTATTTAAACAAGTAGCACTTAAGCTTGACAGGAGTTATCTTGTACGACAATTATGATAATGTAAGTTTTGGATATTCTCTGTATACTCCGTGTGGAATCACTGTATATCATGCTTTATTAAAAGTAATCGTTGTATGAAAGGTTTATAATTTGATATTAATGGTGAAGCAAAACATAAATGAAAATTGAACCTGTTAAAAACAAAAAAACTTCTGAAAGATTCATAAATGTTACTCTTATTGTAAATGACGACGACATTTGTTGGCTCACTGGTTCTGAAATCTTTATATTATTTGTGGATCAACTGAATTTAAAAAAATTTTTGCGGATCATAATGGATCTGTAATTCTTGCTAACACTTTCATTTCGTATTATGCAAGCTTTCTGGACCACCTTGAAGGGAACCTATACGGCCAGTGGCAGCAAACACAGATTGAGAACCATTGCGTAATTTACCTGTTACGAAAATGTATACAGACAACTCACACACACACACACACGTAGAGATAAAAACAGGTTAGACGTCACATAATTTCACCTACAGAATAAATTCTTCGGTGACCAGAGCATGCATACTGTGTGGTTGTATAAATTGTATCAGTCACAAATTTGTGTGGTAAAGAGCAACTATAATCGTGTGTGTTATACATGGTTTAGTGATAACAGCAACGTGATTACTGAGCGTTAGATAAGTACGAAGCATCATTGTGCATTTGTAACTGTGCGAGCTCACCCAAACAAGAGAAGATACGTTGCAATATAGTTGATCACGATGAGTGTGACATGCAGATGGTAGTATGAAGTGCTCGTAGTGTTCACCAGGCAACTATCACGTTTGCATTTTATCGTGTGTAACAATCATTAGTGCATATACTTGGTCTCTATATTATAATGAAAGTATTGTTTGATAACCTTTGTGTATGTATTTCGTGTATCATTTCTTACTGTGCTAAAACTCGTGGATTTTCGCCAATTTATATGATTATTTAGACTGTTGTTGACTTAAGATATAATATTACTTGTATCATTTTGTTTATTCGCAAGTCTATGAATCATAGCTTAAGTTATTTGACTCTGGAGTCTCTGCTTGTGCATTTATCCTACACCATTGATATTAACTTGAGAGTTATGAAGCTGTAAGTCGTTTTCAGACGAGCTTGGTAGACCAATCAGGCATTAGTTGATTGTATATAATGCAGAGTGTGCTAGGCTCTTTCTAAATTGTAATTTCCTGGCAGTGATGAGATTCAGTTATATAGAGTAACATATCCAACCCGCCTTTCCACTAATTTCCAACCTCATGCGTTTATCGATAATGTCAGTCAAAAGCAACCTTTAGAGCCCGGTTCATTTCCGCCGGAGAAGTTGACATTTATCTTCTCGCATATGCTGCACACAGTATTAATATCTACAAGTATCATCAACGTCATGTTGTTCTATAAAGTATACGTGGAAAAATAATACTGGTTAGAATAGATCACGTGAAAATGAAAAAGATAGAATTTTAGAGAAAGGGGTGTATATTAAGAAACGAAACAAATCATAACAGGAAGAAGTGAAAGTGAACGTAAAATAAAAAATAACCCAAACTGTGCATCATCAGTGGAAGAGAAATCTAAAGAATAGTTAAGACCGGAAAAACTGTGCAAGTTATACATTCATTTATGAGTGAAATAAGCATTTATTTTGTCTGTCAGTTTATAACACTAGGAAAACTTAAATACTGCACGAAAGACTATTACGGATGCTCAATAAACATGCAAGTCTCAGAGGAACTTCATAAAATAAAAAAAAGAGCAGTTGTTAGCATGGAATTTTATCTTAAGTCTTTGCTACACTGTTAATTTAAGTTTAAAACAATGAGAAAACAAACCATTCTTGAACGTAAACTAAGATTTACCATAGAAACTAAAAACATGTAACCGATCGCAACAGGGCTACGCAGACAGTGTTATTGAATTAGGAATGCCACTATTTGGCTTTGATATAATTTACACCTGATAGATAAATACTAAAACACCTGAACTGTATCTAGTGCCCAGTTAAATACAGAAACTAGCGGATCAGTAAATTATAGAATATATTCAGTGAACTTTACACCTACATCCATCGGATTTGCAGAAATGTGTGAATAAATAGTGAATAAACACATGTACATTGTATGATCATATGAATCTATCAAGTTATGATACATTTGATTCAGCCAATAGTTATAGTTTACCGTAAGATCTGTGTTCACTGAGTTGCAAAACAATCCTGAATGCAACTAATAATAAAAGCATCACGTATGCTGTTCACAAGCGTTTGAATGATTTTATTCCTAAGACAGCGTACAAGTGAATTATGAAATATTGAAGCAGGCTAATAATGAATACGTCTTTTACATTTGAGATGTCAAACACGAGTGAATTATACACGTCTCAGTAACAGATAAGTGAAATACATAGTATTTTAACACAATTTCAACGTGTACAAGTTGTGTGTATGCGAGTCGTACGACATAGAAGCTACTATTTGTACTGTTTCTTTTATGAAATATTTTGCGAGCATGCTACATGGAAATGCAGTGTCTCGCTGAAGGAAAGAACATCTGGGCACATGGTGATAGACTATGAACTATAAAAAAACTGTGCACAAAATAATATAAACCTAGCAGTTGATTATTACAAATCTTAAAACGGGAAAGGAACTATAACATGCTCTCTTTTACGTTTATGAAAAGAAACAAAAGTGAAACTGTGCATAAAATGGTCAAAATATAATTGTTGAATAAATAATAAATTCAGTTCCTTAGTCATGACGTGCGTCATCCAGCACTTTGGAGGTAATCAGACCATGTGACTGTAAGCCATAACTGACGGTAAATGTCCTGAATAATGATAGTAAGTCATAAAAGAGTTCGCAAGGAATTGCAGAATAGAGCATTTGCGCGTGACGTCACGTATACGTACCGGCAAGCCAAAATTAAACACTGCCATTTTGGACATAGCAGAGACACTGGTAATCACAAAATATCTGCTGGTATTTAAATGTGTGATCAAATATTTGAAATTACAGTCAGTCGTGTGGCAGTTAATTGTACAAACAATCAAAGAATCCAAAGTTTTCGTTGTATAGGTTTTCAATAAATCCAATATGTAGAGTTAAATAGATTTCAGTAGTAAAACATGCAGCTCCGAATAACGTTTACAAGGCTTGGAAATTGTCGTACCAAGTATTGTACAGTTTCCATTCTATAACTGGTTAGTGCTACTTGTATAATCCTACCAGACATGATCGTTGTTTCAATAGTGTGTGTATGTGGGGCATTATAATTAATGGACAATCCCACTATTTGTTGGAAAAGAGTAGCAAAAGAGTTGGATTATTAACGGCCTCCCCTCTAGTCTTTTACTGTTAAATGAGGACGTCTAGTCTTGCGTGAAATTCAAAGCAGACTGCTTATATGTACAATGTACGTGTCACAGTTTTGTTGGACAGATTTTGATCAAATCTTTAGCCTGCAATATTTGGACTTTCTATAAGCTAAATACTCTGATACAGGCCCATACGAGGAATGCCAGGTGGAAAAACCCAGTGGGCGTTAATTAAATTTTATCAATAATGTGGTTTACCCAAGACGTGATTTTAGTCTTAAACTTGTTTGTGGAAGCTGTATTGTCATAAAAATCTGCTCAGAATGGCCAACCAAGCAATTCTTTAACCAGCACACAACATAAAAGGCTTGATATATTGCATCCAAACCTTTTACAGTTTATTGAACAAGTTTTTGTTCAATTTATAGCGATATTGAAAAGTGGATTTGTTTCTTCTATATTTTACATAAGTAAAAACAAACAAACATAATTCTAGTGTGAACGATGCTATTTTTCTTTGGAGCTTGCCTTTTTACAGCTATGCAGTGTTCCACTACAAAACATTTAGAGGATGAACAGGAATTACTAGCCAATAGTAACGAACGCCAAAGGACAAACATGCAGATAGATACTCATCGCTTTGTACATTATACAGTCAGCGTGTTTAGGAAACCAACGTCTATAACATGTATTAAGCGAAGGAGTAAAGATAGGTAAATATAGATATTAAATTTTGTTACACTTTCGTAGAATACTTAATAAAACTTCATTTAAAGCGATGTTTGAGAAGTATGTTTTATTTTGAAAGGGTTGCTGTTCTTCTGTTTTTATTTTTACCGTTAGTCAGTATTGTGTCTTAGTCCAGACACACACACACAGAATTTAGTTACACAGAATCTGTACATGCTCCCTGTATACTAAAAAAAATCTCCATGACGATGTCCAGCTGCAGCCTAACATTTCACATCTCAAACTGTGATCGGTCAACAGCTACAGTAAATCATTTTGAACTGTATTGGCTAGTTACTAGCTATGTTTATTATCATTACAATATATAAAGTTAGTTACCATATCAAAAAATATTCTGCTCTTAGTTTGTCATAAAAAAACAGCAAAAAAGATAAATACTTGGAGTTTATAAACTTGCAACTGAAGAACGTAAAACAATCTCTTAAATGTTTGAAAGCTGATACTAACACCACCAGTAACTTCAGGATTGTGAAGAGTCGAACAGTATCGAACAAGAAATGGAAAATAGAGAGTTTTAAATATTGTATTTCATGTTCATTTTTATAATAAGTCACCTTAAAAAACGAAGTTATTCAGTAGTTCCATTCTTCACTGTTCTCCGTAAGTATTCTGGGTGTTTGCACAACAAGTTTGCTTTCAAAAATGGTTTCTTCCTTGCCATTTTTCTAGCAAAACTAGTGGTTCTGAGCAGATTGTGCACAGTTTGAGGACTTAGTCATACAGGAGGAAATAAGTTTTTCCAAAGTTTGCCAAACTGTTATCTACAGCAATATTCAAAAGCTTTTCACTTATTTGTTAAATTTCATGACAAACTCACGCTAACAGAGTTTCTCTTGTTGGGCAAAGAGAAACTCTTTCCTGAAAATACTCCTCAAATTAGAAGCCAGTTCTACTCCGAGACACGTTTCCTTGTTTCCGGAGACATTGTTTAAAAATGCTGTCTTGTATGCTGACCTGAATTGATACACCAAACACTTTTCCAGCTGACATATACCGATTGTTCTGTATGTTGATTATAGTCTTTCTGCCGATCGTTTGTATGGCTGGTGAACGACCAACCGTTTTTCTCTGTATAGTCTATCAACTTATAATTAGGGACGCTATGCGCGAAAATTCTGGGAAAAGTATCTAATGAGACCAGATATTTAAAGATTTGCAATTCAGGAATAATGTATTTAAAATCGAAAGTTTTCTAAGTAAGTAGAAAAGTTAAGTATCTGAACCAATACACTAAATTAACTTACTATCTTACATGTACTATTTTCTCTCTGGTTTCGTGTACCGTGAAAATTCTTGCGGTTTCATTAAACGATTTTTTTGTTTTTGTATATTTTTTATAGATGTGTATATAAAGAGAAGAAATATATTTGTAGGTGGAAACACTTCAAGGGATGTGGACAAACATATTGTCTACAGATGTGCTTTCTTTCTTTGTTAAGTCCACCTATATCCGAAAATGCACGTGGTAGTGCCAGCCCGTCTCTCCTAGGCAATATACCAATATTCGTAGAATATTGGTAAACTGTTAAGGGTCTTGCCTTGCATATAACTTATCATATATAGCTTCCATTAGGTGGTCGATCTGGCTTGGCTCTTATACTTACACTGATGTTGTCATTGATCAGTTTCAAACATTGAAGTATAGCACTTAGTAATGCCTAAATAATGAAAAAGTTATATTTTTATTACACTATGATGGCTAAAAAAATGTCGCTTACCATACATGTAATTTATACAAGATGGAACATTTAACTAATTTAACATGCGCATTGTCTTCAAAGCAGTCATAAGTTATTTTGTATTTGGACAGTTGTTATACGGTAAGATTTGTTTTGATTTGTGCTTTAGAGCCAAATGAAAAACAAAGCAGGAGGGAACCTTCAATAGCCGCAATACTTGAATCTGTTAAGGCAGGATTACAGTATATTAATCTGAGACATTTTTTCCATCTCTGGTTCCTCTACCAGTATAAAAGTCCGTTAAATTGGGGAAACCATTCTTAAATGATTAATGAAAATTCTTGAATTTAACCAGTGAAAAGTCTACCCCTCAAATGCATATACTATTCACTTATTTCATCAGTCTCGAAGAAATTCTTTAAATCACCACATTTGTAGTTGAAATATCATTGTGAATAAAGTATGCGTGCACTATGTAAGAGACTTAAATGGCATTCTTGAGCCGTTTCACTGTGTTCTAAGTCCGGACTTAGGTTTTACTGTTGTCATTGACACAATTTTAAAACTTTTTAACAAACGTTTATTTTTCTTTATACTTTAACGACAAGTAGACAGTGTGTTAGAATACCAAAATATTAATTATTTCACCGCTTAAAACTTTTTAAGCACTGATTATAACGTTTTCAATCATAGGCCCTATTTGTAGTTTAATTTAAGCATTAGGCCTAATATATAAATATGATTTATCTGAAACATTACGTGGTAAATTTTGATTATGGCTGTAACTCATTGTCATAAAACTGTTTTTCTTTACAACACTGTTATCAAAACAATAACGAATAAAAACAAACCTTTTGCTAACAAATCAACGTGAATATTGAGCATTCTTCATGAACATCACAGTTGGCCTAATAATAATCACGTGATAGTTTTGTTGCTAAATGACGGTGCTCGTTGAGCTTTATCAAAAAACGAGAATGAAAGCGTTCTCGACAGTGAAAAATGGAATAAGTTTTCATAGCTAATGTTTGGGCGCCAGCAATACCAATCTTGGGTAACGCGTTTACCCCATGCCATTGTGTTACTCATTAAGATCTCTATCAGCTTACCCTCAAGTTGAACTTATGTCAGACAGTATTAGAGTAAATTTATCTGAGATCTTGGGTGTGGTCAAATACGTCGAATGAAACGGTTTGACCTCTTGAAACCAGAACTGTAATTACAACTCAAATCGCTCATAAGATGACGGAGCTACGAGTTAATACTTGGAGTGATAAAAAGAATCAGCCATTTTATGAGCGCTTTACGGCAGTGAAAAATAGTTCTGTTGTCATAATTGTCATGAATAGTTCTCTCGTAACTGACTTTTTCTTTTACACCGACTGAACAAGCAATAGTAAATTAACAACCTATGTTTATTTAAAGGTGCATTGTGTAAAATGTTAATTTTCGACGTGTTGTGAGACCATAGCGCTGGGGTTACTGAGTTTCTCACATTTTTAACACCCTCACCTTCTACCGTGAATGGAGTGTTGTTCAAAGCTCATCTAAATTTGAGATTTTCATAACACGTATTTGACTTCAGGTCTTAAAAGTTTTAAGTAACCTCAAAGTTGAGTTCTATATTATTAGTGGTATTGTTTTGTATTATTGTACACTTCATTTATGTGATTGATAAAACCTAGCCAAAGTAAGGAATTGTTCTAAGGATAAAAAGTTAGTTGTCTAACAGTAATGTGCTGTGTACATTTTGTATTGTTAGTTAATAGACCTTACGTGCATACAAATTTTCTTATTCGTGGCTTCCTATTTGAGTGTAGTGATGTTTATGTTGTTACAGCAGTTGTCTTGTGTAATTTCACATCGAACTTTTTTGTGCACAAGCGTACATTAATAACAGGTGATAAAAATTTGGAAGATAATTAATGTTATTAAAAACTACTAAACTCGTTTATATGATAATTTTTATTAACTGATGACATTCGTTTATTGAAGAATAAAAAAAAATTCCGAACAAGGTCTATATCGGCACTGATTAATTTCTAATAATATTTAAAGTACACTTGTGCAAACGTGTAGACGTTTCTGTCCACTTCAGTGAACTGAAAAATTTACCTAGCGTGTTTCGAACATGTATCTTTTTGGTCGAATAGTTTTTCTTCAGTAATCAAGTGATTTATATATCACACCAACTCAGGTAAAAAACAACATAATAATGAGAGTTGAAAATCGTTATTGTATGTGACGATACATACACAGAAAAGTAAATAAAAATTATCTTTTATTAATTGGCCCCTTAACATTAACTCCAAGTTTGGCATATTTCATAAATTATGATTCTGTTAATTCTAGTTTAATTTTTGTTCTAAGTGTCAATTCTGAGTTATTTCATTTATTGAAGAAAAAACTTAAAATCTATTCAGTCTAGATTTTTCTTTTTGTTAGTATTTTAAATAACAAAGTATTGCAGTCAGACCTGATATCAGTTTATAATATGACGAAAACAAACGTTGATTCAAAACTAAAAATATAATTTACAGTGACTTCATAGTGTGATGTGCTAGAAATAACCGGAAATCTCCATTTGGTGTACATTTTATTAACACACTTAATATTTAAAAATATTAGTATTTTACAAACTTTAACACTGTAAAACTGGGTAAACTAACTCTCAAGTTAAAGCCCAAAGATACACAACTTTTGAGTGGATTCTTTAACTGTTTGCTACATTTCGACTATTCGTGTGAACATAATCAGGTTTCTTTCTCTGTTTTGTGAAATACCGTGCGAGCATTTTGTTCCCATTTAGAAATCATATAGCGACACCTGTCTTTTGATTCAAATTGTTTTAGTACACGAATAACTAATAATTCTGTATTAAACTTTTGTAAATGTTCTCATCGCATGATATTTTAAAGTTGACAGTGTTAATTCTATGTGTTGTGTTTGTAAATTGTGTTCTTTGATCTAAATGTTTATATGTTGCGTCCCATTTCTCCTTTGATGTACCGCAAATTACCTTTGATTTTAATGCTCGGATTTCAGTTACAAATACTATTTTTTCTTGTGCTTGTTTCCACGTGTTTTCGAGGTTATTTGGTTACATAGCTATGCTATGATATGTTAAGTCACTTATGGGGTATATCTGAGTTTGTGGATTTTATTTCTTTGATAGTTTGTTTTCCCTTCTGTTTTCGTACTGGACTAAGGTTGTTATGACAATGTGTGAAGAGAAGTGACCTTTGTTAATAAATGTGTCACCTATTGATTCTAGTTCATGTTGTAAATTACTGCTACTACATGTGTTGAATGCTGTGTTGTAAATACATCACACTAGGTGTTTTTGTTGAGTTCAAACCCAATATATAATATCATTACCAGCTTCGTTGAAACTGTTTCATTTTGTTGTTACGGTCATGTAGTTTAAAACCTGGTTTTTATTCTCTTCGTGAATGTATATGATGTGAGAGTGAACGTTGTTTACATGTTGTAGAAATGGATGTTTATTGTTGCTGTCTTCAAGTCCACAAAATACATCGTTGACGTATCTAAACCAGTACGTGTGGGAAGATGCAGAGTTGTGTCAGTCCAAAGCTCATAAAATTAAACGATGAACTACGGATTAAAAATCGACCCATAATCAAGAGAACAGGAAATATTCTAAATACAATAATCAGACAAAATATAGAGACGTTAATAATTTGAAAAAGGAATAATCAAAACTGCGTAACCTTCTCATATACAACACCATATTAGATGACTAACAAAGATAAAATTACTTTGCAATATTATATATTGTCCATATTTTAAAGAAACTTAACTCCCAAACACAGTTCCCAAATACAACAAACGACAAAGTTAATTGTAAAATATAGAGTTTAAATAACACTAGGAAATATGAAACTATAAAGAAATGTGAGCATTGATTTCTAAAAAAAGAAAATGTTGCACCTGAATTCCTTTAAAATATGAAGTTTAGAACAAATTCTTGAAAATATTAGAGAGTAAGAAACAAACACAACTCTACAACTTTGAACTTTTTACACTAATATAACTTAATTAAAAAGTATTAACCGTTCTCTATACACGTATACAGTTCACGATTATTAACCTGTAAATTTGGTTTGAAGTGTAAACAGTATCAAAATTTACATGCTCGCTGTTTCTGAAACTAATCTGCATAATTTCTCCTAATAAGTTTTAAATTTTATTGAATTATACTCTCATTAATGAAATTACAATAAACTTATTTTTAATTCCCAGAGCCCTTACTCAAGACAGAATCTGATTATAAGAGAAAAAAAGTACGAAATATTCTGTTCTGGATGAGTGATTTTAAGATGAAGGAAAATATACGAATTTGTTGGTATATGTAGAAACTTCTTTGTTTAAGTCCGTGTCGAAAAATAAAGGCAAATATGTCTCATTACATGCAAAGATAATTCATCTTTTTATTGTTTAACATTCAGTACTTCAAACCTTTCAGACCTCAAGCAGAAAAAAAGATTTTGGTAGCTAACAGTTTCGATGTACAAATCTGCTTTATAATACTCAACATTTCTACCAAAAGAAAATTCTGAATGTTCTGTTGTAAACTAATATTTATATTGCAGTTATCTGTGAAATCAGCTGCATATATTGGTGTGTATTTGTACAAATGTAGTAAATGTTTTGTGTGAAAGGTGCGTAAAACATTCTCGCAATTTGAGAGATTAATAGTATGTTTGTTAATATTATAAAATTGTTTTATCCATGTTAAATATCTAAAGGAGATTATACTTTTGAAATGTTGCCTCTTAAATCAATTAATATTGGAGATTTAGGCCAAATAGGTTAGCTGTAACCGTTTTTTACATTTCTAAGTGCTGGGTCAGTGCAGTCGATGCCTTTGGTTTAACGTAGAAGAAGAGTGCTAGGAACGTACTGAGTGTATCTAAGGCTCCGTGATTAGCGGCCCCTTCCCTCCCACACACACGCAAATCGCGCTTGGCACTCTGATACCATGAGTAAGTTACAAAAGTGATGGTCAAATTCCATTATTCTACCAGTATAATCCAAGAACTGATAGTGGGTCGTGTTGACTAGTTGCCTTCCTTGTAGTTAGTTTCACAGCAAAATTGGGGAAGGCTAAGGCAGGTAAGCCTCGAACAGTTTTGTGCGAAATTAAAAAACAAAAATTCTCTTTCAGTTGTTTCTTGTAACATTTACGTATAATATAATTTTGTTACACACGGTTTTTCACAGTGAAGTGTGTTTTTTAAGTTCGCTATTCAAATATTTGGAATCAAAGGCCCTGAAGTACTGTTGCACTGATTGCCTTTTTACAGCTCTGAATAATAATGTTAGTTTTCCCTTTAACCCGTATAAGAAAAACGAACTTTTATTTACATAATCGACAAGTTTTCGTAAATATTGCGAGCTTCCAGGCAGTATTTCTATTTCTTTTACTGGAGGAGTAAAACTCAGCTGCCTAGTGTTGAAAGTCGTTATTCGAGAAGCGACAGAAAAGGCAGACATAATCGAAGACCCTAAAAACCATGCACACGATATTAATTCCCTTGCTTGAGAGGATCGATTGTTCTTCGATGTTGACAGAAGCCACCATTATTATTCGCCAAGACTTACGAACTAGCATGGATGACCTGACACTGAAAATTTCTTGTTGCTTTTGTGGAAGTGAAAAGTTTTTCAATATATTTTTTCCTTAATAGCCTTATTACAGTGTATTACCTTGATTCTTTGAGTTATTTAAAAGAATGTAGTTTAGATTTAAGCAATCTAAGCAGATCGAGCTTTTAGAAATTATCGTTAAAACTTTGTTGTAACTTGTAGGAAATCAATTGACTCGATGTGTTTTATAAACATTTTTCTTCAATGACTAAGTAATACGAGATGCTAGTATTAAAACACTTTGCTATGCTATCACAATTTACAAGTGTACAGTACCAATTTATTTTGCAGTCACAGTTTATAGTTACCTCAGACGGTAATGATATATTATTATTTATTAAATTAACTACACAATAACGTATATTTTTATATAAACCTATGAGGCATCTAAAACTTTACAAAAAAACTAATGTTTTGTGATAAATTATATCTACTTATTCCATGAAACTCGAAATGAAAATTTGTGTTAATGCACTTTGTCATAATGATCCTTCTTGGAAGTATTTTAGGTTTATGTCTATATACATCATCGACTACTTTATTTTTTTAAAGCTTTTTTTAAAAGTTATTCTACGTTAAGCTTTTGTTAATATTTCTTCTACTTGCTATTTCTCTGGTATTTTTATGTTCACTGAAGCACTGTCTTCACTTATTCAAAGAAGTGCGTGATTTGTTCTTGTGGAGTAATTTATTAGTATTGTGTTTTTGCTAAGTAGATCAGGAGTTGCCAATGTCAGTCTGTGAGTCTAAAGGTCCATGGTTTCCGTCCTGTTTCTACAAACTCACGTTCCGCTCTTTGGCACTGTGTGCATTATAAGAGCGACGGTCGAATCCTACTTTTCGATTGCAGTAGATCAGTTGTTCAAAGCCTTCCCTTCAAAAAAATAAAATAATTAAAGATTACAGTTTGATTCATATAGATGAGTGTTATCTCACAAATTACCGACTTGTAGTATTGCATCAGTACATATGGGGCTCACATATTGTATTGTGTGGATAAATTTTGTATCTGTTATAATACTAAAATAACTGACCAAACAAAATGGGTTTAATTACTCGTTTTTTCATGTTAAACGAAAGAAGGACCTTATCAGTACTTAGTTGGATCAACTCGTATAATGTTAAACTCCCTGCTACCAACGGTCGTAGGCCCCTAAGTATTATGCTTCGACATTTTATAAAAATTTGTTTTAAAAGGCAGACTAGAATTCACGTGACTCCATTTTCAGTAATTCTTATTACATTTATAACTTCAAGTATTGTATTTAACTTTATGTGCTGTGTGAGGATTAGATAATTTCACCATGCACTGTATATTATTACAAGAAGAAAAAGAGAAAAGAAAGACATAGTGTGGAAAATGTGATAATTTTTGTTATTGCGAAGTTGAGTTGAACTTGTTTTTCACACACAATTGTGACTTTAGAAGTTTCGAAAAAAATACAGGTGCGATTATTTGTATTGTTATAACTTAAAAAACATGTCTAAACAAGAAATAAAAAACGCAGCACTAATTGAAAAGATCCCAGGGTACAACCTATAATGTTTGATTATAAAATGTTTTGGAGGTGACTGTGGTGGGGATACACGGTCTCTTAGTCTTAACTTCCATTCGCCAGTCTCACTTAGGAAATGAGAGAGTAGCAAAAGAAATAAGTAGAGCGAGATGTGGGTGTTCAACCCCACAACGTCCCACGTCTATATTACTCTCGCTGCTAGCAGAGTGTTGTGGGAAGGTGACTGCTCTACAAAGCAAAGAAAAATTAATTGAAACAAAATTGAGTAACAAAATAAGGTTCTACTATTCTGAGGGTAAGTCAGTTGAAAATTTCTGAAATTTCAAGTTAACACAGAGAAGGCTGTACAGCCAAAAGGGCAGGTTTGAACTGAGCCGCATGTACTGAATTAAATTTCCACTTCCAACCAAACAAAGCGGCTATGCCAGTACTCAATCAAAAGTTAGGCCTAAAATGAAATGTTTTACATATTTATATTTACCTGTTTGTACAGTACTCTTTAGTGCAGTGTTCAGTAATTTCAAGTCTGAAGTGTATATCACTAACCAGAAAAAAGCCCGGCTGTCAGGAATTTATCCAAGCTTAAGGGAGTATTCACCAAAATAGCCTCTTTCTGGAACATTCAGATTTTTTGGCTGCAGGATTTGAGATTGTCTACGTGTATTAGTTTATTTGAAAGATGTGAATTATGCACAGTATTGGCTGCATTATATGTGCTTTGTATACTTTCATATGTATGAGAGATAAGGTTTATATACATTGCATGTAGCCGATCACTTAAAAGCTCCCAACTTGTAGAAATCAGTAATTATATTTTTAGGCTTCATACGCTAGTACTTTAATATAAGTTGAACATCATATTTATTGTTGTTTTAGGGGATGGAGGGTCGTGGGTTGTTATTTGCTTACTTCTAGAGTACCACAGTGTACTTTTCAGAGGTTCAGATTTGGCGTTGGATGGCATCTTTTCGAAAGTGCTTGCATTCATTAAAGACGATAATTTGCGCACAGGTGATAACAAATGAACGTCTGTCACGTTTGCGCATCATGTAAAAACTCCTGATTGTTTGAGTGTTAAATCCCTATACATCTGATTTTGTTAGGTTTTCTTGACAGTGAATCTCAATATGTGATATTCATTGTGTACTTTATTGACAACCAGTTACAAATCTCACGTTTTTTCAACTTAATTAACAACGACCCATATTTTGATACTATTGATTACTCGCTGAGTGAACAAGTTGATACTGTTTTCCTTATATTTTGCTAACCGATCCAGTAGCAGTTTTGAATCTGTAAACGTCATGTAGAAGTTTACAGCTTTTAAGTCCAGTTGTGTAAATGTGCTGAACATAAGGAATTTGTTTCATGTTGAGGTACACGCGGAACAGTAACTTCATGTGAGTATATGCTACTTCCTACGTTCAGAAAATCTAGAAGTTAAAAATATTCACGAGTATGAGTCGTGCTGTTATTATGTAGTGGTCATTTTACAGTACAGTAATATTTAACAGCCTTGTAATACTAACGTTTTACAGTTTTCTATGCTAGTAACTGTCAGTTATTTTGATTTCTTTAGTTTTAATCCAGAAAAATTAAAATTCCATTCGTTAAATCTCTGTAATAGGCAAAACGTATCCGTGTAACATCTAGCTCTGATGTGAAAAATGTGCCATTCTTTTTAAAACATATGGGCTTCGAGATTCGTACAGACAGAGCTGACGATGCGACGTGTTTATTGCCACCTTTAAATCTCATCACGAGCTTGTCTTCTTTTTTTTTTTAAGAATTTTGCGAAATTGCGAACATTTCGAGAGCCGATAGTGATTCGCCCCATGATTGTATCTGACAATGTTTGCTTGCTTGTATTGAGCGCGTTTCCACGTATTTTACTCTTCAACTTCACAACCATATATTTTTTTTAACATACGTACTTCATGCTGGTGAATTTATCTATGAAAAAACTAATAACACGTTTACAGTATTAATGCGCAAGATAGATGTTACAAATTGCTACCATTAAATTTTCACTTTTATGCATACAATTTAGCCCTCTGATTTAATTAGATTTTTTGTCTTATTGATGTATTCTTTCGTCATTACACGAATAATAAATTCAATAATTTTTATTCAGATTAGCAGATGTTTGTTAGACTTTTGGCAAATTGATAGACTTTTACAATAAAAAAATTGTTTATTTTTGAATCCAGATCTTGTGTAACTTTACATTTGGTAGTGTTCATGAAAACTGGAGAACGCAAAAGGTTTGACTCTATGTCAAGCATAGGAGGCACTCCAGTTCTTAATTCTTTTATCTGTATCCAAGTGAAACACTCACTTAAGAAAATTCGAGATGGCGTTTGAAACGTTATATATTGTTGAAACCATTCAAAACTGAAAAAGAACATGGTAATAAAATTACCGATTGAAACTAGTTTTCAGTTTTTAAAAAGCTCCTCTGTTGACGATGGTGTCGCTTAAGATGGAGTTCATTCAACAGTTAATTAGATCAAGTTGAACAGATATCTTCTACTGATGATTCATGATTTACAATATGTTTTAAATTGAAGGTTTTTTAAAATTAGTGATAGGTATATAAATTTGTGTAACGTTTTGTTCATGGGAGTAAAATAGAAGTTATTTGCGTGATTCTGATGATTTGCTTGTGTAAAATGATCGTTTTCTCAGAAAGATGTTGCAAAACGCTTAGTTCTTACGATCTCAACGATGTCCAGTGACTGTGTTTCTCACGTGTTAATGATGAAGTTATGTGAGTTTTGAACTAATTTTCGAAGACATGAAAGGATTTTTTTCTTTCCGTGGGGGGGATTACGGGTGAGAGGTTACGTTACCATGGACTTAATTTTTTGCTATAGAACTATAGTTATGGTGGTATTTATAGTTGAAAACGTTGTTTGTGCCTTCTAGTACAATCTTCTCTATGTATTGTGTAAAAAGTGTAAATTATAATTCCTTTTGGATTCAGTTGCTGAAGCTTACATTTCAAAATAATCCTGTCTTATTTAACTACTGTCACATTTGCCAAGAGATTTAGCTCGACGTATATTACCAGTGTTTAATGTTTTTCGTAAGTCATCTTCTATATATTCTTTGCTCGTCTGCTAGAAAACGTATAAGATCCGACGAAAAAAAGTACGTATAGAAAATAAACCTAACTACATCGAAATAGATCGTGGTAACAAGTGTGCAAATTGCATGTGGTTACATATGATGAAAATACAGTCTTGGTTAGTGATAATGAGAGAGAGAAAGGTGTTTTTATAATATATTTTTTATCTTTTTTGTAATTGCTCTTTGTGCGTGTGATGCAATTGTGTAAAAAAAAAAAACTTTTTTATTCGAGCGACGGCTTTTTAAAATTTCTTTCTCAGGTACATGTCCTCCTTCCAGGAATGAATAGGAAAGGAATTGTTAGACGTTATTTTCCAACACGCTTAAAAATTTCATGAATGTTCAACGTGGCACGTATATGCTACTCAACACATGATTCACTATCTAACCTAAGTACCATATTGCATGCACTCTGTAGGCGGGTGCGGGGATACAGGTGTCCATCACACGTGAAACAATGTACAAGTTTTTACCCATCATCAGTATTGTTCCCCATTCTTTTGGAGGAGCTAGAGGTTACCAAGTTCTCGAGCAACTAGTTTCCTGCTTACGTTAGTTTTGTGTTTTATATGTTAATATGCATGCAGCGTTGTGAGGTTATCTTTTAATGATTACTTTTTCAGATACTGAATTAATCCTAATAATTCACCATATTTTTATAGATATAAATCATGCAATGTAAGTAAAAATTTGCATAAATCAATTTCTGGAATAAGTTTCTTTGCTTCTAGAATGGCTGGACTCTTAAAGCTATGCCAAGTTTACCGTTTTAGCATGGATTATGGGTAGATTTTATGAAAAACAACTTAGTGGTGTTTTAGCATGGGAAAGAAAAATAAAATTATGGAACTAATAAATGGAAATAATGGAGAGGGCTCTAGATTAATATGTTGCATATTTGGTTTTTAATGGAGTAATGGGTTTTAAACTTTCATGACAACGTTTTGCGTGAATACAAGTTTTTGTATACATGTAAGGACCTCGTTTTAGAAACTCTATTATCAATCAATAACATGAATCATTTATAAGAACGATGAGTATTTACTTTAACTTAGTGCCTAAAACAAACCTGGGAAGAGAAGTCGTTTTCCTTACCCGACGGTAATAAGAATCTGGTGGTTCCACAGTTTGCATGGTAACAGGTCACGTGCCACATTGCAGACTCTTGCTTACCTTGTCCAGCTAGTTATATGATATTTATGAAAGCGTGAGAAAACTCTATTTCTTATCAAATTATATAAGTAGTTTGGTGGTAATTTATGTGGTAGTAGAATGAAAATCGGGACATGAAATTCAACTGACTACTGCGGTTGTATGATGTATCGTATCCCAGTTTTATAATAACAACAAAAGGCATTCCACTAATCAAATTATGTGGACCAGTATAGTAGAATGCTATGTGTTAGCTTAATAAAATTCTAACTCACTATCTACTAGAACTTCACGTGGAGGACACTTGTTAGCTAGAGTAAACGAACTTTTCTTTTTATTTACTACATGTGAAAGTAAATCGTGTTGCAATGGTGTGCTCACTTTTACAGTAATCTGATTAGATAAATGTTTCAAATGCGTTGAAAATGGGATGTTGGTTACAACTATATCGAGTCACATTATATTGGACTGTGATAAGTCACCAAGACTATTTCATTTGTAAATACATTTTTAATACTTTGAGACTTTAATTTTCGCATTGATGGTTGAGTTAGTGGTTTTTGTTGTTTGTTCTAACCCTGGGATTACAGATTCCATTGGATGTTTAGGCATATATTTTTTAGCGTATTTATGCATTGTGATTTTGGTTACAAGGTCTTTTATCTTATTGCGAACTGTGGTGTCCGTACAACTTCTGTTTCCTATTTGAAAACCTACGCACGCAGGTAAATCTGAATATCCACTTTTGAAATAAGTTGAGAACAGACACGAATAAGGTTGATGTCACATTTTATTTTAAGTAGGATATTCTACACTAAATTGTTAGGAATTAGCCACACTATCATCAATATTTCAAAAGGTGACGTTATTTAAAAAATAAAAATCTAAATTTAGCGTATATTATTGTTGAGTGACTTTTTATTATGATTCAAATACCCAACAATTAACCTTTTAAGGTAAGCGATGTTAAGTGGCTTAGAGCTTTGGTTCTGACTGAAAGGAAGAGTACAATACAGTTAACCATGAAATAATTTAAATTGAGAGAGTAACTTAAATTTTTTTCTCGTTACTGGGATCGGGTACTTTTTTGTAATGATTCGTACAAATGAACAAATGTGAAAAATACCGTTAATATCACACTTAATCCCACTGTTTTTTTGAGGTCTACTGTGCGTCTTGCATAGAAAATGATTTACTTCAATTATTTTTGTTTTGTTCTTTAACAGGCAGCATTGAGTCAATGTGATGGAATGTGTAAAACCTACTTTTCCTTTATCCTTGCTTTGAAATTACTTTTATTATTTTTCAACTAGTTTAACTATGAGTTACCCACATTGTAATCTGGATTATTTTGTTATACCATGGTTTTCAACCATACTGGTTGAAATCAGTAATTTAAAATGTATTGGTTTATCTTTAATTTTTCGTCTTAAGATAACTTAAACTTTTGTGTATTATTTAAATGTATTTTTACATAATTATTTTTCAGACAAGAACAAGTAATTTACACGTGTGTGATTGATAAATTACAGTTACATGGTCCAAAATAGTCATTTTCTGAGACGTAATTATGTAGATCTTAAAACTTTGTACAGTATTTTTTATCTTTTAATATGTAATAGTCTTTGTAATTGACAAATGATTCAATTTAAATATTTTTCTAAATTTTTAACAAATTAACATCACTTTTATGAAAAAAACGTCATCGAGAAACTGTTTCATGTTATATGAGTGTTAAGGAACAAGTAACAAGATACGTGTTCGTGTTTTGTATGAGATTAGATACCTTACTAATCCATCTTATTTAATAGTCTGTGAATGTTTCGTTTGTTAGAAAGAACAACGCACGTAACGAGATATAGATAATTTATCTTATTAAATTCAAACTTTGATTTATCAGATAAAATTATTTGACCATAGATTATATAATCCTACATAAACATTCATGGGTAAGTAGTGGTGTTTTTAGCCTGTATGTTAACGATAACGTTGCGTATTTTTAAGCAGTTTTTTAAAACTAATCTAAATTTATTTAAGTTTTCTTAGGGTTAAAATATTAGTATTTTGACGACACAAATTTTATTAAGTAAACTGTTACTAATTATTTTTAACTATCTCTTCAGTAGAATAGCATTGAACGAAGATTAATACAAAAGTTGAAAAAAAAAATCCTTAAATTTGAACTTTTGTCATACAATCACGTGATCACTAGATCTTTCATATTTTGTACCCCATATTCATGCTTAGTAATTTTTGGGCCCCAACGTGACCTTGTTAACTTGCCGGATAGTGGCTTCAGGATCCATGGTTCTCGTCCTTTTACCACAAAATAACTACAGTTGCACCCTGCACTGGAGGCCAGAGGTTTTGTGAAACTCGGTCAAATCGCACTAGTTGAATATAGCAGCCCAAGAACTGGCGACTGGTGCTGTTTTCTTTCCTTTGATTCATAAGTTCAAATTTACTGACACCTTAAGCAGATACTTCTTGAGTAGATTTGCACTAATATACAAAAAAAAAGAAAGAAAAGAAAATCAAAATATTCGTGTTAGCTTGTGAGTTTATTTTGTATCTTAGTAAAATAATGCTAGTTATATTTTTCTTAAGAAAATAAAGTAATGAATGATCAATATTATTTATTTCGCAAAAACAGGAACCAGTTTTTTGTATTCAAATTTGGAGTATCGTGTAATTGTAAGAGACATTTGAAATACGTAAAAGTTCATATGACAGTAATGAAATCTTAAGATAAAACTCCGCAGGGAAGAATATGTGGGTTTGGTTTCAAAGCAACGTAAATTATTTTGTTAGAAGTATAAGAATAAACGATAAAAACATGATTCTGAAGTCCTACCGTGATAAAAAGAAATAATAGTAATTTTAGTTTGGAGCATCTGAAACATTTTACACAAATGTACATATCTTGTTTTGGTTAATTTCTTTCTTGTATTATTCTGATTTGATGGCATGTCAAATTTCACTCGTGTTTTAAAAAGTTAATGACAGTGAGCAGTTATTGCATTACAAATTTGATATCAATAATGAAATAATTTTCTTTGTCTAAAATCTCATTTCTTTTAAGATTGGTAACTGTTCTCAAGATTTACCAAGAATATATTATAGGTAGCTTTGGGTTTAGCATGTTTATTCACTTGACCGGCTGATCGTAATTTAACTTCTTCGAATTCGATTGCATATAATGTTTAAAACTTGGAAAACTTTACTCTCGGCTCTATACAGTTTCTATGGTTTGTACTATGTTAGAGCATGGATAATAAAACTATTCACAAACTGACTCGTTTATCTATTCCCGCTTGATTTAAGCATTAACTTGAAATTTCCGACATAAATTTTATTACGCTTATAAATTTTTATGCCTTAGATTTTATTATATATAGATTTATTACATACAATGACTTAGGTTGAGACTTGTTTATTTTGGAACTGAAACTAATAGTAAAACGTATATCAGAGTTTAACTACTTTAGTATATTGTTGAAGTGTAGCAATCTGTTTATGTAGCATTTTCTGCCTGGTGAAAGAGAAAAAGACATTTATAGAGGTGGAGAAATGACATAATCTTGATTTACAGTTTTGTAACAAATAACAATCTGGACAACGATCCATAAATACAACCATGTAAACGTTTGGTATATTTTGTAACTTAAAGCTGATTTTAAAGTAATTTGCTTGAATAAAGTTCCTTAAGTTTTTTGAGTATTAAAAGTAATATGCCTTAACACCTGGCGCTTGTTTCTTTACGTTTATGGCCTAGCACGTAAGGCGTGCGACTCGTAATCCGAGGGTCGCGGGTTCGCGCCCGCGTCGCGCCAAACATGCTCGCCCTCCCAGCCGTGAAGGCGTTATAATGTGACTGTCAATCCCACTATTCGTTGGTAAAAGAGTAGCCCAAGAGTTGGCGGTGGGTGGTGATGATTAGCTTCCTTCCCTCTAGTCTTACACTGCTAAATTAGGGACGGCTAGCACAGATAGCCCTCGAGTAACTTTGTGCGAAATTCCAAAAACAAACAAACAAACTTTACATTTAAACTGGATCACAGAAAAACTCGATCGGTGTAAGAAAATAGTTGTTATGAAGTAATGAGGCAAAATTTTGTTTCTATTCTTTAGACCTCCATATACTCAAAGGTAAGTGTGCAGTATTAAGGCACTAAAATTCAATTTTTGCTGTCTGCGCTGGACAGAGAACAGATAAAAACAACAGGAAAGTAACTGTAGCAGGAATATGCTGCTCACCAAATAAACAACTAGATGTATAGCATTACTCAACAACATCTTTTCCCACAACCATAAATCTATAGTTATGGAAGACCTAAGTAGTAAAAATGTTAACTTTGGGTGCAGGTGCATAAACAACAATGGAAGAAGAGTCTTACAGTTCATACATGACAACAGTATTGTCCTATTATACAATACCACCCCTGTCACACAGCGTATGCCACTAACTCCAGTTACGTACTAGACCTGTGCATGTATAATATAATTTGAGTCAAATACTAATAAAATTCCAGGTGGGAAAAGATGTTGATAGTGATCACCTACCTAAAAGATGTTGATAGTGATCGCCTACCTAAAAGATGTTGATAGTGATCGCCTACCTAAAAGATGTTGATAGTAATCACCTACCTAAAAGATGTTGATAGTGATCGCCTACCAATCTGTTGTCTTTGATCTCATTCCCCATAAAAATATAACCTTCAGGAAAGAAAAAATTATTTACAGGAAAGCAAATTGGCAAAATTAGACAACCTATTACCCAATAAAGTTAGAAAAGAAGTTAAAACCCATATTGAAATGGATAACTATGGTCAAACAACGTGCCTTCAGAAAGCAGCCAAGAATTCAATACTAAAAACACCAACATAAAACAACAAACAACACAGGGAAACCCATCACAGAAATAATCACCATAATCAAAAAACGAAGACAATTAAGAAGACAGTACATGATAACAAGAGACAGAGAAATAAAATCTCAAATAAACAATATAAAAAATCACTTCAGAACACAAATAACAAAAACAAGATAAATGGGACAACTTCTCAAAACTAAATGATAAAACTGAACCAAAAAAATTCTGGACACACCTTAAAAGACTCATCAACGATAATACAGTCGCAAAGAAATATAATGCACTCGAACACAATAATACAATTGTACACACAAATAAAAAGCCGAAGCTTTCAAAGATCAACTTCAAAATACATTTAAAACTCATTCTGATCCAGATATGAATATATATTTCTACAATAGTCATAACCATATACTAAACAATAAAAAGACAATTTGAACCAATTTTCCCAATAAACGTAACTGAGACAAACACAAGACCTATCACAAACTATGAAAACACGATACTAACGAAAGAAATCTCAACAAGAACTACTTGAAGCAATAAAAAAAAAACAAATCTCCAGGTGAAGATGAAATACAAACTACCCTTCTAAAAAGGGAACTCCGAAATTGTTTGACCACCTAAAAATACTTTTTAATCTATTTTTATCCTCAGGATACATCTCAGTTTCTTGGAAGCTCGCTAATGTATTAATGTTCCACAAGGAAGGAAAGCCAGCAAATAAACTTAATAGCAACAGACCAATCAGTCTGACCAGCTGTATAGGCAAAATTCTCGACAGAATCAGTAATAGACTGTCCACATTTTTGAAGATAATATTAAAATTACCAAAGAAAAGAACAAAATGGATTCAGGAAATTTAGACGAACAACAGATCATTTAATTAGATTAACCGAAACTATAATAGATAGCTTCAATAAAAAACAATGCATTGTCGCTTGCTTCCTTGATATCTAGAGAGCATTCGACACTGTATGGCACGATGGTCTAAGGTTTCAAATGAATGAAATTGAACTGCCGCGTGGAATTATTCGCTGGCTATCTAACTTTTTGGAAAATGGAAAGTGTAGAGTGAATATTGAGGGTACCTTTTCTAAATGCTTTCCTCTAGAAGCTGGTGTTCCTTAGGGAGGGGTGGTTAGCCCTATACTCATCATATATGTAAACAATATACCATTGAAGGATCCAAATCATGGGTTCTCTTCACAGTTCGCTGATGATGTGGCAGTCTGGAAAAGTGCCGCAACACCAACAATAGCAGCCACCAACATCCAACCGCAACTAAGTAGAATAAGCGAAAACTGTTAAAAATATAGAATAAAATTAAGCACAGCAAAAACACAACTCGTGGTCTTTATGAAATTGACAAAACAAAAAACTATAGCCAGAAATATGTAAGAATGGTACACTACTTCAGATTTCCACATTGGCAAAAGTTTTAGGTTTGATTTTTGATTCAAAATTAACTAGGATTAACCATGCAGACGAAATTAAAAACAAAGTCTGGCGAAGAACCAACTATACTAGGAGTTTAACTGGCAAAAACAGTGGAGCATCTGCAGACAACATACTAAAAATTTACAAAACATATATTAGATCAGTAATAGATTATGCAGCTCCATTATGGATAACTGTAAGCAATAAAATAATTTAAACTAAACTATAAACAATCCAAATCACACTCCTCACAACAGCATACAGAGTTCCAAGAACTATATCATCCCAATTCATACACAAATATTCGAACATACACCAGATAGACTCCTACATAGTACAATAACGTACTTCAATAAAAATTACTATGCGGACTAAAAAGGTACCTCATACATGAAGTGAGGCTTAAATATCTCTCCCCAGTCAATTTATATTTTAAACATAAAAAATAAAATTAATGTTTAAAAAAAGTCTCGGCAACAAACGTGACATCCTGCTGATAAAGGAAAATAACCGTATATGTTACCACTATACGTGGACACTGCTCTGAAAAGGAACAGAATAATATTCAGTTCACTCTGACCTAAAAATAAAATAATAAATTTCAATGCTGCAAGACCTCATAAGTACGGGGAGGAGGAAGAGGTCAAAGAGAACCTGACCCTCCAGGGTATGAACATATACCCAAACACCGAGAGAGAGGGAGAGCACAGACAGTACGTTGTAAAGCTTTTGGGTTTAACAATAACCAAACCTTATAAGTTAAAAATATTTATCGTATCTGTTATGCGTCTTGCAACGTTAAATTGGTTTCATTGACAGCCTGTTGTTCAGCTTTGCACTAAACAGAAAAATCGTATATCTTCGCGGTGGCTAATTTTTGCGTGTCTAGAAATATCTGACTGATAGTAAACGATCTGTGTATAGCAGTGATATTGTGTCTTAATAGTGAATTTTCTACTTATTGTCAGTCGATTTGATCGAAAAATACATCTCTACTGTGTGATTTTGTCTTTAACTCTTTTCTTGAAGTTACAATTGGCATTGTAATTGAACTATTTTTACTCATTTAATTTAATACGTATCTTTGTTTCAGTGTAATGTATTTAATTATATTGCTCAATGTGTATTATGTGCAAGTCCCGCCCGTTCCTTAGATTTAGAGAATATTCTCGAGTGCAAAAATCAATTATATTTTTTTGCGAAAACACTAGCATGTTTTCGAATATTATTGAACGTTCGAGAATATCGCCTTGTCGGTATAAAAACTAGCCAAGAGACAGTCGTAAAATATTGTTGGCCAGCTATAACTAAGATAAACACTCATTAATCGGAAAACTCGGATATTTGACCAGAAACTTTTCTAGATTTCAAAAATTACGAACTGTTTAACTTCAGAGATTTAACTTCTAACGTTAGTATTTCTACGAGTATATTAAATACCTTCACCTTCGTAGGTAAAAAGTCAGCTTATAATCGATGTAAGGCCAACCAAGCTAGCTAGCTTGACCAAGGTGTAACAATATCAACTTAAAATTAATTTGCTCGTCGTGGACCTGGTCGCTCAGTTCTCGATGAAATAAAACTCAGTATGGTTTGTAAGTATGTAAAACTATTGTATATGAGAACAATATTTTTAACTATTTGTGATAACCATTATTATAAATTATATTTTGTTTGAATATTAAAATATATTGATATTAAGAAAGAAAACAGTGTACATCGAACTTGTCAGCAAATATAAATTTGACGCATTTCGACATTTAATTAACTTTTAAATGTTTATGGTTATTTGAAAGCTTCATACGTAAGGTACGTAATATAATAAATCGGAGTCTCGTTTGAGATTAAATTATAATAAATAAGATAGTTCTGAAATAGCAAACATCGAAGGATTATTGTTCTTTGTATTACCTTTAAAATGTACAAGTCTTTAAATTTTGTTGCTGCTGTTCCTATAATTTGCTTAACGTGTAATAAATAAATTCTAAAATGAAGAATATATACAGGGTGGTCCCCAAAATTGTCAGGCCCGGCATGGCCAAACGTGTTAAGGGGCTCGACTCGTAATCTAAGGGTCTGTTTCGAATTCCCGTTACACCAAACATATTCGCCCTTCAACCGTGGGGGCATTATCAAGTCACGGTCAATCCCACTTCGTAGGTAAAAGAATAGCCCAATAGTTAGTGGCGGATGGAGACGACTAGCTGCCTTTTCTCTAGTCTTAGACTGTTGAACTTGGGACAGCCTGCGCAGATAGCTCTTGTGTGTAGCTTTGCGCGAAATACAAAACAAGCCAAATCAAACCCAAAATAGTCAATCCTACACTTTAGTGTTTTAGTATGGATAGTTTTTGCGTTGCAGTACGAAAACCTTTTAATCTGTTTGCTGTGCTCATGTATTTTTTGCATATGCTCTCATTAATTTGATAGATAAAATGAAAACAACTCGTATATTGTTCTGGAGTAGCTAAATTTTGAATCATGCTGCAATTTTTATTTTCTTGTATAGTTTATATACTTTTTTCTGTAATGTTTGCTTGTTAATATACAATATTTATATTTTTTATTTATAACGTGAAATATTTTGTTTTGGGAAAATAAACCTGTTTATGTATACATCTGATGACAATTGCTTTGAGAATGAGCACAAATGGTAAACAAAATCTTATTTGTATCAGTAATAATGGGTTTTTGGATATTCGTATTCACTACTGTCGGTTGAGAATTCTCATATACTTCGAGAACATAAGTAGAAATAAAAATATTTGTTTTTACTTTATGAAAGATGTCTATTTAATTCCAATATTTGTTATGTAAACATACATTTGTCTTTTAATTTTAGATTGTGTTGATGTTTTTTTCAATTTATTTTTTTTACTTTACATTGTTTGATGAATGCAATAACAATAACTTACCACTATATAGGTTTATCAAAATTGTTTTAATACCCTATAACGAACCTTTGTCATGTATTTATTCATGTTGTGAATTTGTTTCTGTGCAAATTCCCAGAGTTTTGGAGCTAGCAGAACTAAATTTGGCGGGTAAACTCGAAGTGATACGGGGGTGTCTTAACCATAACAACAGTAACAAAACCATATATAATCTAAATATCTGCCATAATGAAGAAGAAAGGGATTTAAAATATACCTGGAAGATCACCCAGGCATAATGTTGGTCTTGAAGGTTTTCAGGGACATTGAACAAATCAAACATGACTGAGATACCACGGGTGTATTTTCCTAATGGATTTACTTTCGAACACTAACTCTCCTTAAAAAGTAACTGAAGATAACGAAATAATTTGATCGTACATTGGGATTGCTTCTGTGAATCATGAGGATTTCTTGGAACTCCGTGATGGTTAAAGGGTATTTTAGACTAACCAGCATCTGAATTACATATGAGAATAAAAATAAATTCGAAAGAAAATAAATTGAAGAAAGTGATGCACTTTATTTTGGTAGCTTGAGAACTGGTAAATTCACTTGGATGTTAAAAACGTATGTGAGGATCTCTCACTTTGTTATTCGAGAATTAGGGCATTAGGTTACTTAATCAGTTGGTGTGTCAGTTTCTGCTTAAACCTTTTCTTAGTTTGTATCCAGCACTAAATATATATAAAATATGGGGGGATTTGAGATGGATCGCGTATAAGACCATTTAACTCGATAAAACTGGAAACATTTGATGGTTTTGTTTAAAACTAGTTTAAAAACTGTAAAATGGAGTGAATGATGAACATTGATAATCTTTAATCAAACCTAGCCTTAACAATCACTTCCTATAATGATCACTAAATCCATTGAATACGTTATAAGTTCAAGTTTTAAGGACGTTTGTATAACATTTCAGTTTTGTATTGGTCATCCGCATTAATCTTATAATGCAAGGAGTAAAATGTTTTGTAGAAAAATAAAACTGACAATTTTTGATGCGTCATTATATTTATTGCTCTGAAAATAGAAATAAATTCATTTGTATTGTGCACCTCATATTTATTTTATGGACACAACTTTCCTATAGGTTGATTATGTAGTAAGTGTGAATGTCGAAACTTGTTTGCGAGGTGAGCCGATTTGTGTTGTGTAGGTGAGTTACGGAACTTGCTCTTCATAAAAAACAAACAAACAAGGTTCATACAGGGTGTCCAGAAATAACGTTTACACTCTTTGGATCATTATAACTTGCCTTAGTTATTGATTTTAACAATGAAACAAGAGACAAATGACAGCCAAAGGATTTATTTAAAGATTTAATATTGAAATCAAGAGAAAAAATAAATGAAATTCTTCCCAAGGAAAACTCTCCTTGGTTGAAATTGTAAAATGTCACAATTTGCTTGCTTCACTTCAGGTGTTCAAACTGAAATCCGTTTTGTTCCAGACACATCTCATAACGGAAAGAAATGGAAGTGCACACATCAAACACCATCTTATCTGATATTAAAGCAACTCTCAGTACGTCAGTTGTGGCCCTTTTTGCTCTGTAAACTTTGTCTTCTAGAAACCCCTACAAAAAGAAATCCATGGGTGTCAGATCTGGTTATCTAGCAGGAAATTCTACACTTTTTCTTCGTCCAATGCATCTGTCTGGCATAGATGCATCCAGATAAGCTCTCATGTCGCAATGGAAGTGGGGAGGAGCGCCATCCTGCTGGAAGAAACACTTCTTCAAATTGTTCTTGGATGCGTGGCATGACACTCTTGTAGCATGTTGAGATAATTCAATCCCATTACGGTGTCTTGGAAAAAGAAGGGTCCGATGAGTCCCCTAACGGACAGATCACACCACAGTCACTCCAGGCAAATTCAAATGTTCCTCTGTAACGTGGATTTTCTGTTGCCCAGTAGGTGCAGTTGTTTCGATTTACTTAGCCATTCAGCTTTAACGTTGCTTCATCACTCCAAACAATTTTGAGTGGAAATTCATCGTCGCCTGCACATCTAGCAAGATACCATTCACAGAACTCACCCCTTCGATCAGGGTCATCTTCATTCAAAGCGTGAACAAGCGATGGGATGAAACTTTTGAATTGGGAACGCTTCAAAATGCGATGAACGCTAGATTTAGGGATGCCTGTTTCACGAGACAGTTGGCGCACTGATTTTCTTGAAGAATTCAGAACATTATCAATGACCTCTTGCTCTCTTGTTGGGCTTGTTGATGATCTTTTTCGACAAGAGCGACCCTTTCTCATATGGTGGAGAGTTCCATGTTCATCAAACTTGGCGATGATGCGTGAAATGCTGGGGCGAGATGGCACATCCATATGGAACTTTCCAGTAAAACGTCTTTACACTTCAGCTTGGTTTTCGACTTTCTAAAAAGTATTGAGAATGATATTGTGCTCGATTGTAAGCTGATTATCCGCCATTTTTGGATACAAGTCAAATCTAAACCAAAAGAAACAATTTATTAGCTATACACAGTCAAAGAGTGTAAACGTTATATTGGGACACCCTGTATTCAGGTTCTGAATGGAAACGGTCCACTCTTCTACTTGGTTGCCGCATATTACTTAAATATGGAAGTAATTTTGATTTAATAACTGGAGAAATTTGGATTTTCAAAAAAATATACATAATTTCTTAGTGTGTGTATTCTTCCATTTGGATCTCAATAATATGAATACTGTTAGTTAACTGGGATGTGACAAACTGTGCTTGTCATGAAAGAGGTGAAGTTTGCAAGAGCGCCTTTTTCCATCCGTTTATCTATTAGAGCATTATTGTCTTAACAGTATCTTTGGAAAATAAAGCTGAGAAACAAATACAAAAACCTACGAGATTTCATTCGAATGCTAAAAATTACAGGAAATCGAGCGTGGAACAAGCGTGCAGAACTTGGGAGAGAAATTCGATAGACTTGAGAAGTGTTGCTGGAAAACGTGGAATCGACTTGTGTGCATCAGCTGTTTGTGCATGTGAAAAGCAGTGAAGCGAATAATGGACTTGCATTCTCTCTGCTTTGTCATCTGATGATCATTCTATAACGTAGGATTTAACAGTAGTTATACTCGAGTATACCCTAATGGAAAAGAAAGTCGCGCTGTATGTAAACTCATTGGCTTGACATTTCTTTAATATTTTACCTAGACTAAACTGTTTAGCGCGTTTTGCAGCAATTATTCGTCGATAGGAAAAAAAACACACACTAGAAACGAATCATTTCAACAGACTGTTTTATTATGTACACTTTTTTTCATTTTTAAAGCAAGGTTTTAATTGGAATTGCTCACATATGCACAAAAGCAGCTCTCATCTAAATTCATCCAAAGTTCATGATTTGTTTTTCTCGTTTTTCACTTGTCTTTAACTTTGAATTCTCAACTATGTCTTAAAACAATGTATAATTCTTGTGCAGTTTTACAAAAAATGTTCTACATCTAGTTTGAAATTTGCATTTGAATTATATGCAACAGGGAGCGATAAAATCTTGAAGCCTTTTTAAGATGTTCATTCACACGTGCAAAACATTGAAAAAATTGTCATCCATTTTGAATTCAACATTTGATATATATGCAAAGAAGTAAAATTTGTAATTTGCTTCTCCGTTGTTAAATATTAATTTAACTTGTGTTCAAGCGCAAAACATTTGACAGAAATGTCCATTTTAAAATGTTATTTTAATGAAAAAGAAATGACCAATTTTATTTTTACGTAACAAAATTATTTCGTATTTCTTAATTTTTTCAAGTATACGAAAAAGTATTTTCCAATCTATTTTGAAAGTTCTCTAGGAATTTTCCCATGTGTAATATGCCCAGTAATGGTTGTAATGTTTAATAATTTATTCCTTTTTTTTTGGATGTTGGATAAAGATTTGTATCGTTAAGTAGGAATATTTTTGCGTATATTAAGTTGAAATGCATAAAGTTTTGATAAGTATTTTTTTTACGCCTTAATATTTTTATTTGCGGTTTCTCTATGCTGTTTTAATTAATTTATGATTTTCCCCATAATTATTTTTTGTGTTTATCTTCTGGAGATTTCGTTGGAACTAGATCTGTGAAAGTTTGGCATCAAATGAATTTTTAATAGAGAAAACTAAGTAATTGTATCTTGTTGATAACATCAATTTCAAAATATTTTTAATTATTAAAGTAGTCTTTTAAAACTCATAACGTGGGATGACAAACGAGAAACAAAATACACAGATTTTCCTTATGTTAATATATTTTGACAATTTTTCGACTGCAGCTGTAACACATAGAAAAAGCTAAATGAACAAAAATATAAATAACAAACGCACGTTAAGTGTGTCTTCTACTCAGGCCTGGCATGGCCGAGCGCATTAAGGCGTGCTCTCGTAATCCGAGGGTCGCGGGTCCGTGCCCGCGTCGCGCTAAACATGCTCGCCCTCCCAGCCGTGGGGGTGTTATAATGTGCGGTCAATCCCACTATTCGTTGGTAAAAGAGTAGCCCAAGAGTTGGCGGTGGGTGGTGATGACTAGCTGTCTTCCCTCTAGTCTTACACTGCTAAATAAGGGACGGCTAGCACAGATAGCCCTCGAGTAACTTTGTGCGAAATTCCAAAACAAACAAACAAAACTCTCTATTAATAATTCTTACTATATACATTCGTTTATATTCGTTCCGTACGTTTCATTTTTTGAACTGTGCATGTGCTTTTACTGGAGTATAAAGATACTTCATGATCTAGATTATAATTATGCTAACTAACATCCAAAATAGGTGTAAACAGATAACTGGGGTTAAATTACAGCATATTTTATAACAAAATAAGAATTGTCCACCCTCGGAAATTTTAAAACTTGATAATATATTTGTTTTTACTTTTTAGTCATAATATTTCCAGTGTATCTGGAAGGTAAGTTTTACACATCATGGTTTGAAATGCCAAATGGAAAAACTACTTGTGTTATGAGGAAAAAAGAATTCCATTGTAACAATGTTAGTCGTGTTTCATATATCGAACAATCACTAGCGTATAATTAGAAACTGTAGCAAATAAACGTATGGTAATTCAAAATTTGAAAGACTTAAGCATCAAAATTAGTTTTTAACTTGCCCAAAGACTATAAATTAATAATGTTTTGATTACCAAAATAAATTTAAATGATTAGGAAACTGCAATCAAATAATACGTGTTTTCGTTTCTGAAATAAATACATAACTTCTCGTTATTTCGTGATTTTATAATCCTTCCAAATTGCATATTTGTATACATAGTTTGTGCCAGTGTGAAAGTTTGAAACTGTACAAAATCGGCAGTTTGTAAGACATTTACATGCAGTGTAATACTATAAAGTGTAATAGTCTAAAACGTTCTTGGTAGAATCAAATGTTTACGTAAGAATACGTTGTTGTAGGCTCGGGTTTGCTAGGTTTGACTCGTAATATGAGGGTCGTGGGTTCGAATCCCCGTCACACCAACTATGCTTGCCTTTTCAGCCGTGGGGGCGTTATAATGTGAAGGTCAATCCCACTATTCGTTGGTGAAAGAAGAGCCCAAGAGTTGGCGTTGTGTGGTGATGACTAGCTGCCTTCTCTCTAGTCTTACAGTGCTAAATTAGAGACGGCTAGCGCAAATAGCTCCCGTGTAACTTTGCGCGAAATTCAAAAACAAACAACCAAACGTTGGCTTGAGGCTCATTCGAATATAATAACACTATAGCACACACAAACAAAGAAATAGCCGAAGCTTTCAAAGACCAACTCCAAAATACATTTAAAACTCACACTGATCCAGACGTGAATACGTATTTTTACAATAAAGTCACAAATCACATGGTAAACAATAAACATCAATTTGAACCAATTTTTCCAGTAAACATACCTGATACAAATATAAGTTCTGATACAGATTATGCAAGCACATTACTAACACATGAAATATCCCTTCAAGAATTACTAGAAGCAATAAAAAACACAAAAACAAAGCACCAGATGAAGACGAAATACAAGCTATCCTCCTAAAAAAAGGGCACTCCGAAATTGTTTGACCACCTAAATTCACTTTTTAACCTATCTCTATTCTCAGGATACATCCCAGTTTCTTGGAAGCTTGCAAATATATTAATGTTCCATAAGGAAGAAAAGCCAGCGAATAAACCTAATAGCTACCGACCAATCAGCCTGTCCATCTCTGTAGGCAAAATTCGTGAAAGAATAATCAATAATAGACTCTCCACATTCTTGGAGATAACATTAAAATTACCAAAAGAACAAATTGGATTCAGGAAATTTAGACAAACGACAGACCACCTAATCAGATTAACAGAAACTATAATTGATAGGTTCAACAAAAAAGAATGTACAGTTGCTTGCTTCCTTGATATCGAGAAAGCATTCGACACAGTTTGGCACGATGGTCTAAGGTTCCGAATGAATGAAATGGAACTACCGCGAGGAATTATTCGCTGGTTATCTAACTTGTTGGAAAATAGAAAATGTTGAGTAAATGTTGAAGGAACTTTTTCTGAATACTTTACTCCACAAGCTGGTGTCCCTCAGGGAGGGGTGGTTAGCCCTATACTCTTCATCATGTATGTAAACAACATGCCACTGAGGGATCCAAATCATGGATTCACTTCACAGTTCGCAGATGATGTGGCAGTCTGGAAAAGTGCCGCAACACCCACGATAGCAGCCACGAACATATAACCACAACTAAATAGAATAAGTGAATACTGTCAAAAATATAGAATAAAAATAAACACAGCAAAAACACAACTCGTAGTCTTTACGAAATCGACCAAACACAAAAAACAACAGCCAGAACTATACATGAACGGCACTCTACTCCAGATTGCCTCATCGGCAAAATTTTTAGGTCTGACCTATGATTCTAAACTAACTTGGATCAATCATGTCAACGAAATTAAAAACAAAATTTGGCGAAGAACTAACTATGCTGGGAGTCTAACTGGTAAAAACAGTGGAGCATCTACAGATAACATACTAAAAATCTATAAAACATATATTAGACCCGTAATAGACTATGCAGCTCCAGCATGGATAACTGTAAGCAATAAATAATTAAAACTAAACTATAAACAATCCAAATCACACTCCGCGCAACTGCATACAGAGTTCCAAGAACTATATCATCCCAATTCATTCACAAAACTCGAACATACCAACCATACCAGATAGACTCCTACATATTACAATAATGTACTTTAATAAGAATTGGATGAAAAACGAATTAATGTGCGAACTAGACCGGTACCTCATACACGGTGAAGCTAGTCCTTAACATCTCTCCCCAGTTAATTTATATTTCAAATATAAAAATAAATAATAATAACAATAATAATTAAATTCTTTTTAGTTTATTTATTATCTATTAAAAAAATGCCACCAGCAAACTTGACATTCTGCTAATAGAATAAAAACTGTATACGAGCCAAAATACATGGAAATTGCCCCGAAAAGGACCAAATAAAAATTCTGTTCACAGTCAAAATCACAGTCAGCCAAAAATATAAGTACGGGGAAGAGGAAGAGGTTTTAGAGAACCTGACCCTCCAGGGTATGAACTTATATTACCAAAACACCGACGACATTCTTCTTGAGGCTTATTATACATGGACATTGCACTGAAAGGGATTAGAGTAATATACACTCTGAGCCAAAAATGAAGAAACTATCACTACCAAATTACGCAAGACCACATAAGTACGGGGTGGAGGAAGAGGTGAAAGAGAACCTGACCCTCCAGGGTACGACCATACAATATCCAAACACCGAGAGAGAGAGAGAGAGAACTTGAGGCTCATTAAGATTCAATAACCCACTGAGTTTGCTGCTTCTAATCCTTAAATGTCATACTAAGATGACAATAAAGCTAACACGCAACACATAAGCTATTACAAAGTGGTTTCTAGAAACTTTAAAATGGAAAACGAGGTTGAAAAGCTTAATTATTGTATCAACTAATAAGCCCTTCGGTAACCTTGTTTAACTTCATTCTTCAACTTAGTTTTCAAATTTAACATAAATTATGGGCAGTGGACTCGAGAATAGGTAGCTGAGAAATTTATGTTGTCGATATTCACAAATTCGGTACACATTTAACAACTTGTATGTATATGTATAATCTAAATAACACAAGTCTTTCACCTTGTGAGAAATATTTAAAATTTGTAATCATTGTAACGAGCTAATTGATTAATTGAAACAATTAACCATTAATATCTTTTATAAAAAAAACTAACTATGCATAATTAATAATGTCTCTTTCCTGTTTTACAAATATCAGAATTATGTGAAATAAGTTCAGTATCTTCTATTAAAAATAAAATTAATAAAAAAGGGAGATCAAATATAAAATATAAAGAAAAAGTTTTATGAAAGACAAAATAACTCCTCAAGTGTATAGTTTGGGCGCTGCTGAAAATTATTAGTAAACAACATATTAGCTTTGAAATGCTTGGAATGACAGTGGTGACATGTGACCGACCTGGCATGGGCGAGCGCGTTAAGGCATGCGCTCGTAATCTGAAGGTCGCGGGTTCACATCCGAGTCGCGCTAAACATGCTCGCCTCCCAACCGTGGGGGCGTTATAATGTGACGGTCAATCCCATTTTTCGTTGGTAAAAGAGTAGCCCAAGAGTTGGCGGTGGGTGGTGATGACTAGCTGCCTTCCTTCTAGTCTTACACTGCTAAATTAGGGACGGCCATGTACTATGTTCTTTAATGCTGCTTTTGCTGATGGGGATGTTCATTATATATTAGTTTGTATTTATTACTATAGTTTTCATAACATTATTTTGCATTATTAGCTTAGTATGTGGATTTAGAGTTAATCTAAATCTCCTAAGTTGACAAAACCTCGCTTCTTCTTGGTGGGTGTTTAGGTATGTTGGATTTTAGATACCCAGGAGGGTCAGGTGCGAAAAATATTTTCTATCCCAAACTTTCATGACGGTTACTGCTATGTTGTAGTGCTTTAGGGCCAGAGCAACCCACAACACTCCGGCCCTTTTCAGGGCAATATCCATGTATTGTCTTGAGTTGCCCCTTTTTTTTATTTTCTTTATATATTTTGTATTATTGTTTTTTAAATATATCTATCTATATATTTAACGAAAAAAAGGAAATAAAGAAAAATGAATATTATGCTAGTTATAAACGTCTAGTACATGGGACAAAACCGTGTGATCTTATTGGATTTACAGTCAAAAGTATCATTAATACCAGAGGCACTCATGTCGAAACTGGTGTATATATGAAGCTCCAAAATACTGTTTCCGTCATGTGACTACTGGTAGTTATTTGACTATTCTGAAATAAACTTTGTAGGATGATAGTTTTGAACAAGGGTCATGTAAATGGGAGGTTAACAACACCTCCGTCGTTACTGCTATTATTGAGCATTTATTATCTTTGGCGTAATTTAACGCTAACGCCATTCATAGATGGCTATACGACCTAATATAAAAAAATATTTTTTTTATAAGACAACATACACAAATTATATAAACGTCTGATATATGTCAGAAAGTACGCTAGAACTCTACAGAATGTAATGACAAGAAATGCACACCGTAAGTTGTACCTACTTTCAAGTTTGAACTGTGACTTTTCTACTTCTGCGGCCAACGACCCACCGTCAATTGATTAATCACGTGAAACACAGTGGAAGGACAAGTAATAGATGAATGTTGAAATCGCGTAACAGGAAGCATCTCCACTTTGGCCACTATCTTTCAGTACGAAGTCATCTTGACATTCACACAGCAGTTACTATGTTTTATGTGCATACATTTTGAGTTCCTAAACCTTATTGGTGTGGTGATAGTGATTACTATAACAATATAAGTAAATGGTGTGAAAGAGATTTGTGTTGTCATAGCATCCATTCCCCTTCATCCCCACATTTTTTTTAATTTCATAACTTGAACAAAGGACGGGTACACCAGTTTATCTTAAAAGTAGACGCGTAAAAACTTTAGTCCTGTCTTGATTTGATTGTAATTTGGAATTAAGTGTTTATCGCATTATCGCTACTGCAGCCCACTAGTATAAAGGCTTGTAACCCTAAAATCAGGTTTCGATATCTGTGGTGGGCACAGTGCAGATAGCTATTGTATTTGTTACCGTAATATTACTGTTTATGGGTAAAATATAATGCTGTGTCCACAATGGAGTTTATGTAGTTTTTTATTCACAGAGTGACTCTAATGGAGTTTATGTAGTTTTTTGTTCACAGTGATCCCAATAATGGAGTGTATGTAGTTTTTTGTTCACAGAATGATCCCAGTAATGGAGTGTATGTAGTTTTTTGTTCACAGAATGATCCCAGTAATGGAGTGTATGTAGTTTTTTGTTCACAGAATGATCCCAGTAATGGAGTGTATGTAGTTTTTTGTTCACAGAGTGATCCCAGTAATGGAGTGTATGTAGTTTTTTGTTCACAGTGATCCCAGTAATGGAGTGTATGTAGTTTTTTTTGTTCAGAGTGATCCCAGTAATGGAGTGTATGTAGTTTTTTTTGTTCACAGAGTGATCCCAGTAATGGAGTGTATGTAGTTTTTTTGTTCACAGAGTGATCCCAGTAATGGAGTGTATGTAGTTTTTTTTCAGAGTGACTGTTTCTATTGTTTCTTTCTTCCTCCTTCTGAACATTTTTCATTCGACCGCCATTCCCTCATTTCTTCACAGATCTAAAAACGTCCAAACGACTATTTAAAAGATTTTATGGGGTGAAAAATTAAAGAACTCAAAAGTGAAATGGGCTCCGGTCATATTTGCATCAATCAAGATGAAAATTGGTACATATAAATTTTCATACGGTCAACACATTGACAAAATAATGTATTTTCCAATTTTGAGTCTTTTTGGTTTTAAAAGGGAGTTCACAAAAAACTACAACGCAATTATTTGCGTAAAATTTGTTACAAAGATACTTTTCTACAGAATACGTGCACATATGTACAAAAATATGGATATATCCATTTTATTGGTAATTTTAATGGGGTTAATAGCTTAAATAAACTGATAATATTGGGAGTTTCTGTCGATTATTTAGCCTTATTTCAACGATTTTACGTGGAATGTAACACAAAGATACTTTTCTACAGGCAACACACATTGACAAGGAAAAGTGTTGAACTTGTTCTTTTTTATTTGTTATAAGGGGACCACTATGTCACGAAGACCGTAATTTTAGGTTGTGTATTCGACCAATTTACGTGATATTTGGTGCAAAGACACCTTGAGGTATCAAACAGTGACATAGATAGTTTTCAATTTTTTTATTTTATGATTCTTATAGGGTCAAAATTGGCCATTTCAGGATTGTGTAGTGAAAACATGTTGCATTCGTCCGCGAATGTTGGCTGTTATAATTTTATCTATTTATTAATTACTGTCTGTATTTGCTCTTGGAAACAATGCTGTTTCTACTATTTAACGGAAGTGAAGTTGTAGTTTTTAATATACTGGATATTTAGTTTGTAGCCGTTATTGTTTGTTGGGTGTATTGTGTTCTGGTGTTACTGTGTATTGTAATCAGTGTCATTCTTTATCGTGTTTTGGGAAAATAGCATTGTAGGTGTTTTATATTATAGGAGGAGGTTGCCGACCCCTGGTCTAGTGGTTTGTATTCCAAATTTGTAGATCTAGAAGATGTTTTGCGTCCTGTTGCCTCAGATGCGTGTTGTGTACTTGGGGGTCCTTGAGTTTTCCATTAGAGATGATGGCCAAATCGTATTATTTGGTCAGGCAAAATTGTTCAAAAGTTGGTGATGGGTGCTTTGGTACTTTTGACCAGTTACCTTCATTCTTATCAGTTACTTCAGATAAGGAATGGCTATGCGAATGTAACTACTGTATAATGTTATGAACTGCATAAAATGAATTTTAAATAACGAGTTTGAAGTTAATTACTCGTGTTATAAAAAAATATTTACAGCCGCATGTTATTTTGCAGAACAATGAACTCCCCTCATAGTGAACAGCCCGACCCCGACGCTATTAAGATGTTCGTGGGCCAAATTCCAAGATCCTGGGATGAAAACGATCTTAAGAAAATATTTGAAGAGTTTGGAGCAGTCTACCAGATCAACATACTACGAGACAAAATTACTCATCAGAGTAGAGGTATAGTAAAGACCAGTCTGTCCTACCTTTTAGCGATTTATGTTCTGTTGTGCGTATAATGTCTACATAAGCAACATTAATATGTGCAGAAATATTCAGGACTCTATTGCAAATAGAGTAAAAAGCGCATGCGCAAATCGGAAGAGAAACTGGGCAAAAATAACTGTTATTGTGACGCCACGTATTCTAGTCCAAGTCAAACTAAACTATTAATAGCGTTTTTGTTTTTGTGCTCAGTGTGTCAACTTTGTATGTCACACAATGAACAGATTCATAGCTTGATAGATGTTCAGCCAGAACTGTGGTCTAAAAGGTTTTATCAAAGAATTTGAAAAACAAACTTGTAAATTTCTTTTAGTGTTTTGTTGTGATCAAAATTAATGTTTTAAACGAATATGTTGTTATTACATTTTAAGTATAAATAGTTTTTCATTTTGTTGTTTGAAGAAACCCATAAAGGTAGGCTTAAGTCTTGCTCTTATAAAATATGAGAAAAAGTGTTGCCGGAAAGGCTATCTGCAGTTTTCTGAATAAACTATAATTTCTGGTTTCTTGGCTTGGCCATTATTTTCTTGATGTGCAGTTTTCTTAACAAAACTCATGAAACTTTTGAAACTGGTACTTATTGGTAAACATTAACCCTTAGAGATTATCTCATATAAAGGTTATGTTAAAGTTTTTGCCGTTTTTTATTAAGAGTTACTAAATAATTAGTCTGTGGTATTCTTTGTGCTAAGGACTGTTTAACATTGGATAATCACATCGTAAGAAACTGAAATAAGTTTTGTCACTCAGTGTTGTCATTTTGTAAATCGTGTGAACGAGGAAGTATCTTAGCAAAACTGTGGAAATATTTTTCTGTATATAAAATAAGCATTCATCTTCCATAACAGAATTTAATAGGAACAAACGAAATGATACAAATTTTGATTATTTTTGTTTTTCTCACCAAATTCACGTCATTGTCCCCATGGTTTTCTCGAGTGCGGTTGTCTATCAGTTGGAGTGATTTTGAAAACTTTATGAGTTTGTCTTTTGCTAATTCGCATTGTGTGCGAGTTATTTTTTGTTCGTCCACGAAGGTTACCCATAGCTTTGGAGCTGGCGGAATAAAATTTGGCGGGCCGAATTGGGGTGGATTTCACGTGTCCTTATGAGTGGGCTTTATGGGACTAAAACGAGCCATGTAGGTCACCCAGGGATAATAGGAGTCTAAAAGTAGGTTTTCGGAGTCGCTGAATCCGAATTTGGCATCGGATCTTATGTTTCTGCTACTGAACTTCGGAATTTTGGTGGTGTCAGTGGAACCGTGTTCGAAGACCGAACTTTGCATATGTATTTAGGTGTCACGAGCGAGAGTTCTAATGCATACGAACCCCTTCTTACCCTTGAGATAAGTATAGAAATAATAGCAGAAACAATGGAGAAGCTTATCAATGTATTGGAGCTTCTATGGAATATGAGGGGACCTTTGATCCCCGCGATCTGTTGCGATGATAGAAAATGCCAGTATATTATTAGTCATAGTATTAGGTGGGGCGGGAAATAATAGCTGTTCATATTACGAATTACTCATCATAGCCTGAAACATATTTTGTAACAGAGTAAGAGAGTTTCATAAGCACCTAACGTAGATTTTTGAAGTTTTCAAAAGCTTCAGGTGGGCCAGAAAATAGCATCTCTAAAGTAGGTAATTAGCTAGTAGCGTAACAGCCAAATATTCTTCTAATTCCAGCCTCAGAATCGCTAGCTCACCAATGTTTAAAGTTGTTGAGATGACTTACGCACTTTGTATTTTAATTTGAGGAATACAGAGGTTTGGCGTTTTACTAACGTTAACACATGATGTGCATCAAGACGGCTCATCATACCAGGCGAATACTGATTCCTTCATACAAGCTAAAGACAAGTATATATTGTAAGACTTTATAGCATTATTTAGTTTAAATGGTTTAATTCAAAACTGAGTCCATGCAAATAAAAGGAATTTAACTTTTAGATAAGTTTTTCTTGGAGAAAATATATGGTACTTGTATATGAATTTGTCTGTGCTTTTGTGTATTCTTCCCTACTTTGTTTCTGCAGGTTTTGGCATTATCATTCTTATATAATACTTATTTAAAAAGAAAAAAAAAATGTACTAGAACGTGTTACGTAAACTTTATTTCCATTTTTGTGAAAACAAATGTTTGAACGTTTCCTATCGTTTTCCTAAACATGGGAAATTTTCCATGTCTGTTCAGAACAATGGCGAAAAACACACATTTATTATTATCTCAAGAGTCATTTTCGTACTAGCGGTTCTTTGTCAGAATTGAAATTTATTAAAGATGTCACGTGTCCGTGGCGATGCTTAGCATTGTGAGATATAAGTAGTGTCAGTTGTGATGAAAGACTGCCGGATATCAGGCTTTGATATAAATACCGCTCAATAGATACGGCAAAATGACAAGTAAGAAATGGGTATATCTAAAGGGAACTGACAATTGCCTCTCCAGGACATTCAGATACCCTACCAGGTCCAATCATCATCATCGGTCACTTGTTGACAGTGGAAAGGAGAAGTAGCAGATGATTGATTTGGAAAACGACAAAGAAGTTTTTTTTTTTATCTCTCCCCTATTTTCTTACAGTATTTCAAATAAATTTCGTCTGACCGGTAGCTGGGGCTTCAAGGTTTGAAGTATGATTTTTCAGATGTTTATCAAAAACAGCTCCAAACTAACCTATGTAGTTTCAGTCAGGTGTTCTTGTGTGTGGTTATTCATTTGTTCCTTAAACTGTTCTTGGTAAAGAGTCGTTCGTAATTATGTGCGAGGAAAATATAATACATGAGAGCACGTTGTAACAAAACAAATCGAACCTTGCTGAGACGCTGACGCATCTGTTTTTAGGGAAAAAATGCAAGATGTGTAATTCTCATTATTACAATACACAAAAAAGTGTGTGTTGCTAGTATTAGACTGTTTTAAATTTTATCATGCTGTGATTACAAGAGATGTTCATAATGTAACTTTTTGTATTGTTTAAGAATCTGCATAAAAAAACATTCCAACTTGACAATAGCCCAGGTGATATACCTGAAAGTAGTAGTTTGAAATCTTACCATTGTAAACATTAAGTTATGTTCGCACTTTCAAGATCTTTTTAACATAAATTCCCCATGAGAAAGCTCTACACACAGTTTCATCGTTTATTGAATTACGTCTTTATATGAATATAGATGCTATATTAATGAATATAACATCTGCTTAAATCATACTATCGCACTGTATACGTGCATATTAAATAGATACTGCTCTTACCTCATTTAAGTAGGTTTCAAGTAAGTTTGTCCTAACATTAGAAGTTGACACGAACTATTTTATAGACCGAAGTAAGAAATTAATTAGGCTTGTACCGTTATTTGATACTGAAGGTTTATAAACAAAAGGTGAATTAGGTTTATTTTCAAGAATTGGTGTTTTCAAACAGTTTATAATTCGAAACGAGAATGAGCAAATGAGTTGAGCTCTTTACGAAAATATAAATTTGGAATGATTTAATCCCATTCATAAAATAAACTAAGTCTACTTATAGATAGTATTAGTTGATTTCCTTATACGTTTATAGGAATTAGATTTAACAGGACATTAGAAAACGAAGGTGTGCACGCACACGTATTGATCTTGTTTAAATAAACATTTTACTTTTATTGAGAGAAGTGGACCGAGTTTAGAACTGGTTATAGGAAATAATTTTTGGTAAAATAGTTTACACGTAGCTTTGAGATAAACCAGTAAAAACTAAAAACGGGTAATCTGAATGACTTCTAACTAAAGTATAATAAAACATGATAAAAGGATCAAACTGTTTCTTTTGATGTTGTTCTAACCCTTTTCAACTCGTAGGAATTTGCACTGGACTCATAGATTAAATACGGAAGTTATTCAGCTGCGCGTTCACTATTCCACTATAGTAGAAAACAGGTTCGTTTCCGGACCCCACTTGCATCGCTGGTTAGAGCAAAAACTGAAAAAAATACTGAGGACTAGTTATTTGGGCGGAAACGAAGAGACTTGAATTGTATGTTAATTGTGTGCTTCCTGGTGCTGCAGGGAGCAGAAGGTGCAGGGCTAATAGTAAATTAGCTGAAGTCGCTCTACCAGAAGCATAGACTGAGGATATAAAATAGCCGTGTCCACAAGTTCCTTCCTTTTGTTTTGTTGATCTTCGTTCTTAGTGTTTCGTCGAGTTAGGCCACCGACATAAAGACAAACGTTTCTTTCGTGATTGCATTTTTACTGGCATTGCGTATGTGTAATTTTCCTGTTGTGTATTGTGGTTTGAAGGAAAAACGGTTTGGCAGGGGTACTGGAGAAGGTAACCAAGTTCATTGTAAATACATGAAACTAAAGAAAGTTTATATAACAAGTAAGAAATTATGTAGTTTTCTTTACGGATTTCTGTTGAATGGCCGTATCTGATGTTTCGGTTTACTTTCGGTAATACTTAAACAGTATTAATGACGGCTTTCTTATTATATGGTATGACATCAAGTACAAGTTGGATGTCAAAATACTTTTCACGAATTACTGGCGTCTCTTTTTTTTTTTTGCCATACCGCTTTTGTACGTCATTTATGAAGTGATCAAACTGAATGAAGTGTTACGCTTTTTATTGTTACATATGGCTATTTCATGTGGCGTTTATATAAACTGTTGTGCCTTTCAGCACTTTTTAGGATTCAATTGCATACACATTGACCATCAGCATTACACAAATTTGAACTTTCAAAAATAGCACAGGCATGTTCACTAATTTTTTTCACTCGTCATTGTAAAATGTTTTGTTTAAAGGAGTATAAAGCTAAGACAAAATGTTTGATTCCGATAAGTAACACACACATTATGCACATTATTTTGGGAAAAAAAAACACGTTATCCTTTGATAGCCTTAAACAAAGAATTTTAATAAAAGTAGAATATTGTTTCGATACCTTTAGTATTTTGCATTTTCTGTTAGTTTTGAATAAGTTTTCGGAAAGTTCTGAAAATTCTCTAAAATTTTCTTTTTTGAATTGTGCATAGTAATCCCTTTGCAGACGCGGTATTTCTGACACGTTCAAAACTATTCCAGAAGAGAACTAGTTTGATTGCTAATAGGTTTTGTACAGTACCTTTTTAATAGAGATATGTCACAAGTGAGTTTATTAAAGAACTATTATGCGAGATCGAAAGATTATTGACATTCACAGTAATGAAAGGTCAGGTGTTATGTGGGGGGGATTATTAGACCAAAAACTCAGTTCAAGAAACAGAATAACTATATTCACAAATACACTGTATAATCTTATAATCTGATCATTTTGGAATAATGTTCTTATGAGAAATTTTATGGGTCGTTATTGAACGGTTCTGTAGATGGTGGGGTTTAGACACTGAGAAACACAGATGAAAGATACTTTATCATTCACTTTTGCTGACAGGACGTTTCACTTGGATGTTTTCCTCCCATCAGTTCTCCTACCACTTAATTAAGTCTTTGTGATAAAAGTTTTATTGTGATTTAGCACTCAGAATGCTTATCAGGAATAAATGTTAAAGGCATTTAATAGACCTCCTCGTGCTAATGAGATCAGTGACGTGCTATTCTTGTACCCAATAGCGTAGCAGACGAGATTAACGTTCTATAGACATTTCCGCTTGAAAATGGGCTCGTAAGAGGATCTTTTGTTAATGTTTCAGTAGTGGATTGTACTTTTGAATTACTTTTTAACATTATAATCCCAGTTAACCATACTGGTGACATCCTGGAATTGATGGTGATATGAAAATGTATTTGGTGCATGGTGATGAAATAAGGTAGATGCACATAAATATGTTCATAAAGAAAATTAAAAGTCTTGCCTGATCCCTTAGTAAGAGTTAGGCTAGCCTGCTTTGATAACGATGCTTTCTTTAAGTGCTTAGTCCGGTTTTAAATAATGTTTGCTGCGTGAAATAAGGAAATAATAATAATAAGATTGGATGCTCGCATGTTTGCCTATGGATTATTTTCGTAATAGCTGTAACTTTTTCATATCAAGTGCAGTAAACGTCAAAGCTAACGATATGAAAACGTATGAAGCCTTAATGTATAGTAGCATTCATAGCTGCAGTTGAACGTGGAAGGATTACAAGGTTTTTTAATGCTGTGATATTTCCATGGTTGCTTCTGAGTGCTTTTCTTTAGAATATTTTTATTATGCTAGAATATTTTATCAACACTTAGTTTTAAGGCATCTCTTTACTATCATGTGAGATGGGGAAAAGAAACTGGGAAAAATGGCTTTATTAGGGGTACTTTATGCGCTTATTATTTATCCATTGAAGAAGTAAACGCAGTCGTTCTTTGAGAATGTCTGAAGTGTATACAGAGTACTGTTACAAAATCTGAACTTAACATTTTTTGTAAATAAGCAAAAGTTACAAGTATCACCAAGAAGTTGGGTGAAAATATAAAACCTGATTCAAATACACTTCAGACAAAACAAAACGATGTAAAAATATATAAAACGAACAATAAATTCATAAGTGCTCCCTATCACTCAAAAAGCACTTAACATAGTCCATCTCTTTAATTATATAAATTACTGTTTGATAACAGATGGAGAGAATTGAAATTATTAAAGGACCAGTTTCACGGTCTCACACCCATAATGTCCTGAACCTAACTGTACTTTCATTGTACACAATCAATTATGTGAAAGTAATTAGGTGTGATATAATCAGTAAAAGATTAATTATCAACCACAAGTGAAGCAAAATATTTAAGATCAATTTCAAAGAATAACAGGACAATAAAATTTCAAGAAATTAAAAGTAAATAAAAATGTTTTTATCCAGCAGTACGTAATCAAAAACAGCCTAACGTTATATGAGTATTAAAGCAGATGAAGAGAAATACACCGTAGTATTAAGAAAGCAACGCATCTAAACATTATATAACAGTCAGGCCTTAAGGCTAGTCGTTGGAGCTTCAACTTTACTGCCAAGTTATACCAAATTTCTTTAGTTTAGGGAAACAGTGGTGAGAGAGGCTCACACGTCATTAACTCGAGTTAATTTACGGTGAGACTAAAGAAAGCATTTCTGAGATTGTCTTTCTACAAAATTCATCGAATTCAAGCTCAAACAACGACATGCACTTCTTCAGTAACACACAGTTAATTATTTAGTATTCAAACCTTTGAGCTAATAATTACTAACTGTGTTTTACATGTACGAAATACTCAACCATATTATAGGTACCAGGTACAACTTCATTTATATACTAATTGTACAAATTTATCCTAAACTATACTGATTAAACAAGAGAAATGGCAATCGTACTTATATCAAAGTTGAGGCGTTCAGTTTTAGGTTAGAAATTTTAATTATCTAAGAAAAAATCACTACGACTGAAGAGACTGGAGAACTCATTTTTTTTTTTATCTTGGAGACTGAACTTTCAGCTCTAGGCACGAGTTTTTGTTTTCTTTGTATTCTTACGAGTTACCAAGTAGTGTGCAAGTGTGTCTGATACTTTATTTGGAAATATCTGCAGCTCATCACGGTTTTTAAAAATAAGAGCAAATACTCTCAAGTAATTGGGTATTGTGATGGCAAATAAACTGGTTGCCTCCTTACTTATACTACAATCCCAGTCTCTAGTAATGAATCTTGCATCAAAGTGCTATCATAAAAGTTTTAATAGCTTTATTCAGTAACTTACCATTCATTGTCAAACTCGTAACTTGCGTTTTTCTCCGCGTCTTTACAGGATGCTAAGTTTTGGTTCTATTTTTGCATCTCTTTTAACTCGTGATTCTCAGTGCTAACTAGCTAGCTTAACTATGCTTCGCTTATTGCTTAACTTAATTTTGAAGTACAGGCGTCCTTCTTATGTGATTTCCTTGTGTGCATACCTTCTCCGGAAACCTAAACTTTCTTTGGTTTCTTTCTTAACACCGAATAAACTGTAAACAACTATTTAAAAATACCAAATGCTTCAATTATCAGACAATAAATAAGGAAAGCACTATAAATATAAGAAAAAGTCTGCAAATATGGAAACATTTTTCAATTACCCCACTAGCTTTGTTGTAAGGCTGAGGGCTGATTGCTAAAAAGCGTGTTTCGATACTCGTGGTTGGCACAACACAGATAGCCCATCGTGTAAGTTTGTGCTTAATTTTTCTACAAAATTGAGTCGCTTCGAAATTGGTCTTTATTGTCTCCCCCGTTTTTGTTTTAAGAAGACAGTAAAGTAACTCAGTTTAAATACAAGAATAAAATCATACTTCTTTTAATAATATTGAATTGAAGGAAGTTAAAGAAAACGAATGTTACAGTGGTATATAAAATCATGATATTTTAACCCTTGAAGATGAACCAAAGCATGTTAAAGTGACGGAAGTCTTTGCATGTGACAGTCAACGTTGAGAAATAACAAAACAACAAACATTTATTTAATGGAGTGTTACATTTATTGGAAAATAATACGTAGATTTTAATTACAAGAACCCCATAGCCGTTAAATTTGAGCTTTTCGATTTTTTACTTAGAACAGCTTCATATTAGTCCATAGCAAAAATATTCAGATTTGTTATAGACTGATATGAAGCTTTTTAACTTCAACGAAGGTTCTAGGGATCATATTATTATATAGAAAAGGAAAACTGTATACGTATAATCTGTAATTTCTTTTGTCATTGATAAATAAACTTATCAAAAAGTAATTCTGTTGATCAAATAAAATTCTAGTTTCTTAGTGTATATAGAAGAGAATGCTTATATCATTCGAAATGTCTTTGGTTAATGAGTTTTAACTCAAAATCCTGAATTAAATGAATTTTATTTTGTGCCTAGTGCGAAATAAATAATTTCAAAGTAAATTTTAGGTATTAAGATTTATAATAAATGAAGACTAGAGATGATGTATAAATTACATGCTTACGCCGAGGTTATCAATTGATTGACACCAAGCTTAATCACGTTTGATTTCACAATCAAAACTACTTCTAGATGGAGAGTCTGCAATGAATAAATCACTATCTTCTGCTGTTGGGTTAAATATCGTTTATCTACCTTTCTGGAAGATACTTTACTCACTAATTTTATCTTTCTACTGTTAAAAGCTAGGTCGTGTAACTACTTTTGAAAATAGTTCATAATGTAACTACAGCAGAAGGCTTCGAAGGTATACTAAGAAGCTTTCCAATTTCTATTCCCACACACTGTTCTCTGCTCTAGATTTTTAGCTAATTTGCTCGTGGGCTTTATAAATGTTATCCTTCCTAGGGAAAGTTAACTTTATGCTCGAAATTTGTTTTCAGATGAAAGGATACTGAATTTTTGTTGTATGCTCATGATTGGAATTTACTCTTTAAAAACTAGATGAAGTTTGTGGTGCTACCGGGAGATTACCCAGAGTTGTTCCTTTCAACCTTTTGTTCAGACAATTTCAAAATCATTTTGATGACATTTTTTGCACATCTAGTGTACATCCTACTAGAAAGAACAGAAGTATATGAACTGAGAATATGTTTTAGGTTCTTTCTTTTTGCATGCAAAACGACAATCTATTGAGATTTGCTGCTGTTGGAAGTGGGTGATAAGTTTTGACTTCTGTATGAATGAATTTGCAAAGGTACCATTATCAAAAGAATGCTTCAAGACATATATCGTTGTTCAGTACTATCCCACTTTGTTTAATTTACCTCCACAGCTGTATCCAATCTGCTTTTGTCTTCTGCAGAGCCAACTTTTATCACATCTTCTCGCTGGATGTAGATTACTACTTGTGGCATATCCAACCTAGGTCCTGTCACTCCAACTGAGTTGCACTGACTATCTATTTGTACTTCAATCTTTACTCAAACTTTTCCACTACTACATTAGTTAACTGACCTGATTTGATATATGATTGAGCATTGTTAATCACTAGATCTTTGGAATTTCTCGCTATCATAAAGAATCTTGCCTTTAGCTATTTGAACTGTTCGACAAGGCACAACACCACTAAGGATAACTGTGCAACTGCTGTTGATGTCGACATTACTTAAAATGTTAAACTCTTAACTATCTCTTGACATACTTCTTAATTTTACATTCCGTTGCTTCTACATAGTTCGTAGCTATTTCATATACAGCAATATGTCATATCTTTGGCAAAATTTCAGCTTGTCAGTTGTGGTCAGTGAATTTAAAACTCTTTTTTAGTTTGACTCTTTTTGTATCAATATTCCAAATTCTTTCTCAGTTCTTCCTCGCTTTTCTGTTTCAGACTTCATTTTACTCTAAATCCACGAGTTCCTCAAGTCTGCCGTGGATTATTTTATACTAATCCCATACAGAAACAAATATGTATTAACATGTACCTATTTAACACACCCTTCAATGATTTTTGAAAAATGTCAAGATCTCTGGTTACTTAAATTCCTTATTCAAATATTATTAGTAATAACGTAAAATCGAACACATGCTGTAAGAATGAAGTGACGCGTGATGTACTGAACTGACATAACATTACATTTGTCTTTGAAAAAGCTTATTTTGTTGTTTTCACTGATTCTGATTTAACAGGAGAATCGTTGTAGTGAATGGCTGGTTAAAAAGTTAGAGGTCAGTATGTATAGACGATCCTGAATAGTAAGTTTTCAGCATTCGTTAATGGAAGATTGTCTCAAATTCTGTTTAACCCATGAAATAAGTATTGAATAAATCGGCTTGTTTATCATGGTTTAAAATATCGCATAAAATGTCTTTTATGATGGATATTTAATGTCCTTTATTTCTTCTCAAAAATATTTTCCAGCGCTTGAAAAACAACTAAAAAACGGGTAACTCCCAAAAGTTTATATTTTTCTATACAAACAGTTTTCTGTAGTTTTGCTTGCAGTTCTCTGATTTTTTCCTCGGTAAAACGCAAATTAAAATAAAATGATTGCTCAGATTATCCGAAACTTGCCTTCCTAGTGTATTATTGTGTTTACTGTTTATTGTTCGCAGTTTTTACATGTTTCCTAAAGTTTAATTTGAATTTGATGTTTCTCATGCAACTCAATTGACAGTATTGTTGCTCATGTAAGATCAGGTTTTCAATAAATAAATTGTGTAACTTGTGAGTCAAACTTGAAAGAATGGCATTCCACTTTTTTATATCAAATATCTGAGTGACCTTGCGCCATTGTGTGTATTTTGAAACATTAATGTTGTGATAAGCAGGTTTGAAAATATTGATAATATTGTAAATTGATTTATAACACATCGAGTTTTTCTTTTTTAAAAATAATGTTATTTTCCCACTCATATTAACATTAAATGTCGAAGCATATCAGTATAATATTCACTGTTCCTCCCTAAACACACACGTCAATGTGAGAGATAGTTAAACCACCGCCCATATTTAGTCGTGAAGTACCACTCATGTATGATGAATAGATAGTGTTTCCATTTTAATTATTGTTTTTACTACTTGAAGTTACCGTAAAAAGAAACCGCAAACTTTAAGAGAGAAAGTCGGCTCAGGAGGAGTTAGTTCGAAGTGTAACAAATGCATTTGAAGTTCCGGCATTATAAGAGGAATCTATGACAGAGTAAAGTGAAAGTTCTTGCTAAATGCATTAATATCTCATGAGAAGCGAGAGGTGTGGTAAATCTGATTGGTTGAAATGATTCCTTTCGTGTGTTATGTGTAGTTGATGAACATTTCTCGAGCATATTAAGAGAAATGTTGAGTATTCATGGACAACCTTTTTCTGTTTAACGTTTCTGTAGGTGTACAATATAGGCTAATTTAAACTTACTGCTTTGTCACCGATATGTGTTTTTTTTAAAATTATGAAAAAATATTATGAATATACAGATTAATACTGTATTTCTTTTAAAAATCGCATAATTGAAGTTGTATTTTAATTTTTTATATAGTAACTTATGAAGCTAAAACAAATTCTGTTAGGTAATATATTTTAATATTTAGTCTAAAGAAAAAATATCGCACAAACAGACAACCATTACTGCATTTCAAAATTTACAATACTTTTATTTTAAACCTATGATATTTTACCAAAGCAATCTCACATCCGTAAAACTCTCGAATTTGTAACCTACATCTGCATTTAAGGATTTTACCTGATAATATTAGAATTGTTGATTCATTGTTTTACTTTCTGCAAATACGACTTTCATATCCATCATACACAAACGTAGTTTTCCTGTTTTGTAGAAAGCATGAATTTATATAGTTCTTTGGAAGAATTTGTTTTAATACTCAAAATTACTTTTTATAATTAACATTTCATGATATTCCATAAAAAGTAAAATCGTTACATGTAACGACTGTTGGAAACAAAGTCACAAGTGTTGTAATAGAACGAAAAAACATTTTGTGAGACGTCTTCGTTCGACTAATTGTGATATCATAAAACTTATGAATTAGTCAACTTACTTTACAGAGTCCCTTTTACATGACAATTGTGTTGTATAATAATTTCATTTACTCTGACAAGATTTCTTGCTCTTTTAAAACTAACGATGTTAAATGGTGGGAACGGGCCCCAATACCAACAGCTGGTATATATATATAAGGTTGATATCTTGGAATGCCAATCCATCGCAGGTTGACTTCCTTCCATCAGCTAGTTGACAGCTGGGCAAAATGAAGCAATCTGAATAAAAAGCCTTGTCCAAAGACATAAGAAGGCGTGAGCTGCTTTATTACTGAGAGAAACAAAAGTCTACAATTACTTGAAACCCGTATTTAATCATCTGTTGGGTGCCGTCGTAGCGAACGACATTTTCGGTCGTAATCCCAATAACATTTTTTGAAGTTTTGCCAGCTTAAAAGTATTCAGGTTAGTCCTAAATTCTTGCAAAAAAACAACATAACCATCAATGAAAAAATATATTTAAGTATAATAATAATAATAATAATACAAGAATATAAAGTGCAAAGGAAGTTTTGTGTGCGAAATCTGTAAAAATACGGTTAAATTAGTTTGTTCAAGTCTGTATGAAAAGTTACATAATATACAGTTTATAAAGAAGTGAATTGATTCTAAAACTAAATAGCTCTCTCGGGAACACAGCCCAAAAATACAGGGTGGTCGCTAGAAAAGCGGAAAAATTGTCAAACAGGTATTTATTTTTATAAAGAATAACTTTTACAAAGTTTTTTAAAGGCATATGTTATATTACACTCATAGATACTCGAAATTATTTAAATCGTGCATTTTATTCATGATGTAAAGAAATCACAATAGAAATGAGTAAGCACGCATTTTATTCATGATCTCATCTGACCCTCAAATTTTCCGCTTTTCTAGCGACCACCCTGTAGTAGTAATTGGAAATAATCTAAATATACAAGGTTTGTTTAGATATACAATACCATAACAATAAATCAACATATAATGAAATATCAACAATGGTAACTATTCTAGTGCTTAGTTTCTAAGCATTACTCTATACATAGCTATTTAGACCGTGCTGTACTCTGCACGATATTACAGGGCTTGTAATTTTTAGCGAGAGTTAATATTAACGATTGTTCCTCTGCAGTACAGCTCTAACTTTATGAACTTACAACGTTAACACTCGGGGCTCGATTTCCCTTGGTGGACATAGCAGATAGCCCAATGTACATTTGTGTTAAAAACAAACAATAATTGCAGTTTACCGATATAAAAAAATTGTGCTTTGCTTCCTTGTCATCTCACGTAGCTGCACCAATCTCTCATATGGGATTGAATTTTCTCGCTCTTACTTTTGACAGTGAAACGCAAAAGTTAAAATAAAAAGTTAATGCCACATGTATATTTTTTCTAAGGTCTTTCTATTCTGTCTATCTCTCCATAATGAAAATATATTTTTTTTATAAACCACGAAAGTAAAGAAATTAACTAAAAAGTTTAAAGTTTTAGTTACTCATTGAAACTTAATTAACAATTATTATGAATCGGTTCAGTGGGATTGTGGTTTTTGAGAGGGAAAATAAAAAAAATCTTATAATTTCAAGAGAAAATATATGGAAATAGGCGAAAAACTTAAGTAGAAGAGATACTAAATTTTGCATTTGACCTTAATATAAAACTATAATCAAAGCAACAGTTCTTATTTTTGCTGGTAACTGTAACGATAGAACTGGTTAATTTTACACCGAATTCAAGAAAAATCTTCTGTTTCTAATATTTTTTACTTATAAGAATAAACAATAGGGAATAATCAGTCGCCACGGTACCTAATTTCTCTAAGCAGGATTAAGAGTATATTAATATATGACATACCTCTCTTTAATAGCTGCACTTTTGTGCACCACCTTGACAGGGTTGGGTTGGGTGTATAATCCAATTCGAGTATATTACTTATCAGGATCTCTACAAGTCTACCCTCAAATTGAAATTCTTTCAAGCAGTGTTAGGGTACCCAATATATGATACCTTAAGCGTGGTCAAATACATCAATTGTTGTTGTTTTGAATTAAGCACAAAGCTACACAATGGGCTATCTGTGCTCTGCCCACCACGGGTATCGAAACCCGGATTTTAGCGTGTAAGTCCGCAGACATACCGCTGAGCCACTGGGGGGCAAATGCATCAAACGAAAGTTGGAAAAAAAAACAACACCCAAAGAGCTGTTCTTTGAGCCGTTTTGCCGTGGGTAGAAATAAAATTATGGTGGTGTAATGGTAATTTTGATAAGTTCAGAGTATTCTGTAAAATGCTTCATCTTATAAGCGGTTGACATTAAGATGTAGAATATCTTGTAGAATTGAACAAGTTTAATGTTCAATAGTATGGTTATTGAAGCTTCACTTCCGAAGAATGAGGTTTTTCGATAACATTTTAATGTTGACTGTTGTGCTGTGAGAGAAGTGAAGGCTATAGCATAACTTGTTCGGAATGCTTTAACTACGAAATGAATTTTATTTTAATGTTTAACTTAAACATGCTGTTATAATTAGCTTTAGATGAACAATATTTATATGTATGAAAATCCAAGTAATGTGCATTCTTTGTCGTAAAATGTTTTTGAGGAGGAGTTATGGTGGATAAATTACTTTAGCATTATGGATAAAATATGATACTGATATTATCAAGACACCCAGAAATGTGACTAACATGTTTTAACATTGTCGTACGTAGTCTTACATAATAAGGTTTGCTATGAACATTAAAGCTTATGTAAATTTAGATTAGCAGCTTATACCATTGGTATTTCTTATTCTAGTTGAAAGACATACTGGTCAAATTGTACAGCTTGCAAGAAATTGTTAAACGTAAAAGAGTGATGTTTTTAATTATTAAACTTATAATTGATAAGATACACTGTATATTGGGATATTAACTCATACTTTCTTGCTATAAGCATCATATGGCTGGCAGACTTAGGTAACATACTTTGGAAACTCAAAATTATTGTAGTTTCTGCCGTCAGAACAATTTTGTACAAACATTTATTTTAGTATCTACGTGAAGGTAAATACACTATTATGTTTAGTGTACATTGTAGTGCCAAGTAGAGACTGTTAATGCCATAAATTAACTTCAGTGTAAGACCTCTCTACAAACTGACACGAAATGAGCTGTAAATATCTTGGGGTTTTTGGAATGGAGACAGCAGTTTACAAGCGGGCGCTTTTATTATGACAGCATATATAGTAAACTGGATTAGCGTAGGCGTTGACATAGTTGTGCACGCGTTTACAATTTAATACCGGTGGTTGATGGTTTGTTGTGTTGAATAGTTTGTTCTATTAGTAGTTGCGTTGTTCAACTGAAAATTGGTTGAGTGTAATTGTATATGAAGAGCCTACAGTAACCATCTTAGAAACCTTATTTAGTGGAAGTTAGTTTTATTGTGAATTGCCGCCTTTTCTATTGGATATTATCGTTAATTAGTGTTAATAAGCATCAAAATAATGTTATTTAATGCCATATTGAACCTTAAAAGTTACATTATCACTTGTTAATAGTGTATAATTATGTTATCAGTGGACAAGATTTAAGGGTAGCATCCAAAATTAATTATGAATTTTATCATATTATAATTTCGGAATTACTTAGTACTGGTACGATATGTAGATTGTATTTGAACTAAAATGTGGTTAATTTTTTATTTCTTCCTGTTTCCAATTACATTTTTTCTTACAAATCTTTGTGTAAATAAAATATGAACTTTTACTTTAAAACTGTTTTAATGAATAATATGAAATGCTCTAGAGATTGTTCTGACCTTTTATTATGTTTCGAAGGTTTTGACATAAAAAATTCAAAAGAAATATAATTTTCCAATACTGTGACTAGGATTTAAAATTAGACATCGATAAAGCAGCATGTTCAATTGTTTATTCACATGAGTAAATTAAATGTATGAACTATATGGACGGGATAAGAAATCGGAGAATTTAACCTTGAAAAGTCGAAACACCGTAAGAAAGTATAGAACTAAATGAAGAATCTAAAGAAGGGCGGAAAATTACGGCGTTCTGTTAAACATCGTTGAGTCTGTAATTTCAAATGCTGACACAGCGAACAAGTCTTTAGTGAGTGCTAAATGTAGCTTAACTAAGAGTAATTAGATCTAGACAAAGAAAACTGTGATGTGTTGTTACCTCCTCTGAAGAAAGCTAATCTCTTTGGTTGTTGCCACACGCATTTTAATCTTCTCTTAGGTTAAAGTAAGAAATCAAATTAAGTACTGCCTTTTCTAGTTGCGTTTTTCTGCCTGGAGCTGAATAACTATATAAATAAATAGATATGTTGACTAATTTTCATATGCAGGGGATGTGAAAGTGTAAAAATTGATTTATTTTTCAGTATACAGAAGCAAGATTGCTAGTTTCATTTTCTAAACGTAACTTAAATTGTGTTTTTATAAAGTACATCGAAAGGGGAGGATCCTATACGACATTCAGTGTTTCAGTTTGGATGCTATTGCAACTGGCAATGTCAGAAGTAGTCAGGTTTTTGTCGTCAGATAAGCATGACCAATCATGACGACCTAACTTGTAACGAGTGTTAATGTCACAAAATATTTTACAGTTGGTGTCTTGCCTTCAAATTAACTACTTACTGTCTCTGGTTCGTTAATATGAAGCTCTTGTGCGTTTACGATTTCAGTTAATTAATTATTCGATTTTGTACGATGATAAAATAAAAATAATTTTAAGATTTTTAGATATTAAATTTGTGAACATAAGATTGAAACTGATTTGTTGCAGTTAGGAAGCAGTTTTCTTGACCCATAATTGTTTCTCCTTAAGTTGAAATATGAATAATAAGCTTAAATGTATATTTTATAGTAAAGAAACAGATTTTCATAAATATTTTTTTTACTTTCAAGGGTATTTAGAAAAAAATTATCTCGTGTGAACTTTTGTCAGAAAGAGTTTTCATTACCGAAAGGAGAAATCGTTTTATTAGAAATTGTATATCGTATTTCATATATGCAAATGTTATTCAAATTGCATTTGATTACTATTAGAAGGAAGGAAACGATTAAAAAATCTGAGTAAATTAGTGTTTTTTGACACTATATATATGTATCCTGATTAAAAAGTGCGGTAGGTTATCAAATAATATACGGAGAAGAAATCTAGAGAAGCTCTTATAATATAATTAAAGCTTGTGCGACAGAAATCGGGAAGTAATGAGAATGGTACTGAGAATTATAAAGTAAAATACATGGACACAGACAAAAAGCTTGTGTGCCTTTTTGTCTTTTAAAAAACCTTGACTTGGAGCACGCATAAAACAGAGTTTGGTAAAATAACTATTTACTAAAGAAAAATGTTCTGTTCTTAATATAGTACACTTGTATATCAGTAAGTTTCTTAAATAGCTTTCCTGTTGTTGCTGTACTTTTTAATTTATTTTATAAGTTCTTGTTCTGTTTAAGACTTTGTGAGATCCAGACATTTTGTCATGGGCATTTCTTTGCTATCATTTTGCTGCTAGGTCAATTTGAGATGGGATTCATTTCTGCTACATAATTTTTGTAGCATGGAAAGTTTTGCTGCGAATACTGATTATCTAGTAAATAATAGTTTATATTATAAATTGATTAATAACACTAATAAAAAACTAACATCGTGAACTGTACAATCGTTTGTGGAAATTTCCAAAATTACATCACGCTATGGGGCTAAGGTCTAAACCTGTAATACGATTGTTATGGAGAGCGTATGCGGGTGTCATGAACGATGTTACATGAAACATAAATTATAGTGAAAATGACTTAGATCCACACAAACATTTATTGTACTTTAACATACTCTATTTTGATTTCAAAACATTCTTAATTGCTTGAACATTTGCAAACGTAATATTTGTATCATTTTTACGAGAGAGAGAGAGGTGAGTTGGCGTCCTCCAGTACTGAATAATGTAGTGATAAATCTGGTAAAATTCGCCAATCACAAAAGACTTGTATTGAAACGTTTTGTTGTGACGTTAACCTGGATGCCGCAACGAAATGTTCGTGCATCTTCCTAGAAACACGTTTAGGTTATTCTTGATAATGTTTATCAGTTTATGCAATCAAATGTTAAAGATTTATAACTACAAAATATACTTACTGTATCTTATATAAACACAAACAAGCCGAAACAAAAATGAAAAACTCTACACTATTTGAAATGATACTCAGGGTACAGGCTATAATGTGGAATATAAAAGAAAGAAGAAAAAGGGTATTGCCATTTAGGGGTAAGTAAATTAAATAAACGTATTACCTAAAAGTTTGTGATAATTATTTTTAATTGTTAATAAGGTCAGTTAAACAACTTGGCACTACTTTATGCGAATGAACACCTTATCGTATATAAAGGCTTGTGAGGCCGAAAGTTGGTAGTTATAGTGGACTTACGGGTGGGTGGTGGTTGGGATTCGTTATACTAGTATAATTTTTTACTGGGTACTAATTAGTGCATTACCACCAGAATGATAGCTGGAATGCTAATTTCAGGAGGTAAGTTTATTTGACTGACTTTATCCCCGTGTGGTGGTACCTTATTATTATTATTTTTTTCTTTTTCATTTTTTCATCTTTACTTTGGAGAAAAGTCACCTTCCAAAACTGTCTACAAGCAGTGAAGGGTGATAAAAATGTGTAACGTTATGGGCTTAAGCACCCACATTTCACTCTCGCAATGTGGGTCATATTTCCCCAGTCACCTTCAAAACCCAGGGTACCTTTTATATTCCGCATTATAGTCTATAATCTGAGGATCGTATTGTTTGGTGAAGCGTTTTTCATTTTTGTTTGGACTTGTTTTTGTTTATGACAAATTATATACATATATACGCGCTTGTGCATAATTTTAAACTGATGATATTAGGGGCTCGATCCCAGCGGCGGACGAAGTATAGATATCCCATTGCGCAACAGTGCGCTGAAAATATTTGACTTTCCTTGTCCTTCAAAATAAACTTAACAGCTTCAAAACGAAAAAAATCAGGGACAAGATGAACAAAATGTGCGTTTTACCAGCATTTTCAGCGTGGGTTACGAATAAAAACGATACACTCTTTACTGGTATAAACTATATATGGCTGGTCCTTGGTGTAAAGAAGATTGAATTTTAGTTGTTAAGAGAATGACTTGTAATTTATACGTTTTTTTTAGTGGCTGGTGTTCAAATACGAACTGTTCTGATTTTTGTGTAAGATAGTTTATATTTAAGCTTGTTTAAAATAAGTTTAAAAAAATGTTAATTTTTTAAAATGATAGTCTTGGGCGTATACATAAAAACGTATAAGGAAGAAAACTAAATAGTTAGCCAAAATTTCGTGAAAGAATAATTTAACTCGAGAAAATAGTATTAAGTACAATACGGGGTAGTAAAGAGATAAGATGATAATGCTGTCTCTTGTTAACTCCTATTGACATTTACATGATTTCATGGGTTTTGGGCGTCTAAAATGTCTTATCAGTTAAGGTCGAAGTACAGATGAGTCGAATGTTATTCTCCTCAAAAATTTTTAAACCTCGTGTGAATGATAAGAAATTAAAAATTACTAATCGCATTTAGTTCTTAGGTTTTGTAAGATTTATTCAAAACATTATTTTATATTGGGAAAAAACTTTGTCTCCGTTCTTGATGGATGATGTCCAATACCTATTTCTTCCATAAGTGCATCAACATGTATGCAAAAACACAGAGTATCTTGTATGTTATAGTAAGAAACAAAACTTCAATGGTGACTTCGGTAAATTAAAAGTTGTTCTTGGAGCTAGTAAATTCCATTGGTGTAAACTAGAGCCATTAAGTTCCCCATGTTGTTTTGATATACAAGTCAAATCAGATCATTTAACTCTGGTTTGGTCAGATAAGACAGCTTATGTTCAAGTCACAGGAGTATATAGATAAAGTGGATGATGGTGACTCGTTGAATTCTTCATAGGATGACTATTATGTTTTCCAGTTTTCTGGCGGAAGACCTTCCCCATGAAGTACTTGTTTCACTGCAGGTGCAGTATCTGTATATCTAACATGTTGTTTAATTTTGCATGAATATCCGGAAATATTAGTCCTGTAAAAGTTAGATGACCTTTGAGTTCACATCATATCATGGGGGACTGTAAACGGCATTCTTACTTTCTTTTTATTCAGACACTGTATCAAGCCAGATGTACAAACTGCACACACACACAATGCGGAACCTAACATTTTTCTTTATAACCAATTTTATCCTGACGATAGTGTGAGTAAACTGCCGTTACTTTGTATACGACGTTTGTTCTCGTGATACTGTAACATTTTTCACAAATGTAGCAGAAACTTTTTGGTGTTTTAGCTCTTCCGGACTTTTCTTGAGCTGGAGGCAGCCAATATTTCAAATTATTTTCTCAAATATTAAAAAAATATGTTTATAGAAATAGTTTGATTTTTTTTAAAAACAGTTTTGCAGATTTAATTATATCGAGAGTTTGGTGTGAGAAAGGAGACCGGATTTTGTTTTGACTGTGCGAGAAGATAGTCGAAGTGACCAACTGAGTGAGTGAGAGGCAACTGAGAAAGAGGAAAATCTAAATCCACCGAAGCTTGAAGATAAATATAACCGACGGTATTAAGAAATTTCTTTCTTCGTTTCGCTTGTGTTTTAAAAGAGCTTGGGGAGGATTTGTAGTGAAGAGACGTGATGAAAAAAACAAACAGGAATAAATGGATAGTGAAGAGCGGAAAAACCAAGGACGGGCAGAATAAAATCAAATGTCGATGTCAAACGTGGGGGCTGCAGAGGATCCATAGATCCAATGCCTAGAGTTGGATTTTGGGGAGGGGGGACTCCGAGAAAATACACTAACCTAACTGGTGCTAATTCTTGCCAGATAGTACCCTACACTGAGTGAGAGGAGGTTTGACTCTTCCCCCTTTTATTGCTCAGCCGAGGGACTTCTTGAATGTTCTAGCAAACTGAGCCTGTGAGATTTTGCGATTTCTGGGCAGAACAAGTTAGCATGAGAATGAAGAAAAAGTGGTATAATTTACTACAGTTATATCGAGAGCAGATAACTTATATGAGCAAAATATATGGAATTTAATACCAATACAGTTAATGTTTGAAGTTATGAAAAATGTCAATTAGCCATTAAACTGTCGAAGTAAATAATCTGTGATGACGAAAAACCCACGTGTAGAGAAAATTATACATTTAAAAACGGCTGGTATGGTAGAGAAAGCACTAGTAGAGGAGCGAACGACGTTTCGACCTTCATCGGTCATCGCCAGGTTCATAAAGGAAGAAAGGATTACTGATCGGTAGCTTTGTGAACTTGACGATGACCGAGGAAGGTTGAAAGGTCGTTCACTCCACTACTAGATATTTCTTTATCCATACCAGCCGTTTTTATATATATAATTGTCTAGGTAAACTTGATTTCTCAGCATAAGTCGATTGTACCGAGTTTGTTGCATGGTATTGCACATAGTGCTGATAAAGTATCAAGAAGTTACAATAACTCATGTTAGAGGTGTTGGACAAACAAATTCTAACTACATTTTTTATATGAACATCAAAATACCAAGAATCATTTGAGTTTTTTCCAGAAGCAATTATTTGTTTTTCAATGATATAACGAAGTTCAATTTAAATATTTTAACTTTTTAAGTAGTGCATGTTCTTGGCGTTACTAAATATGCAGTCGTATTCTGAAATGTGTATTTAGCGTAAATTCTAATCCAAGGTGATTCATGACAGTCTATCTTGTGAAATTCACTAATGACAGTAATAATTGGTTAAATAAAAAAAATCTTTGATCTTCAGATTGAAGTAGTAATATACTCATGGTACTGATAATTTGACGATTATGTTTGATATTAACATACATGTGAAAGAATATAGTGTATCGATTACCATGTATTCGGAAACATTAGAATTAATAGTTTGAAAAGGAAACGATATGTATTGGATATTTATCCTCATGTTAGTAAAATGAGTTGAGTAGCTTAGGATCCCTGTGTTGAGAAAAAAGATGGAGCTATCGTCTGTCGAATTAGACCAGCATTGGTTTCTCTGTTTTGAAAATTCTTGTCATAGACAGATTTTAACCCCACATCTAATCCATAGGAAACGGCCTGAGGCTAGGAACATATTAACTTAGGAGATGCACAGCTGTTCGCTTAGATAGAGATCTAAGCTGCTAACCTTTTAGTAGTAATGCTGTTTGAGTGTCATATAAAGGGCAAAATAAGCCCAGGGTTCAAATAAAAGTCAACACTGTCTCCTTAATTGAAGTTTTGTATAAAACTATTTGCTACTATATATATAAGAATGCTATACTGATCCCTGTCATACGTAAGAAAGTGTACGATTTTCTATATCTCGTATCTGATGTCAGCAGTTAAACACCACAAAGTTCTCAGCTTTCACAACTTCGTAATTATTACCACCATATTCTCAAACGAACAGCGGTTAGAAAACATTTAAATGGATGGAGCTGGCCACCAAACAGATTTCTAAGTATTAAGATAATAATTTAGGAGATGGGAGGTTCGCATGTTTCGTTTAACTTCCATTTACTGTGATCTGGAGTAGTAACAACTTTTTTTCTGACCTCCCATCAAGCCATATTTTGCATATTTTTAAGCATAAATTTTAGGTGATGTCTCTTCATAAATAGTTCGATTGTTTGGAACGTGAACCTTGCACCCACTACCATATTGCTTTTGACATGCTATGTAAAATCTGTTTGTACAAACGGACACGTACTTGACTTTTAAACGTTTTACCTTTAAGTACGTGTTAGACTTTTTTTGTTTGTAAGAATATACGTTCCAGTTGTATTATAAGTTCATTAATCTGTTTTGTTCAGAATTAAATGTTTATTAGTATGTTTAGCTAAATTGCCACTAATTATATAGTAAAAACTTTTTTTAGAATATGCAAATGAAGTAATGCTTTGTGATTATCAGATCAGTAGCATACGTATGTAATCCTTGTTATTTTATATGATCGTTAATGATTTATCTATTGTATCTCTAAAGGTTCTGCATAGCCAGGTGGTAAAAGCACTCGAATCGTTATCTTAGAGTCGCTGGTTTAAATCCCCGTCGTACCAAACATGTTCTCCCTTTTAGCCGTGGAGGCGTTATAATGCGACCATCACTCCCACTATTCATCAGTAAAATAAAGTAGCCCAAGAGTTGGCGGTGGGTGGTGGTGACTAGCTACCTTCCCTCTAATCTTATATTGTTAAATTAAGGACGGCTAGCGCTGATAGCCCTGGTGTAGCTTTGCACAAAGTTCAATAACAAACTCTATATGTATATATTACATTGTTGCATTATTCAGTTGACCACAACACTTACAAAACAGTAAAGAATTTATTATAAATTAAGTCTTTAAAATTGTTTTCACTTTAAACATTTCATTGCCATTTTTTGTCAGTCGTAACAGAAATTGTTTGTGGTAACAGCACTGAAAATCGTTGGGATATCCCATTTATCACACAGTTTAAACGCAGATAAAATACTAGTCAGCAGTCGTGGAAAATCAAATAAAAGCATATATTTGTTTGGTAAATTCTGAATTTTTCTGTGAGTTCTTTTCCCACAACTTCTAGAATGAAATATAGATTAATTTCTTATCTTTATGGTTTAATATCACACACACGTGATCAGAACAAACGTGTATTTTAAGCCAGGTTTATTTTACCCCAAGTGCCATTTCCTGCAGTATAAGATATTTCCTTTTAATCACTGTGTACAAGAGGATTAGTTACTTTCTATTTATGCAGTTAGTAACTGGAATACCAGCCTTTACTGTTTATAAATCAGTACGATCTAATACATTTTGTAGGTTTTAGAAAGTGAATTGTTTTTGGAGCATATATCATATATACTCGTAAGTACGAAGGTATAGTTAGAAATGCAGGATGTGCACTGCAAAGTAATGCCATCTTATTTCACTTTACAAACCACAACAGTGTACAGCATAATTGGCAAGAATCCCGTGTATTTCCTGTACATATAGCACAAGTGTGATGAAAAAATAGTAACACTATAGTGTTACTATAGTATTTATACATAGTATTTGATCAAATTCTGTAGATATATTTTTGTGTATGTTAGAAGTGTTATAGAACACCTCGAGATGTGCGAGTAAATCGCACATAGCCAAGAAAATCTAGACATTAAGACTGTCAGATAAAAATGAGACGGCCATTATTAAAGGTGTGATATGATTTTTAACACAGGTTATGTTCACCTTGGGCTGAAATGTTAATTTTGGGAGATACTTTATACGTGTTATCGTAGTAATTTTTCTGTAATAGTAAAATAGAGATTGTGTGTCACGCATCTTCACTTGCTCGTTGGATCAGATGTTTCCATCTTGTATAATGTATAATGTTCCCCGGTTTGTTGTTTCGTGTATGCTTGGAGTTCTATCGGTTCGTTTGGCTATGCAAATACAGCATTAATTAGGAACATCTCACATTTTCCTAGTATATTATATGTACAGTTGGAATGAAGTTTGTATCATGTATATAGATGTTTGATTTGTGGAACTAATCAGTAACCGAGAGGGGGGGGGAAATCCACTATAACACGTTTATAATAGAGTTAAATTTTGCAGGTTAGTCATTGTCTACTCAGCTCTAATGTTAAATTTTATTAATACACCTTGAGAAATACAGTGCACTGTTACGTGAGGTTCTGGAAGACTTGCATTTCCTTATGAGCTGAACGTTTGTATTTCTGTAATTTTCTAAATAAATGTTTTGGAGAAGTGAAAGAACCTTGTGGTATGAAATACACATGTTTATAAATTAAAAGTACTTTGTCATGATTGTGCTTTTTTGAGTATTAGTGGTTTGATCTCATATTTCGTTAGTTTATGAATTAAAAGTACTTTGTCATGATTGTGCTTTTCTGAGTATTAGTGGTTTGATCTCATATTTCGTTAGTTTTAATAGCATTTGAAAGATACTATGTAACCTTATCTTTAGCTCATCGTCAAAAATAATTATAAACCGAAAGTAAACAGTTTTAAGACTGTACAATCTGGATCAGCACCTACTTTGAGTGAGTGTTAGAGAAATCTCGTTATCTGATATGGTTTTGTAATTTGTCACTTTTATGTAATACTAATTTTCTCTGACAATATACATTTCCATGTAGCAGTCCTACCTAAACTTTATGTATCACGTGCGCTGAGACATTAAATTTTCATCCAGGTTTTTACTTTTTCACGCGTTATCAAACCGTCAGTTTTCTTTTGTGTAATTATAAAATTTTGAAGATTAAAAAAATTCTAAAATAGTAAGCTGTGAAATAGAATGAAAATGGCTTTAAGGATTCAACCTGAGATCTTTCCGACTGACATATTTTGTCCAGTGAAGAGTGGTCTACGTGCTAGGTTGAATGATCTGTTTATGAAAACTTAAATGATTTGAACAACAGTGACAAAGTTTAAATAAAGTAACGAAAGAAAAGTTCTCTAGGAAATATCACGTGCTTATTATTTACTAATTTAATGTAGTTCCACGTAAGATATTTTTTTTTAGTTTAACCTATGTAACTAGGTGACATGGTTCTGCTACAAAATGTGCCATATTATTCTGCATTTAAAAACAAGACTTGTAACAATAGAGTAACAATAGAACATGAGTTATTGGTTTGAAGTATTTCTAAGGGCTTTTCAGGATGTGATATCGACAGGAAATAAATGGACTCAAACAAAACACCCGCCAGCCTTTTCCACACTGACGCAAACAACTTTACATGTACATCCACAGCAGCCAGCCAGTCCTTTGTTTAAGTGATAAATAGCCCGTTAGCTTTGTGTTGCAATGAATCGAACCCATGTAAGGAGGATTACCAAAAGACAGTCAGTTGGTCTAACCTACACATATAACCTCTCATGGTTTTCCAAACAATGATTTCAAACGAATCCATAAGTGGGGGGTTTAGCGCTTGAATAGTATGCTTAATGGTACTACACGGTATGGATATTTATACATAGCAAAAAAATAAAATAAAATAATGCAGCACACCTCCAACCTTATTGTATTATACATACTTCTATAATGTACACTGTGTGAGCGCGCGCGCATGCTTGTAAAATTACTGGTACATTATAACGGGACATAGGTGACGGTTAAGTGTTTTAACGCAAGTTACTCTTTGTTATACAGTGTTGTATTAAAATTCTAGTAATGCTACAGGCTGGTTAGATACACGTTATTTTGTAAACCTTGCTAAATAAATTAAGAAGATATTCTATTTGACTAATTTTTTTGTGAGCCACATTATCTTGGTGAAACCACGACAGGTCCGATAAAGGACAAACTCTGTCTATAATTGGCTATAAACGCATTTTAAATGCCTTATCTTAAAGTTTTTACGTTATTCAAAGAAGACTGTACTTCTCCGTCTTTCCTCTCTTGAAAATGAGGAAAATACGCATAAATTGGCTAGATATTAACATTTCTTCGAGAATTTTCAGTAGCGTTCATTCTCGAATAAAGTTTTTGTAAGACAGGGTTTGTGGATTTGAAGTGAGGTTTGTACAAACTTGGTAGGAATGTCAAAGCAATTACGTCTTTTCTTGTTTAAAGCAATTCATTTCGCAATAGAGATGTAGTTAGGATTTCTACTGTGTGAACTTGGTACATGTAATGCACTAAATTTAATAATCTTTAATTTTGCTTCTACTGAAAACTATATTCTACATCAAGAAATAAGAAAAATCATAAGATGTTTTAATTATGAAATATTTAGAGAAATATAATTCAGGCTTAAGTGCTTATTCTTATGCTGTGAATTTTATTCAGACTCAAGTATTTACAGTAGCTACTGTAGGAACGATATACGGGTTAGCTTATAAAATATTATTTTTCAGTATATTGATGGGTTTTATATGAATTTCGTTTGCTTCTTTACTGGTAACTTACCTTGTCATATTGGTCTGGATAGGACAGTTCGTTTAGGAGGAAATGTATCCGCAGATAGTTTATTTGATATTAAATACTTATCTCATATGTGAAAAACTTCAATTTTTTATACTTGGATCTGCTTCGCTTTGTTCGGCAGAGCTAGCTGGGTAAGGGCTACCAAAAAAGTGTTAAGTGATTTGAAACGTAATATGTACACCTTACGTATTCATGATAAACACTTAGTGTGAGTAGCGTGAACGTTTGTATTATTGATATTTTGTAATGTTCTTTTATCGATTGTTTGAAAATAAATTGCACGAGTTTATGTGAATTCATTATCTTAACGCAAGTGTTTTAAAGTGTTTAAGCAATACGAACTTTTGTGTTGGTTGATTTATTTCCATTATTTATTCATATATTTTTCCACTTGAAATCATACATATTAAGGAAAACGCTTGTTATATTGTTCTGAGCCGTTAAGTTTCAGCACTGTCTTCAACATCATGCCTAATAAGATGCTTATAAGTCGTAACATGAAGCCCATTATTGTGTAGTAAAAACATTTCTGTAAAATTTGTCTAAAATTGCATTTCAAGTTTGTGTACCTGAGTCTCTTGGTTTGTCTTTAAACACTGCGTTGACTGTTATATTATTAGGCTGTGTTTGTGTGTATGAGTAACTGTAAGCATTTATTGAAATTGAACCAATAACGAGTAATATGATATCGCCTTAGAAGTTCCAATAACTGTAGTCCTCGGTGGGTCAGTGGAAAACCTACTGAATCGCAACGCTAAAGTCTGGGATTCAATTCCCCGCGTGGACATAGCAGATAGCTTACAATGGCTTTGTTGCTCTACGAAATAAAGACAACGATGATCCAATAATTGTAGGACCAATAATGCTTTCATACAAATTTCAGTAAGGTTGTTTATTGGGAATAAAACGTCTAATATATTTTAGTAATGCAGCTTTTAGTAATTTCGTTTCATATAAACACGATGAATATTAGAAGAATTAGGCTTACTTAAACATTAGGTGAAGAACATTTCCAACTAATATTTCGGTCTGCAGGGTAAGTTGTCTTCGTTATGTTTTATGTGATTTCTTTTTCAACGTTTTTTTTTTATCAGTATCAGGTAAGGTCAGGGTATATTCCCCATAGTTAAATAACTATTTATTCGTTATATATTATGCTATATATTTCTAAGTTAAGTGCACTTCTTCCATGTTTTGTGTGATCAATAAATTGAGTTAACTTTGCTTCTGTCACCATATATTTGCAAGATAAACTCTACCCCCACCCATTTATCATTCAGTATTTTTGGAGTAAGTTTACTTCAAAATTTTGATTGGTAAATTTGTTTTACCTCTTCGTTTATCACCTTATTCTCGCAGGTAAATTCACCTCTTCAGAAGTAGTTCTCTGTGACCTGCAGGTAATTTTACTCTTTATCATCGATGTTTGTAGAGTGAATTTGAATATTTCTATGATGACTTATTTTCTCCACAACTTCTGGAATGAGATGTAGATTAATTTTATTCTCATAATATGTTCATATTGTAACTTTATTTCTCCTCAAATTATATTCTAAGACATTCCTTTTCTCATTCTGTACCACTGTGTCAAGTTTGCTTAATGTTTAAGGAAAGTGGAAATATATAGGAACAAATACACAGTTTACTTCGTATAGTAGATTTTCTGCAGTAGTATTGATTTAATATCTCATAAACATAACTTCCTGAAGAATATGCTGACGTCCTCCTGTGTGCCTGTGTTATATTCACTCTGCTCCTATTACCACATATCTGTGGAGTAAGCATTATAAGGTTACAGTTAATCCTACTGTTCGATTAATGCAACCCAAGAGTTGGTGGTGGTGGGTGGTGTTGACTAGTTTGCTTTCCTTCTAGGTTATTTCTAAATTAGGAATGGCTGGCGCAGTTAATTCTTGAGTAGTTTAGTGCGAAATTCAAGTAACAGAAATTTCCCTGTAAACGCCTGGTGTTATACTGTAAGCCCATTTTTCTGTTTCTAAATTCACTTTCCAGGAACATATCGTGTTGTAAGGTAAATTTATCTTTCTTATTTGTACAGTGCAGTACAATGTAGCTCATTCACCATAATCAAGTCGTTATCTACAGTTAAATAAGCGAATTTATTCATAAATATTATGTGATGTTAGGTTAGCCTCTTACATAGGTGTTGTATAAATAGTAAGGTTTATTCTGCTACAAACGCTTGAGTTTTATACTAGATAATTTTACAAGAAGTACATTGGTGTGTGTCGTTTTGTGGTGTACGGCAACTGTTCTCAACGTTAGCACCTTGAGCTTTGAGTATGAAATTTAATCAGCTTTCTTTCAAGTGACCGTAGTGTTGTCGAAGCTCGTGTATTTAATGTTTGCATTGGGCACAAATTTAATTACTTTGCGAACAAACAGAGAAAAGAAGAACACGAAAACTTAGCTGAACGTGAACTGCTTGCTTCTGAGTCACCTCCCGTTTCCTTCTCTTGGACAATCTTTTCTCATTTCTGGCCGTAGAAGTCGAAATTAGTTAATTTTAATCATTGTGTCAGTATACAAATTAAAAATGAATAAGGTACACGTGCCAGAAACTTTGAAGTCAAACTGATTAAGGCAAGTCTTAGAGAGGGTTAAAAAAAGTTGGGATATTAAAAGTCTCCTACGACTAGGGCGTTTTCCTTATTAATATTCATAAAAGGTAATTAATTATAATGATGGCTACAAAGGTTTATGTTCTTCGATTGTGTTAGTCGTGCGCTACACAGGCCAGTGGATGCTCAAAATTGATTGGTTTAGTTAAGTCTTTTAAGATCTAGACGTCGTGCTGTGGCCAAATGCCTGCCATGATTGTTACATGTTTGTATTTATGTATATCGTTGGAAATCAATCATCTTGGACCCGCACGTTCATTAATGACTGTTTGTCAAACGCATTGCACTGCACACGTGTTTAGAGTTTTGATATATTGTACTAGAGACTTGTGGAGATTTATTGTCCTCCGTCTTAAACAGAAAAACGAGAGCATGTATTGCAAACTGTTCATTATTGAAGAGAAGTCGGAGTTTTAAAGTTTTTTTAATACTCAATTAGAAAAGAAACAAAATATTAAAATATTTATTCTGATGCAAATTCATTCTGGGCCTGACACTGAAGGGGAGAGTGCGATCGATTTTCAGAAAGTTAATGTGGATGTCAGTGACACTAATCCATTTAGTGTTTTCAACTTTGTATGTTATCATCAGTAAGTACTTCAAAAAATAAGTCAGTGTGAAGTTAATATATATTTTGAAACTATAGATTACAGAGAGTAAAAACTACACATGAAAAGTAGAACATATACTCTTCAAAAAAAAGGAACGCAAAAGGGATATTTTTTATTTGAAGAGAATTATATGTAATAACGTTACAAGCTCAGAGTATGTGATGTTACACGTGTTAAGGCACTGATTGTCAAACCAAAATGACAATAAAAGTTGTGCACTTTGAAAACTGAGGAAAACAACGGATTTTTCGCCAAAACGCATTCGTGCCCAATAAATTTGTTTGAGAGATCTGCATGTTCTGCAAGTGCAACATGTGCAAAATCCCTATAAAAGTGACGGGTTCTCGGTTTCCATACCTCAGTGTTAAGCTACAGACACGCAATAAAGTTACGTCAAGACTGACTGAAGCACAACGCAACAACGCCATTGTCGATTGGAAGTGGACGAATCTCGATCAGATGTTGCCAGAGCTGTGAATGTCCACCCAAGCACCATCACAAGGCTATGGAGTTGTCACCAACAACATGGATCAACTCGTGATTGTTCACGATCTGCCAGATCTCGTGTGACCACGCCCGCACAAGATCGCTACATTCGGTTACGTCCACCACTGCGACGTCTATTGCCTCAACCACACCAGGGCTGCGTAGGATTTCCGATCAGACCGTACGTAACCGTCGACGAGATTCTTAGGCCCCATATGCAAGCCATCATGGTGAACGTCAACGACGTTTTTCAACATGACAACGCCCGTCCTCACACAGCCCGACTCACCACTGTCTTTTTGAGACACCACAACATCAACGTTCTTCCCTGGCCCTCCAGATCACCAGATTTAAATCCCATCAAACATCTTTGGGACGAGTTGGACCGACGTCTGCGACGACGACAACCTCAACCGCAGACTCTACCTCAGCTTGTAGCAGCTTTGCAAGCAGTGGACAGTAATTCCACAGGATGTGATTCGTCATCTCATCGCTTCCATGGGCAGGAGATGCCAAGCAGTTATTGATGCTCACGGGGGGCATACTCGTTATTGACGATGAGTGACGTTAAACTTCAACTAGTGAGCGTGGATTTCGTCTTTGCAGACTTTGGATGTTTAGCAGTGAATGTGCAGTTTCACACATGTTATACAGAACTACCGGAATAAACTTGTTAACAATTTGTCTCATTTTACCTTTTGCGTTTCTTTTTTTGAAGAGTATTTAAAATCATGACTGTTATTCAATGAAGTAATCACTGCCAAGAAGTCTTGCATGTAGAAAGCTCAACATGTTCTCCAAACGACTTTTTAGTATTCTACTTTATTAAGATATTCGAAGACATAATAAATCGATAGTGTTTTCTCCTGACAGATAATGGCATAATAAATCGATAGTGCTCCCTCCTGACAAATAATGATATTATAAATCGATAGTGTTCCCTTCTGACAGATAATAACATAATAAATCGACAGTGTTCCCTCCTGACAGATAATGGCATAATAAATCGATAGTGTTTTCTCCTGACAGATAATGGCATAATAAATCGATAGTGTTCCCTTCTGACAGATAATGGCATAATAAATCGACAGTGTTTCCTCCTGACAGATATGTCACTGAATATTTCTTCATAACGAAAAGTAGCACATTATAGCGTATGACGTACATATGTGGGATTCAAAAAACCTAACCTCCTCGATTGCTCTTTTACAGATGAAGCTAGACTATTCCTTCAGTCAGGTGAAGTGTACGGTTAGAGAAACGAAGATGTAACGTATTTAGTTGGTGTGCTTTTGCTCACTAATAGTGCTATAATAATGTTTTTTTTATCATACCTGATTCACAGTATACTTAAATTCAAGATCAGGAATAAAATACTAAATTATATAACATAACAGAAATGGAACCAACTGACAAATATTAAAATCAGCATTACAGTGAAACTAGCAAAAACTAAGTTATAACGTGTTTAAAGTTGAGAAGTTCTTCCTGTTTAATTATATATATTAATGTTGTTGCACATTAAACATTTTATGCGCAGCAACATTATTATATGAAATTACTCAAATAGGCAGAAACGTTCTATCAGATATACATAAAATTAGATATTCAATACAATTAGTATCACAAAAATTGGGTATGATAATATGTCAGCTTTTGTTCGAGCACTGCTGTGTTTGTTGTATCACAGCCAGCGCGTCAAGCTTTTCTTGGGCCTCGTCGGCACTGAATGTATCTCGTATGTAGCTGACATACAATTTTACGTTACTTACTGTATAATGTTTTTTTCCATATGTGAAATGCCCTGCTTACTGCTTCCGCAGTTTTGTTGAATATTTCGCATTATTCATTAACCATAATGTAGCTTCGAGAAACAAAGCAAAAACTACTACTCGTGCTTTTAAAGTTACGGTTAATTTAGTAAAACTAAAGATATTTAATGACCTTTACCACAGTGCGTAGTATTTTATTTAGGTAATTGTGCGTTTTTATTTTGTGGGCTGTAATTTTGTTGTTGTAAAGTCTATTGACCCAAGCAAAGTTTTTTTAACTGCTTGTGTTCAGCGTATATCTTGTACAGCTTATCCATGTTTACTCATTCCTTCTGATATTATAACGTATTTACCGGAGAATATTGTACGTTTTTATCCTATGATATTTTCACATTTAATTATTTTTCTATTCTTGATGGTAAATTATATTTAGTCGAGAGTTGTATGCTTGGAATGTTATTGAACTGTAGTACATAAGCAAGCAAAACTCAGTTATCTCTCATTCTTCGCGTGTTGTAATTTTCTAAGGAATTGGGTGAGAGAGAAAATGCAACCAATAATAAAAAAACACTTGTAGGAATGCCTACAAGTTTGAAAGATAGTTATTTGTCTCTAAGAATCTCCACAGGGAGGCCGTAACGTATTGTTGCAGCCAAAGACAGAAATTAATAGCTTAGAAAGAGTGAGTGGTTACTGAGTTCCGAGCATAGGGCTTCGTGTCCTGCTCGTTACTTTGATTGTTTAGAAATCTCGTTGAACAAAAGCGGAAACAAGCAACTGTTTCCTGATCCGCACCGAGAGGCCCGTTAATGACGACTGATGAGCGACTTCTCGTGGGAGATAAAGCATCAGAGTCTTGGTCAAAAACAAAATTTTTGCAAACCATCAGGGACTTCGTTCATTCTTCAAGTATATCTCAGAGCTGCCGTATGGCGCGAACATTTGTTAACTTGCAGGATATTTTAACTTATCTTGATTGGGTGCCTCAGAAGTTAAGGAAGTGTTATCGCTATGGCAACAAGCCAACTTGCTATTTGATATCTATCAATTAGCATCTTGGCGCCGCCCCATAGTGATGGTAGTTAGATGCAGCATCCAGTCTTACGTTGATAGCAGTTTTATCTCTGTTAATTGCGCATTTTAACTTGCTTATCTAAACTAATCATTTTATTGAAATTTTTCGATTTAAGTATTACGTGGATAAAATGCAAAAGTGTTTTAGCTTAGCAACTGTCACTTGGCAAGACGTATATATTTAAAACCGTCCTTTTTTCACCATTTATTTTTTACTTATTTTTAAACAGTTGTTAAATGTTCTGTTGGGTTCGTGTATAACCTTACACGAGTAACTTGAAATAGTATTATATTTTTTTTCGTTACTTCTATACTTATAGTGACTTCTCGCGGTATTATGGCTTATCTTTAACAAAACGAAAATTTTTAGCCTGTATTTCAGAAAACGAATCGAAAAACTGTTACACTAACCTCATAGAATTGATAGATGAAAGTTAGTTGATTTGTATGTGATGTAAAACAATTTCTTGCGTTTTTAATCATTAAAAGCCGAAAGCCCCTATATAGCACATTTATTATTTTGAGTTGGGACGTAAAAACTTGTCTGGACTTAGATTGCTTACTTAGTTTTTAGGTAAAGTTATAAGTGGGATATTTTTATTCGCGTGTTTGGGCTAAGAAGAAGATTGTGCTTTTTCTAGATGACAGAATTCGAGTTGGTTATCTAATGACATTTTACAATACACTACTTTGAAACTTTTTATGATCGACATACGTGAAAAGGTACATATAGTTGGAATTAAAAGTTTAGAAGAGCATAAACAACTATTCAACAACGGTGCTTATAATCACATACTATTAGGTTGTGCCGCTGTAATTCTGTAATCAATTGTATGTAGTTTAAAAAAGAATATTTGTCAGACTCGGTTACACGTTTAATTTTTTCAAAGCTTTATTGCTAGTAAATAAATGTTTCATATTTTATCTTGAATGTTTACAGTGCAGAATTTTATGAAGTTATCCATTTTATTTAGTTCTTACAAGATGGAACCTGAGTTTGTAAATTTAACAGAAGATCGTTATTAATTCATTATGAATTAAAGCTTCATTAATCAATATTACCAACAGAAAAGAAATTGGATATATATAATAGAATATTAAAATCTTTTATTTAAAATGCAAAACAAGAACCTTCTCTGGAAACGATTATCTTGAATAGTTTTCTTCTAATGCTGAATGAGATGGCCACATATTGTGAAATATAGATACTGTAACGACAGCTCTTTGAAAAGTAAGTGTATATTGGGGTTTATAGGGCTGACTTATTTTGGTTAGAAGTTAACGTGTAAATATTACAGGTGACTGCAGTTGCCAGAAAAATCCATCTGATTGAAGCAGTTGATGGACATGAGTTAAGCCTTAAAGTTTGAAGAATGCAAAGCCTTTGTGGAAGATGACACAATACTCTTCTTATCAAAATTTCATCATTTGTAGTCTCTCTCTCTCTCACACACACACACACACACACACACACACACACACACACACAGTGGTGAAAGATAACGTTTATTTTAAAGTAAAACGTTTATAAATATTTTATTTTTTATGCTGAGTTTTATCCTCATTGAAACGTTGGGAAAAAAATGTAAAATCTGTATCGAATATTTGTTTAAAACTCTGTTCGTTAAAAGTAGTTGATTTCTGATTGGGCTGCAATTTTGATTGAAAACACCAAATATTGCCTCAATTCGTGAAATTGAAAATTCGCGCAACTCCACATCATACGATACTTGTATTATCATTTACGTATGTTTAACTTAGAATTATCAATAATGTAGCTACTTGGAGTTATATGTACCGTAATACAAGCAGTTGGACTAGACACCGACTATGATTCTATATACTTACAAATACATTATTTTATTGTCCTAGAAATCAAAAGTTGTTTATGCTTAGTTTTGTTCTTGCGAAATTGTATTTGGAATCGTAAAATATATGTAATTTGTAAAATTCAGTTTTCTTATATCTAAGCACTTTTCTGAAACTTTTATTTACTTACTGCCACATTTTTACTTTGCTGGAATTCTTTGGCGTGTGATACATCTTCAAAGTTGCTGGCTACTGAACGTTCTTATTTGGTAACCTATCAAATTGTTTCTTTTGTTAACGCAGCAGATGATTTATATTCCTTTTTATATCTGAACACTTGTCACTGCATTTGTGCTTATGCGATATTTTGTTTATTGAATTTATAAGTTTTAAACAGCTCTCCATTGTTATCTGTCTATAGCTTCATTGAAGCCCAGTATATTTGGCACCGTTCCACATTTACGTGCAGTATTTTCATATAATTCCAGCATTAATAACGATAAACATTGTCAATTTATTGTTTTTATAAATACATTAGCTCGTTTGGAATTAAGTATATACATCTGGTATTGCCTGAAATGTCATGTTAAGAAAAAGATAATGCTCTCCGTCATGATGGTCTGTGTATTAACTGCATTACAAAACAAGTTGTTCTGCTCGTTTCTACGCAGGAAGAAGCGATGTAATGCTTTCTTTCATCCCTGTGGATTGCTTTATCTCTTCAGTCGAGCTGAGAAGAACCAATGTTGTAGTCGTTAAGCTTACTTTGTCGTATTCCACTTGTGAGTTTTTGGGTTTGCAAACTCTCTTGAGTATCATCATTAGAAATGGTTCGAACGAGCTTTAGTTGCTGACTCCCTAGTGTCCACAGTGATGACTATAAGTGTTCTTCTAATCACCTAAATATTTTGTTTAGTTTTGTGCAGAATCACCATTTTGCCTTTGGGAAAATTCGCATGTGTTTTAATACTTTGTGGCAATATAGTTTATTAGAATTGTTTTGTATTGTAACACGTGAATTTCGTTTATGCAGACGTATTATTTAATTACTAGAATGACTGTTTAAAATATAATTGTATTTGCAGATATTTGTTCTAAGTATCTTTCAAGATAGAGAGGTTCGACCATCAGCAACACCTATCACCCTAGATGGTTTCATTGCTTTAAAAAACATTGCTACAGAAATATTTGAGTTGGTAAAAACGCTTATTATAAATGCCAACACTAATTTGTCTTTTTTTTTATTGGCTTCTTAATGTGTAATTTCTGTTTTAGCTTATTGCAAATTTTACATAATAAAATTTTGATTTCTGTCATGATAAGATTAAATATAGTAATTTTCTTTTCTTTTTTTTGAAAGTACATCTGTGTTGTTTTTAAATACTAATATTATTCTGTACATAACAGTATGAACAGCTAAAGAGTGTCCACGGATGGAAAATATTCTTGTCCCTTCTAACTTAAATACCGTTGGCTAGAGAGCGCGAGAGCTTAAGTTTTTTTGACGTTGTAAAATAATGCACTGCAGGTGTTATAGATCCTGCCTTCTAAGTTAATATATGCAATACTTTTTAGGTCATAAAGTAGATACTAGAACCTAATGCTAGAATGATATTGTATTTTATTCACGATAGCAGTTAAGAATCCAATTTTATTGCAAACCTAACTCGTTCGATCTCATGGGTTCATAGTATATTGATTTACAAGAATAACAGTGTTGTAAATAATAATGTTTTAACATTTTAATACGTTTGCTTTATTACGTTATAGTTAAACGATTAAAGTTGCAGAAGAAACAATGTTTAACCTTGGGAAATTACGTTTGCACTGAAGAGCTGTGAAGATGCCTCAGACCATGCAACCTTTCCGCTTACATGAAAAAATCTAATTAGTATTTATTATGCCATTTCAAAGATAACGTTATAATATCAAAATTAATGCGGTTTGTGATTAGGTATTTTGCCATTCTGTGCTTTAGAGCCACATACATGATTACTTTGTTTTGTTAAAGAAATCTTGACCAGTTCGATATTTTAGGCGTGTTAGTGCTATTTTCAAATATTTGCATTCTTTAATTTTTGTTTGTTCATCAACGAGAATTATTTCTCAGACAAAGCTTTGAATAAATTCGTGTTTAACAAAATAAAAAGTAATTTGCCAAACTTTGATTTATATTCTTAGTCATTTGGGAAATTATATTAATATTCTTGTTCATCAGTTATCATGTAGCAGTAGAAGGAGATTGTTCATCTAATGATCTGCGATCCTGTCTAGTCTAGAGAGTAGCAGTTCCAATATGTTTGTGTTTATAGCAGTCAACAGTGAAAGTTTACTCAAACTAGTATATTGTTTTTACTCAGATAAACTGAGCGTTAGTTTATTTGGTAATAGGATGGAAATCCCTTGGGCCTTCCCAATTACATCTTGCACTAGTTTGTTTTATTTGGAATTATATAGAAGAAAAGAAAAAAATCCTTTTTACAATTGCACGCACGATGCACTATTTTTCTATTCAGTTCAAAATACCTATTTTGCATATTTCATCTTAATATTAGCAAGAATTTTTCTTTTGAGTAGTTTGTTTTTTGCTTGTTTATTTTTAGAATTGTGTGAACACTAAACTTAGAAATTTTTACCATCGTGTTATTTGCTTTTTACTTTTTGAAATTTTTTTTTGAATCCGAGTGTGCATTGTTAATATTTAATTGTTTTTAAAACCGTTTTACTTTTACAGATTTTCTTATTTTATTTACTTTACTAATTGTAATTTTAGCTAATTAAATTTTAACTTGACCTTTCACTATTATTATTAATTCCAGTGTTTTATTTTCGGTCATTTTGATGAAGTGATGTATTTTGGTCCTGGGCAATTTGCCCGCTTAAACTTTGCTTACCTTTATATCTTCAGATGTTGTATTAATCCCATGTTGTTCAGCAATCTTTCCTGTTTTGATTTTAATTTAACTTAAACTAACGAAAGGATGTTAGTCGTAATCTTACAATACTGCTTGGCAATGATCTCAATAAGATAACGTCGCCCAACTTGTCACAATTGCAAAACCTAATGCAGGCAAAATGAATTTACTACTCATATCTGAAAAGCTTTCAGATACTTAGCACGTTGTATTGGCCACTCATTAAAATATCTTTCCCCCTCGTGACTGTGATGACTTCGACAGGAAGGAAAAGGACCACTAAATAAATCTATTCTTTGTTTTGTATTTCACGCAGTTAAAGAAGATGATCTTTCATGGTACTTCATCTGGCTGATGTATAACAACTATACTAAGATTTTGTTAATAAAAAAGCTGAAAATAATAAAAGTTTGAAATAGAGCTGTGAAAATGAAAGAGATTTATGTGAAGTGAATACAGACTTGGTTGACACCTATGAGAATAGAATGAAGTAGATACAGGAAGAAGTAGGATTAGTACAGAAATAAATGAAGAGCTAGGAAAGGGAAGCGATTGTGTATTAAGTAGTTTTATTTCTTTGCCAGGCTTTAAGAAATACGTGTATGTATTAAAATAACTTACCGTACCATATGGATATTTGAATAGGTTATAATAATACTCGCTAGAACATCCTGTGATTATGCAATGCTGTTATAGCACTGTCATGTTTTTGTTATGTACGAATCTTGCTACTTTTTGACACGAGTAACAAAAGCTTAAAACTAATGCTATTTACATGGCATGTTAGATATTTTCTGCATATACCAATGTAAAAAAATAGGTGCCTTTGGCTAGCTAAACTTTTTATTCTGTCGTTTATAATATATTAATCAGATGAACCTGATAGAAATATTGGAAATAATTATGAAAATAGTGACTAAATTGTGTATAAAATGTTAAAATTATAGGACTTTAGGATAGTCTGTATCAGGGTTTCTCAAAGGTGGTCGATGAGATTGTACAGGAGGTGAAAAAGATCTACGGGTATTAAGGTGTCTAAAATGGATCCCTCTTCACGTGTGTGTTTAAAGTCCATCCATCTTATTGGACAAAATTAAAACCTCATTTTTTTACACGCTTCCTAATGACTGTGTAATGATTAATAAAAGTTGGTTATATATTGAAGTTTTTGGTTATTTTTAGCATGGAGTTTTATTTATTATTTATATTGTAAGAATTTTGGGGTGGATGACAACTTCATAAGTTTGTCAAGGAGCCGACAACTCAAAGATTTGGGGAATCCTAGTCTGTATTGTGGTGTGTTTGCTATATAACCATAACGTATCCAAGAATGTAGACATTACGCTACTTCGAATAGTATTGTAGCGAATGGATTCGTTAACCTCAGTACAGTAACGCCACACGACAAATGTGAATGAATAAATAGCTAATAAAGGCTCCTTCTTGCGATAAATTGAAGCGAAACATCGTGCTTGAATAAACGCTGTACGAAAACGTGAAGTACTGTTGGTAACAGTAGAAGCCGAGGTGAAAAGCCCAATTTTGTAAAACAACTTTTAAGTAACTCATTTCATGCTCTTTACATTATACACTAGAATATTTATTATCAGTGACCAAGTTGCAAGTGTGAATGTTATCTTCAGAACAGTAAGATACACGTTAGTACGAAGTGGCTTGTGTGAATCTATACCTTTTCAAAAATAACAACGTAGGTAGAGATATGAAAACTCTGCAGTGGACACCAAATTCCGATTAATGGGATGAACAAGACGGGGGAGCGGAAGGAGCTTTTTATAAATTAATTGAAATTTTACTTGTTTAGCAACAAGGAAAGATGTGTTCAGTGGCAGGGAGGTCAGAGTACATCTATAGTAAAGCATGCTGTAAGAGTCCAATACAACTGTGCTACATCTTAGTATTTTGAACATCTATATTAAAAAAAAATGTCACATTGGCTTCTCAGATAAAAACGAATGCTTGTTTATCATGTCATTCCCTCTAGATTAAGGTTCTAACAATTTTAGTTTGTAGTAACTGTGACGAAAATATATATAAGGGAAAATATTCAATTGAACATTGGATCCAGACGAAACCTTAATATGAATATTGTTAAGGCGTTAGGTTTTTTATTTAATGGAAACTGAGAAAGTGAAACGGCAGATAAACAATCTGACTGAATTGTGGATAGTAATGCATAATATTTGGAACTTATATAATCGTACTGAATCTTATTGTAGCATAAAACTATCTACTATTGTGTTTAAAGCTGATTGAAATTACTGTTGTAATTGACAGTTTGTTTTTCTTGAGTTTTTGCTTATAGTGTTTGTAGTAATGTATTGTGTTAATGGTAAAGTAATCATAGTTATAAGTAATCATTATCCTTGTTCATATATTGCAATAATTATTTTCAATACTGTGTTAGTAAGTAACATTTGAAATTTGACAACAAACATTCAGTAATTGCAACTAAAACGTTTATGCCACTGTCTTCAAAAGTACAGTTACAAATATGATTACTATAATTGTATAGTATGTGTAATTAACGGTAATAAAATTTAAAACCTTGGCAGTTTACCTCCTACCATAATGTTAAGATATGGATTGTTCTCTATGAATAAAATGGTTGATAAACTCAGGACAAATCATAATTTTACTGCTAGAAAACAACTGCCTGTCTTTTATTAACTTTGTACCAGTTTGAATGTTTTGCTTTTGAACCTGTTTTAATAATAGCAGACTCTTTATAACATTTCAGATATTTCAAAGAGCCAATATTATCTTATCTAACAAAAACAGTTAAATATTCAAAATATGTACCAGCTACTTTTTTTTTTAATCTATGACAATTCTTTCATCTTCGCCACGGACAAAAGAATACCTGTTGTTTTACCTGTGTTAAATACTTTTCATAAGGTATGTAGTTTGAAGTGGTGATCATCATGTACTCTCACAACTTCGACATTTTAAAGAACAATTTTAAATTTAAGATTGCTTCAGTTTGAAGACACAAATGGAAAGGTGTGTTTTCTGTATTGTATAGTTGATGTATACTGTGAACTCTATCTGCCAGATAGACAACTTGTGACCGAACAAGAGCGATGTAGTGAACTATGTATTCACTCGGTAAACTTGATAATGTATTCAGGCTTCCCTTCACTCCAAAATTTCGACCATGACGGATGATGGGAATCGAATAATCTTGTAATTACTTAGATGCAACTAGCTTGAAATAGTAACGGGAAACTGGTATCGTCTAAGTGAATAGCATTAAAGAAATAAGTTCCAATATACTTCTCTTTCGGTTACTAGTGAATTACGAAGTGCAATAATGTAGATCTTAAACATCTAGTGATTTTGAAGACTAGTGTAATTGTAAACTATATAGAGTGAGTAAAGAGCCACAGGTCATATAGATTATAACAAGGAAAAATTGAGACCTGTTGATCAAAGGAAACACTCCAGGAAAATGATTACCTGATTTACATACAGGGAGTTTTTTAAGTCACTGTGCAATTTTGTAATCATGTTTTATTCAGTCTGTTTCAAGCCAGAAACTGATAGCGGTGTTTAGGAATGAAATAAGAAGGATCCAGGCCCGTATTGATGCCAACGGGGGTCACTTTCAACATTTTTTGTAATTGTCATTCCTATTTACTTCCTGTATTCTGTATTGAAACATGTCTGTTAATAAATATATAAGTGCACAGTGATTTTCCGAACACCAAGTATAACACTGCCTAAACAAGGGGAAGCCGTTAGACATTTACCATACGTTAAAGGAAAAGTATGAAATAGATGAAGTGCAAGTAATTTGTTTCGCTACTTAAATCAAATAGAGATCATAAGGTCATATGGTTTACTTTCTGGAGGAGAATCAGATGTGAAGTTTGTAAGGAGTTTGGATACGTACATCCTGTCACTTTAATACAAGGATCGCATGTCATATTTTGTGTTGGAGATTATGTATCTTTAATAAAGGAATTTATTTCAAAGTGGACAAAATGCTATCACACACTGTTAAGGTGGATTATAGGTATGCTATCACACTGTTAACGTGGATCATGGATACTTAAGTAACTTCCAGGCATTGATATTGGTTAAGTTGAACTTAATATATAAATTTATTATAAGAAGGTGAACTGGAGTAGATGAATATTTCACTGTCTGAACAACTAGTTGATTATTTTTATTGAAACTGTATCTTACATCTGAACTTCTCGAATCATAAATTATCAGTAAATTTGTGATGAAAGCAAATTATCCAAGTAGATCAGAACTATTTGAGTGAATAATGCAACTACGTTAAAATATTGTCCAAACCAAGAGTACAGATCTGAATATTTATAGATTGATGTCTAATATGCCGTATGAACAACGGTGGTGAGAAGGCGTTTGGCACAGGGTGCGAAAAAATTATTAGTTTACTTGAAATATACATATTATTCATACATGATCTATCAAACATTTTACATCTTTATATTTGCAAGAAGTATCTGAAAAATACATAAAGTGCAGCTGTATGCTTAATTATAGTTTTCAAAATATTTTAGTCACACATCTTTATCATAACGATAAGCATTTGAGCCACATCATTCCTCTACTTTTGATATGCATGAATAGTATTTTCCACGGCACGTATTTTTCAAGACTTAAATATCAAACTTGTTAACTTTTCTTTTCCTTCACACCAAACACATTCGCCATTTCAGCCGTGGGGGCGTTATAATGAAACGGTCAATTCCACTATTTGTTGCTAAAAGGGTAGCCCAAGAGTTGGAGGTAGGTGGTGATGACAAGCTGCCTTCCCTCTAGTCTTACACTGCTAAATTAGGGACGGCTAGCACAGATAGCCCTCGTGTAGCTTTGCGCGAAATTAAAAAATAAATAACCTTTGTTTCTGTTTGATATTGATACTTTATCTCCCATGTAGCGCATTTAAAGTATTGTAAGAAGTTTTGAAATTTCCCCCACTAGATGTCAGAAACACCAGCTTTGAATGATACTGATATTACACGTCTGTAGTAAGAAATAAACTTCTTATAGCATTTCTGTACCATAACGATAAAGTACCTAAGTGTAACCATTGATGTTAATATAGTACTTTATCATAAATTTTGTGTTCTTCCAAGGAAGTCAAACACTCCTACATCTGTTGCCAATTTGATTCATTCCAGTTCTTAATTTAATTTAATATTGAATTATTTTTGTTAGTGTATTTTAAACCGTTTACTTTTATACTTTAATTATCTAGCATTCAGTATCCATTTTTTCGTTCGTGAATCGTCAATTTATTTTTGCACTAACTCTTAGCAACTTTTCAGTTATCAAAACTACATTGAGAAAGTTTCAGCAAATACTGTTATTTAATGTTCAATAGTTACTTCAGTACAATGACAGTTAAGGAGATCAACTATGTACGTATCTGAGTTTACGAGCTTTCCAAGCTTTAATCAATTCTAAAATATTCTGCATTAGCCAGCGAGGGTTTAATGCGGCTATTACAACCCTTTTATTCGGAACAGATTTATACGTTACAGGACAGTCGAATTCTTTATAAAATATATAAATATATGGTGGGTAGTATTGTCTCTTTGAAACAGTGTTAATAACTTCCTTTGTACTAATGCCACAGAATCCAGATTATAACTTTCTTGTCACGCGCATGAACTCGATGTGCATCATTACTTACGCTAATATGACAGCTAAAAGTTTGCAATGAATCATAACCTTTCACCCGTATTATTATTTTGAAAACTTGAGCTAGAAACTAGTAACCTGGTTTGCTTGACCGGCCAGTATTTGTGTGTTTCCAGAAGCATTTTGCAGCTTCTCACTATGATAGGATTAATTTTAGTAAAAATGAAATCATCCAATGACAAGAAACTAAATATTTACTAATTCTTTATTATTCTGTTAATGTATGCTCTAAGGATAGTGTTTGAACAAGGTTGTTGAATTTCGCCTTTTCGACGTTGAAAAAGTAATTTAATTTTTTTCTAGAAATTTTGTTTCACTAGTGTAACGTTACCCCAAGTACTACGACGTCGTATCTATTTATAGAATGTTGCTGACAATCAGAAGGATTACAAGCTAAAGAAAGTGGGTTTCTTTCAGTTATTTGAACAATTCTAATGTATTGTGAAAAATATAATCTTATATATTGTTTTATCAGATTTTCAGTTTACAAAATTGTGGATTAAAATTGTTTCACTCACTCTAGGCAAACAGCTTGTATCCCCCACATTTTCCCACAAGCTAAGCCTGGGAACATCAGTGACAACACTTCAAATTGATGCTACGCCGAAGAAAAGGATAATAACAAAACATTATTATAAGTAACTTTTAAGTGAGACTATGTTTTTTCCTTTTAAAATACGCGAACTCGTGTGTATTATACAGTTCAAAGTTTAACTTTCACTTCACTCTTCTATATAAAGTTTGCTTCTAGACGATATCAGATGAATCAGCATATTCGTTTATTGCCTGCCATTTTTCTAATTTCGTTTATTAATACTGTCAAACTAAAAAACAGTACTTGACTATGGACCTAGTTAATGTAACTTCGTTATTTTACATGAGAAATTTTGGATTATATCTAAGGCTTGAACATAAATCGTCAACCTTGAAATTAAACAGGTTAATTTTGACACATCACACCTGACCTGTACACAGTTTATTATTTACGTAAAATATACATAAACGGTAGAATACGCCCCCTCCCCACTACTCTTATAATAAACTTTATTATAAGTGCGTTTTGCGAAAATAATTTATAAATACCAACAGTCGATGACCTCTGTGCTTTCGCCAGAAATTTGGATTATATGTGTTTTTCTTTATGATAATTAATCTATCATCAAACACGGTGGCAGCACTAATAGCGTTTAAATAAAGTACGTCATCACTATTGAAGAAAAATAACTGTGTGGATAGAATAATGAAGAAGATCCACAGTCACATAGTTGTGTATCTAATAACCAGACAATTATTATAGCTTCAGTGGAGATTTACTGCCAAGATGTGTGACCAATTACTAAAACAACTGCGAAGATAAAATAACGCAACAAAACATAAAAGGCCCAGCAATTGCTCTTGTTGTTCGCAGGCAACAACGTTTATACCATATATTCGTATTAATGAGAAAAATATGAAGTTCTTTCAGAGTAATTTCATTAAGTTCGTTCTTCATACAAACAGTTTCAACATAACGTTCTGACCCTTTTTTTGAGTATATACACCCATTAGAATTAACAGTGCAACCGATATACCTTGTGTGTATACAAGATGGGCAAGAATTTGTACATCTTGAATGGCCTAAATCTTCAGCGTCTATTCGGAATATTTAAATATTCCTGTGGGAACCCTCGAAGTAGCATCAAAAATGTAAGGGATAAAAATTGTATTAGAAATCAGCTGGATGAGATAATAGAAAACAGTTTCGTTGGAAGAATCTAACAAACAGAAGACGTTAAATTAATGTTGTTTTGAAAACGTCTTTGCCTGTTTTGATAAAAGTTGCATTTTGTATATTTAAGATTGTATTATTAATTATTACATTTGTATGATCTCTACCGAATTAACCAGCGACGCAGTAAGAATGAAGTAAAACTATTTACTTTCGACTAAAGACTATCAGTTTAATATTACACCAGCATTTTATTTGCGTATATTAAACCTCGTGCATATTTTTCCAACTTATTAGTGAACGTATTTATTTACCGTACAATATAAACAACTCTCAACTTGTTGACTTAACTACGAATATTCATTATTATTAAGTAAGTCGTTCATATTTTTTAAAGGTGTTCGTTGTTTGTATTATTACATTTGGCCTTTCGATTATAATACTGTTTAGCTTAATTACGACATTGGTAATACAGTACATTTTTAACCCTAAAACATTATTCGTTTCAACTTCTTTTTCATTCTACAGTTTTTTTGTATCTATTGAAACGTGTTTTACGTAACGTATCGATCAGTTTTTCTAGACAAAAGTAATGTGTACACACACGAAGATTCACGCCATACAATATAACAACGAGGAAATAAACCCAGATTTTCCTTCAGTATTAAAAACGATTAAAAGATATTTCCAAGCAAATACATATAACGTATTTTCTTAAAATTTCTCAGCGATTCTGTTTAATGTTCACCAAATATTAATTTGGATAATCATTTATAAAGTGTCCAAATATTAAAAAAACAAAACTTTTAATATCAACCAGGCTAGATATCGAGCGTCAGTATCGTAAATGGCGGTCTTCCTGACCTCATTAAGGTTGGAGAATTTATTAGCTTTGACGAGAACAAAATCTAGACTGAAATTTCCTTCAGGGTAGCAGCGCCTTGATTAAATGGTCTTGTCGTTTGAACTGCCTGCATTGAGGTCGGTTGCTCATAACTTAAGAATAGTACTTCAAATTGAAGTACAGGATTACACTTATGACCTAAAATTATGTATGACCTCCTCTCTAACTGCACCATATTTTCAATTTATTGGCGACAAATATTTTTTTCCCCAGGAATGTAGTATAATCAGTGTTTTTATCCAAACTAAAATTTCCCTCTCGTACTTCTTTCACTACACCACAACGACAAGACATGTGTGTTACTTTCTTTCACTGCATCACAACAAGGCATGCTGGTCGCACATAGCTCATATTCGAATTTATGTACATTTTTATCTACTGTGTGAAATTTGGTGTACATTATTGAAATAAATTAAGTTGTTAGTAAAAAAAAAAAACTATCTAAAAGTTATTATAAAGAAATTTATAAAAATAATTTAATGACTTATGACTAATCTAGTGAATAGTAGCTGCCGATGAGGATAAACTTGTCGGTTTATAAAATCTTTATTTTTTTTCATACAATAATTAGTTTGTAACTGAAGCGTGAGATTCTCTTTATTCTGTGGGTTAACAAGTTATTTTGCGGCTTTATAAAGCTAGTATTAAATTAATTCATACGGTCACTAATGGAGCAAAATGTGTTTTTGTTCTTGCGCTGTTGTATATGTTATCTCACCCAGTCTGTAAAATCAACATTAGGAATCTTATATATATATATATATATATAGTACACACACACACACACAAACCCCTAAATCTGTTTCAGAACCAGTTCATCTTAACACATTGCGACTCGCTTTAAATTTAATAAAGGTTTATACTATGGTTTAAAAGAAATAATTTGTCTTGTTTAATTAATTAAATTAATTTATAAACTCTGTTTTGGACCGTACAAGACACAGCTCACATATCTTACTCAGCAATAAGGAAAATATTTCGTTATTTGTCAGATAAAATACACTTGTGGTTGACCAGAAACAAAAAGATAGCTATAGTCTATTTATTGTCTATCGCGAAATAAAGGGACATAACTTGGTATACCATTCCACATGTACTTGTGATTATGTAGACCTGTAATGTTCATCCAATGCAAGAGATACCGGTTGGTTGTATTGATGTTCCTGTATTATCCATTAAATGCAGTATATTATAGCTTAAGTTATTTGAATATCTTCCTGTATTATCCATTAAATGCAGTATATTATAGCTTAAGTTATTTGAATATCTTTCTGTGACATTATGTTATGAAGTCTTTCATTCATTAGGTCGAAACAAATTATAATATTAATTAACTTTAAAGCAGTAGCCGTATTTAAGTAAACGTTAGACGTCATAACCGCACTAATAAAGCGTTTGAACACCGGCCATGTATAGCCATGCCAGAGTTAGTCCTAACATATAGCTGTTAACCATCACGCTTGTTTGTTTGATACGGCTATGTGTTACGACTTCGTGAATTTTAAGCTTCATTTATTAAATGGAGTTTTCATTTTGAGATTTCAAATTTGACAGAATATTCATAATAAGTCGCCTCTGTTAAGCATTAAAAAAACCTCTAAGTATTAATCACAATTTATATCATTGAGAGATACAAAACCTATTGTTTGTATATGCAGATTGAGAATAAATACTTCACCTTCTGCTTCGGAAGTGTAGTGGCAGGAGTTAAATACGAAACAATATCATCATTCGACTCTTATCTTAAGGACTACTTCCTAATTTTCTAAGGACTGTTTACTGTACAGGTACTTTTTTAGACCTTGACAATTTTGTTTGTTTGTAGTGACTTTGTCTTAAACTTATGCGAATGTATAAAAAAACAAAACAAAAACGGAAATATAGTTAATATTCCAACATCTTCATTTTCAGCGTTTCGATTTATCTAGCTCGTACATAGTTAATATTATTAACAATAGAAGGTTCGTTTGTTAACAATAACAGTTTTAAGGATTACATGTACGTACGTTTTTTTGCTTGTTTTTTATCGTGGCTAGTTAGAAAGCATTACTTTCAATATCCCACGTTAATAAGTAATTGTTTGCGCATGTTGTTATAGCGACATATCTTTCATACGCGACAACAGTAATAGTTTGAACGTTTTTATGATTTTAAGTCAACCTTCGAATTGCAGCTAATTTCGTGCTACTTGAAGGGTAATAAAAACAAGTTCGGTTTCGTAATCCTACACGTAAACACAAGGTGGAGCCCCTTTTACTATATTCCTCCATATGGGTTGTCGGGTGTTATTCTAGTTCTTACCATAACAATGAGATGGTAATTACGCCTCGTGGATATCAATCATATACTAATGAAGTACCTGCTTTATAATTTATTGTAGACGTATAAATGTATAACGGCATTGTAAATAAGCCAGTTTACCTGTTTCCAAAATGTATAAGCAAAACATGTATTAAAAAATCCTACATCTATTTCGAAGCTTGTTAATTTTCTACAAACGTAAGATTAGTGTATAAGCCAGTTTGTACGCTGATTAATGTATAATTTTTTGACCAAATAAGATCTGAATTACACGGTATTTGGTTATGTGACAAAAACCGCCAGATTTAAAGTATTACATTATTTTATCCTGGGAGAATGGGGACCGAGTGAGTTAAGTATGGAATAAGTCAAAATAATGTCACGTCTGGATAATAAGAGAAAGACAGATTCTGCCGAAGCATATTTTTGCCCAGAACCTGTTGTAAATAATTTCAAATTTGATTTTAATTGAACTTTTCTCACAGAAGATTTCCATTTCATGTAGTTTATTTTTTGTAATTATATTGCCTTAATAAGAGTGTGAGACTTTTATAACTGCGTGTGGAGAGTACTACAGAGTAAGTTACGAAGTATATACGTATTATTTTTATACATTTTGTGTGTTTTTTTATGTTAATTGGTTTCCTAGCAGTTTGTCTTTTCTCCTTTCTTTTGGAAGTGTGGTTTCTTCTTGAAAATGGAATTGACTCTGAAGGCATTATTGTTAAAGTATTCTGTATTATTAGTTGACTGTAACGTTATGCAAGCTTTTTATTTCTCCCGGTTCTATTGCGTGGGATGAAATGCTATCAAAAAGTTTGGTTGAACTGTTGTTCTTTCTCATTGCTATAGCTGGTATGCCAGAATGACAGTCCACTGGGAAAATATTAGAGAATTTTTCAGCTAACTGAATGATACTTCTCAAACTTCCTGAAGTTTATGCTTTCTTTACCAACGTAGTTTTTATTTTTAAGTGGGTGGTCACACATTTGTACTGAAATCGGCCTGGGTTTAACCGAAAGTACATGATCGCACTCCCGAACTTGGTGGATGCATGATTGCTTTAAAAATGATGTGTAGAAATAGATCTCTTGCTATTTTTGGTCCATTTTCTCGCTGCTGAGGTGACAAAAATGTATTCCTTGATGAACTGATATCTTTTGCTCCTCAGCAGTTGTACTGCACGTTATTAGTGTACTAACGAAACATTTTAAGTTCATGGTCATACCCATCTTCATTCCCCGTCACACCAAGCATGCTCGCTCTTTTAGCTAAGGGGCGTTATAAAGTCACGGTGAATCCCACTGTTCGCTAGTAAAAGAGTAGCCCAATAGTTGGTGGTAGATGGTGAAGACTAGCTGCCTTCCTTCTATCTTACACTGCTAATAGCCTTTGTGTAGCTTTGCGCGAAATCTGAAACAAACCCAGCTTCATCGTGCACCTTATTACATTGTTTATTGTATCCAATTTGATAGGATAACAGCATGTTCTTAATAACGAGTTTGCAGCTTTCGGTTGTACATAGTTATGATGTAAAATTTGATTATTTTTACTTGTTAATGTGAAGTCGTCAACTATTATGGTATTTATTATTTTCGTTTGGAAAACCAGTAATATTAAAACATGGACACTGACGCCCTATGATCGTTATATAAAAATGTGGAAGACCTTAGGCATGGATAAGTAGATTACACTGGTCCGATTTAAACTGTCCTTTTAATCTTCTCGCTGAACTCTGATGTCTGTTTGAACAAAACACCAAATTAAAATACATTTGAACTTGTATAAAGTTATAGCACTGTCGAGGTACTGGAATATTGTAATTTGTAATATTTAAAAGCATATTTTTTTTTCTTATGAAACAGACTCATGTGATAAGCTAACAGTGACATTCAATTTAAAATAACTTCACTCCAGCGGAGAAAAATTGAGAACTTGACACGTGTACATGCACGTACTCATTAAAAAGCAATTTCATAACCTGTATCTTTATTTCCGCTACACAAGACATTCATTTAATTTATTAAGATAAAATCAACGAATGATGAAATTTGATTTGGCTTTTTATAATTGTGGTGATCAATCTTTTATGAAAAAAACCCAACAAACTGGAGAATAGGCCTCGACAAATTCTGGACGCCCGGTATTTTATCGTATTTTATTCGTGGTAAATAATACTTGAATCTAGAATAGTTCAGACTCTTGGAAGTCTGGAACTATTTTTCACGTTCTTTGACTCCTAAATCGAACTTCTGGAGTTATAAATGGCGAATTCATTACTTCATGTTTTTATGAGTAGTAAAGCGCTGCGGTTCCACAACATGTTACTAATTTTACTTTTTTTTTTTCATTCACTCGGTTCATCCAATCAGTGCACTTGTCTAGACTCAGTCGGGACTAAAGGCGGTTGGTTCAGACAATACTATCAAGTGGTTGGTTGGTGTTGTGTGACCCTTAGCTTGCAATCGTTGCTGTAAAAGCAAATAAAATATACGTAGCTACATTTCCCGGTTTCAGTAGCACTAACGTTAAATTAGGCAACCTGGTCCTGAGTTTTTGGGCTGTCTTCTAGATCTGAAAATATTTGTCAAAACCTGTTGTAGACAGATTCTTAATTTATTTTTGAAGTAAACTAAATTTTTATTCATACGTAGCAATTAGTCGTATAAAATTGATCTTTCAATACCAATGGTATTCAGTTGTTTTATTATGTAGTCACAACTAAGCATATATTACAGGCTGTCTGAATTCATACTTTTCTAGATATATTTAATTGATAAATGATTTTAATCTTTTAAATGCTAAATACCAATTTGAAAAGTAATGATTTCACTGTACTTTTACAGTTTTATCTCCTTCGTTTTTCAGATAAGTCAATGTACCGAATTTTATCGGTCACTTTCGAACAGAAACAAAAAGCTGTGCCAAACAAATAATAAAATCGTCCTCGCTGCAAGTCGCCAGTGGTTTCATCTCACGGCTGTGAAGCTTTTAGCTTCTCGTGTGTTCGGCAGAGTTAAGAGATCAAATGATTTTGTAGTCTGTAGCGTCATTGAACTTTTAATTCTAAGGCAGAAAGTAATACTCGTTAACAAAATTATTGAACAGGAAATACAGGAAAACAAGAACTGAGTTTAAATACCGTTAAAAAAGTGAGAAAACCTGGTGAATATTTTTGAACGACGTAGATCGAGATCGGTTGAAGAAAAACCAAAAACACTTCTTTGAAGTTAAATATGTGAATATTATTACACATTATATGACCTGTTTGTTTGGGCGCTTGACTTGCAATCTTCAGGTTGCGGGTTTGAACCCCGTCACCGAACGTGCCTGCCCTGTAAGCTGTGAAGGCGTCATAAGTTAAGTTCAATCCCACTTTTCGTTAATAAGTGTAGCTCAAAAGTGAGCTGAGAGTAATATTGATTGGCTGTCCTTTTTTTAGTGTATCACTTCTAAATTTAGAGACGACTACCGAATAAATCCCATGAAAAGCTTTGCGTGAAACTGAAAAATTAAATAAAGATACACATACTATATTTTACATCAAAACCTATCAGTGGTTTGCGCACTTTTACGTGACATGGCAAGAAAAGACGTGAAACAATTCTTAACTAACATCAGTGTAAAACATTTTAACGGATACTATCAGATATAAGAATACCTTCCCTGCAGTTGGTTGATTATATTCAAAGGCGGATATTGAGCTTTAAAAGACTTTATATGGCTGATTAAAAATGTTATTTTTGAGGGGTAGGGGTAAATGTTGCAGGAGTGCACAATTTCGATAAAATAAGAATGTTTATTGAAGGTAATGTTCATGTGTAAATTTACAGTTCTACTTTATATATCCCCGTGTCCTTGTGCTTTTATTATATTTTATTATTTCTTTGTTCCAAAGGTTTCAAGTGAAAATGGGGTATTGTACAAATGACTTGGAAGAAACGTTGTATCAGGCGTTGTTGCACTAATGAAACGCACACGTGCTTTTTATACGCATATATCTTCCCTAATGATGATTATTTAAAAAAAAAATGTCTTGCATTAATTTAGAACGAAAACGACATCTGCCCGAAGGCTGTGCATTTAATTTAGTTCAATAGGTTCCTTGTTGCATTTTGCTAATATGTGAGTAAAAGCACCCTACTTCTTTGTTTCTGTATTTGTACTATATATTTTGGGATCTCGTAAACCTTGCCGTTTTTAGCTGTACTCTGTATTGAACACATCTATTTCTTGTTATTAATTGCTTATAAGTAAATTGCGCACGAAAGCGTGAGAAGTTGATTTTGTGTGTAGTAATTTTAACTTAATCGAAACCTGTTCTCATGTATTCTTTTATATATGTGGTATAATTTTCTCTCCAATTTTTTTCCATACAAGAAAATAATTTTCATATCAACAAATCAAGCCTTTGAAACTTACGATAGGCTTTCTTCATTTTCTCAGAAAGTACTTCTCTTTATGAGTTTGACGTGCAAGCTTTTTTACAGTTCAACAACGTTGTTTGTTTTAGATATAATACTTTAAGCAAGTCAGAAATCTGGCACAGGTATTATTTCTGAATTATCGCGAAAATAATGTTTTTCTTACGTGAAAACTTTTTGTTCTTTAAGAAAGATTTTATTTCTTGTTTGTTTTTAGTTAATGAAAATACTTAAGTTTGATCCAAAGTTAAGTATTAGTCAGTTGAACACCAGAGGAAATTACTGTTTCCTAATTTCATGTGATACCAAATTTCACATTGTTTGAATCTGATTTGTAGTATGCCTACGTTTCCATTTTATTTGTGGGCAAAACGTTAGTGTTAGGTATAAGAAATTAATAGCATTCTTTATCTAATTACATAAAATGAACTACATGAGTTACTAAAAATCAGCGTTTTGCTTTTTAAATTTTGTAGTATTAAAATGTTCTACAGGTTTGTGAATATTTTACGTTTATTTTTTTGATACATTGAGATTTTTATTTTATATTCACGCAGAATTTTCCATAATATGAAATAAATTAAGCTTTAGAAAGCAAGTAGGTGAATTTTAGAACTTGAAGGAACTTCGAAGATATTGAATGTTTGTATGGAAGTAGGGGGACATCCTATGTAAATAATTTTCTAAATCTTTAATTATGTTAAGCTGTTACGTAATAATTGAAAATAGATTATTTCTCTCATTATTAAACCTTGTCATCTGTTATACTAATGTGGTGTATTGTACAAATCACACATTGTGACGGTAGGTTTGTTTTTTTTTTAATTGTAGTTTCTGAAGTAAAAATATTGATGTGATTTTTTCCTTTCGGATACTATAGCTGAATTTTGGCTTTTCATATAGAAACCGAGTATTTTACTAAGATCTATAAGAATAAGTGACTTAAAGTTATTGAGTAAACATAAAGCAATATAAGGTACTTAAAAACTCGTAAAGCTTGCAGTTTTGGGCCATTTCTAAAAAGTTTAGTTGATTGTATTAGTACACCCTTGTGCATATTAATTGTATTAGTACATTCCCCATTAGATACAGCGCGTTAAGCCTGAAAATGTACAGATCATCATGGAAATGTAACAGTTTAGTTAAGTATAAACTATTTTAATCAAATTTTCTCATCAAAATTTCGTTTCTTTTTAAAAGTTAGTTTCAGCACAAGCATACCATCAATCGAAACGTCGCATATAAAACATTTTAACATAAATGTTAAACTTTGTATTTAGTCAGGCAACACTGTCGTGGTGAAGCATCTTCCATTACTGAACCGTCGAAATTGACGAATGGTGTTTTAAATATATACCATTACTTTAATGATAATAAAATCCACTTATAAAAAATAACCACGAGGAGAATAAAATATCTCAAGAAAACATTAATTTGTAATTGTAATTGAATTTATAATATATTCTCCATAAGATAAAAAAACAGCGACATATAAATTATTACAGGTTAATGACTACACATTTGGGAAAAACTGTGGAAGATGATTTAATAACAACTTTGATTTACCGAGATACGCCAGTTAATACGGAAAATTAAAGTATACCTGTTACTAAGCCACACTTTTCTCATTCTTCATTTGCGTAACTTCTGTTGAAATGTGCTGGTAATTACCCATCTGATGGTTTAGAATAATAATATGGTTATTTTTTCGATTGTTTTTGACGTGGTTTACTTAATGTGCAAATTCTAAGTAGTTAGTGTGGTGCAACACGTGAAGGCGATATTAAGTTAGGAGATGGCAAACAGGGTTCTAACTGAAAGATTGACAACTTGATAAAGTAGTCTGACCAGCGAGCGTAAAGAAAACAGTGATCCGTGTGGCGAGATGCATGTGGGTGTGTATGTGTGTACTAGAAGGTATATGGAGGACTGGAATGTAATTAGATGAGCTGAAACAACAAGAAAATGTTATATGTAGATCTAGGCCTAATAAAGGAAACTGTTCTTATAACAGGTCTTTCATTTTTTTTTCGTTTTTTAACGCATGATCAGAGTATCTGCAACTTAGCACTATTAGTGAACTTCATTCTCTTTTACTTACGGTAATAATTTCAGATGCTATCTTTTGTTTATTAATATATAATGAGGTTTTTTCCGAGTTCTGTGTTTGAATGTGTTTTTAATTTCATATTTTTGCTAATTCAACTGTGTATTTAATGAGGTTGTTTAAGGTTGTTTCTCCTTAGCTTATGTTTGACATGAGCAAAACTATGATTTTGTAAAATTTTCTTACACTAGCAAGTTGAAGTATAAAGCTTAAGTTCAGTCATCCTGTATTTTTCATCTTTAATGTCCTAATAAACGTTTGTTATAACGTAATTCTTTCACGTTCATTGTCACTTTATATATGGTTACTAAAGTTTTCAATACTTTTGAAAATATTAATGAACAAGTGGAAAATAAAATGCCGTAAGATATCATTGATTTCAAACCTTTTAAATGCAATTTTTATACGTAGTGTTTAATACGTTTAATAAATATTGAATTTTCGCGTAGATAAACTGGGATATTGTTTTGGGGTTGTTTGGTTCAAACGAAATATTTCCAATGTAATATATTTCGTTATAGTGAATTGGTGACTAAATAAACCGTAATATATTTTTGGTTCGCTCAGCTGGGTGATATTCACAGTTTGTAATTGTAATTGAATCCCCCCCAGTACAGTGGTAAGTCTACGGATTTATAACACTAAAATCAGGGATTCGATTCCTTTCGGTGGACTCGACAGATATACCCATGTGGCTTTGCTGTGATAAAAATTCGTATCTAAATTTGTGTATCAGGCAGGCGATAGCACTTTACAGCGTTTCCTTTTATAACGATATCTGTATTTATACGTACATGTAATGACAGAGTCACAAATTCTAGGAATGTTTGTGAATATCACAGCAAAAAGTTCTCAATTTTTGTTCTGCTTTCCTCTGCTTATTTTTTATTATATGACAACTCAAAAACGAAAACCGTGATGTCAGCTAATTTTACTTAGGTTAGAATATCCGCTTTGTTAAAGTATTATTAGTGACTATTAGTAATTTTAAAAAAAATCATAATTCTAGTCTAAACAATGCTATCGTTTCCTCTCTTGTAGAAATATGGCATCCATTTAAAAAGCTTATGTACAGGATGAAACTATAATTACCAGCCAGTAATAGCTAAACGATAAATATTACTGCTGGGATCTCATTGTATATTGAACTTGGTTATAAAAACAACCTTCTCACGTTTATTGAAACACTGCATTAAAAGTATAAACAAACAAGGAAAGGTTTGTTTGTTTGGAATTTCGCACAAAGCCACTCGAGGGTTATCTGTGCTAGCCGTTCCTAATTTAGCAGTGTAAGGCAGCTAGTCATCACCACTCACCTCCAACTCTTGGGCTACTCTTTTACCAACGAATAGTGGGATTAACCGTCACATAATAGCGCCCCCACCGCTAAAAGGGGCGAGTATGTTTGGCGCAAACCTGCGACCCTCAGATTGCGATAGCCTTAACACGCTTGGCTATGTCGGGCCCTAACAAGGAAAGGGAAAACTCTGATACAGAGGTACACATAGAGTGGCTAATGCCAATTCCTCAAAAACACGAAAGGAGGGATGTAATTTGTATCACCACTTTCTAATAGCAAGTCGAAAATTAGCATATAGCAATGTATATAACTATTCAATTACAATTGAGTTTAACCTATTTTTGCCTGTTAACATTCTACTACACTGTGTGATTCTGCTATTAATTGGGAATATGTAAATTTCATCTCTGCTGTTTTGTTTACATTCTTTTAAAGATTGATATTAGCTGTCCCTCTGTTTGTTTTCTCTTTTTGACAAGTTTTTCTCTACTTGTATGTTTAGACTCAGGCTGCCTCTAAACACATTCTGTTTACAGTTTCTAAACATATTTATGATTCTAGCTGCTGGTTCTTTCTCGGCATGTTAGACTGCTTCGGTGTTAACACGCGCTTGCTTCCATCTTGTCGGTTTACCTTTTGCGGTATTGGCTCAAAATATTTATTGAATTCGTCTTCTCAAGTCTTATTTATCTTGGTTCTTGTTGTGTTCCTGTTGCCAGTGCAGACCCTTGGTGCAACTTGAAGGGTTTAAAGCTTTGTTTTGTTTTCTAAAAGGTGTAGGATACAACAGATGGTTGCAAAGCTATATTATTTCATACAATAATTTTTACTTTAAGCGAAAAACATTTCTTATATTAATGTTTTGGGAAATACTGTTTCACCATGAAGGCAGTCATCCTGTGATTGTAATGACACAGCATCCTACCATCGTTTAGGTTCTCGTTCCTTCGACACGCAGCTTTTACGGCTATATTTTCTGTGTCCTGACTTTTACCTGTGAGTGAGTCATTTTACACTTTGTTTAGTAGGTGGCATTAGTTTTCTTATGATTGAAGCATTTCAGGCCAGTAGAAGATTAGTTCAACCCGCGTGTCTTTGACCATTTAGCTTTTGCCGCCTGTCGCTTGCCAACGAGATTATCATGCTTATGACAGCGCTGTGCATCTAATGGAGAACTGGACTCATGATATGAGAACCCTGGAAGGGGAGAGAGTGATTAATCCAGCTTAATCAGCATGTCAACCAGTGCCACACGCTAGAAGATCATTATAGTAGAGTTGAGACTGTGGTTCGCTCCACCACTTTGTTCTACGAGAACAAGGAGAAGCTCTTAAAGCATTGCCAACTGTACATTATAGAACAGCGTTAGGCTACAAGTCAGAATTAATTCGATTAGCTAGACTTACCGGCTTTTAAATGTCCACTTTCATGTGCTGTTAGGCATAGTGAAGTGGCATACAAAGGACACGTTTAAAAAGGTAGTTGTGAAATATTTTTGACTAAAGCCTATTCTGTGAATAGTTTGGTCAGTTTTGAACATAGGATGAAAACACACATTATACACGTTTTGTGTATAAGAAAAACAGGAGCTACTATTTGGGTAAGGTTGAGATCACATAATATTTGGCCATAGATTTGCCGTTTGATTCAGACGTCAGCACATGATCAGATATCCAAAATGTGGCACAACTGCCGCTCGAAATTTTCGTTAGCGATGTGACAGGAAACAAAGTTATTCTTTTCAAAGACAATTCATTTTAGAGTTTTATTTTTTTATGTTTAGAGATAAGAATGGAAAGTAACAGAGCTTAAGGACCCAGGCACCATTATATTACCTAATTTAAATTAGAAATATTTAGTACCGTTTGTCTGCAGGTACGTGGAAACATTACCAGCTTATTCTTCTTGAGACTAACCTGTGTATCAAAACCTCTTATTTTAGCCAAAATTACGACCCTAATTTTTTTAGCACAATTTATATGAACACGTAACATAGTTACACGAACAGTGATGAACTTGTTTTTTGCTTGTTCTTTTTAGGTGTGCTAATCTTGGAAAATAATACCATTTGCTACCAAAACTTTTTGCGTGAATTTAACAGTTTTTTATATTATAGTTTTAATTGTATGTAGGTTTAATCAATTAAAAAGCTAGTTTCTCTTTTCACGACCGTCATGCTTGTTTTGTGTGTATGAATTTATTCTCTGGTATTTTTATTTTGCTAAAGTAATTCACAATTGTTTGTAACATGCACCATCTACAATGGTTTAAAATTTATCTTTATTAGTATTTTATTTAGACTTTTCACAGGCTTATCCCATTATTTTGCTAGTTATGAAAATAGACTGTACAGCCAGAAATTAAAATGAAACGTTTTTTTTTTAAAGTTTGTATTAAAATCGGACATGACAAAGCACTTTACGTTTATACTATAATTGTCACATTTTAAATGGTCTTTCAGACTACCTAATTCTGATGTGATTTCTGAAGCTCAAAAGAAGAGCAACATTTCATATTATAAATAGCTTTTTCTCAGACTGAACTGAATATGGCGTGCGCAGAAATATCCACGTATGTGTATAATCCAATTGCTCGACTTGCCGCATTACACGCAGATTGATAGCTTGTGGTCTTTTATGATGAAACGTTCATCTATTTTCTCTGCTTCTACATACATTATTTGTAATAGTTCCTTGCGTGGTCTAGTGATAGGCAAGCGGATATCTTGGGTAGTCGAGACCTGCAAGACAGATGAGAGAAAAGACTGCCGCATATTTTACTTATAATTTAGCCAACTTTGGTTTACGATGACTGGTGGTTGTGTACGAAACTTAGTAATTATGGTGGTTGCTTAAGAATACAAATAAAAGCTCTGTGGAAACTAGTTTTATTACTAGCGGGTAAAGACAGATGGCTGAAGTTGTTTATTTCTCATGTAAACACAACTTCAGAACTAAAATATGAAAATTGCATGCTTTGTTAGATCGACCTGACTGAATAGAACTTATTCATGGTAGACAGACATTTTTAAGTATTTATAGATCATTTTGATTCGATATTGATTCACTTTGTACAGAATGTAATACGTTAATATGCGGTTACAGATGTTGTCTGCATGCCTGAATTACATTTGTTATCCTACATGAAGCAGCTTAAGTTGAGGATAACTTCAATAATTACCTTGTAAGAAATCAAATTACATATATAAACATGTTTCGGATTAATACTTGTATTGAAACTTGTTGAATCTAAGACATTAAAGGATGGAAGTAAACATTTGGTTGTGGAAGTGATGATATTTGGTCATTTCCGTTGTAAAAAAATTCGTTGTATGTTGTATCGAAGGCTCGTTCGCTAGAATCGTCATTCTTGCCCTTTGATATACAACAGTGTGGCAGCGTTTCTTAACTCGTTAAGGATGTGTGAAATTGTAACGAATATACTTTGAAAATATATAGTTTACAAGTGATGTTTTTACACTAAAGCTGTGTAGTGTGTCGTGTCTCATTATATATCTCAAGAAATGGTTCCTGAGTCATGAATGGTTGAAAACTACTGTGGTATGAGATACATGCGGTGAAAGCTTAATGTTGTTTTATATTACTTTTATCAAGAGTGTAAGCGTAATAATTGTCTGTATAGAGATTTGGCACTTCATTTTGTTACATAAATATCTATTGCTTTAAAGTCTGTAGCCTTTTAACTTAGAAAATCGTGCTTCGATATACCTGTATTGAACACAGCATAGATACCCTGTGTACGTTTATGCTTAAGAACAAACAAATGTAAAGAGAGTGTTTCATCGTGATGTCTGTAAAAACCGGGTGCGATATGGTGTTCCATATTAATTTCTCGGACGCACCTGTATATACATTCATTGCTTTATTGTTAGAAGTACGTGAGAAATAAGACAAGCTTAATTCATCATATTTAATATGCTATTGATTAACGTTTTAAAGATTACATCTTTTTAATTAAGTGTGGAATTTCGTAACTTCCATTTTGTTACGTTTGAGCTATATTAGAATAATGTTATTGCATGTATTTCGGCGACTGTATTAAACAACACATGCTTGAAATATTTTACTTGGTCAGTATCTTGGTGAATTCGATCATGGCTGAAACAGCGTTTTTAAGGTGGAGGTTAACTATCAAAAACTGAGTGAAATTTTTGGTTTCGTAGAATGTGTGCGTTTTGTTTTAATAACGATCGCTGGTGTAAGTCTTTCAAAACTAGCTATAAAACATCTTACTATAGATTTAATGGTTATTGTGGTTTGTAGTTGGCTCTTCGTATCAAGCTAACTTCCAGGCTGTCTTGAAATGGGCAATAACATTTTTGTGTACTAATGGAGTCGTGGCTTCTCTTTGTTACTCTGTAGTTTAACTTGTTTTACCGTAATTGCTTGGTTGTCAAGTTCATGTATTACTCACTGTTGGTTATTATGATTTATTGTTTTATTACCGCTAATAGCCTACTGTATGAAATAATTCATCAGTGTATGAGCTTCATTAGCTACGTACAAGTACGTGGTCCAAACTGTTATGAAAAACGGCATTATGACACTTTTGCAGAGACAAGGACTCGGTCAGAGTTGAGTGGTTTTTGTGGGCTGTGTCGGGTCAGATCAATACGAGTCACTGTTAGGGGACAATACTAGTTTGAAACCACAATTCACTCCTTCAGGCTATAAGTCTGTTTCACTTTTTTTCTGTATAGTAACCATAGTTTAATTTAATTGCACTTCTTATTTACCTGTGTATATCGTTTTAATAGTTTGTTTGACAATTTGAAATCATAGCTGTAATCAGAATCATACAAAATACCTTGTACATTCTAGACCAGCGAATCAAAAGGCGTTAGAAACGCGCTAATAAGATAGTCAGTTCAACGTATCTTGTTACAGCCACATATGTAAAGTTGTACGCCCTTTTCCTGTTAATGACTCGTCAGCCATTTCAAGCACGACGCTGTTTAACGCCACCAAAAGCAGCTATTCAAAAAGAAGCTAAGGAATAAATAATTAAGACTGCTTATTTAATTAAATATACACAGTTCAGTGATGTAGAATTAGCATATAAAAAGTTCCCTCTGCGCCTCGTGTTTTTTATTTTGTTAATTTTTGACTAGTTTGGTGAGATCCATAAAGTTATTACTCACTTGAAAGTGATGTTTTTTTGTTGTTGGGCTTCATGGATTAACTACTCAGAATCTACAATTGACGATGTACTTTTTTTTATCCAGTTTAGTCAGAAGAGGTTCTTATGTAGTAGGATGTTTGTGTACGTTATTACAAGTTATATAACGACTAAAACCCCTCTCTTCACAATGTAATGCCGTGTCATTATTTGATTATCATGAATATACTATTTCACTGTCACATGAAATAATATAGAAATGATTTTAACTTTGCAAAGAATTAAATAAAAAAACAAACTAAACGAATAGAGAAAGAGATTGTCTATGTTTACACATATACCCGTCTGTTTCATGGCTTTTTTATATGGGGGTAGCTCAATAAATAAGCCATTTTTTAGCTGTATAAAATGTTAATTTAAAAAAAGTAACTTTATTTTCTGATTTCACAAATGAAGGTTTATCGTTCGGTTTCGTACTTCTTGTATGACAATCTCTTAGGCGAGGAAGTCGTTTTGTAGGTTAAAAATAAATGTTGCATAGGACACAACAATTGGTTTGTACATATGTATTATAATATATAGTACATGGACATTGCCCTGAAAAGGGTCGTAGTAATTCAGCTCACTCTGACCCAAAAAGCAGTAACTAACACCATCAAACACTGTATGACCATGTTTGCTCAGACCATAACAGCATAATGAGTTTTCCATTGTAAGCTCACTTCTGTAAGTGTAAAGTTAGAAAGAAAAACGAGATACTGTAAAATGATCGTAATTTGTTCATGTGTGTTGAGTTGGTCAGCAGTAGAATAAATAGATTATACGTGATTAAGGTTTTGGAATAAAGACTTGCGTTTTTATATGTAGATTATACGTCAGTTAGGTTTGAAATAAATACTTGCGTTTTATTATGTAGATTGTGTCAGTAAGGTTTGGGATAAATAATTTCGTTTCTACATATAGTTCTTTTTTTTTTCTGATCGCTCAGGATGTAAAGAAATATCAACGCATACTTCACTCTTTAATATTACCATGAATAGTTAACTTTTGAGTAACGTAGCACGTTATAAGTTGTTAATAGAATATTTTCGTTCCCTTGTGCTTACGTCCAGATTTGTAACATTTTTCACTTTCCCTGACTACCAGCAGCTTTTGCTCTCAGTTAGCGCATTAAAATCCTGGCTCCATTATTTGACAAGTTTTTTAATGTTAGATGATACTTACAGTTCTAACACTAAGAAATTAGAGTTCTAAATGTTATAGTTTAATATTGTTGCCTTTGAAGTGAGGCTTTCCATGTGTGACGTAACTTTGAGGTTTAACAGAACTTAAGATTCTATTGTTGCACATTGTTATGACGCAACTGAGAAGAAAAAGTATAAAGTTCATATTGTTGCTTTGAATAAATAAACATAAATGCGATACTATTCTCTTTCTCTTTAGAAATTTTAAGAGTTAGTCACAGTTATTTCAGTATGGTGCAATGATGGGTATCAGTAAAGGTCTTAAATGACCCATATCACATTTGAGTGAAATGTAGAGAAATGTAGTGACAAACATGGCACATCGCATCGAACGCCTTTTAAACTCTGCGTGTGTGTGTGTGTGAAAATTAAGTTACAAGCTCTTTATAAGCTCACAGTGCTAGATGAAGGCATTTACGTCATCGTGTTTTGTCATGTTGACAAAATGAGCAAACAAATTGTGTTGCTTTTCGTCTTTAATTTCTGTCAGTCTGATTAGCATTTCAAAGGCACTTTATACCATTGTCGTTATTTTTGTATGTAACTTTCGTCAGTACAAACAAATGGCACTGGACCCCTGTTTTATTTACACAGACAAAGGTCGTCTCCACTGGTTTTAAATTTTCGAAGTTTAAACAATACCAAAAAACTAATGTATGTTCAATTTCCTTGCAAGTTTTTCTTCTCATGCTCTATAGAGGGTTTATTCAATTCTAGTCATGCTGCACTTGGTACGACAAAATAGTTTTTAAGCACATTACTATAAATGTAATGTATACGATACTTTTTGCCTTTGTGAATAACAGATAATGTGTTCAAGATTACTTACAGCTGTTGATATCTAATTTCCCTCCCATGTTGTTGTTTTGTAATATGGTGGCAATTCTAGGCCTTAAGAGTAACCACACCCATCATTTAGAGGGATACAGATCTTTCTAACTTTGAGAAGAGAGTATTCAGATCAGAGTGATTTTAACTTTTTCAAAAACACGTACTTTTCGAAGTGAAATATCTGTAAGCCCCTTATCTGTAATGTGATTTGTAAAAATGTTGTAGCTTAAAAACTTGTTCAAGTCTCCATTGAGTTGCTGAACACATACAAACCATGTAACGTTTAGAGCGATTCTGCTGAAGCCTTGATGATTGTCTCCTATTGCATTTAACGTTCCTTGTTTAACGATCTGAAAACTGTAGTAGTTGTGGTTGAAATTGTATCACGTAACTGAGAGAGTGTTTATGAGGAAGTTAAGAGTGAGGAACATATTTTCCAATATTTAATTTTCGTCGTAATAATATGCTTCTATGTTTTCATTTGTCATTCAACAGTCAAGTTTAATTTGCCCTTAGAGTTTTTATTAATTAACGAATAATATATTGGATATTTTTTAATCAACTCAAATTTAAATTAAGGTGTTATCTTTAAAATTTTATCTAGTTTTCAACAGAAAAATGAGCTCTCCCTTCTAAGAAACCTTTCAAATAGAAACAATAAATTACTGTCTTGCCAATAAATGCTCATCAAAAGTTTTTTGTACTTAACCGTTTTTCTCACCCTTAGCCAAGAACTAATAAATTAGGAAATTTATATAATAGGTTACTTGTTTAATTAATATTTATCAAAACTTGTAGGAGAAATTGAAAATAGAAATGAAGTAGTAACTAAATTGTATACTCATTAAACGCACATTATTCAAAAACGAATAATTTACTACCCAACCTATGGACAGTTCGACTAAATCACTTTTATACTATTGGATACGTCTCAATGTTTCTAGAGCTAGGAAATTTGAAATAATAATTTCATCCCGTTGTATGATTGTTACATTATTTTGTTCATAAAAGATGTGCTTCCATTTAATTGATCCATTAACTCTTGTAACCGTAACCAAGGCTGCTTTGCGATAACAGGCACTGGAATCAATTTGCCTTATTTAGGCTTAAGGCTGAAACATTTTATATAAAGAAGGGTTAAAATTGAAAAAAAACAAAAAAACTGAGAAAGTATGAGCTCGTAATATTGTATTGGTATGGGTTGTTTAATATTAATTTTTATTTCAGATAAAAATTAAAACTTATTTTCGTGTGTACTAACAAATCTTTAAACGATACCGCGTTCCTATACTATTTAGCAAAATATTTTTTTTTCTATTTCGCGAAATAATTTTGATAGGAAGTTTTAACAAATTTTAACACTTATGACTTTTGACGAAAGTCGACTTTTTTCATTACGAAATTTTATTTAAATGGTTGTATAATATTAAGTTATTTTATGTTGAAATATTTAATTTCTGAAATCTAAAGTATCAGATGAATCGTTAAATGTAAGTGTTCGTTATTTTGATTTTCTGGGTAGTATCTGATTTGTTGTTTTGAAATTTCTAAATTAGACATTCGTTGAAAACACCGGTTATTTTATTTTTAAGCCTAAGTATTGATATCATGTAAAAAAGAAAACCACGAGGTTAATTTTGTTTTTAACTTGGGATATGAATAACATTAAGCACGGTAATTATTGTGTTTTTGAACATTTTATGTTACTACATCTGTCGTGTATGTTAACTAAAATTGATTTTTGTTTTTGTTCTTAGTGAATAAATATTTCGTAGATCTTGTACTGTCTTTCTTTGTTCGGGTCTGTTATGTTGGTTCTGTGATATGGTTATTAATACGTGAACATTTTGCAAACGTAGGGGAAGAATGTCGATTGGTCATTCGACTCTAATTTTACTTAAAGTGCGATGTGAAGAAACGTGAGATATTTTTATAATGTGATTGTGATACTTTATTAGTTAATTGTAAAAAAATATCAGGTTTTTTATGTTTTTATTTTAGGCGTTCGGTCATCAAGCTTCGTAAACTTATCACAGAACACGATTATATGAAATTTTAAAAACTATCAAATTTGTGGTCAAAATTAGTAAAAATTTTTGTTGTTATTGTTAATATACGTAGCATATTTAAATTTTACTTAGTTTCTGGTGCATATGTAGCAATTTTTCAAAAAGGCTTTCGACTGAAGTAGTTACTATAGATCATAGGGATTGATGGCTGAATTTCTTCTTGTTTCTATTTTTCAGGTTGCTGCTTTGTCACGTTTTATACCCGGAAGGCAGCGCTGGAAGCTCAGAATGCCCTACACAACATTAAAACATTACCTGGGGTAAGTGAAAGATGTTAAAACATTACCTGGGGTAAGTGAAAGATGGATTGGTTATTCCTTCATACGTATATTCCAGGTAAAGTATTTCCAGTAGATGGTTCATCCGTACAGAATACAAAGATGGTGAAACAAATAATAAGTTTCTTTCCATAGTCCTACAATAATCACTGCACAAATTATCATTTAAACAACTCGTATCTGAAATACAACCAGGTTTTGAAGCTCACACACATACGATGCTCTTTTTTTTTCTAGGATTAGGTATCTCTTGTCAAAATATAAATTTAATAGACTTAAGTTGTTGTTTTTTAATCTTCTTACATTCTTATATAAACATATAATTGGAAGCCTTATAGGGAGTCTAATAAAACGTATTTGTCCACATGGGACAATGTGATCAGCTATAATCTGCATTTTCCAGCTGCATCAAATAATATCAGTATATAAATGTAAAACAATCTCATTTTTATTTAACTCACCTGGTGTACAGAAATTGCAAATTCATAGAAAATATCGTTATTACTTTAATGAAACATAAGGACTGTAGTAGCATTATTACATTAAATGTAATTTATTTGTGGTATGAAATTACTTTAAAAATGTAAACAAAATTTACGATTGTCCGGCAACTGGACAGACTTCATTATGTAATATTATAAACTTCTTATACAACATTTACTTTTCTGGCTTTTAATTTTATATTGTAAACAATAGTTGAAATAAATAGATGGCACTTCATATATGCATTGTACATGAGTGGCGAAACATCGTAGAAACGTACGAATTTTGGATATCATCACTAACTGTTCAAAACATTAACAAACTGAATTTTATGACGTATGTAGCAGGGACGTAAATATTTTGAACTGTGCACAAAGTACACTACCGTATTGGAATTTCATTTGATAAATAAATTGGTTGTACTATATGTACAAGAAAAGATGCGACTTTAACATTGCACACATACTTGTGCATGTCTGTATATACACTTAGTGACTACTTTGTTAAGTACGTCTGCTCCTTAATGCAAATAGCCAAACACCAAATCAGTAGCTGCAACTCAATATATATAAAGCATGCAGACATGGTAAAAAAGTTCAGTTGTTTGACCAAACATTAAAATAGGCAAGATGCGTAATCTAAACGACTTTAACCATAGAATGATTGTTGGTGCTAGACGTGGTGGTTGCAGTAACTCGCAAACTGCTGTCCTTCCTGGTTTTCGACGCGCTACGGTTTCCACTTTACATGGAATGGTGAGAACAACAAAACGCATCTAATGAGCGGTAGTTCTGTGGGCGACAAAAACACCATATTAATGAGAGAGGTCAGAGAAGAATGACCAGGCTCGTTGAAACTAATAGGAAGGCCACAAATATTCAAATAACCACTATTTATTACAGTGGTGTACAAAAAGGGCATCTCTGAACACATAACTCGTCGAATCTTAAGCTGATGGGCTACAGCAGTAGACCACCACACCGGGTTCCACTTCTGTCAGTTAAGACAGGAAGATAAGACCACAGTGGTAACGAGCCCACCAAAAGTGAACAGTTGAAGATTTTTTTTTCTTTTTTAAAAAGGCTACCCAATCTCGATTTCTGCTGCGACATGCAGAGGGTAGGCACAGAATTAGGCGTAAACAGCGTGAATCCATGGATTCATCCTGCCTTGTGTCAACGATTCAGCCTGGTGGTGTAATGGTGAATGGAATGTTTTCTTGGCACATATTAATGCTAATTGAGCATCATGTGTATGACACAGCATACATGAGCATTGTTGTTGACCATGTGCATCCTTTTATTATGGCCATAGTTTAATCGTTTTCCAATGGTTACTTCCAGCAGGCAGTGTATTCCAGTGGTCTGTACAGTCCCCAAATCTCAATCCAAGAGAGCACTTTTGAGATGAAAGAAAAGAAACGGGAGGCTTGCATCATGTTTCCAGCACCTTATTTAATCTATGCCGCGAAGAATTCAGGCTGTTTTGGGTGTCTTGTCGGGTACCAGATGGGTGTACCTAATAAAAGTAGCCACTGTTCATGTATTTCCGTGAACACGCACACACAGAGAGACATTAAGGCCTGTAATAAATTAAACAGGCTTTAGTCGAGGCCTACACAACAGAGGAGGGTTGGAAGAAGAGTACGTTTTTCGTGTGATATATCCACCACAGACACACATTTTTGAAATTTCATATCAGACATTGATCTTGGGACGCTCTTATATTGGCAGAAGGACATCCAACCCAGATTACCATGATTGAAGACCTTGTCGGTGATACTTTGATTATGAAAGTTCTGTCGCCCACTTCTCTTTTTAGTTTATACTTGCATGCATGTATAGCGTTTGAAAAGAAAGCTTCGAATAAAATTCAGTGACAGATTGTTTAAGAATTCATTCTTCCAGTATTGTATATACGAAAAATCTTATTATCTGTGAAGATTTTTTTTTTGCTTAAAGATTAGGAGTTTTCATTGAAAACTCGACACTGGAATGTATTTCTAATATTTACGCGCACAACTCTCCAAGCTTGAACGCCATTGTTATGACAAAGTCTGAGCAAGTTTATGCTATAGTTTTGTCGTGATGTGACATTTTCTTTGAAAATGAGTCGAAGTGAAGAAGACTAATCAGAAACTGATCCTCGTTACCCGGGAAGGACTACTGGACAAAGCAGGGTAAGAGATGCTATTACTTGTGTTCCGTTGGAGTAGCTTATTGTTGTTATATTTAACCTTAAGATAATGTGGTAGCTTCTCCTGTGATAAAGTATTAGAATTAAGTTTTATTTTAATTTTTCGAAAGAGCTAGCTAGTTATTTATTTTTACGTTATATATGTGAAACTTTGTAACATTAGCAGTGCCATTTTACTCCTTGACTTGATAAGTTTCTTTTTGTAAATATTTGTTTAAAAAACCTGAATTATATTAACATTGCTGATCGATCTAGTACCATATGACTTCTACCTTGTAACACTAAATGAAGCTTCTTCCACTATAAAATATTTGTATAAGATTCTTCGCTATCCTATTTGATTGTCCTCTTATTTTATTACTAGTCTAAGATTTACATCTAGAATGATTAATTCACGATAAGGTCAGTAAATACAAACTTCACAACTATAATTAAATTTAACATATAAAAAAAGAATCTACATTAGATTGCTTGTGTTGCTGGTGGATGTTTTAACAAGAATATGTTGCATATGTTTAGTTAAAACTCGTAATATGTAATAAAGATTTTTAAAGGAAAGGAATAATAAGAAAAACTAGCATATGTTCAGTTACCAATACTATGAACAGTATTTAAAATGTGTTCTTGTAGCAGTTCTGTTTGTGTAAAAAATATCGGATATATTTTTGTACACGGAAATAATATTAAACGTTAGTTACTCAAATCAATAACCAGTTAAAGAAATCAATCTCTTGTTATATAAAGTTTGTGCATTACTTTAACTGCTTATTGGTTTTAATCACTTATTTTTAACATATTTATAAAAATGCCAAAAATGCATTCACATTCTCCTACAAACAACCAATGTGTAATACGTTTTTTTAATTTCATAGTCAATCAAAGAGAAAGAGGTGTAAAATTTTTTTTTTTTACTTTTAATTGGACGTTATTAGAGAGTGGATATCACTTAAGAGATTTATGGAAGGACTTGTTAGATTTATTAAATGATTCGTTAATATTTAAAGTATTTCCGTTATTTTCCTATTGTAACTAAGTTAATTCGTTTACAAATTATTTGTTGTTGAAATTGTTTAAAGTCTGTAACCTTGTAAAAGAAAGCTTAAGTTTACGCAATTACAGTTTTTCCAACTTGTATATAAAAGCTGACTAGAAGTATCAAGTACAAACATAAGTTCATGTTCACATGTGAAACACAATACCACGTAAGTGAAAATATTTGAGACGTATCCCCGTCTACTCGTATTGCATAAATACATTAATGTAATTTATACGTAATTTTTAAGATTTTATGCTTCTTTCTATATATGGAACTTACATAAGTATTAAATGTATATATGATGTTTTACCTATAATGTAATTTTTATCCTAATAGGATCAAATGTATGAATAAATCACAGTTCACCCGGGAATTGAAAGGAAACTTTTCATTTGGGATTGATTCATGTCTCACATCTGTCTGTTGGTTCTGAATGTTTTTAAGATACAAAGGATTTATTATGTTATATTTATTGAATTATTTTACACTAATAGGGATATCATATGTTGACTACAACCTCAACAAACTTGTGTAAATAGGTAGTGATTATACATATCTTTGTTGGTTTATCGTTATGTCTCCCTGTAACTTTTAGGTCAGTACACTCTATAACGTATTTGAGCAGTTATGGTTATTATAGTATATGAAATATACTTTTCGCCAAATTTATTCTCTACAGAAACTATCGAAATGTATTTAAAAGGGAGAAATAGGGACGAACAATATGCTTTATAACTAATGTATGAGCTACGTTAAAACAGTAAGGTTTTAGCAAAGACATAACTGTATAGGTAGGGTAAAGTAGGCTTAGAGGCTTAAAATTGAACATGAATAAGGGAGTTCAATTATTCATCTCTCACAGCTGTATGTTGATAAGTCCCTTTGAGAAATATATTATTCTTACAGTGGGTTTAAAAGGAGAACAGAAATGAAAGCGGGAAGGAGAGATGATTAGTTACGAGGATTTGTTATTGTCTGAACGGTCCTGGATGGGCACAAGATTTCAGCCTAGAGTAGTTTGTATGGGAATTGAATCATAATGTGGCTATTATAGATTTCTAGCAAAATAAAAGATAATAAAGTTTGTTTTAGGTTTACAAATGGGTGTCATTATAATTTCTCGTCTAAGATTTGTTTAGTTTTACAACTTGCACTTTATTATCGCTAATGGCGGTAGTTCGAGTCTCCTGATGCATGCAAAGCACATATAGATGTATTAAGGTGTGCGTGGGAGGGAGGGGGCGTCAATGCAAGTTCCACGTGTGCTGCTTTTTCTGACGAGTAATGACGGTAATCTGTCGTTGTCTGTTTGATGTAAATACGAGCATAGTGAGAAGCATATCCTCACCATGAGTACTAAGGCTAAGGTGAGATTAGTGGTTAGATGTGAAGTACATATCGGGAATGTCAATATTCTTAGACATTGTTCTCTGACAGATGAAAGACATTTTTGTGCGCTTCTCTCATAGTGTCGTTAGAGGGAGCTACTGTATCGGAACGCATGTCATCCTGTATTATCAGTTCCTTTAATAATAGTAGAATGGATTGGTTTATCGATGGTTTATGTATGCTTGGTACTCTACTGTTTTAGCATAAAACAATTCTCTTTTCGTGTAATGAACATAGCAGTTGTTAACTTCTGTTCTAACAACAAGAATAAAAAGTGAACTTCTGTACTCATTACGCCCTCTTTGTGGGAAAGTGTTTTATACAGAGATCGTAACATGCAGGTAATTACTTCAAATCCTTACATACCATGTCGTGCTCTGCGCCAGATGTCGCCCATCTCAATGACTTCAATTTGTGGACATCCATATTTAAGTATAGTAAATCGAACAGCTGGCTCGTTTTATCGTACATTCTTGTCTCAAACTCGTCAACATCTGCATGTAATCTACGTTGGATGAAACTTTAAGTCTCCGTTTAACCGTCATGTAAACGGTTCAACAGCTGTTTTAAGCCAATATATTTAGAGGGAAAAATGACAACTTACATTCACGAGTCAAGAATTAGAAAGGTTGAAAAATGGAATTCGGGTTTTACAACAGATTTGTTTTATAAGTATGTGGTAGTGTTATTGTCCACAGTCTTAGTTTAAATTAATTAATAGGGTGGACACTTCAATTATATGAACACACCCAGCGTAAAGTAAGTGTATAAATTTGAAGAAATGTCACATTTTTTTCTCTCATTTTTCTATATAATCAGTTATGCAACTTTGTGTATCAGATGAGAGTTATATCGACGTCAAAAACAACAGTGGCAAGTGTTTTTCAGTATTCTCTAATAATATGTGGATGTTTATTGTTAAGGTGTATTTCTACGTATCACATGCTGAATATATTAAATGTTACCAAATTTTTTGTACTCGTGAGCACTTTTAGTTCACATCTCTGAAATAAGACATACCTTAAGATTCCTGCCTTACTTCCAACTATTCAAATTTACTTATTAAAACAAGTCAGTGAAGACCAACACTAAAAATTCGTACTGTCTTTCCAAAAGAACCTTCAACAAGTAAATGCAAACATTATTATTATTCCTTGTACAAAATGTCCTTCTTGTAACAACTATAAAACGAATTATAGAGATTATGTGGTTGTTGATGAATGAAAGTTTATTTTGGATAAAATAAGGTGCAGCTTAATTTTCAGAGCTGAAATTAACTTCTGAATTTCATGAACCTTTTTCATGATTAAGAAGTATTTTCTAAGGTTTTTTCCTTTGACATTAGAACAGTTTTTCAATCATCTTAATGCTCTGATATCATAGTATTATAGCTTTACCAATGAAAGTCAAGGAAGACCAATATTCTTGTAATTATTTTTAAACAAATGAATATTAGACTAAAGTTTTCACTTACTGGTGCGAATATCAATTCACTTGTATTTTATCAAAGATTTCTTGTCCATGATATTGTGTAAACAAGTTTTGATGAGTAAATCACTACTTACTAATGATAGATCGAGAGAAATTCCTATTTTCTTCTTTTCCTTCGATACTTCGTTATATGTACCTAGGAATGTTAGCAAAGAAGGAAGGAATTAAACTAATTCTATACGATTCTGCTTTCTTAGAATAACCATTATCAATTTGTCATCCACCTGCATGAAACGAAAATGTTTAAAGATTTAAAATTACTTTAAGATGGTCCCCAGAAAGCTGCGTTGAACGTCATATCTTTTGAATTTTCGTCTGAATACGAGGGATACTTGTATGTTTGTCTCCATTGTTGAGGCAGACTCCACATTTTGTGTTGAAATTATGTATATACGTGTGTGTGTATACACACGTACCTTCTGTATTTCATAATATATCTATATGTCAAGGTTTAAATAGATTGAAGTTAAGAAATTTTTCTAAAATAGAGGTCAGACTTGTTATTTTTATTTTTGCTGTGGGAAGGAGAAACTGCCAAACACTCAAATGGGTATATTAGATTACTTTTTCACATGTATTTTTTAAGATACTTTACTTGGTTTATTGAGAAGCAGGAAGGAAAAAAAAACTTTTCATGTAATCTTTAAACCTGTTTGTTTTTGTGAATGTCGTGTATGGCTTCAGTAACAATAAAACGCACAGCAGCTGGTTTGTAGTACGAGTTTTCTAACCGAGGAAGAATCTTCGTTATAGGGCATTATTATATAGATCTCGACTTTTTCGCAGCTATGCCTCGTCTCAGATCCTTATTTTCTGTGCTATTCGACTTTGATGAAAACACGGTTCTTGCTAGCTTAAATAAAAATAAAAATTATTGCTGAATACTTTTGGGTTTTAATCTAACACGACACTTTTATTGAAAAGCGTTTTAATGTTTTGTGTGATAGATCGTTTTTTTGTTGTTGTTTTTTCCATTATGGTTTGTTTGTTTATTTTATTAGTATGGTTTCATTTTTGCGATAAAAATCGAATATTTTATATTGTTTTAGAATATTATTCAGATTATACAACTTCAACGATTTTTAAAGATTCAGATAGCCAATGGGTAATGCGTGGCTTTTGCGAGAGACGATGCATGATTTATGTAATAGAAATCTTAAGGTTTTATTGAAAACGAGAGAGAGTACATATCCACTGTTTAAAAAATGTGAGAAAGTAGGAGCTTTGTTGTGAAGTAACTTTCCAGGATAATAGAAAGCATGACTTGCTACATAGTATACGATAACAGAAACATGAAATTATTACGTAGAATGTGATAACAGAAGCATGAATTGTAACTTAGTTTTTGTAATATTTAAACACGTACTTGTTCTTTTTGCAAATATTTTTTATTAAGTCTGTGATGTATGAAAAAAGCCCCAGGTAATTAACGTTTTATATAATGTCAACTTGTGTGACTTGTGGTAGTGGCTTTCCTCTTACTTTTATCTTTGGAATTAGTTGTTTTTCATACTAGAAAGTAAAATAAGGGACATAAAGGCCAATTACGTAAACATCAATAGGTTATTGAGGTTGTGGTAACCAAAATTGGCAAACGAATATTACGATAAAACACTGTTCGATGTTTTATCTACATTTTTTTTTCTTTTCAGAGTAATGTTTTTTGAGTCAGTTTTTAAGAACATAAAGTTAAAAAGTTCATTATGCAGTAGAGTTTATTTCGAGATTTATGAAATATCTAGATTTCAATTTAAAAGTTGTATGGTTGCCAAAAATATCGTATTTTCAATTATAGATTCATTTTTCTCAGTGATTATCTTGAGTTGCTTATACTTTAGTTATTTCAGTATTAGTGGTTATAGCTGTCATGAATACAAGATGTAATTTTCAGTCACTATTTTATGAACACAGGTGTAGATGAATTCATGACTTGTGTACCTATCAGTTTTAGTATGTTGTGTGCTGTCAGTGAGGACCGTGCAACTTACTATGTTATCGGAAAGTAAAAACTATATAAACTGAAATGTTGAAAAGAAACGTCAACCGCGTTTTTTTCTACATTTTTTATTTGAAGAGAAAACCAACTCAGAATATAATATATACTTCATTTTCTGAACTTTTTAATGAAAAGGCAAACTACGGATGTTAGGAGATTGCAGAAATGTGATGCGGGTAGCAGCGAGAACTGTTTGTCTGATGTTTTTCACATCAGGATATAAATTAGTTTATCTCGTTAAAAAAAAAAAAGTCATAAGTAAAGTCCAGACAAGAGTTGCTTCAAGTTAATAATGCCCCAAACCTCTGAGTTATGTTATTAATAAATGTAACCGTTTATTGGGAAACCCAGAGACTGCCAGAAGATATCTAAATTTCTTATAAACGCCTGAGAAACTGTTTCTAGCAGTAAACATTGATTGCTAAAACAGTCGAACTAAATAAAATTATTATAGTTTGTTTTTCAACCTAACTCATATACTGAGATGTTTTCATTATATTAAATTACACAGTTCTGCGGTGATTTTATTATCTTTACGTGTTCCAAAACAATTCCTGTACTCTGAATCTAAAAATATTCTTATTTCTCTATGTACAGTTGTTTCACCGAACGTCATAATGCAATTCATAAAAGAAAGACAAATTTTTTTTTATATTATAAGAAATAAACCTCAAAAAGTAATCAGGATGAATGATGGAAGATTTATTTATACAATACCCGTTTTATTTGAATACGGGTAGAAGCAATGAAGTATTATCAAATTTAAATTGTTTCACACATAAACTTTTAATCTTATCTAATCTAAGCCATACCGTGGTCATTTAGTGTTAACGATAGAAAAAAAAATACATCATTCAAAAATAAAGTATTGACGTGGTAAAAATATTTAAACAGTTAAAGATGATTCTTTTACTATTTGCAAAGTAAAACGTAGTTTACTAGTAAACGTGATACCACTGTTGAGAGTAGAGCAGTGTCTGTTAACTGTTGGCTGAATTTTGTTTGTGCACACTAGTATGTTTGTAATGTGAAAGTGTGCCATTAATGGTATTGAACGTTAAACAGTATACTCCATTTAAATATGGAGTAGTATAGTGAATGCTCAATTAAACCGCCATATTGATTCATTAAACAGCAGCGTTCTTTTTAACGTTTTGTTTTTTCGACCAAACAGCGCACCCTTTTACGTATTTTATTTTTCCCAATTTATTTTAAACGAGGAACGGCCTTACATAGTCTGATGGTTATGTCGCTTGACTCGCAAACTGCGGGTATTGAGATCGAAACCCATTACGAAATATGCTACGAAATTCATCCGTGAAGGGCTTTATAATAATACAATCAATCCCTTTTTTCGATAAAGAGTGGCCAAAGAGTTGATGGTGAATGGATTTCATTAGCTGCCTCGCGTCTTGTTAATCAGTTCAAAATTTGTAACGGTTAACGCAAATAGTGTGAAATTAAATAAGTAAACAATCACTCAATCAAGTAAGGATGTTTTCATTTTTTACTTTCCACTGAATAACTCGTTTAACTCATTTGCGGTTAATTTCTAATAAGTTATTTAAAGATCAATGTTTTACTCAGTCGTATTAAAACATTCGTTTCAAGAACAAGATTTCAGCGCAAGTATCTATGTAGTGTGTGTGTGTGTGTGTGTGTGTGTGTGTGTGTGTGTGTGTGTGTGTGTGTGTGTAATACACAGTAAAACCTGTCTAAACCGGAAAATGCATATGGCGGAAACCTGTACAAGCCGGAAATATAAAAATTTTGCAGCATTATCTTAAGATTTCTGTTATAAATAAAAGGTCCTCTTTCTGGCGGAACCTGCGTAATGCGGACGGAAAACTATCTTTCTCCTACCTCATTCATCAAGAAGTAGGATTTGAACCTGAGTAAGGCGGGAAAAATATTTTTGATTAAATATTAATTTATTTAATGAATAATTTGTTTAAATGTTAATAAATCCTCGGACATTTTGTTACAGTAAGTTATTGGCTAAATATATTCTGTTCTTTTTTCTGCCGTCATTATTTTTGCAGTTAAATTAAACAAAATGGAATAAGAAAATAGGAATATTCTAATTTCCCCGGATAATGTAACTTGTGTCCCAGAAGTTCAACTTTCAAATGTTCGTTTAGTCTTTCCACCTCCATGTACAACATTAGTACTACAACCATTAGATAATGGAATTATACAATATATAAAATTGAAATACAGAAAACTGATGCTTCAGCACATTATTGCAAACATTAACAACTGTAAGAGAGCATCTGAAATAAACATGAAAATTGACGTGTTAGATGCAATTACGTTTTTAAGTCATTCAATCAAATGTGTAAAAGATGAATGCGTAATAAAGTGCTTTCAAAAGTGTGGATTTATTCTTGATATTGGCGGAGATTGTGGATAAGCTGTTTATTATGATGATTCTAGTGAAATCCAAACTCTGATTGAGAAGATTGACGCAGATGATTCTGTGAACGCGGAAAGTTTTGTGAACATTGACAAGAATGTTTCAACAGAAACTGATGAAATTTATTTAAAATCTATAATAGAATTGGAAGATGGTAACAGTGTGAGAGATTCAGAAGATGAATAAAATGGAAAAAGAGACTCAGGAAATAGAAATTGATACTTCATCGCAAGTGTTAAATAAGTGTCAAATTATGTGCAAAATGAAGGGGGAAAATAAACTTCATAAAAAGGCCGTAAAATTGACGTTCTCTTTTAACCGCATGAGAAAGTCCGTTATAAAAACGAAACAGTTGAAATTGGACATTTGCTTCAAATAAATTTGAATGCATGTTTGGAATGACTATTTTTGTTCTTATTCTAATAAGTATAGCATAAACAGTACAATAACTTTATTCACAAGCGTCTTACTTCCCTAAAGTTGAGGAAGTACAATGTTTTACTAAAAATTATATATAATTAAGGAAATGCATGTTCATTATGTCTAAGCCCGAAAACCTGCTTAAGCCGGAAATTTTACTCGGGCCTCAGACAGGTTTTACTGTATTATGAAAACAACCTAGAAGAAATGAAAACTAGCACTGCAGATTTTTAATTACAGTAGAACAAAAATAATCAATTTTACATATTTGAAGATTTTGTAACTACTTAGCGTATAGGACTGGGAATTTGTCAGAATGATACATGATAACGGTATATTGAGTCATAATTACTCTGAAGGATAGTCTTTGAGTGTGATGATTTTTAATTTGAAAGTATAGTCTAAATACTAAAGTAACATTGAAATACGGTATTGGTTGTGATTCAGTGACTATTTTTTTTTACTTTTTTATTTTATTTAATTGTAAATATTGAAATCGCAAAAACAAAACTTTTAAGAATACTGATACAGATTTACATTAATTTGTAATAGTTCGCCTTTTAGACAAGCTTTACATGGATTCGAAATAAGCAGTTTCGGGGTACTAATGTACATGTGAGATATACGATAGATTTCCCCTCAGTATGACATCAAAAGTAAGCCGATTTAGAGCAAAATCCATCAGTGACTACACAGTGGAGCTACAGCAAATCGCGTGGCCCATTCATCATGTTTTTGTGAATAATCTCTTTATGTTGTGTTACATGATCATCGTTTCCATTTTAAATGACTTTCATGCAGCTTTGCTTTACTCGAGACCGTATTATCTATGTATATATATGCAGAAGACTTCATTACACAGAAAAGTAGGCACTTGACCAACGATTAGAATATTATTCCAGTGCTATCTGTCTACCTTATACTCTCTATGATGCTAGTCAGAATTCGAGACACGCATATATCACATGATTTCTGTAGTGACGGCAATTTTCCTCAAATCGTGTGTTTTTACGGAGGAATATCTCATCATTACTGGAAATGACTTATCAGACTATTTTCAGAATCTATTATAATGTTATTAACGAAAGTGTGAGTCCTTATTGCCATACATTTCGATGTTTTCAATTAGTCTTATATTTTCAAACGCTTAATTTAAAATGAAACTCTAATGTAGTTAGGATAATCTGAAATAATTCACTTACACAGAATTATTTCAGTTTTATAACACTCCTTTAATTAGCAATAAATAATTATTAGTTTAGTTCGATTAAGAATGAAAGCAGTTGGTATTAGTTCAGGAGTGTATTTTAAGAATGGAACAAAGAGTGTTGTGTTTTTGTTTCATCTTTGTGATTCTTAAATGATTTTGTGCATTTGTGTTATTGTATATCGTACTTAAGGATTTTTATTTGCCACTTGAGAAACACACAAGTAGCTGTTTTATGTTCGGATAAATAGTATGGTTTTGTTTATTATATTTCTGCCTTTATAGATATGCTGTACGTGTCATTCATAGTTTTGTCTTGAAAGGATTAGAAATGTGGAATATAAATTTGTGTAATGGTTGTTTCCCAACCATTCAAAATGATTTTTGCCAATTTTAAATTTTATGACACTTGTTTTTGCCACTTAATCCTTGTGCTGTGAATGTTTACTGAATTACTTGATTTTTCCCCCCATTTTATTATCATGCGAAACTAATGAGCATGATGAACTTGCCAGAAACACCAGACAGATTTGAAGACCACTATATATTGTAGTCTGTTTGTTACATTGTGTGGTGAAAGTTATATTTTATTACAGGAACAGATCATTCATTCTACTGGAAACTTGCACTTAACTTTAGTTTTAAAAAAATTCCAAAATTTTGGGATTAGTAATATGCTTTCATTAAATATTCAAACCTGCTAGTGCAATTATTAATTTAACATTTATTCTTTGATATGGAAGCCAAGCGTAGCCTAATATTGTCATGCTGGATCGTATGTCCTACATAATAAAAAATAGGCTCTTTCTGTTCTTTGGGTTGTGGGTGTGTTGAAAGAGTGACAGTTAAATCACACTCTTCGAATATAGTAGTCCAAGGGTTCGCGATAGGTGTTGTTAACTAAGGTTATTGCAAACTCATGTAGTTTTGCTCGAATATTCCAAACACAATTCAAATCGCTGATGCAAACGTAAATATAGTATCATTTCTCTATATCTTAGAGTTTTGTAATTAGTGAAATTATTTTGAATTTTTATATCACATCCGTGAGTCTTGAAAATGACGTCATATAATACGATTATCAAATAATGCGTACAGGCCTTTTTTTTTTTATAACATGTGATGTGTATAGTTACTGTGTTAGCTGGAAGCTCGTCTAATTTCCCCGAAAAGTAGACACTGTAAGATGTTGTATGAGGGACGCTTAATGTTGCAGTTTGTACTGTTCTGACGTTAGTGAAACGTGCGAATGCCATGAATCACGAGAATGATTATGTACTTCTAGGCTGCAATACAGCATGACACATGAACTTCAAAAACAAGGAATAAATATATGTTACTCTTAAAACAGGTCATTTTTGGGGACCCGTGGAAGTGCATCTAATAATATAAACTATTGTTATTAAACATCTTGTCCATGTAACTATGATAGAAACTTTATTTCTGCATCTGTAATGACTATTTGTGAAAAATCGATAACGAAACTCCTTGCACTTGTAACCCTACGTAAATGCAAGTAAGAATATCAGGTCATGTCCTCTTAATGTCTCACTTTCATCTTAAGAATTGACAGTATTGATTATGCCGTCAAAAACATCTGTCGTTGGATATAAAGGGAAAATATGAAACTGGGCAAAGATTTGTGTGATTTATAGTTTGGGGTTTTTGGCTGCGGTATCTACTCCCTTTGGACAAGTTTGTTCTATTGAAAAAGTCCGTTTACATGCAAAATGAATTTTCTTTGTTACCTTGTAAAACGGATTTCGTCATCCATCCATCTAATCTTCCGACAGTCTCCTGTAGTGGGCCTATTTCTTTCACCGATATACATCAACGAAGGTCGGAAGTTGCCCGTTTATCAACCTTGAGAGTAGGGATTCTTACACGAATACACGATTATAAAATAAAACGTTTTTCATTCGTCGGGAACAAAGAAAAAAACGCTTTTGCATATTTCTCAGACAAATTACATGTATTATCTTTTATTTGAAAGAATGAAAAATACCTTGTTATATATAGAAAGAGAGAGAGAAAAAGTATCAAATACTGTTGAACTTTTATTCGGATAGTGTATTTATAACAATGTGTACACATGTATATGTATGTAAGATACGTAGAATATATTTCATCCATCAATTTGTTCAGTCAGTGAAATGCGTATAATTTGAGATATTTGTAAAATGAAAATTGTATGTGGTGATAAAGCAGAATGTTGTGATATCAGTACGAAGTTTTGTTAGCGTGGCCCAAGTTGTTACGACTAACTTTTTTTGATATATTTTTCTGTCAGTAATGTAGGACTAAATGCATAGAAAATTACATATTTATAAAAACAAAAATACGACGTAGTTTGTCTTATGATCTTATCTTGCAAAACTTCTTTGTCCTTAATGAAACTCTGTAATCGATTTCAGTAAAATAAGTGAAATATTCTCACACCAGTTTCAAGTGTTTTGTGCTTCCAAGGAGTCCAAGAAGTGAATTACTAATGTTTGTGGAAAGGAGATTTAGCCCTAAAATTACGGAAGGAAATCAGAATGCATTAGTTCAGAGAATTATTAGGTTTTAAATGTGACTGTATGAAGAACAAATTCAAGAACACGTTTATATTCTGTAATACAGATGGTTGGTTTCCTATCTTATTACGGGGGTGGAGGTCCCAGAAACACACTAAACACATCCTACTATTTGGTAATACTAACATTTAACTGTATAGAGGTTTCAGATTACCCGAATTGCACATTTCTTTTTGTTAGAATATTATTGACTTCACTGGCCAGCACTGAAAACTGATGAGTTATCAATACTCCCGAAAAACTTCCTGTGAAAGTTTCTTGGTGTTAAACTGTTGTATATGTAATATACATTCAGTAAAATATACATGTTCAGATATTATTTGTGCCCAGCTGACATTCAATTTCCTAAGACGTAGGTTACGTCTTCATTTTTAGCTACCAAAGAACAAGACTAGTCACAATCCTTTATTTGAATACAGGTGTAAGCACAGTATCTTATCTGCTTGATGTGTGTTAAGGTTATGATTCACTAACTTGTTCAGTTAAGCGTTATGTAATATTCTATTAAAGATAATCTGAATTGCAATGGGTACAATATATGTTGTGCCAGTGTTTTTGTTTCTTATAGGCAAATAAAATGTTTTCAAATATATTTCAGAAAATCTTTCTTAGGAAGTTATTTTAATACTTTAAACTAAATCTTCGTTATCATATCTTTATGAATATGCAGCATGTCACATAAGACTAAGGTTATTTTTCACCTTGCTGACTCGATCGTGATCTAGAGTCAAAATTCAGTTTTTGAAATTTATCCTCTCGTGGTATTTTAAGATCAGTAACTTATTTTTCTTTATATTCAGGGAAGAAGTTGGCATGTGTGTTGCTTTTTTATCTTGGGCTCTGTTGTTCCCAGTTTGCACACACCCGCAGGGTTTCGATAGCTCGTGGTCAGGTGCTGTCAACCACGAGCAGAAGAGTCAAGAAGCAAAGCGATCATTTTTCTCTTTTTCCTTTGCTCGTATTGTTGACTCAGAAGTGTTCGTGTATTACAGGTCCTTGTAGAGACAGAAAACGTTGGGCAGGCAAAGGGAGAGGATTCATCCCCCCAAATTAAGTATTAGAAAGAGACAGACTACAGAATTTGGTTTCACTTGTTCCTATAGAACACGTACCAATTAGGTTAAAACGGGGTTGAGATTGGCAGACAAAGAAAACTGTCTTTCAAACCATAGAGCTAGAAACCCATGGTAAACAATTTACCAGCACACTGAGCATGGCAAAACATTTGTTTGAAGTCCTATGGGAATAAGTTGACAGAGAGGAACAGACAACCTGACCCTTCGGCGCAACTTTGCAAGAAAACTGTCATTATCGTTGTATTGAAGGGAGAGGTTAGGCTACGTGTTTTGTAATATTCAATTATTAAACAGTTTTTAATATCACGTACAAGATACCGAGTGCAAGACCACAGGTTTTGTGTGTGTTTTACCTTGCTGAACAACTATTATTTAACGAGTTGGAAGATGTGCGCCGTTTTTATTGGGTTATAGTACTGCTGTTGATGTGCTGAAAATCCTTACTGTACGTACAAAACGTGATATAATTCAATTACTTGTAATTTTGGTGAAGTTGGGCAAGATTGGAAGCTGTACGTAATTGTTCCATATTCATGTCGTTTATTACGTCATTCGTAGTAAATAAAAGATTAGCTGTAATAAATAGATGATTTAAGCCAAATTGTACTAAAAGGAAATGGGGAAGAAAAAAACCAGCACAAAATGACGTTGAATACTATGAAGTTAATATTTTTTGTGTGAGGCTATATTTTTCGCTAAAGTATCATATTTTACAGGAATGGAAAAATTTTGTCTCGAAACATTTTTCTACTTATTTCGGAAAATGTAGCGGAACAGTGTGTTCGTAGTTGGACGTGTGACAGAGATAGGCCTTACGTATTGTAAAACTAGAAGGCAACCCTGTATAGGGGTGTTCCCACTGAGATGGCGTGGGCGGCAGATCCCCAGTGGATAATCCTGGTTCACAATAGCTGAGATGAAGCCTTTTTGCTAAATTCTCTACATTTTGATTCCTACTTACCTGAAAATATTTTTTCTGTTGCTCATCTAAGTGTTTGCTACCTTGTTTCCTCCCCCCATTAAAGGGAAATGATTAAATAAATAAATGCTTGAAATACAATTATTCATATGTGTGGTCGACATATGACTACAGCTTATTCATATGCATATTTTTACTTTAGGAATACGAGCATTTATCAAAGTGATCTACAGTTTAAGCTCGTTTATTCTTGAGAAATTAAGTAACTGTGAACTTCGACACTTGTGTACAGAAATTACTAACCGGATAGATGGCGATCCTCGTGTATTTGTTTACTTTTTTGTCCATATAAATCGTAATATATAAGGTACTACGACTATATAGTGTGTAAAAGATTATTATGCGCTTTTATGGGTATATAGATACTTGTTTCTATATGTTGTATCTGAGGCTTTGTGAAACAATTTCTGCACTCAATCACTGACATATGCTGCTCACCAGTGGTTTGTGTTGGGAAGTGATTGATGGGGTTTCACATTCTGCTTGTTTTGACGGGTTTCATAATCTTGATTTTGATGTGGTTTACAACAATGCAACTCGTTCTGTTTCAGTCATATAGAGAGAGTACGAGTCTGTAGTAAACGCGTGTGTGTTTTTTTTTAGAATTTGAAATGGGAAGAATAAAGAATGGAACATTGTAGTGAAATTAGAGTAAGCCAAGATATCCAGTCCTGGCTGGTCTAAACGTCGCTCAAGATAGTAGCAAGCCAGTTAAACAACTTAATTGCATTTTTGTCTTGGGTGAAGAAAGCTAGACGTTGTTTAGCAGGAAGTGCCGCAGGGGCAAAAAGGAAGTGGATGATGCGCACGTATGGTGGAAGATGCTGGATGAGAATAACTCTTTCGTATTGCAACAAAAATAGTGAAGTGAGGTATTGTTGCGTACCCATTGTTTACAAAACCTGTCAGTTGTATAGCGGATCGACTTCCTTGTAGGGTGTGTAACAGTTACTTTGTTTTTAAGATATTTGTTGACGTTCAGTTGAACTTCATAGATATAAGGGATGACCTATATAAATGTTGTTACGTGTTATAATTTATCTCCGACAAGTCTCCGATTTATTATGTTACGTAACGTATTATGATTTTAAATAGTCGGAAATTCTAAATTTAGAAGTTATTTGAAAGTATATATATGTATGAAATCTATATTTGCCAACAAGAGCGACACGCGGTTTTTTTTCTTAACACATATATATTTAATATACAAACAACGATACAGTTTATAATAAGTCTTTTGTAAGTAATTATTATAAATAATGGTGTATATATATATACAAATGTTTTTCAAACTTTACATTGTTAAGTCTTCCATATGGTCTAAAACTGAATATTTCATCGACAGTTTACGATGAACGAGTTAATTTTGAGTTGATAAACTAGCTAGCACCTCTATCCTTGGATGGCTTCGCACTGTTTGCAAGGAAGATATATAATGTTCTCATAGAAATATTAAGTCCGAAGTTAATTCACTGAAGTTAAATGATTTGTAATATTCGGATTCTCTAATCGTTTCTGATCAAATGTGTGTAGTTTTCCTATTAACAAACGTGTATTACAGTTGTAGTTTCCGAAATGTATAGTTCACTAACTATATCAAACCAAAAGTATTAAACTGTCTCTCTGCATGTTGCTATTGACTCCCTTTTATAAGCAGTGGGGTTATGTTCTCGAAATTTCGGTTGGCAGTAGTACTGGCAATCACTAATATTTCACACCCACACACTATACATTGTTGATTCTTACATTCGATAATCATCTACAAATTTAGAGAATACATATTTAACAGTATAAGTTAAAGCATTCCTAATTATGTATTTATTTTAATATTTATGTTTCAATTTAATAATCAAGACTATATGTAACACAATCATCACAAATGATCTTAAAATGACATAGCACGTGTAAATGCTTAAACATATGTTTTTGGCTTAACGCAGCTAATAAACACACTACTCAGGGGTACTTTGAAAACTGGGGTAGATTACAAAGGAGCAACGGGAATTTTCTGAATAAATATTTCAGAACAATATGCTTTTGGATCCTTTTCTTGCTCAGCGATCAGTTTATTTCAAGCAAACGCCTTTTTTTTTCATTGGCCGGCCAAATCAAAAAGTTTGAAACTACGTCCATGTTCTTTCCTTTTCATTTCAATTTTTGAAACATCAGTAATCGGACATAACATGACCAGATCTTTTACAAAAATGGCAAATAGATCTTAACGAAGTTTTACCTCATCTTTAATAAATTTCGAACCAGAGAAGTTGGAGCCCTCCAGTGGCACAGTAGTGTGTTTGGGAGATTGCAATAAACCAGATTTTGTTACCTGTTATGGGCTTTGTGCTGAATTTCGAACAAACAATAGAGAAGTTGAATTTTCTAAAGTAATCCTTAACGGTAGTGGGTTCAACAGATACGGGTGTTTGCTGTCTCAACAGGAGTTTCTTTTTATGAGAAGTGGTTTTATGTGTTAGTGTAATCATCGGAAAGAGCAGCAGCTTCACTTGTGCAGTGTTTGAATTCCTTAATTAGACATAATTATCTTAGTTTGTCGAAACTGTTGCCAATATGCATAGTATGTATTCACCATCGATCAAAATAAACCTCTTCCATATGGCAAATTTCATATATGTTTGGCATTCTTCTTTGTTATAGCCTTAACTTTTGGCAGTAAGCCTCCGGTACTAACTTGTAATGTTTTTAGAATAGCTGTTTCAACCTTCGTAATTGGTGCAGTCTTCTAGAAAGAGAGAGCGTCATAAGCTTCTTGTGGTTTACAAGTTCAAACGTTTTGTAATAACAGTGACCATTTTTTGATGGGCTATTCCTTGGTTTGGGCATCCTTTTCAAATGTTGGAAATATTTATCAACTTCATTCTCAGTAAATGGTTCAACTTTAATATATTGTTTGATTTCAAAGTTCTCATTTTGCCTTTGTCTATCAGAGTTGAGTCAAATTTCTTTCTCGGCTTTAATACGAGCTTGATCGGCTTCGAGACGTTTACTTTTTATTTTTGGCTTCCATATATGCTTGCTCTTTCTGGGCTTCGATAGAGTTTTTGTTCAAATACGATTTGTTTAAGTTTTGGCTGGAATTCTAGCTTATTTTTTTATCACTCAACTCTGGCTAGTGGAGACACTAGAGTACTTCCCTAATGCTTCCTCAAACAACAAATCATCGTCTAGTATTTCAGTTATTTTGGTTATTTCAAATAATTCACTTTTGTTGTATCGTTTTAGTTCTTCGAGAAAGGGTGATTCAAGAAAACCTTGATAGTCAGACATGATCAAATTTTGTTGGCACTGATAAATAATTCGGATATAACCTTTCAGTTTATTGTGTTACGTATTATAACTTATCTCGGACGAGCACTCGATTTATTATATTACGTCCATTACATGTTAAGGTTTCAAAGAGCGAAGTTTTAAATCAAAGTTTAATTAAATGGTAACATGTATCAAAATAATATTTGCCAACAAAATTTGTACAGTTTTCTTTTTTAACATAACTGTAATATACAAACAGCAATACAGTTTATAATAATGGTTATTACAAATAATAATTTATGTACAAAAGTTTTACAAGCGTACAAACAATATTAAGTTTTCTATATGATCTGGAACTGAATATTTTTGTCGACAGTTTACATTGAGTGAATTAATTCTGATGTGATAAACTAGCTACTTTATTCTTGGCTAGCCTCACGCTTATGACAAACAGTTTTTTTTCTTCGAGGAAGATATCTAATGTTCTCATAGAAATACTAATGTCTGAAACTAATTCACAAGAGTAGCGGTTCGAAATCTAAAACCGTTCATTGTCATATATCGGTAGTTTCCCAATTAGTTAATGTTAGTCATAATTATAACTTCCAAACCTTGTAGTATACTAACAGCAGCAATATTAAACGGTCTCTTTGCGTGTTGCTATGATTATTATGTTCTCGAAATTTCAGTTGGCAGTAATACTGGCACTCACTAGTATTTTTACATACACCATACATTGTTGGTTCTTACACTCGAGAAGAATGTTTTATAAATTTAGAGAATGGGTCAGACTTCAGCAATACACTTTAAAGAATGTAAGTTACACGCATTTCTAAATTTACATTAAACTGAAACAAACATAGTTACTAAAATAAATATATAATAGTAAGTCTGTTACAATACCTTGAAGTAAAAATAGATGAAAATAATTCGTATAGCTGTTGAACGTTACGTTGAGATTTTGATAAAACGTTATTATAGTTTTGTAAAGAGTTTTGGATGTAGAATAAACTACTATTCTGAACCTTTAGATAGAACTATGCATACTACACTCATCTATTAATCTTTCACAGCTGCAACATTTAATATTAAGGAAGCAATTATCTTCATTTCACAAGTTGGCCAACACAAGAAAATTCGTCAAACTTGTTTGTTAATGGAAGTTTAAATCGATGTGTCAAAGGAGTTTGTAGTTGGTTTTAAGATGTTTGGTAATTCTTGACCTTTAATACTTAATGTACCTCCGTAGGGTTCCCTAAATTTTTTTTTCAGTAATAAATAAAACCAAATTATGAATAACACATTTATATTTCTTGCATATCAAGTTCGTATGTATGCCATGATGCACTGTAGCTTTCAGAATGCTTAACTGTTCTCGTGATTCATGGCTTGCACACGTTTTACTGACGTCACGACAGCACGCATTATAACGTTAAGCATCCTTTGTGTCACGTCATGGTAATGTCAACTGCCTGCTTACAGTTTACACACTATGGTGTGAATGGTTAAAACAGGTGAACTCTGTAGGTGAATTTCGGTTATCTTTCCAGGAAATAAACAATTAACTTTTTCATGTATGGTCAGTGCAGTAGGAATTTGATTGGAAATTACGATCTAGTAGCAATTATAAAATAAATGAAAAATCTGAACTAGTAGGTGGCAAAAGAAAATTGATAAAAAAAAGTATTTTCGTCTACGTTACCTTGACATCCTCAGACGATAGAAGTACTTATGACAAATGACATTTCTCTGGTGCTTGTGATTTAATGTTGTACTTAAAAACAATATCCTACACATAAAGATGATCAGTGATGCAGTAACCAGTTGGAATAACAAAAAAACATGCCAGATGAGAAAAGGGAAACATTCTGTTATGCCTGATTAATGGCACACTATCTGTATTTTTTAATGACGAGAAACCCACTCTAAATAAAAATGTATCTCAGATCGACTGGTATGGGAATTAACACTTTTATTAAAACGGAGAGAACAACGTTTCGACCTTAGATCATCCTCAGGTTAAGATGACCAAGGAATGTCGAAATATTGTTCCCTCCTTATCAGTAACTGTAAATACCCATACCAGTCGTTCTGAGATACTATGCTTATTTTTTTTTCTGGAAGTGCAGGGTTGTGTAACTTTACATATAAATTTAGCTTTCTATCCTAACTTTATCCTTTACCAGGCTGTGAATCGCGTTAGAAGAGTAGTGTAACATACACTCTGTGTCTTCGTGGTTAATTGTTGTTTGAAAAACGTCACAGCTCTATTTTCCGATATGTAATAGTTGACAGCACCAAAACGAACGCGTTGTTTTCTCGTGTCCATTCTTCCTACCCTCACCTCGAATAGGCCCTCCCATGAAGCTACGGCTATAAGCAAACAAGCACAAGCGCTTGCCCGTCGCTCACACATCAACACGTCAAGGCGAGGGTGAGACAAAGAGTGCTCTTCTTCTGGCTTTTGGTTATGAAACTCCCTTCTGTGTGATATTACTTTATAAAGTTGTAACTAATTCCCAGTGACCAAACACACACGACTATAGAAGTCGTCACTCCATAATCTAGTCTAAAAGTTAAAGATTTTAACTTCATAAAACGTATATATTTATAACTTTTATTCATTGCGAAGAAGTTCGATTGGAAGTGACTGTTTCGTCTTCGTGAAATATGATTGTTTTCCGGCCGCGTATCTTGTGTTTCAAGATGTTCATTAATTTGTTTGTGAAAGAAAGACGTTTGTAACAAAGCCGGGAACTCCCATCAAGTGAGTATTTCTTTTTCTCCGCAACTTGTTGAACTGTTTATGAAAACAGTTTTCTTGGACATTAACTGTACCGCTAGCTACTTTTAAGACATAAGAATGTAAGGTAGACCGATTTTTTTAGGAGATCATGGTTATACGAAGTAACTAAGTAAAGATACATGACAAGATTTTATGTTATTGATAAGTCCACGAAAACGGTATCTGTTGCAATGTAGTAAGAAACACTGGTATTGTTTAGAATAACACAAGTTTTAGTTCTCGGTAGTCATTTAAAGCTACAATGAACAACGGTTATTGTTTTCTTTTATTGTATTTTCCTGTTGCATCAAAAGTATTGTTAACACGTTTGTGTTTGTCCATTTCTTTAATAGCGTTTATATTGTTTTCGTTGGTGCATGATTCTTTTTGTATGTTAGACTGCCATTAATTTCTGTAACGATAATTTAATACGTCCAGAAATTCCTGTCTCACAAGAAAAAGAGTGAAACATTTTTGCATTCGCTTAGTTTTCTAGTTCCTGTCCTCAATACGTCATTGGTTGATCGCAAATCAAGGAGCCGATCCTTAGTATGTTGTGCAAGGAAAGTAGAAAGCGGTGATATTAAGTTCCATGCACGTTGTTTTCCTTGTTTAAACAACGCTGAGATTCCGTGAAATCGTAATTAAAGAAGACGTTTGCCCACCACATGTCTTGAAATCGCTATTACGTCCTTTCAAGAATGGCAGTTATGAATTGTCACGGAGTGAGAATTCACGAAGGATTTAGAATAAACGGAAAAGATACTCGATTAAGATACTTACAAAGTACAAGATATAAGTGTGTGTGTGTATAATGCATTCATATTCTTTGTTAAGCAATGTTAGAGACGTTATTTCAAATATATAGTCATGATGTATACCATTTAATATCGGAATAAACGTACTAATGGTATAAAGCTTTATATAGCTGCTTTAGAAAATACCATTTCTTCACAATGATAAAACTTTTTTTTTTCGGTTAGAAGAATTTAAAAAGTTTTAACCTTAACAGATATTGTTATACCTTTTGATGTAAACGTATGGGTTAAACGGTATCAGTTAATAAGCATTTGTTGCGTTTACATAGATAATATTAGAAACAATAACATGTTCTGAAAGTCCCTGTGCAGTTTTGTAATCGTATTTTATTCAGTATTTCAAGCCAGCAACTGATAGCGGTGTTTAGAAACAAAATAAGAAGGATCCAGGCCTGTATTGATGCCAACGGGGGTCACTTTCAACATTTTTTGTAATTGTCATTCATATTTACCTCCTGTATTCTGTATTGAAACATGTCTGTTAATAAATATATAAGTGTACAGTGACTTTCCGAACACTGTAGAACTTGTGTCAAATCAGTCTTAAGCCTTTCGTTTAAATTTTCAAATAACTGTATGGCAACGTGAGCTTCTTTTATGTTTAATTCTAATAAAGATAGAACAAATGTGGAAAACAGAGTTAGAACAAACACAACTTTAATAGTTAAATAATCAAATATGCTGTCTTGACTACATTATTACTTAATCTATAAAGGGTTTTTCGAAGTGAAGTTTCTGACATTTCTTTGTTTTCGGTTTGTGAGTGAAATCACGTACATTGTGAAGCTGAATTTGGCTTCAGGAATTAGAAGTCTCAGCAAAGACAGTTTCTTCATAAAGCTTTCGTTCCTGTAAACTGATGTTAAGTGTACCCTTTCCCTAAAAATAGAGACTTCAAGGTAGGCCGCGAATAATAACCAGACAAGTGTGAACACTTTTTCTGTTCGAAGAAAGCTTGGATTGAATTACTTGAACAACAACAAAAAAAATTATTACGGAATCTGAATATTAGCTGTACTAATCAACCACAAGCGTATTTTTCAAACTGCTGCAAACATTTATTCCAACTTTTGTGTTTTCATACATTAAATTACTTACGCATTTAGAAATATATAAAGCGTATTTTTGTTCTCTTTTTCGCTTCAGATTTTCAACAGATTATTGTAAATAATTGCGTTTTAGTTGTTTTGAAGTATTCTCACTCTTACAGTGATTAAACCAAATCATTTTATTTCCTTTTCTTACAAAGGTATAAACCAGATTATTGTAACTACTTTCTTTCACAAAGATCTTCTTACCTTTTCAGAAATGCGAATTAGATAATTATTTCTTTCCATTGTTGCCAAAAGCTTAAGCTAAACTGTTGTAGTGTTTTTTTTCATGGATCGTACTTAGATTATATTTAGGTTATGAGGATCTTTTCTGGTGTTTATTTGTATATGAACCATGTAACTGACATTCTGTTAGATGAGAGTTCATCTTGAAGGCCTTTACCACTAAAATTTGAAACTATCCCGTCATTTGGGCACATTACTGGTAGCTCATATTGTAGCTTTATGCTTAACAACAAACAGATAATTAGGTTATTTTTGCCTATTCTGGTTCTTATGAGGGATTAAGCCACGTTCTGGGATAATAAGATTATTGTAATCTTGTTCTTAGACGTTTACACCAGGTTGCTAATGTTCCTACTGTGATAAAGATTTAAAATATATTAATATAAATTATTCCCCACCTAAAAATAAAACTTTTATTGCAAGCTGCATCCTTCTAAATTTTTAAAGCACTACGTAAAACAAAAATACTGTCAGACTTCTAAGCAAAACAAGCTCCTACATAGCTTCATAATTTGGGGTTTATTTAAAAGTATAAATACTGCTCGATTATGCCACGATGATTTGATTTTTAGTCACATAAAGTCAAATAGTAAATCATTACAAGTTAAACGTCGTTTCAATTCACATACAAATGTTTGCCATTTTAAAAACACCTACTATTAAACGTTGTACGAAAAGTATGTTTACAATTTGACTTTCTCACTGTAAATGACGTTTGACGCACAACATTCCCTTAATTATCGAGTTCTTTATTTAATTTTCAAACTTTATTTCAGCTTGAAAATTGTATATGTTTATTTATGTTTGATTAAGGTTTTAATTCATTTATTTATTATTTTTAAGAAAGATTGTTTTAAGTTACTTTTTCTTAAGAACTGAGAGCAAATATAAATTTAGTTGTATATACCGGTATACCAGCAATTATCTGTAGGTACTATATAAATATATATATAATGTGAGTGAGTGAGTGCACCCGCGAGATTAAATCGAGTTAGTGTGTGTACGTTTGAGGATGAAAAATTGAAATAGTAATTAGATCCCGATTGTGGAGCATCATGTCCTATCAAAAGTGAGATACAAAAGGTTAAGTATGTTTGTATTAAAATTATAATAATCATACGCACACCCAGAAAATCGTGTAACTTACCAGAAATGGTAAGCAAGTGCTATGCCTTGTAACAGGTGAAATTTCACGAAGACAAAAGTCAGTAGCAAACGCCATCCACGTGCTCCAGACAGGAATGCACAACATATTAAAGAAAGATCTACGTGTAGAAGATTTGCATAAGTCGAGGGTACACATGTTGCTTGAACAACATAACTTCAGTTGGAGAGTTAAACGAGTATTTGTTCAATTCGGTAAAAAGACATGCTGGTCAGGTCACCAAACGCAGAACTTGTAGATTTCTAGGTAGCCGGACTATTGAAATTAGTGTTGTGAAACTATCATCCTTTACGGAAAGCAAACAAGGAGATGGTGCTTGATTTGAACATTGCACACTTTCTGTGAATCCTTTCACAGTGGAAGCTGTGATGCAGGACTGTTTTATAAAGAACTGCAGTCGTCAAATCGAGCATGGAAACATTGTAACAACGTGGTATGATTTCAAAGTTGTTTTAACATAGCTTACACAACTTTTGTATATTTGTATATTATTTGATTCGTTTCTGTTATAAGTTTAGTGAATAAATTTAGTGCAGTCATAAGGTTAAACAATGTTTTTGAAACCAAAACAAAATTGTACGTTGACATCGGCCTTTTTTTTTTCTTTTACAATTACGATAATAAATATAACTGACAAAGGTTAAAATGTTCCGAATAAGTAATGTAGGTTCAGTGTGGTTGTGAGATTGAGCTAATTTGTTTACATTTTGACACAGAAACTGTAACTTTACAGAAGTTGTCAACTTTGTTATTTGAAAATGTTTATGAATTTGATTAAGGTATAAATAATTCAACAATTACAATAAAAATATCATTTGTAATTTTTAAATTGTATCTAATTGAAATAGTGTTATTACTAAGATGAGGTTTCGTATTTGTTAAACGTTTACTATCTAGACGTTTTAAATTAATGTATGAAAGATACTGGATAAAAGTGAGAATATGTGTGTGTGTAGCACAAGAACGCTAGCATCAATGTTTATATATATTTTACGCTTATAAAACTGAACAAGGTGCAAACAGATTGCGTGAAAACAATAACAAAAAACAATATAAACAGTTTTTACCATTGTTAAAAGGAAACAAATGCCCTTCACAGACACGGTGGGATGTCTGTGGACTAGAATGCTAGAAATCGGGTTTTGACACCCGTGGTGGGCGAAGTATAGATATCCCAATGTGTAGTTTTGTGCTTAACCTCAAACAGCAAACTGTGGAAGATTGTGTTAGATACTGACTGATGTGATATTCTTATCTATCAAAAGCTGTAAGATTTGTCTAAACATTTTCATGTATATTGCAGTGTGTGTTACAACCCACTATACAGTATAGATCAATAACGGTTATGCAGATATTCTCATGTACTGTGGACAGATGTTAATAAAAACATTGTTTTAAACATTGGTTTATTCAGACTTCATAGTAAGTTAACGAAGTCATCAAAGCAATGGATAACATCCTCCCAACGTGTGGGTTGACAGATTTGTTAAATTACTGACTTGACAGGTTAATGATTACTTTATAATTGTTTAGATACAGCGTTAGTTGTTGTAATCAAACGCAATTCGTAATGTGGGAATGAGTATCTTGGCGACAATAGAAAATGACGTATGAGCAATATTCAGAGGTAAAACAAAGTTGACACCTGTCACGTGTTTTGGGGAATCGAATTCCACTTCTTTCACTCTATTATGCATATCTGTGGATGTCGAAGAAAGATATTTCTCTTCTAATGTATAGAATTATATCGAAAAAATTATTAGAAAGCTTGCTGCTCTTTGCTTACTATTTAATAGCTCAAGGGTGATCACTGAGGCTTGTTTCCCGATACACGTTCATTCTCAACCCAGACTTCAATCACAAGAAAGAATGTATTGTCACCAAAACCTTGGTTAACAGCTTCATTGTTTATACGTCATATCAATATTGTTCTTTGGAATTACATTTTAAATTATTCTTCTATCACAATCATATATAGCTAATTTAATTTCTCAATGTACAATTTGTCAAATGTACGAATAGTTTAAAACTTCGTTGGAATCATAATGAATTAGGTGTCTGGTGTCGAGTGGGAATGTTTTCTTAACGGAATGGCTTTTGTTTTAAATTAATGTAATCTTTAACCGTGGAATTTAAACATGTTTTACGACTACAGAATTTAATATTTTTTATTAAAATAATTTGAAATATGCAAGTCTTGTGATAATCACAACCGATTCAAACTCGTTTTGGAACAGCATGCATCATGGGTACCAGAATGATCCAGGCGATGGATAAAGCCGCCCATGTGTCTCAAGCAACAATATTTAACATATTCAAGAAATATTTCTGCCTGGATAAATGACAATTGTACACAGGTTGCTTTTACACCATGTCCATTCAACTGTCTCATACCTGAAAAAGCTGTAAATTAAAAGGGTATTTATACTATTCCATATAAATATATAGCATTCATATCTTCACGTCCGCGAATCTCTGTATGTATTATCAGATGCATCCGATATAATGAAAAAAACAACAACATAATAGAATGGTGTGTTTTGGACATGAGAGCTTTACGGTGGAGACATTGGAAACTAAACTGCAGATTCTTGGTCAAGATTCACAGCCGTAAGATAGAACATGAAAATCACTAACACAAGTAAATCGCGAGTCAGTAGTAACACGATACATGCCCAATAACTTGTCACATTGAAGAAACATATTTGGAAACAAAAGAGACTACGAATTTACGATTAACGGAAATACCTTGGCCCTCAGTTTTCGCTCGCCTATCTCACAAACTAATACACACAAATATACAAACATTTTACACAGGATGGGAAGTTGGCATAGGACTGTCCTTCCCGAATTCGGATTGTGTAATACTTTGATGAAACATTTTTTTTATAATGGGGAGATCGGGCAATTCCCACTGGAAGTGGGATTGAATTTGTACCACATTTCATGGGCACATTAAAGTTGAGACTCCACGTCACTCTAGCAAAACCGTGATCTCTATCGTTAATCATTTTGTCTGAGTTTTCAGGGAGAAATGTTACATTATCCAATATATCGTAAATGCATGCGATCTCGAAAAGGGGCGGCAGAGCGAGAGTATGCGTTCTCTCAAGTTGTTACTGTTTGTTTTCATATCGGTAATGGAAACCAAACACGTGACTCGTAGAGGCATAACCTTATAAACATAATATTACACTTGTCCCACCTCCTCGATTAATGTGATTAGCAGAGAAAAGCTTGTGTTTAGCATGTCATGAAAATATAACGTGGTGTTAAAAAAATAAATATACCACAAAGTACTAGTTGAACGTGTAATGTACTTTGTTGTAGTTTTGTAGTTTGTTCGCTTTGTAAGATCTTATTTCACAGCTCATCTCAAGTTGTGGCAGAGATAATTAGTCACGTTTTCGTCCGTCAATTCAGTGTATTTTATTTATCAATATGTATAATTTATTATATGGTGGCAAACAATTGTTTATATCAAATTACTGTTTGGTAAAATAACAATTACATGTTAATATAACATGATAGTATCCTGTCATTGTATGCTGTTCCAAAAGAACCACTAAAAACAAAACAGTATTTACATTACGAATTAACCCATCACTGTATTCTGATACAGCAAACCATATTTACACGTGATATTATCTTTACACTGTATGCTGTTACATGAAACTATTTATATAGGATAGTATCCAGACACTGTATGCTGTTATAACAAAGTGTATTTTTATTTTGAGGAGATGACTTTTCCAGATAACTCTCTTCAGATTGTATAGGTTACAACGGGCATTGGAAATCCGTTGTTCTTGTGCACTAAATGGATTTAAAAATGCCAGTAGTGATATGGTTTAGGTATATCATCCTTATGATGGAGACTGCAATGGAAACTAAGCTGCAGGTCTATGGTCAAGAAACAGACGTACGAAGTAATTAACACTTAAAAGCTGTGTAATCTGACGACGAAAGCTAGCTCGAAACGTCATTTTTTCGAAAATAACTTGGTAATTTTAACCTATTTTTTCGTTTCAATATCTTCGACACTTGTGTGATAAACTGTGTATTGCTCTAAGATCATATTTTTCGCATAATGTGATTAGATGTGAACTTACAAATACAGAGCGGAAGTTTCATGGTTAAATTACGTTTAATGTGTTTGCAGCAGAGGAGTAATTATAATACGTTAAAATGTACACTGACAGTCAATGAAGTCGCATTACGTTTTCTGTTTAAATATTTTTTTTCCCACGGTTAAAAACTTCAGCTTTTCATTTCCTCTGTGAACTCCTGAGACTCGTCCAGTGTGAACTGACCACTACTTAAAACTTTTGAGACGCTTCATTGAACCCTGATCACCATATCCTAATCTGCCCATTCTGTTGGTTGCTTTTGGGCATTACTATACGGTTTGTGTGTTAGAAGTAACCGATTTCGTACTGCTAGTCAGAACACGTGGTTTGCCAGAACAACTTGACCACCATATAAGCAGTACTTCGTCGCCTGCATTCACAAGGGTTTTGACGTAAGTAGACATTTCAGGGTACCAGACCTCACCACGACATGTCGCCAAACCAAACTACAGTGATGTAAACAGCATAGAGACTGGAACACCGAGTCACGTTTTTGTACTTTATCATAAAGCGAGTTGAAGTTGAAAATACCAGTTGTACCTGTTATACACTGCATTAGAATGGTAAACAACAGGATAGGATTACAAGTGATTGTGTGTTAAATTGAAATATGAATTAATCGTTGATCTCCTATGTCATTCAGTAACATTAAATTGAATTGATTTATCAAGCAAAAAGCAACACTGTATACTTACAAATAAATCGTCAAAAACATAACTTTTATAGGTCAAACGTATGTGTTATTGAAATAACTGTAATTTGGTCTTTGGAAATCAACTTGTGCACTCGATGGATTCTTGTAATTTAAAACTACCTCTTTTCTGACGTTATGATTTGAACACACAGAACACCAAACTACGAAGGAAAGGTTGTAATTTTCACAGTTTAAATTATTATTCAAATTTAAGCGAAATAACAGTTACCGTACGCAAATATTAAATAAAGAAAAAATGCTTCTGAAAACATTGTATTGTATAAGAATCTATTTAATAGTCAGTGGATGTGATCAGTTTTACTCCTGTCTGATCAGGCTTTTGGATACACTTGCGATTTTTTTTTCTATTTTAATATAGGAATTTGGAGGTGTTTTGATCCTAACGACAAGCGTTATCGATCTTAAAGTTGAGGGTCCACCATAGTTCCAGAGGTATACAGTATTGAAGAGCACGCGCTGTTCGTGCACATTGTACAAATGTGTATGTCGATAGCCTCCCTCTAGTTGGTTGAGTACCTGGGCGGGTAGCTGTACGTATTGCTGCCAGAAACACGTGAAAGTAATTGAGAGGAAATGATAGAGTTGTGATGAAATAGAGGAGAGGGACAACAGTTTCACATGGTCTAATCTTACCGACAGACACAATGACAGTATACACTTTCTCTATAATAAGGAAAAATCTGCTCTGATGCGTAATGTAATTACAGAGATTAATCTGCCATAGGTAAGAAGTAGATATATTGATAATCCCACCTTTAAGGTTAATCAGATAAGATACTGGGGTATAGATTATTATTCACTGATGCGCATTAAGATAGCTGCTACAGCTTACATTAGCATATTTTAAAACAGTTTGTATTTTTATCTGATAAATTCAGTCAGAAGCACAATTGTGGAACATTAATGTGTGTGTAAGTGTGGATTGGTACATTAGGGATCAGCTGAATTGTAAAGTCGGTATAATAAAAGTATGTTAGAACTAGTTTCAATGTCTCGTTTTCCTATATCCTTTCCAGAAGAACTCCAAGATAAAAACTTACCAATTTATTATACGTAACAATTTTTCGGTAACCCAGCGTTAGTATATTCTTAAACAGTATTGCACTTGTTTGAACAATCGAGTATTAATCAAATGAGTATATTTTTAGACCATTCTTACACCACCCAGAATATAAAGGATCATACGAGAATATATTATGCTTCAGAAAAAGGAAAACCTGATATACAAGTACGTAAATATATCCGTCTACCTTACAATTGAATGTTCGCATGTATCTTAACGTTCGCGTAGTTAATTATTGTCTCATGTTAAATATTCCTTCTCATTTTGAAATAAAAAAATAACCTTAAAATTAGAAGTATAATAAACAGCGTATTTTGTTCCATCTGTTATAAGAAAAGTTTACTGTTCGTATTCATTGATAATAAATTAATATTTTTATACTTTTACACTAGAATTAACATACAAACCTTTGTTCAATTTCGTACATCTTTAACTTCCCTTTTTGACGAACGTTGTTTTTTCGTTTGGCTCCGTATTTGATATTACATTTCAAAATGTTTCCCAATTCTTGCTGATGTTATTCTTAAAGAAAGCATATTTTGCTCCATATTTTCAAAGTAATAAACACAGAGGAACTTATCAAACATGAGTTGAAGGCTCGTTTCGCGTGGACCTCCTCAGCTAGCCTATGATTGCTTTTTAAAAGCTGTAATACAACACGCACATGTTGGTAAATGCTCATCAGTATCGGAGGATAATTATGTATATAGAGGTAACGCCTCCAAACAATTTATCATAGTTCAAAGAACGATAGGCTATTTTGATGTACATAAATCGTTTTTTTTTAGAAACCTGATTTTCAAATTAACCAACGTGTTCCATTATAGAAGCGTTTTGGTGATGGTAATGCTACTGAAATACTTTGTTTCTAACTAATACCGACTTAGCATATGAAATATAATTACTCTAAGTGAATGCTATCAACTTGTACAGAATCCATGCCCAAGTTATGGAACTTAAGTGTAGAAGTACCTTTTTTTTTTAAATCTAAATATTAGTATGGAACCAAAGTATTTTGTGTGTGTGTGTGTGTGTGTGTGTGTGTGTGTGTGTGTGTGTGTGTGTGTATATATATATAGAAAATATCAGTCGTGTGTCACGCAAAATAGAGATAAAAATTGACCATTCGAAAGAAATACATGAATCCAAATATTAAAAATATTATTACTGTTTCTGTTATGAATGGGAAATCTGGTTATAAAATACAGACTAATATTATGGGTGGTAAATCGGTGTATGAGTGTATGTATATAATATGTTTTTAAAATACATAAATATATAGTTTCTGTTTGAATGCTTTCGTCTTTGGGTTTATTCTATTATTTCCTGGCGGTTAGGACGATGGAATCGCAATCTGAAGATCGTGAGAATATGCTCACCCGTTCAACTATGGGAAGGTTATAATGTGTATCAGAGTTCATTGTTGAAGAGTTGTTTAAAAGTTGACAGTGGGTGGTGTTGATTAAACATCTTACCTTCAGTTTATCACTTCAGAGTTAGTGACGAACAGCTTGGCGTGACAAACAAACAGTTGATTCGTGTGTCTAGATGAGAATTTTTAGTTATTGTTAAAGTGTTATTGTATTGGAAGAAATTGTTATGGAAAACTGTGCGCGCTTATGTCGGCTACGTACACTGAGATACTGCGATGGTTTTATATCAGCTGTGTGAACTCGTGAATTACTGTAATTTACTACAAAACTGAAGTTTTTAAGTGTGTGTTGAAGTAAAAACATACAATTACCTATTTTGGCCATATTTTCAGTTATAGTTTATTGTAAATTCAATACTTTATCGAATATTTACAAATATAATGGGACTTTTATAATGGTGAGAAAAGTCTCATTTTTTACTAATTAATTATAAAGGATGAAGTAAGAGCAAAAAGAAAACCATATTTACAAACTGTTCCACTAAACGTCATACCAGGTGGATTCATTCCAGGGAATTGTGCTGTGATTTACACTTAATGTTTTCAGATATACCTGAATATGTATTCCTTTTTTTATAACGTAGAGAAAAGAAACGCGATATTCTGAAATCATTATACAACTTGTTTTTGTTGCTGCAAAGTTTTTCAACTTGAGATTGTTTTTTTTTTTATAATAAGCATATCATTTTGTTTGTAATCTCCTGTATTTATAGAAGTTTATTATTTTATGGCTCAGTTAGTTTCCATAATATTTATATATTTCATTGTTTGTATAATATATCTAAACAACTTAGACTGTGAAATTATAATGGGAAATTGTGAGAAATACGAAGGTTGATCAATGTAAACGCTGAGGAGAAAATCATATTAAAAGGTTAATGTATTTGAAACACTTTATAAATATATGAATTGGAAGAAAGAATTAGATGAAAGGTGAGTAATCCTTTTTAAAATTTATCAACTATTTAACGTTTTAATAACTCTAAAATGCATTTTATTACTACCTTTGTATTTTGTAATGCTAAATTGCTGAGTGAATTTAACATGGCTTAAGATTAAATACCCAGAGCTGGAATTCAGTTAGCAACAGAGTTTACTTCGTTTAAAGAAAAGCTTCAATCAGTCACTTTTGAGGAAGTTCTTGGCATTAATACATTAATTAGTATTAAAATATTAACTATTGTGTAACTGAAAAGAAATAGTTCTTATTGAATAAGTAAATATTTCAAATGAGGCTAATTATGAAATATGAACCACTATTATGGAAACAGTGTAAATATATTTCATTTTTTTCTTGAGTGGCTAGTTTTATGAAGTCTTAATTAGTCAGTTCATTATTTTGAATATTTGTAACAGGTGTAGAAGTCTAATTTTAAAAATTTTCTTACAGTGCTAGTTTACATGATCAACTAGCAGATTTATAATATAAAAAATAAGCTCATCCCAGTAACTTGAAATTGAAGCTTATGATTCTTTTTTTACAGCCAAAACTAAAAAGTACTTCTGTGTAATTTTTATATACTTGATATTTAAAAGCGTTAATGTAGAAGAGGGAATTGGGATCTTAAAAAATACAGAAACAAGTTGAATCGAAATACAACGATAATGTTTTCAAGCCTACAACTGGGGATTCTAAAAGAAAAAAGTATAAACTAGGCTGAAAATAGTCTACATTATTTTTCTCAGCTATAGATTTCTATTTTGACACGATATCTACAGCGCTTATAAATTTTAGTGGGAGTCAAAACATGGATTTTTGGCTTGTGAAAATAATGTAGATAGTATTTCCAACCTAGTTTGTTTTTATTACTGACATGATAATATAATTGCATTTTTATTCAGTTTGTTTCTGTAACTTTTTTTTATGATCTTCATCCCCATTCTAAATTAACAATTCTGAATTGTCATGTTCATTTATGGAAAATAAATTTTGAATTACACATGTACAGATGGTTGGGTGTCTTCAATATTTTATTACTGCATTGACTTTTCATATTACTCGCTTGTTATTTAGTTAGCCTGGTAGTTTTTTTATGCCTGAGATTTACTGTAAACACATGTTTAATCGACAAATGGTGGTTCGTCATGGCCAGGTGGTTAAAACATTCGACTCTTAATCTGAAGGTTGCAGACTAAACATGCTCGCCCTCTCAGCCGTTAGGTGTTATAATGTACTGGTTAAACCCACTATTCGTTGGTAAGAGTAGCCCAAGAGTTGACCGTTGGTGATGACTAGTTGCATTCCACTAGTCTTACCCTGCTAAATTACGGAGCGCAGATAGCCCTCAAGTAGCTTTGCTCGAAACTCAAAAATCAAACCAATTCACTGGCAAACAGCATCGGATATGTTATGTATTTTTAGTCACGGAAATCAACTTTTTAAATAGTTAATGAACACTCCCTCGCAACATTTCATATCGTTCATTTGTTTAGGTTTTGTTGCAAAATACACTGGTGGTTTTGTCATAGGCTTGTGAAATAAAAATATGAATAACAATAATAAAATCGTACTAAAACACTCACAAAGCGAATTACGACAATCAGTAGAATAAATCGCCACTCACAAGGGTAGAGAAATCTATTGTGGTAATTGACTGCTACTTGAAAACTCGCTGAAATAGTGACAGAAAACCACGTAGAGGGATAAAGTACAACAGCGAACTCAAAAAACAATGAAGACAGTGCAAAGTACAACAGCGAACTCGAGAAATAATGAATCTTCCACGTGGCAGCTTCCAGTTAATGCGCTATAAGGTGCACATTAATTTCCAATTAATAGGCATTAGCAAAACACTGGATATTTTTCAATGGCGACAAAAGAAGGATTGAGAGAAATTATTTAGGACGAAAAACGAAAATTCTTGAATTAATTTTAAAAACTATTCTATAACATACTCAGGGTTGCATTCATTACTATTATTCAGGTTTCAAAAATATTCGTAACCGTTTTTCTGTAGCGACTTATAAAACTATAATCATTAATAATAAGGGTGTGGAAGCTTATAAATATACAAGTTCTTTAATTTAATAAAACTAAGTTCTTCCGACTAGTATAATGATACTTAAATGGCCTCTATATTTCGCGATGTCAGATGGTTTCAAGGAGCTAATATTGGTAGCGAAGGAGCTGTAAAGCATTAGAGAGTGGAAATTTCTACTTTCTTGAATTAACTTAAAAATAGCCCTACAACCTTTGCAGGAGTTTATTTAGTAACTATGTATATATTTTGGGCATTATACCTAGTCGTTCTTACTAAAGGATTCAGCTCTTCAAGGCTTCAAAGAGGAACTTTGGCAGTTCTATATAAAAAAAAGATAGAATATCTCCTCTTGTAAGATTTAACATAAAAATGACCCTAAGACCTGTGCAGAAATTTTTAATTTGCCTAAATTTGAATAAATATTCATAGCCTTTATTTTTTCTGTAGGCTTCCGAAATAAGAATGATGTGAATAACTAATGGATGAATTTTGCCTGACAGTCGGAAAATCAACCTTTTTTGCTGTTGTCAATATTTTAGTTGCCTTAGTCATTGAGATAACATATTGGGTGTTGTATCAAGAACAAGTCTCTTTTTAAGATATTTTTCCCCATATTTTCTATTAGAAGGTTTGTAAAATTCTTAGTTAAATCCTATTATGAACCATTTTTGTGGTTCTTGATAACCCATTAGTCCTAAGTGTTTAATTCCGTTTCTGAGATAAAAAAAACAAAAAACCAAAACGGATCTACTACAGGTTAATATTTCTAACTTTTATTTTGAACGTTTATTATTTTAAGTATTTCTACTGTAGAAAAAATTAGCTGGATAAACTGTTTTAGAATCTATATATTAAACTGAGTTTTTAATTCTTTAGGCTTGTCTTTTACAATTCTTGTGTAATCTTTATAAAGTTACTGCATCAATAATATATTGTAAGTTGCAATCCTATAAAATTTCTAAGTTAATAATAATTTTTTTTGGTGTAATTAAAATCTGAAAGGTCACGAGTGTGATCACGATGTAATGTGTTTAATTAAGATCCGGCTTTTAAAAACAGGTTTGATCTATGCGTACAGAAGTCCAATACAATATCCCATGTTACTTATTACTTAAGCTGGGATATGATATTTTTCAAGTTGTAAAAAAATTGTGTGTTTCTAATAACTAACGTTATATTGAAATTGTGTGTTTATTTTAAACCGTGATTGAAGTAGATTATGATATTAACAAAAGGTTCTGCGTATACCTTTGTACGTATTTTTAATGACCTATTTAATCGGTTGTTTCAGGAAGTATTAAATATATTTTTTTACTTTAATACTAACTGTTGTATTTAAGAAAAAATATAGTAAGTTCTGAATTAAACGTTATTAAAATTCTCCATTGTTTATGTATCATTTTTAATTATTTCAAACCTCAAATGGATCAGAAGCTTCGTATTTGTATGATTCAAATATTTTGTAATGTACATTTCTTTTTCATGTTGGGTTGCATTGTCATTAACTTTTGTATTGGAAGGGAGTGAAGATTTAAGTTTTAAAAGTTTCTGAAAACAATATTAAAATATATGTAAAGACAAATCAGGGTGATCGTTCTTCACTTTGAACGAGATAATTGAAATGTTTGTCACACCCGTGTGTTTCTTTTTCTGTTCTATTCTTTTTGTCTTGTATCAGTTCGCATGTTTTTGTAAGGTTTTAAGGAATACAAGCTGTTAAAAAAAAGCGTCATAGCGTATCTGACAGGAAAGAGTAGATAGAGCTTTATATAAACTTAAATGTAGATTGTCTTCATTTTCAGTTGAAAGCTATAGCTGTAGTATTAGTTGTAATTTTTGTTTGTAAAGTGAATGCATATTAAAAACTATCCTGTAACTATATAAATATCTGAAAAAAAAGATTGTCTACTTTAATACTGCCTGGGTTAGGGGTAAAGAATATATAGTAAGACTTTCTGATAAATAAGAATCATGTATAGATAGCTCCTTTCAGGATAAATATTAAAAAGTGGGTTTGTACTAATAAGTAGTAACTTGTATTTTATAACAGAAGAAAAATGGAGTAACTTTAGGGTTGATATGGAGGTTATATGGATTTGTAAGTGATATTCTTAATTGTCAAATCATTTGGAAATCTTTTCGCAAACCACACCTGATTGTCAAGGAATAGCATAGCAGTTTCACCATTAGATACCGTTTACCTTGTGTGAATAATGTTGGAAATATGAGTGAACACAAAAGTGAACAGGAGACAATGTCTATGTGTCTTTAACGTCAAATGGCAGAATATTTCATTCCAAAAAATGCATTCACACTGATATAATATGTGAAATGAACTAAAATGTCTTTTATTGCTCTGAAGCTTGGAAGAACGAGTTTTTGTCACGCGAAACGTGACCGTTCATCTCGTTTTGCATCCATTCAGTTACTTATTGAGATAATCTGAATTGATTTGCTGTTGTCTCAGTGTCACAGAGAAATGTTTTTATTGTGTTTTCTAAATACATATTTAAGCGAAAATGTGTATGATGTTTAATGCGTAGAAATGTTTCGGACGAGAGAGATTATTATTGTTCCTCGTTCTCAAGGATCGTATAAAAGTTCATATTAACTTAAAAACGCAAAATTCCATTATTTTCAGTGTTTTAGTTGTTGAACGCTTTTATTGGAGGCATCAGGTGTATATGAAAGCCTGTTAACTATCGGTCGTTAACTTCGGAGGAGCACAACAAACAGTGACAAGTGATAATCGTAATAACGAATTTAAGTGAGCGGCATCTAACCAGAAAAATAATGTGCTGTAGCAGCTGGTGAAATTCGTGAATTCATTATTCTCTGTGTGCTTTGTTACTCCATTCTGCATGTTACTGGGTAAAGAATGTTTTTTGTTACTCTATTCTTCATGTTACTGGGTAAGGAATGTTTTTTGATAGTATAATATAACGTTTTAGAACATTATATTTTAAAGTCAAACATACAAAAAGAAATAACTTTTTAAGTTTCAAAATCATCTTGCAGTTAGGTGTATAACGCATTTTTGTAGCAATTTGAGGTGTGGCGTGTTTTGCATGAGTACGAAAAGAAGCACATGATGCTGGTCTCGTTTGTATATTTGGTATGGTTAGTGCTGTCTTAGGTCTAGAATACAATGTTATTAAGTACTAAAAGAATGTCGAGCATAATTTGCATAACAATTGTTACAGCGCGAAAAAAAGGTATCCTAATTATGACGTGCTTCATAAATACTTAACAGTTAGCGTCTAAAACACTTGATAAGTATAACAGTAAAAAATGCTTTGTTCATTTCAAAGTATCTGTGAAATCAATTTTTACGTAGCAGACAACGTATTTGTTCGGTCACATGCATTTTATATTGGAATCTTACGTTTGAATGTATCTTATTTATTTCCTACTGAATTGAATCGATGTTTTCTCTTTCTGTTTTCAGCTCCTTCTGAATTGAAAAGGGGCTTTATGAACATATGATTTAGTTTTCATAAACCCCAGCTGAACATAGGAAATACTTTGATAATTTCTCAATAAAAGTTGTTCAAAGGTTTATTAAAAGTACGTCCTTTTAGCTTTAAAACGTGTTTGTATTCATGACACATCTTGCAGAACCAACTCCAGCCTCGAGCTAGCTTTCAATTTTCACTCTGTTCGATAGACATGGTTCTCTGGTGTATTGTAAATTGGTGGTGTTTTTTGTGTTTTTTTAAAATATGTTGCTTCCTTTTGTTGGTACATCAAAACTTTTTGATTGCGAAAAAGGAATTGTCAATCAACAAGTATACCAACGTATATATTACACATCAAAACTTGCTGTGACAAAGGTATTTCATTTCGCTGAATATGGAATTAACAATAATACATTTTAACATATGAATTTTTCCGTAATGAAAAATAGACTAAATCTGACAAGTTTTAATGAATCTGTCAAACGCATTCGTTCTCCGATACTGGAAAATCGAAAGATACAAAATATCTGTAATCTTTGACATAATTTCTCTTTATAACGAAGATTATGCTATTCCAAGTACATAAACAATGTTTGCGCTGCTTTAAAAAATTTAGATGACATTTACAACCAGAAGTATACATGTTGAAATGAACAACTGCTATTACTAGAAATGAATGTCTTTTTTCTGACATTTTGTATTGTTTGTGGAAGAACCCCCCCCCCTAGCGGTAAGTCTGAAGACTCATAATGCTGAAAATCGATTTTCGATACATGGAATTGGCACAGCACAAATAGCCCATTGTATAGCTTTGTGTTTAACTACGAACAAAGTGGAAAAAACTGAAATGTCACATTGGATCATTTGGTTAGACCGGTAGAGATCATAAGTTTTTGAAGCATAGATTAACTATAGTTTGGAATATGTATTTCCTGCTGGTTTTACCATATGTATTGATATCTGTAGGTAAGAAACAATATTGTAATCATTACAAAACTCTAATCAACATAGCATGTTTAGCAGTAGTGCGGTTTTAGATTGATTAATAATAAAGCCTTAGTGACGATTTACTATATTGTGTTTTCTGAACCATGTTTTGTTACTGCCAGTATTTTTAGTTCTTTATGAACTTCTGATAGATGTTTTGCCTTCTACCAGCAGGCTTGGTGGTATAAATATTTGATGAACCTAACAAATGGAAATAGACAGCCAGTAATACAGGGTAATGATGAGACTGGTGTCTGTCACACTATTTGAATGGTCCCTTTGTGCGCATGTTATACAGTTGATAACAATCAAATTTAACTGGTCGTGTGTTTAGCATTGTTAATAGAGGGACAGGTGCTTAGGGAAATGTCACTCACGCTGCATACACACCACCACACAAGCGTACTGGCCAGAATTAACACGGTATCCTGCCCAGTAGATATGTTTGCTTTCACTGCGTGAGTCACAAATATAGGTTAGATAAGAATAAAGTGGTGCTTGGACACAGGAAATAGCCTCTCGTTAATAGTGAACGAAAAGTTTACTGGAGTGGCATTTTGCTCCAGTAACGAATGTCACGCAATATTTCCTTTGACTTACCTAAGTTGGTATTTAACCTTTAAACCCAAGTTTGTTCGTATATGATTAATCTGATTATGTTCCACGAAGGTAGATACGCGTATGAGAATTATTCTTGAATTGAACCAATATTTGTTATTTTTCAAAAAGTATTTCAAACGTATAAAATTGTAAATAGTATCGATATCACAGATTTTGTAAGTAATGTAAGGTGTGCTTTAAAATGACTTCTGTTGAATTGAAGCAGTAAATATGTGATCAACAAAACAGTGTTAGATGAAATTTTAATTATAATTCGTTTAAGTTTCGGTGAATGTTTCACATTGGTGAATAAAATTCTATAAACCAGATCACAAATGAACGGTATATACAGTTAAGGTAAATGTAAATAATTTTTGCTAATAGAGATTAATTGTAATTTTGAGTTATGTATCCAAACATGAATTAATTTACACATCCTGTATATAATTGTTTCATGTCTCGTTTCGTACAAATGTAAAGCTTGTTCATTTTGTTTATGAAAGAGAAAACCGATAGGATGAACAGTTGATTTTATACATTATTAACAAGGAGAATGAATAAATTTTACAAGATTTTCTTGAGTTCTTGAGGTAAAACATTTTAGTGAAAAGAAAAATATAAGTTCCTACAAATCGTGTATATTTTCTTTGTAGAACAAGTGTGTTCGGTAAAGCTACATTTGTTGATCGTTGAGTGCTTTATTTAGTTTATCTTCACTTTGTTTTCACTCGTTTGTTTATTATTCTAAATTATTTTTACATTTAGGACAGCCATTATCACTACTGTCTCCGCGCTGTAAAGAAGCTGTTATTTCTATACTGAACACCTACTGTCGGGGGTCGAATTTCTAGCTTTATAAGGAATTTACTAATCTTTAGTAGTAGGCAAAGTTAAATCTCCCGTTTCCTTCAAACACCCAAGTTACAATAAATTTGTCATAGGTTAAATTAATACTAGTTACAAGCATGTTTACTGTTAATAAAGATTCAGAGAATATTTTATAAGGTTACACATCACCTACGTTAACAGTGGAGTTTAACTTATAGTTACCATAGTTTGCCAGATGTATCTATTTCTAGATGCCTAGTGTGGCCTCTTAATTGGGACACTCGAATCATCTCACCGAATATGACCACTCTTTCAGCTGTGGGCGTATTACAATGTGATAACAGTACAAGAGTTGATTGTGGCTGGTGTTAACTAGTTGCCATCAGCTCGTCTATTACTTTTAAAATAGAAAGAGCTGATGCAGCGAGCTCCTGAGTCGCTTTGAAGAAAAATAAACAGTTTCTAGACCTGATGAGATTGTTTATACATAGAACTTATAATTCTCAACGTTAAGGATTTTTTTTAGGTTAACTTATGCGACTTTTATTGAAATGGGCGATTTTCAGCATTCTTTTGATAAGTGCAAATAAAACAAGTAAAAAAGCTTAATGAAGAAAATTAAACTTAAACATCACAGAACTTTCATTTTCGTTGTTCACATGTTTATTAGATTTTCATAATCTGTTCAGTTTTGAAAAAAAACTATTTTTTTTTTAATATGCCATCAGAGTCTTCAACGTTACGGAGGTCGAACTGTTATTACTTGTATAAAATTATTCAGGTCAGTTTATCACATTTGGTGTATGGTGATAAAGTAGAAGTCACTTATTTGAAAACTGAAAACAAGTATTTAGGAATTTCACAGTATTATTTAGCTAAGATGTGTTACTAAAAATTTTGTGTTTGGCATGGCCAGATGGTAAGGACATTCGATTACTGATATGCGAGCCATGGGATCAACACCTAAGGGACGTTATAGTGTGACGGTAAATCCTCCTGTTAATTTATTTAAAACAAGGCTGGTTGCAATTTCTCTGGTATCTAGGTAAAACTGGGGACGGCAACACATAATTTTAGTAGTTTTTTCATAAAATAACTAAACTTTAGAACTGAAAACTCAGTAATAAAAAAATTAACTTGTTTTGGTTCTGGAAACTTTCTGTACAAGTGTTTTGTAATTTGTCTGTTAAAACTAAGAATGAAGTACGAATCAGTATCGATATTATTATTTTCATAATTAATTTTGTACTTTCAAAACAGAAACTGGAAAAGCACAAGTTTATAAATATTCTTTTTAGAACTTAATAAATTATTTTGATGGTTTTTACTCTTTTTCAAGAGGTCCAGAGTACTAGTTGTTTGAATTTAAGAAACATATCTACAAAAAAAAAACCTAGTTGCATAATTTTTTCATGATAAAGTGCATTTCAAACTATCTAGCTTTATCAGTCCTGATATATGAAATTCAACAAATGGGCTATTGCACAAAGCATGTTGTAATTAAAATCAAACAATATTAGAATTGTTAATTTAAAAGAGGCGAGGAAAAAAGGGATTTTCAAAAAAGTACAAAAACAAGATCGGAAGTAAAGAAAGTAAACAAACAAGCTTAACATTTGAGTCGGTGTTGATGTTACTTCCTCAAATCGCAACCCCCCCTATTTTGACTTTTCTAAGTTGTACAGTTTTTGTCATGAAGTCAAAATGAGGATTTGTAGCTGTAGGAAGTAAGTCAATGTCTCAAACCTTAAGCTTGTTTGTTTACTTTTTGTATTACATTTTCACTTTAAGGTACTTTTCCTCTTTCTATAATTTTTAAGATCCTTATAGCCCCTTTTAAAATTAAATTAATTTTAAGTCTTCTTTTTCTAGGCTTTTTTATGCCCCTGATGGACATCAATTTATATAATAACGATGCTGTCTCTTCGAAACAGTTTGGTTTAATGAAGTACGTCGATGTTATTTGATGCTCTTTTGGTAAACATTGACAAACTTGATTTTGCTTCTTGAATATTGGGTGGCTATTGCTCCTCATTGCCACAATGTTAACATTGGTTATGGTACAACATGTATGATTACCATAATGCATGATAACATTACACATTTATGTATACGCTTGAATATACGTAGCTACCATATTTATACTATGCACAGAAAGTCTGTAAACACTGGATTGGAGGAATAACTGAACTATACTGGGATAGTGCAGGGACTGCATTTTATAATCGCAAGAGTTTTATGCATGTCTGCGCATATTGACTATACAAATGCATGTGTGTACGTACAGGTACGCTTTATTGTTTTTGAAGTTCTAAAGCTGTGTGTATACATAGTTATTTGAATTATTGGAGCTGTGTTAATACATGTATTTCTATATTTAGTACAAATATAAGGCAAAGTCGAAAACGTGTTAACAGTTATGAACTGATTATATTAACACACGTTTCCCTCTATTTCTTATGGATTTTGAGTCGTGACAATTCTACAACTTTCTTCCAGGGTGATGACCCTAAACTCTGGGTCGTTGCTGCTGTATACTTTATCTGAAAGTAAATACTTTGTCTGTATAAAGTGTATAGCTATTGTGCTTCATCTTCTCGCACGATTTTTGCCTCTCCTTGCAGTCAGCTTCAAGGATGGTTATTCAATCTGTAGTATTTATAAAATTTGCACTTACGAAAATGTCTATAATTCGACAGTAACATCAGCCACCACCGTGATTGCCGATCCTGTGCTAGAAACCAAGCATATTAGTATCTTTTATTTAAACTATCGGTTAAAGAGTTCTATTTTGGGAGACAACCAAGACGTTTATGTAATGTGGTCGAAATTGGTCCTGCAGTAGTTAGAAAAAGAAACTGTTATCCTATCAGCAGCGCCATGTCCGAAAGAGTAGGTAGGAATCCTGTATCTAAACGATATGCAACATTAATACACTCTGCACGCAGCTTTGTACTTATGCACGTAGTAGGATATGAGGCTCAATTTAAACCGCAGACAACATTAATACCATTGAGTGTTAATGGTAACAGAGCCGTTGTTATATACACTAGATAGTCAAATAAGCCTAAAATTTATTCTACGCATTGCGCGATGATGCATTTATATTATTGTCCAGGTTTTATTACAATATTCACAGCCATTTTTGCTGTAAGCTAGCGGAGCAGTATTAAATAATAATAATAATGAACTACTAATGGGTGATTTCTGTTACAACCCACTAAAGTGTTCTTGATAACGAACCTCTTTCTGCAAATTGTTTAAAGTTTTGATAAACGTTTTAAGTGTAACTGGATATTGTTATGTAAGAAAAATATTCTAAAAACCGCTTCCTTGAATAATAATGAGAAAATCTATCTTAACTATCCTTAAACCTGTTAGTATTATGGAAAGCTCAACTTAATCTGTGAATGACCAAGGACAAGAAGAGGAAGAATGTTCCCAAATTTCTCTTAATGAAATTAATCTCCAGTTTTGTTCTGAAGAACTACGGAGAGAATGGTCAGCTTAGTGAATAATGAAAGTAGATCTCCGGCTGAATGGAACATGAAAACTTTCCTGAAACATTAGATCCCCTATTCAGCTGTGTTCTCTTATTCAGAAAGCAAGGGAGTGGCACTTGAACAAAGGACGTGTGTTTCAAGATTGATTGTAGGATTAAAAGTCCGGATGACTGGAAGTTTTGTAGATCTACATTGATTCTTAATTGTACAAATCCCACTATATAAATTATACAGAATCAAGAAAAAAATAAACTTGGTAATGGTTGTTTTTATCGAGTTTTTGAAAATATTTCTTTAAACAAAAAGTAATTACGACTACAGCACGCTCATTTTTATTTGGTGGTATGGGTGATTCTATTAATTTTCAAGCTTTTTATTGATTCTAAGTAGGATAGAGCAGTTTGACTGTTATTTTCATATGTCTCATAACAATGAAACCCTAAAATCCAAATTGTTAAACAGACGTCGTTTATAATTTATGCAGAAATTTAAAAAGTTGTTTACGTCAAAGTCCATCCTCATATTACATCGTAGGGAAAATAAACTTTCGTAACATTTTCCAATTGGATATTTCCATTCACGAAGAAGAGCATTATAAAAGGTAAAGTATGCTTGTATAGACTCTTATTAAAGCAAGATAGGGTTAAATACATTCTGTGGACTGAATCCAAAATACCTGTGCTTTTTTTCAGTTCTGCCTGAATATGCCTATTTACAATATATTCGTATTTTATTTAGGGAAGAATAAAACATTGACAGATGTTTGTCAACTTCTTTACATGCACGTAATGTACATCTTATTTTTTTAATTGCATTCTTAAGAATGGTAAGTGGTTTGTACATTACAGCGGAATGTGTATCGACAATGCATCTCCATCACACGTTTTGTTCTTTAACCCTTACACAGCAGCCAGCATCAATTGATGCTGCTACCTACAACATTCCTGCTGTTTTAAGGGTCAACTGTATGTATGCCAGTTTGCTTTTGGCCTTGCGTTGAGAGCGCTCAGCTCGCAATATGTTCATCACGTGATAGAAACAGAGTATGTTCGTCTTTCTCGCATGTAGAAGTTATAATGTGATGGTTGATCTTAATGTTTCGTTGATAAAGGGTAGTCCAGAAGTTTGAAGTAAGTGCTTCCGGCCATGTCTTTTCTCTTCGTTTAATAGTTTAGACGTGGGGACAGCAGAATATTGTAGATTTAGTATTTTAACCATCGACTGTTTTACATGCACATGTTATATGCACATATTCTGTTCAGCTTGTGTTTCGAGTCAAGTCTTTGCCTAGTTTTGTTATATTTTGACAAATTATTCAGTTTGTATGTAGTTTCTGTTTAGCTTGGGTTTTGTGTGTACGTGTGTTTTTTTTGTAATCTTGTCGTAATTCGTGTTCATCTTGTGTGTTATCTGTAATAGAAAATTGTTTTCGTGAAATGAGACCAGACTATAAAATACAACCGTTTAATGTTACAGAAACAGGTTTAAACCCATTACACTACAGAAAAGGACTTGTATCGTTGGTTATTTTAGACCTTAGAAGTTGAAATTTAATGCTATTCAGTATAAACACGCGCAATCTCGAAAAGGAGCGTCTGGGCGAAGTTATACTATATCTCTGATTGCTCCTGTTTTAGCTGTTATTTGTCAAGCCATAGAAGAGCCAGTGATAGAATGTGTAGCCGTAATTTCTCCCGTCATGCAGCTAGTGAGATACGTGTTTCGAAATACATGCCCTGTATGCAATTCAATAATGTAGTCTCAAGTGTTCGATCACTGTAATATAGTGTTTCATCCTACCGTTGGACAAATTGTTATATGTGGATCATATATCAGGCAGGCTGTAACATTGCCAATATAGGGATGACCCGGAATGTTATTTTACATATCTCCTCGTTAGGTAACCAGAACTTTACAGTGCTTTCTATTATAACAATAGTCAAGTTCTAGGATTGTCTGTAAATATCATAGCAAAACGTTTGTTCTTCTTTCTTTAGTTTTTTTTCATTACTAGATAAATGCCAAAACATTGGTGTTAACCAATTTCACTTAAATGACGTAGTTTCAAATAGAATATCCATTTTCATAAGTATTATTAACTAGTAGCAAGTATAAAAAAATAATTTTAGTGTAATCGATGTTATCGTTACGTTTGGAAGTTAGTTTCCTTGCAAAAAACTGGTTTCCGTTTAAAAACGTAAGTGTAGGGTGAAACAGAAATTACCAGCCAAATAATAAATAAACAATAAATGTTAAAGCTGGAATCTTGTCTTCACAACTTGGTTGTAAATACATCCTTTCTATTTCTGTTGAAACAGCAAAACAACAGCAGCAGCAATTATAAATCGTTTGTTTAGAAACTAAACAGAATAGATTTATTGACAACCAATCTAAACAAACAAGTAAAGAAAAAGTTTTCAAAAAATGAAGAAAATATAGGATGGGCAATATTAATTATTTAAAAATAATGCGAACAAGATAGTGAGGATGGAATTCGTGTATGTATGACTAAAACATCAATTCTTTGAACAAAATCTCCTTTTAAAACGGGACAAATCGTTCTGTATAAATGACAGTACATGCATTCGTCCATTCATTTTGTTGGTGAAAAAAGTGAAATGTCGAGAGTGATTCCTAGAAAACACGACAAAGAGTGTGGGAAGAAGTAAGGCGACTTATTTCTGATCCTGTATGACACACATTTCTTTACATTTAGCCTAAGCTATTTTGAGTCTGCGTCATTTGTTTTCGCTGGTTATGTAACATTTGCCCTGTTTGTTTTCAATGTACATTTCAGTTCTTTTTAGTTAATTTGTTCTCCACGTATTGATTCTTTTTTAGTTTTATTATTACTTCACTGCAGTGTTTTTCAAAGCAAACCATATTGGTTTCCTCCTGCTCGCCTCACTTTTGGACAGGATGTCTGGACGATGGACGATGAAACTGAACTACCGATTGGTTGTTGGCACAAAGCAACTAGGCTGTCTGCGCCAAAGAATCGGTCAAGAAAGCATAAGTAAACTTATTATAAAGTGTAAAAGAAAATCGAATTAAAAGGTTAGTGGTTTGTGAAAGGTTAAAAACATCGAGGCTTGACAGTGTTACTATCGCTAATGCCATTTTCAATGTCACGGGAGTAAAAAAGTATCTAAAATTTTGCCGTCGCTTGCTGTCGTAACGACGGCACGACTACTAGTAAAACATAGGCTGCTGTGACTTGTGTGTCACAAAGGCCACATATTGGTATGTCAATCCCAGGTAAAATAAAACGATGAATTAATAATAAACTGTGACTAACGCATAGTCTAGTTAGGACAACTTCCTCCCTCCGATCCTTATAGAAACAAGACGGTTAAAAAACAGCAGAAAGTTTAATCTGGAAAGGTTTGTTACGATGTTGCTCACTCCAAATCTGCTGTCAACTGACGCGAAGCCGTGCCTTCAACGTAGGACTAGTCCATATACAGGATAAGCACGGCACCAGAGCAGACTGATTTTCATGCGGTGCCAGCAAACTGATTCTCATGAGTATCAAAGTGGCCAGGTATCCAGTAAAACTAGATACAAATAGAACATAGAAAAAAATGGGTAAGCCATTGTTTGGATATCGACGAGAACTAATGTGAAGCTATTCCAGGGGCAGTAGAGACAAAAGAGTCGGTGTACTACAGACATATTCTACATAATTCTGGGCAATATAAATGGCATTCAACTCATCATTGAACATAGATATTGTAGAGAGACTTCTGTGAACAACCACTGCATCACAACAAACCATGGCAGAGCCCACAGAGTCACCTGAATTAGAACCATCCCTGTAAAGGGAAATAGAAAAATAGCTCAAAAGATGTTCAGCAAAGACAGACATGGTGATAGGAATCAATCAATGCCTTAGTGTCGTCTAGATTGAAATTGGGACCTCGACAATTCCACTAGCTCAAAATGGCGATTTTTATTTGGGTGTAGGAGGATTGAGTGGAAAACCCTTCGGTTTATGATCACAACGTTTTCTTTATTACAAGGATCCTGCCCTCAGTTAAGTGGGCAGATCTTTGTTAGTAGATGGATATTACAGAATCTAAGGCATGAACAAATAATTGTTCTATATTTTGGAGCCGAAGCAGCATGTGCCTGAGGTGGAGTAGGGACCCACCCGTCTAAAGGAATTTAAGGCTAAAGTTGTATTAGGGTTGGAACCCTCAACCAACATGATTTTTTCCTCCCCTTCATGAGTCGGCAAGAACGTGGGTGGAGGTACGTTGAAAAGACAGAGCATTCGAGGGGGTTATACAACAGAGATACTATATTCAAAGGTAAAGATCAAAGTGGGTCATAGGCGTTTGACAAATACTGCACTTTTATGTGTTATATATTTAGTACATCTGTATTTTATTATTCAGTATATACTAGTTCCAGTTTGTGTTCCTTCGTTTTGTTTATTTTGTTTCGGTTTGCAGTTTCTTCTACATTTGTACCAGATTTTCTGATATTAGTTTGTTCATTATACATTTACTCCATGATCTTTTTTACTCTTTTTATATTATTAGAACTCGTTTTATGTGTCTTAGTGAAGTGTAATATATCTAACTTGCGTAACTAAATCCAGAAAGTAGACAAAACACGAACTTGAAGGAATAATAGTGCTTGATTTTATAAGTACCTCTGACTACGAAATACATAATTCGCGTTTTGAAGAGATTTTCTTCCAACCTTTCGTTTTTGTTATTGTTTGTAGCCAGTAGTTACCCTGAAAAGTGAGTGGCTTAAAGTTTTATTCCAACCCAATGATCATCGCCATTAATTTAGCAAAATCTAGCGTAAACGCAGTGCTTTGTTATCTATAGTAACGTTTTTGTGAATAACCTTTAGTGTACAAATAGAAATCTCAGTAATTCATGAGACTTAGGAATTGTGTAGTACTATTCTAAAGATGGCATTTATACCCAGTTTAGATCACGTAAACGTACTCCCCTTTCCCACTTTCTCTTCTTTCTCGATTTTTTAATATTATTTTGTGGGTCTGTGTTTGAATAATGAAGGCTCTATTCGTGGGTTCGTTGTCCTCTGTGTTGCTCTAATCGATTTCCTTGAGGTGATTGAGTCTGTATAGCTTAGATCTGGTAATAAAGCAGGATGGTAAGCCAGTGAGAAATATACCACCTGTAGCCATTAGAAAAAAGACTCGTATCTTTCTGCCTCCAAGGTCGAAGAAATTGTTCAAGATGGGAAATTATACCTTTAAGTTAGTTTGTCATTGTCTTCAGCTATAAGTTGTGTCCTTTCTTTTACTTGTGTTAAAAGTTTGAAAATATATTTAAAACACAAAGCTTTTAATACACTTTATAAACTTGGTTACGATGAACTATTCTGGATTTTTAATAACCACAAACGTTTACTTGTATTAACGTATTTCAAATTATATTTAAAAAATCAGTATCTTAATGCTTTTAGAAAAACCGTGTTTTTAATAATGAATGAATGCGAAACAAGGATCCAAGAATTTTAGAAGAAAGAAAATTATGTATTGGCTTACTTAAATCATCAAATATGAAACGTACGGTAATAAGCATTTATGGTTACGTATTAAAATGTATGTATGAACTTCAGCTAAGTGGACTGTTTTATAAACTTTGAACAGACCAAGATATACTATAAAAGATAGGTAGCAAACAGTAATAGGTTAATTGGTGTACTTCGTACTTTGTTTTTGAATATCTTTGATGTATTTTCTTAATCACAAAACGCAGTTCTATATTTTGGTTTTTATTAACGTTACCTTTTAGTCTTCTCACTTCATAAGATTATTAACGTTATCAGTCATAGAAACGTTATAATGTTTCAATCAATCCTACTATTTCTTGGTAAGGAGTAGCTTAAAACTTGGTGATGGGTGTTGACGGCTGATTCCCTACTCCAACGTAGGCAGTTCAAAATTATAGACGTCAGAAGACGATATGACCTTATCAGCTACGTCCTAAATAATTAAACAAACAGTTGGGTGTGTATATTAATAGTTATCGTTTTCTATATTAATGCTATTTCACTTCAGATTAATAGCTGACGTCAAAAGACGGTGTTTTGGTTTGATTAACATTTCACCGCTCCGTTTCGTAAGTTAATGTTTTTAATGCATTTTTATTTTTTATTTTTTTCATGTTATTTACCGTTCAGTTTACTGTAGTTACTTTACATATTATCAGTACATGTCTATGATTGCTAAGCGGAACCATGAACTAAATTGTTATAAACCAACAAGTTGCAATAAACTGTTATAAACCAGTGTTGAAATAGATATCTGTCAAACGTGATTGACGAATCCCATTAGTGAAACAAGAACCAGTTGAATCTTTATGTATGTAATGTATGATTCTAAACTACATTAATATTATTTAATTGTACATATCTGAGTCTTCAGTCTGCAAGAATTTCATAGAAAGCCGATGGCGGCACAGATATCATTAGAGACTATTCACAGAACCGTGCGTATATATTCGTCTAGTCCCCAGGGTGGAACGTATGAAGGTGATTAGCAAGGCGGATTAATTTCCTCCGCTGTCATGTTCCGACTTTTCAAACGGATTGGCTTATTGAACGAAGTACCTAACTGAACCGCCTACCTATTATTTCCGACCCGGACCACCCGATCTACTGTACCTTTCCAAGTGAAAGGGTGTGTTGATACAAAGTTTATATTTGATTGTAAGTTAATGACAATTACTGATGTCGCTCATGTTAACTATGTGACAGTTTAACTCCCCTTTTCTCTCTCTTTCATATTTATATTTATTTGTAGTGGTTACTACCAATGGTAGGATGGAAAATCGTTCCAAAAATTATTTCTTAGGTTTTTGATGATACTTTTGTACTATTCGAACAACCTCTTCCAATCATCTTGATGTGTATGCGCTTTTTCTGTATTGCGATGATTATACCTTATCTTATTTGAGGGGTAAAATGAAACTATTTTGTAACTTTAACATTGACTTCTGCGATCAACAATTTCAACTACATGTTCTGTTGAAATACTGTTTTAAACCAAAGAAGGGTTTTCCGCTGTTAGAACCATTTTTACGTGTTTATTTCTTCTTACTAATTACAGAGTAACAACCTCTGCAGTTGTATTAACCTCACTTCCAGCACAAAGGAACATCTTCGACAAGTCATGTAGTTGTGTTCGGATATAACATGTTCACTTCTAATGATTTGTGTTCTCATCTCGAGTAATGATCAGTTGTTTAATAGTTTGTTTATTTTGTTCTATTGTTTGTGTAACATAACAGTGAAAAAAGATTTTTACTTTGCAATGATTTAATAGTTAAATAAATGTTTTAAAACTCCATAAAGAGAAGTATACGTCGACACAAGTAATGCGTTAGGAACAATATCTTACTGGCAGTTGTATAGTTTTTATTACGCAACTGTATGGTAAACAGATTTGTTACTATATAAAGCCACTAGATACGTTTGACTATTTATTAAGCTGTTTCTTATATAGAACTAGTCATCCGATCAAATTCTGAAGAAAGATAAAAAAAATAGTCTTTGTACTGATTAAGAAACAGGATGCATGTTTCAAATGATATTCTTTTATGTTGTTGAACTCTCTCATTATAATATTTTTAGTCACAGGAATGAAGCTATTAATTACTATGATGTGTTGGGGCGGAGGCGAGGTCAGATAATAGTGTGACTTGTGTTGATGTATGTTAGTCTCTTAGAAAATATTACATTGTATCATTATAGTGGTGTTTCAGTGCTTATAACATACATTTCTTAACAGTGGTGTTATAATTTCGGATGTAAGCATTATATTAGAATGCACTTCTCAGATATTGTAACTGTTATGATGCACTGGTATTTTTTATGTTGTGTTAAGAATGTCGCCGTATCCAAAAGACTAGACGTATTGTTAGAACTAAACACGAGTTTTTCATCTACAAGATAAAATGGGTGATTCGTGTTAAGGTTTGTGTGCCTGTGTTTCAGAGAGCAATATGGTTATTATACTTTTGGTATTCGCAAATATTGCTGTTCAAACATCTAAGTGTTTTGGAACCACGTAAAACAGGGGTGTTATGGTATTCATCACATATTATAATGAACCAGCAAAAACTGGAATGGTATTGCAAAGTTTATCTACATTTTCTCCTACATAAACAATGCATGTAAGAAACTGGTACTTTCCACAGCCCTGACGCTAACTCTAGTTATTATGTCATACCCCCAAATCTCTTAGGTTATAACCTAATTCCCTTTGTTGAATTACTTATTTTTAATGGTGATCAACTATTCTGACCTCATGCAATTTTAGAACCTTTATCCTGTGTGTAGCATTATTTTTTGTTCATTAAGATGTTTTTTCCTAGTTTTTATCTCGTGTATAATGTTTTTTTAAAAATACCATTAAGTGGTATGGGAGGATTCTTGTTATGTAAATGTTGTATATTGTTCTGATTATTAAGTAAACTATGCGGAGATAGTTTCAAACTTTTCTCTATTTCTGAATGTTGTTCTTGTTGTTTACCTTTATAATTATCTAACTAGTTGTTAAATATTCCTCTCTAAAATATGTAATACTCTTAGCTATGGTTGTAATTTCAAAGCAAAGTGTTATCTAAATACGGTTTGTTATGACAGCATAATATTGTCTGGACCAACTCGTATGTGTATGCGATTTTTTGTACCAGCATATAACGATTGGATGCTTCATATGTAAAACTGTTTTGGTTTGTAACAGCACATAATGACTATATACTATCATATATAAATACAGTTTATTATATTAGCACACAGTTGTTGGATGTAAACAATTTGTTTGTTTTTCACTTCTGACACAATTATTTCTTTATCACTACATAAATTATATATATTCATAAAGAAAATGCCCCCCGTTGGTACAACAGTAAGTCTACGTATTTGCAAAGCTAAAATCAGGGGTTCGATTCCCTTCGGTGGACTCAGCATATACCTCGATGTGGCTTCGCTATAAGAAAAACAAACACGTGAAGAAAATATGCTGAATTAATGGGTGAAAACGTGAGTTTAGTTATCTCTATTACAAGTTGAGGTAAGTTATAAAGAAATCATAAAGATACAAAATAAAGAAGCGACAGTACTACAACAATGCACATTACACGTTCAACTGAAAACAAACTACAGTACTGCAGTTATGTAAATTACACGCTCAACTAGTACTTTGTAGTATATTTATTTTTTAACACGATAGTACATTGTCATCTCATGCTAATCACAAGCTTTTCTCTACTGATCACATTAAAGATGTGAAACAAGTGCAATATTCCGTTTATCTGCTTATGGATCTACGTGTCACACGTTTGGTTCCATTAACACTATGAAAACAGACAGCAGCAACCAGGAAGAACGTATACTTTCGACAAGCTGCGCCTTTTCGAGATTGCATGTGTATTTACGTTGGATAACGTAAAATTTCTCACGCGAAAACTCAAATAATTTTCAAATATAAAATGATTAACGATAGGGATCACTGTTTTGCTAGAGTGACGAGGATTCTCAACTTTATTGTGCCCATGAAATGTGGTACAAACCCAATCCTACTTTATATCTCCCTATAATTTAACCCTCATACACACGGTGGGGGTCAAAAATGGGCCCACTTGTGTTTAAGTTGTAAAAAAAATATCAAAGGTGTGACTTTCGGGACACCTAATTTAATCTATACTAATAACATACTATACTAATACGTTTAACATGTATTTTATGCAAATACAAAAAATGGGGTATTACACCCCTTGTCTAATGTCGAAATTCACGTTTTCCCCATTGGGGTCATTTTTGACCCCCGTTTAAAAAACTCAATTACATTTCTGGTAAACAATCAAATAATATATTGATATGAAATTTTGTGTTCTAGAATATTCTAGAACACTATAAATATCCTCGAGCATTCCAGAATATTCTAGAATGTCCTGGAACACAAAATTTCTATATAAATGATGCTGCCGTATACAATGCTTACCTTCTCTACCGCCAGCGCCATCCAGAATTCACATCAAAGTACCAAAAAAGAGCAAGACGTGAATTTCTGAAGTTGCTTATTGATGAATTACTGCCTGAAGAAGATACAAATGAAGTGATCCCTCCAAAAAGACAAAAAGTTGCTGAAGAGAACGTTAGAAAATGGTGTAAAATATGCGCACGTGATTCAAGGAAAAAACTTCGAAGTGTATCAGATGTAGTAAAATGGCTTGCAATGACCATAAAGTTACCCAGCGTGTATGCATGAATTGTATAAATAAATATTTTGTCCCAATTTATACTTTGCTTATATGAAAATATTTTTTTTTAAATATTTTTGGTGGGGGTCAAAAATGACCCCCAGTGTGGGCAACGTAATTTTTTTGAGTGTGTGTACTAGGGTTAAGCAAAACATTTCAAAGTGATCTAGAATCCGAATCCAGATCAAATTTGGAGAGGACAGTCCAATACCGACTTCCCATTCTGTGTACATTGGTTTATTAGTTTTCGAGGTATGCGCGCGGAAACACACACACTTACCCTATTGCAGTGCCCTCACTCTTCGAGCGTGAGAATATCCCTAATGTTGGGTTGTGGTTAAATTATAATAACACTACATGGCCAGATGTGAGTAACTGCCGTCGTTCTTGTGTATCAGTTAGGTGTTGTGGACGGCTGGTGCAAATAGGTTTTGGTATTACTCTCCACAAAAAATTGAAACAAAATCGTATAAAGCCCATTTTCCTTCCTTGTCACTTCTGAATCCTGGCGCTATTCATGTAGGAGAAATAACTTAAAATTGCAAGTTCTGTGGGTAAAGTAGAAAGCGGCAATGTTTGTATGAGACATGAAAAAGAGTACTTGTTTATGTAGAAACACAATTTATTGAATCAGTAGCTTTAGAAACACGAATGTAAAATATTTATACATATTATATTGTAATAAGCTTTTAGTGGTGCTCATGAATTACCCCGCTTGTGGATGTTCACTCCAGCGAGACCAAACAGAATTATTCGTTCTAAAAGATGAAATTTGAATGTAATGTGAAGAAGCGTTGGTGCTTGTTTTTAAGTTGTTTGAGGTAAAAGTAGCCTTTAGCTCTTCATGATACGGTTAGTAACACGTATATATGGTTGTATATAGATCTACACATGTATATCTTTAACATTAACGCTGTTACTTGTCTGACAAAACTATTATTGAAAGTTTAGTGCTTCAAGAAGTAATGGCAATCTTTTGAATAAAATCTAATAAAACGGGGTATGCATTTTACCTACACGCACCTGTGTGGTGTTTACATACGAAGAGTTCAGTTCTCCAAAGGAGGGGTTAAACATTTCTTAATGTATCATACTCTTAAAAAAACGTTTGTATAACATTAGATCCGTTATTAAATTTATAAGATGAAGATCCACAGAAAGCAGTAATAACGTGTTTTTATTTATAGACATTAATTTAATTTAGTTAATCGCTGGAATTAAAAGAAATTTATTCAAAAATAACCCGAAAATGCAGGATTCTTGTATGACGAGAATACACGTTATTCAACATTACTTTGGTATGATGTGATAACACGTAAATCTAGGCCACTTTCCTGTATCTATATATCATTTAGAGAGTATCTTGTATGTATGCGGGAACTTTTTTTAATTTCCTTAAATTATGAAGAATTTAAATTAGAAGTATGGAAGACTAGCATATAAGGGAAGGGTGAGTTTAAATAGTACTTACTATAGGAATGATATTTGAAAGATCTATCATTCATGAGAGTTCCATCTCCGTATTTCACCATAAATGGTATTTAAATGTATAAAAGGAAAAGTCATGATTAAGTGTAATGTTGAAACAAAGATTAGTTAATGAAAATGGAAGAATTATTAAACAAAAGAGAATTGTGCATGTTTACGTTTTCAATGGTTTTATTTCTTCTGTTCTCAAGTACATCCTTCGTTTTCACACGTCACTGTTTTACATAACTGTATATATTAAGCCTTTGTTTCCTTGTATTCTTCACTAGTGATGATGGGATTTGTTTTCTAAATGTTCGTATATATGTAGTTTATGAATATCAAACTCGTTTTTGTCCCCATAGCTTCGTTGATTAAGTGGTGAACACGGCAATCTAGCTATCGTTATACCTTACTAGGATCCAAACTGCATTAGTTATAATTTAGACCAAGTTCTTGGTTTGTTTATATTATTTCTTCTGGAAGTTGAACGTATGTCGATTTATGTACACAACAATGTTTGTAAGTTCTTTAATATGTATTTAGATGGTTCGCGCATTTATATTGCGTTGTCGTTCTTGTAACGTAATTTAGTATGATGAGAAACATCGATTATGATGTGGGATAAGTTACACGTGAGACAACTTTATCGAATAACGTAAATTCGTATTAAATTTAAACATTATTTTAAGTTCAAATATGCCTTATGTTTGTAAATTATAGAGAACATTAACATGATGCATATCCGTCTATTTTAACAAGGTTTGGAAAAACTAATTTTCAAATAGTTTGGTGTAGAGTCGTTAAAGAATGTTTGAACCCCATGCGTATATTTCCAGTTTGAATATATAACTACGTAACACAAATTTTGTTCATGGATAAAAGTGTTATTTCTTAATTTCTTATGTTGTAAAAGTACAGAAAATGGCCATTATTTCATTCAAACTTTGCTTTTGTGACCTAGATAATAAAATTTAGAAATTAATTTATCTTCTATGTAAAAACGGGCAAACTTGCACATTTTCGTTTACATAAAAGTCTGAATAAAACAACATATGAATCAAAATGTACATATATTTATACTAAAGTTTTACAAAAATGTTTACAAATGAGTAGTTTTTTCGAGACTTGTGACCGTAATGTAAATCACTACGCGCACGTCTCCCATCATGTTTTCTTCATACGCTCCTTGGTAGTGGCGCTCATTCAAACTCCAGTGTATCTTGATGGAAGCGCTCGCCCTGCTTTTCTGAGTATGCTCCCATGTTTTCATTGAATTCATTAAGATGAGAGTCAAGGATATGGACTTTCAAGGACGTCCATATTTTGCCGTTGTTCTTCGCCAGAGCCTCAACAAGTTCCACATAATTTTCGGCCTTGTGATTGCTCAAGAAGCCCCAAACCACTGCAATAAAGCTGCCCCAAGCTTTTTTTTCCCTTCCTACTGAGCTTCTTAGGGAATTCTTTGCACTCCAGGATCTTCTTTGTGATCCAACGAAAACACCGTAAGGAAAAAGTCTCGAAGGTACTTTTAGGTTGCAAGAGCTGCGACAGATTGTTTCACAAGATCCAGTTTTATGTGCAGTGGTGGGAACACCACCTTCTGGAGGTCTACTAGTGGCTCACACTTGATATTGTGTCTCCTCACAGAGAATTCGGTTCATTGTGGCCAGTGCTTCCTACTGTGGTGTGTTGCGGTGTCGCTGCTGTCTGAAAGGCAAATTTAACAGGGAAACTTGGTAAAGATCAATGTGTAAGAGGCTCATCCAAAATATTTTGATATTTTTTTCTGTACTATTAGAAATTTAAAAAAAGATATTTAAATTTTAAAAGGTCTAAAATGTATATAAAATCTTACTGAATAAGAAAAAAAATTGTCTGTATTACCGTCTTTGGGTATTTTTGCAGTGTTAGCAGGTAAAATGAGATGCTCAGGGTTTGTCTTGATCCTCGACAGGCATGTCGAATATGCCTTGTAGGCTTCACACATTTTAGCAGATGCTGTCAGAGTACATTTTCGCTTTTGTCTTGATAAATTGGTCACATACATATCAGAATGCGTCTGGAGAATGCTTGCAGCTTCTTGATACAATCTCTGATAAAATCAGATAGGTCTGTGTGTTCACTTAGGCAGCTAGAACTAAACTGAAGTTGAGTGGTGAGCCCCTGTGTATATATGTATATGTATGTATGTGTGTGTGTGTGTGTGTGTGTGTGTGTGTGTGTGTGTGTATTACGATGGAAAGTTGAAGAAAATTCTAAAAGGTTCTTGAAAATTCTCTATCAGTTACTCTGAATCTACCTAGAATGTTCTGGAAAATGGGTAAATTTGAAAATTTCATTACCCAGGTCGCAAAAGCAAAGTTTGAAAAGAAAAGTATTTTACATTTACTTTAGGCATAAGTAATTGGAAAATAACATTGCCCAGGAACAAGAAAAAGTAAAAATTTTGTCACATAGTGTAACTGTGATTACCATATACCTTTGTCAAATTGTGAATTAATTCTTGAAAATAAAAGACTTGTTATACAAGTATTGAGTTATCGATCGAAATATTTCTCGAAAATAATTTTTCGATTAATTCAGAAATTGATACTTGAACTCTCGAAAAAAAATGCTTGAAGTGTAAGAAATATATTAAAAAACTAACTCAATCGTAGGCATGTTTCTTTAAAAGTTATAGCAATTATTAGACTTAACCTTACGTGACGAAACTGCATGTAATTCAAAATTACTTTGGTATAATGTGATAATACATAAATTTAGGTCACTTTCCTGTATCTGTATAATTTAAAAAGTAACGTTTATGCATGTATGTGGGAAGTTTTTCAAACTTCCTTAAACTACGAAGAAATTAAAGAAGTATGGAAGACGTTTACGTATTTATAAGTAGTATTATGGAAAAGGTATCTGGGAAATGGATCTTTCACCCATTAGAGTTCCATTTCGGACAGCAGTATTTGTGTATTAAGATTTTATGTGCGACTTATTCATTTATCTATATACACGTCAAATACCGGTACCACCACCATATTGAGTTTTAATACTTGACTCAGATATCCAGGTTTTGAAAGCGTTGCCTGATTTAGTCTCTCTTACTAGATAAGTCGATCGGTTTTGTCGTTTTGGATCAGACAATAAAGCTCATTAGATTTGTTTAGAACACTTAAGTTTTTAACCTCTCACATGAGTAATCTAGACAGGTTGCATAACTATTTAAATTATTTTAAATATATATCACAATCTTTACATTTTGAAAACTTTTTGCATTTAAATACAAAACAATACATCCTCCCCCACCCCATATCTTTTGTGCGAGAAGTACGAGTTTTCTTGTCCACACCTAAATTATTTTTGTGCAAGAAATGCCGATCGAATTCCAGCCACATGTAACCTGTGAAATATTCGCAGACGCTGGATATTGCAAATACAGAATGGTTGACATATTATTACGTCCGCCTTTAATCTTTGTTCCTTATAACTTATTGTTAACTGTGTTACACGAAAATGCTTAAGTTAACCCTATTAAATTTAGTTGACGACAGCGTGTAAAAGAAATTTTTATTATTCGAATATCATTTTGTTTTCTGACTAGTGATATTTTGAAACGCGTACAATAACGTTATACAAATATTCCATTGTAAAATAAACACAAAATCGTACTTTGTTCGTTTAAAAATGGGAAATTGACGTAATTCTCTTCATTAAAATTGATACAGAAGTATTTTAAAATAATCGTTTTTGTGCAATATGTCTGAATTAAACCCCAAAGTAAATATGATATGAATTCATTTTGGGACTTTTTTTATGTAAGGCTCATTTTATAACATAATCTATAGTATGTTATCCGAGTTTGTTGCTAAGCAAAATAATAAAATACACCAGGTTATGGGATATTATACATGACATTCTGGAATCTGAGAAGGAATTTCCTGGTGTGTTAGCGATACTCGAGTTTCCAACTAGACAGCAGTTAGTGACAAGGTTTAGTATGGTAAGCTGTTTTAATACCTTTCAGCTTTGGACATTTCGGTTAGATGGATTGCATATTGTGTTAGAGACCTAAGGTAACCTATATAGGAGTTTGGAGTTATCCGTACAAAAACGCTGCTATATTGTGAATAATTACTTTCCAGTTTTCATTTCCGGTGAACTTGTTTTTATAAGTTTTGTTAAATTGTTTAAGATATACTAAAAGACATAAAGGTAAATATATTAATGTACCCTTTTATCAATAAACTGATATGATACTCAACTCTACGTTAACAACTGTATGTGCTTCTGAAATATACACCTACCTAAATTCGATTATCAACACGTAGTTGAGGAGCCCGAAACGTTACAAAATAGCAGTCAATAAATAACTTGCTACAGATGTTTTTTTTCCTACGGAACATAACTTGATGGTTTTGAGATTAGAGAGCCACATCAGCAAGTTCCTCACTCCGATCATGGTTAATTCACGAGGGAATCTTCGAATCTTCGCGTGAAAAAGATCAGTTCTAGCCTTCCTCTTCGAAACCAATTAACGTTCGCCATAGCTAGTCCTGGGTTGTTTTCCAAAAAATTACTGTTAATCAGTTATTATCAGTAGTTTACCTTAAATTTTAACCCCCAAGCAAGTGAAACTACAGTAAAAAATTAGAAATTATTAAATTACGCTGGCACTTTTGTCTCCTGTTTAAACACGTGTTTTATTTGTGGAAAGGTAGGCAAAGGTACACGGTTTTGTTTATCATGAATATACTATAAATAAATCCAGTGTTTTTGTTGTTTCTTCGGATTTTTCTTTGTTGATGCTTCGTCTTCAGAGTAATCTTTGTAATTACTTTTGATGTCCGTGGTAATCTTAATTAGGTATTCCTTTATTTTTAATATGTAAAATAAAATAAATCTTGTGTTTTGTCCTTAATATTTAGCAGTACTTAAAGTTAGATATACATGTTCCTGTCCTCTCAGATATATTCGATGTTTAGCATTTGTTCCAGTTCACTCAGTAACTTTTGGTATTCCAGTTATTTTATAGTTAAAGGAATTAGGTATGTAGAACTAGTTTCATTTCATCTGTAGCTTAGACGTAGTTATGAGATATGGATAATTAATTTAATTTCTGACTTGTAATAATATTGTAAATTAAGAGGTGATGTCATAATATCCTTGTTTTTCAGTGTTATGTTTTCTTTCCATACAGACGATTGCCACGTGATTTACCAGATGACACCATTCTACCTGTTGATTGGAGACTGACACAGTCATAATAAGGCTTTTCACCACAATCGATATCAAACGAGCTCGCGGCATAGCACGAGAACCAAGTGGCTGGAATAACGTAGAATTTGGAAAACGAAGCTATATCATTTAAGTGGTTCGAATTGCACTTCCAGAGGCGTCATTAAAAGAGTGAACAGTGATTGTCTAATAAGTTGTCCAAAACTTAGAAAAATTGTTTACTTGTATATATATATATATATATATATACACATACTGTTTTTGCTTTGTAAATAAGAAAAATAAAATTATTGAATGAGCCACAAATTATTCTTAAGAAAAATTAATTAGTTGATATTTTACGTCATTGCATAAAAAACTGCTTATGTGCAATGATACATAAATACGTTTTTGTCGGTAAGAAGCAAAATTCGTAACTTTCTCTGTGCGTTATATTTAATCTAAAACGAAACATAGCACACTTATTCTGATGACCAATCGGCCCATGGAAGTAAAACCCTTCAACAGAAGGCTTAGCAAGCGACTCAAAGCCAAGGCCACAGCAGATGCCAAAGCAGCTTTCACTCGGCACGTTCTTCAGAGTTTCGTCACCAGAACTTTCTTCAAGAAGGCAAGGGATTGCACCCTAGCCACACATCTTCCACTACCGCTTCAGTGTTTGGCGTTGCTGGTAATAACTTTCTTTTCACTTGTATTCGTTAATAATGTTTTTGTGTAATGGTTGAAGTTCTCTAGCGAATTGTTGATGTATTTTTAATCGTGTTTCGCTTGGTTTATGTAATGAAAACTGTGTTCAGGTGCAACTAGAATCGGAAGCCAGTTTAGTGATAACATGTATAATGCATAGATAATTTACTATTCATTGCTTTTCTTAACAAAAGTAATACTCTTTGTTGGAACTCATTCTGAGAACTTTACGATTTTTAACGGAATTGAATATATCATTATTTAATAGTTCATTGCGCAGCGATAGACCAAAAACTAATATATATGAAACTAGTTTTTATTAGTTAAAGATATATATGCTCTTCAGTTAAAGACTGCAGCTCACAAGGAATATTTAGCAGTTTTATCTACAAGTAATTTCTTAGTACATGAAAATGTTCTTTTTTAACTTTCACAATACTGTAGACTGCCTCTTTTTCATTATTTGATGTATTTTAAATGATGTTCACTCAAGAGGCTGGAGCAGTGGATATCTTGTTGAGTCACCATACAGGGATGTGGATTTACAGGAATAGTGTTATAGCACTTTCGTTTGTCCCACCCAGTTTAACTCTTCTTAACGATTTAAAACCTCGTGTAACTTTTTAGAATTGATAAGATTTTTTTTTAATCGCTTGAACTAGTTTGGGCCAGAGTGAAATTTGAAAAGCCCTGCCGGTCCTTTTCAGTCATTAACCTTGTTTTCATGTATGAAGTTTCAAAAGTAACTTAAATTTCCTGTTCTACAACTTAAGAATTTTTGCTTTTTAACTATTTAGTTCGTTTTTGCTTTCAAATTTTGTGCAAACAGTGTTAAAACCTCCCTACTTACGTTTTGTAAATATGGTGTAACTGTTTTTCACCACCTTTGTCATCAGACAAAAAAAATTTTGTTTTTTCGATTTCATACGAGACGACAAACTTTTCCACACTTTTAGTTGCAGATGCGTTATAAGTATTGCAGTCAATTCCTTAGCATTGATAGAAACGACAGAGTATTGCCGTTTGTCTTCTCTTTGGTCATCAGTTCGGTATTAGGGACAGCGGGAGATTGTCTAGCTTTGCCACGAATATAAATAATAGTTTCTCATTTACATAAAAGTTGTATTGCTAATTTCAAACGTGAAGCAGTGTAGAAAACGTTTTTGTAATACAATTGACGGTTCTGTTTTAATTAATACTGATGAATTGTAATATAAATGAGTTGCCATTAAATCTTATTTTAGCCTTTGCACCGTTTTTTAATTACATGATGCATGTAGTAGGTGTAACAGTCGCTCATGATGTTTGTTTGTTTTGGAATTTCGCACAAAGCTACTCGAGGGCTATCTGTGCTAGCCGTCCCTAATTTAGCAGTGTAAGACTAGAGGGAAGGCAACTAGTCATCACCACCCACCGCCAACTCTTGGGCTACTCTTTTACCAACCAATAGTGGGATTGACCGTCACATTATACACCCCCACGGCTGGGAGGGCGAGCATGTTTAGCGCGACGCGGGCGCAAACCTGCGACCCTCGGATTACGAGTGCATGCCTTAACGCGCTCGGCCATGCCAGGCCCAGTCGCTCATGAACACATTAAAATTTTATTGCCTTGACATTAGAGAATGATTTAGTTGTTAGTGTTCCCACATTACACGTTTAACACAGTATAGGGACTATTTACTAATAAAGTTTCAGTATTGCATCACACGGTTTAAATAAATCTCCATAAGCTCATTATAGTTCACCTTTTTGCACGATCAAGCTTAATAAATTGTATTTCCTTCTAAAAACATTTATATTGCAACCATGTCAAAGTTGTTGAGATTGTTCACCGTGTTGTTTGTTAACGTAGCAATTACAGTGAATTTAATTTTAGAAATTCAAAACTAACTAAACGAGAAGAATTCATGATAATTTGTAGTGCTGATATTAATCGCTGTGTGGTGTCTCACCTAGTGCCGAGTTAATTATTACACTATATATTATATTACGATTTATACGCTCTCAAAGCGTATAAATGATTAGAAGTCATTAGATCAGTGGTTCTTAACCTGGGGGTCGTTTGAAGTTTCGGGGGTCACGGATGGTTTGGGAATTATTGATGAAATCACGGAGCAGTTTTTGTGACAATTGCCCGTAACTGTAACTGTAACTGCCCACTAATGAGAAACACGCTGAAGTGCGCCAGTTGAACCGCGTCGAGATCCTTGTTGCGCAACCACGTGTCTAATTTTGAGTAAAAATGTTCATATATTACAACGATTTGAATTGTTTAAACTATATAATATTAACACATCGAACTTAAAACTTAAATATCAAAATTTCCATCGTATTTAATATATTTATCAACCCTCACACTGAGTGAATTTAGTAGATTTTGTATGATGATCAGTAATTCCATGGATTTTGCATTTATTTAGCACTTGTAGCATTTCTCAAGGTCATTTATTTGTAACATTTTCAATAAATTAGGATCTTTATATAGTTCATTTATTTGTAACATTTTCAATAAATTAGGATCTTTATATAGTTTTGTTTTATTCTACCTTTACGCAAAGTTCACCGTTACAAAAAATATTATAGGGGTCACGGTAACATCCTGGAGAGTCTCGGGGGGTAAGAGGATGAAATAGGTTAAGAACCACTGTATTAGATCATAAATTTGTGATAAAATAATGTTAACTCCAGTTCTCTTAATCGTGCAACTCAGCTGAAGGTTTCTGGCATTGAATTTAAAAGTATAAAAACAAAACACCTTCAGTTTGTTATTTATCACCAATTTTGTAACTTTAATTCTAACAAGGAGCACGTGCTTGATAGCTAAGTTAAATGTTTCTATTCCAACATTGTGTTTGAATGTTTTATTTTTATTATTATTGAATTTACGCTATAGTTTAGTTGGAGATGTACATAATAGTTACAGTTGGGTAAGTAGTTCTTTCTTTAAATTCGCGCTTACAATTTTATATTTTAACCTCGTGGGGAAAAAAATATGGTTTTGAAATATTGAATCGAATTCTGATTGGGTATAACGATGGTATTCATAAAATTATATGTATTAACAGCTACACTTCGTTTGACTTCCTTACGATTTACTGATTAATTGTAATGTGCCAACGTGTGCTGTATAATAGTCTACATTGTACGACCTATACTAAATAACGTGACATGTTGCCCCAAAGTGTTAAGGTTTAATTACTTAAGATACTATCATGAGTTATTTGATTTTCCGGCTTTTATCTATCTGCGGTTGATTTTCAGTCGCTGTGACGTTTGTTTTGTTTTTTCTATCTTTATAGTGTGTTAATATAGCCCTTGCCAATGTATCATAAAACTTTAACTCCTAACTGGATGGAGAAAATGTCAAGCACTTTTGTAATACACGTATGCGATACTGTATCTAATTAATGAATCTTTTATCAGCCAATAATAAAATTAATTTCATGTATAATTTATATTTGTTTTCAATTGGATATTACATAGACTAGAGAATGAAAATTTAATACTCTGTGAACTTGGTTTGTTTAATTATACGTCTGCATTGCATCTTCGAGATTCCTGAATGTAATTAATCAACGGTTATATATGAGCAGCTGGGCAATGCGAACCACTGCGCATTCATTAAAAGGAAGTGTATGCTGGATGTTATAGGATCTGATGAGAAGCTCTCAGTTACTGCAGAGTGGAGTGATAACTTCAAAAAATACACACAGACTCTCAGTATCATTATAATTAAATATTCTAGTTGCTCGTCTCCTGTACTAATTTTTATCTTGATACGCATAATTTGTGAATGTTCAACGGATAATGTATCGTACACAATCAGTACACAACTTATGAAATTCTTTGATGGATTCTGTTTCGAAATTCACATATACATAATAACTCTGTGGCTATATATTTCGTGTATTTTTTAATGGGGTAGGATTTTAGGATAAAGTTACTTGGGTTACTTAAGCATCCTCCATAAGATGTGTAGGTTTTTGTATTGTTTTGATTTTCTTTTGTTACGTGATTGTAATACATGAACACAGGTTTTGGCATACTCTTTTTATTCAGATTTACCAACAAAGGTTTGCAAGTTTCTTTTAATTTTGTGTCGATTGAAAACTTCCAGTAGTCAACGTAACAATGGCTTGGATCGATAGTGTAGTGTGTAATTTTATCGTATTCCCAAGAGATGAGATATTCCCCTCCAACCCAGTGGCACAGTTGTGTGTCTGCGGACTTGCAACGTTAGAAACCGGGTTTCTATACCCCCTGGGCCCGGCATGGCCAGGTGGGTTAAGGCGTACGATTCGTAATCTGAGGGTCGTGTGGGCGTTATAATGTGGTGGTCAATTCCACTATTTGTTGGTAAAAGAGTAGCTCAAAAGTTGGAGGTGAGTGGTGATGAGTAGCTGCCTTCCCTCTAGTCTTACACTGCTAAATTAGGGACGGCTAGCGCAGATAGCCCTCGAGTACCTTTACGCGAAATTCAAAAAAACAAACAATCTATACCCCTGGTGGACAAAGCATAGATAGTCCACCGTGTAGCTTTGTTCTCAACTATAAACAAAATAGCACAAGGTTTGTTGATACAAGTTAACACCAATTTTGAACTGCTACAAAATAAGTATTTATTTTAGATCAAGAAAGGCAAATTCATCCGTTTGAGATTAAACTAAATATGGAATTCAAATACAAAACAGTAAAATTGCCTAATGTTTTGTATTATATATATAATACCTAAATTTGAAGACGGTTTGTTTTGAAACACTTGCTGAATCCTCTGCACTTCTTTCTATGCGAACATTGCAGTTGTGCAGGGCAGTACAGAACTCGTTAAACGGGATGTAATACTTTGGCTTGAGCTATGACTATCTTAGAGTAATCAAGAGCTTTGTTTCTGTTCAGCTAATTACTTCATGTCCTCTACTGTCTTCTGAAGTGTAATTCTTCTACATCGTTCCTTAGAGAAACATACAGATGATTAAACTTTAGTTCGAGAATATTAAACACACCGACTGTTTGAAACTTTTTCGTCTGTTTATTTTATCATACTTAAATAAATCACCTGTGTTTAGTCTCCTTTTAATGCAAAACGTTGCCTTACCATAGTATGGTGTGGAGGACGCACATTCTCATGTCTCTTGATAAAAAATGCCTGATAGATTGATATCGATCGGAAATTAGCTGGTAGACAGTTAGTAGTTTTACCTCGAGATAACATATGCAGGTTTGTGAAGGATGTTTTATAAGATCGCTTGTCGGGGCCATTACAGAAGATGTATTTCATTTATCTGTGTGGACTATTTGTTTTTGTATGTTTGGTAGAAACATATTTTAGAAATCGAAACTTTGAAATATATTTAATACTGTTCAGTTGTGTAGAAAAGGTTCTATTATATTTCTATACGTCCAAATACTCACTTGAAAGTAGACTTCTTGATGAGGAATACATTTCCGGTTTGCATCTAAAATGCGTCTTATCTACTGCAAGGTTGCTAAAAATATATAGTTATTAAACACTGTTTCCATGGTATTTGATGAAGGAGTCCATCCTCTCGAATGTCATACTTCTGAAACTTATTTCACAGTCTAATAAATTTCGAGCTTTCTGTATAGGTAAGAAACGACCTGTGTAGCTTCTCTTTGTATACAGCTGTATTTCCTTTGAACTCTGAGGGTCATTAGAGAGTTACGAAGACTTGAGTGCATGCATCCATTATGCACTATTGAAAGAGTAGCATCTCTTTGTGTTTCGATATGACAGTTTCTGTTCTTGCTTTTGTGCGATAGTTGAAAGAACGTTTTTCTGGCAGTATTTTGCATTGATTTAGATTTCCGGTTTTCTCATTAATTCATAGGTAAAGATTCGCAGAATAATTGTTCTGTAGGTTACTTTAAAGCTATGGAAGCCCCTTTTGTTTGTCCTTTGTGGGGTTTTTCTTTTTGCCTATATATGGGTACTGGAGCATGCTTAGTGGATATTTTATATTACGTTTTTTTCTTGTATAATTATAATGCCCAAATCACTCATAAGTTGAAAATAGCGTGATAACGTAACCGATGTTTCATATTCAGCCATGAATTGCATAGAAATACACGTTTTTTCTGAATTTAGAAGTAAGAAATGTAAGGTCGAATACCTCATATTAAAGCGATTTGGAGCCTCAACACTTCGTTACAATCGAATTCACCACGTCTGGTCGTAAGCTGTCTAACGGTCGCACATCTTGACAAAGTGCCACTTGGTAGTTTCCACTGCAAATTGTTTACTCTCAAGACTTGCTACATAAAGAGTATTACTATATATTTTTCATAAGTTATCTAAAGTGTGAGAATTACGATTGGTTTACCAGAGTTTACGTCAACAATTTTTAGCGCAAAAATTCATGGGCACTGCATCCGACGTCATAACCTATATATCTCTGTGTGTAATAGTGTTCATACACGTTTCAGTCTCTAGAAGTTTGAGGTATGCGAAGATTTAACAAATATATTGTGGAAGCAACTCGTGTCGCTTTGCCAAACGGAGATTTTTTTTTTTTATTGTTGCATATTGTACCCTGAAACATGTAGGCGACTTTTGTACTGATATTCTTGTTCATGTAATCTCGCCTGTTACAAGACGGCGCACTTTGCCTATTACGGTTGAAGTACGATTTGTTTCGAATATCACTCTAGATGGTCCGGCTGTCTCAAGTTGGGCCTAGCATGGCCCAGTGGTTAGGGTGTTGTACTCTTAATCTTTGGATTAGAGTCAAACTCGACTTTTATGCTCACTCCTTCAGCCATGGGACGTTATAAGATTATGGTCAATCCAAGTATTCGTTGATAAAGATTTGGCTAAGAGTAAGAGTTGATGGCGAGTGGTATTGACTCTAGTCTGTCATTTAGAAATTATGAATGATTATTGCAGATAGCATTTTGAGTAGTTTTGTGTGAATTTCAACAAAATTAAGACTCAAGTTTATAAACTTTCTTCAGGTTGCCAGTACCATTAAGTAGAAGAAATATTCACGTATTGGAATTTCTTAATCTCCGATCTGAATATATTTTAATGATTGGAGTATATATTTTGCGTCGGAAAGGGCTCTTACCTTTGTTAAGTGACCACTCTTTGATTAAATTGTACTGCCTATGAACATCGAACAATGTTAAGTTGTAGCTTTGATACTTTCCATTTCACCCCACTTTATTAACACGTAACATGATGACTTGCATATTCCAGATTTCTTTAATATACGGCAGGTAATCCTGGTTGCAACGTAATTATCTGTTTTTATATTTGTCTTCAAGATTAGTGGCTCTATACATTTAGAATTCGTTACTAAAGAGTACTGAAGTTTTTGTATGAGTGTTGTTTGTGGATTAAGTTGTTGGGTAAGGACTAATGAGAGCAAGTATTTTTGAAACTGTTAAAGGTTTTATAGCTGAGTGTTACTTTTGTTCATAAGTATGTTATTTAGAACGTACGCTGTTAGTTCCTGGTTATTATAGACAATTGGTGGATCTGTTGCTGTGCGTTACTGTATACAAACACTAATATTTTGCCCCCGCTAGTACAGCGGTATGTCTTCAGATTTATAACGCTAAAATCAGTGGTTCGAATCCCCTCTGTGGGCTGAGCAGATAGCCCTTTGTGGCTTTGCTATACGAAAAAAACACTAATATTCTAGTGACTTGTCGTCACGGGACTTCTAATGCAGTTGATCCGGGTACACAGCCTAAAGATTTTACGTTCCTGTCACTACGAAATATTTACTATCACTCACACAGGTAAAACAATCTAGGATTTTGTGTCCCAGTCACCATGTAAACTCGTACTACCACATCATGTTACAACAGATAGACTTCATCCTTCATTGCCGTGTATCTCTTGCTATTACTTTTTCAGCGACGTTTCGTATACTTTTTTTTACTTTTTTTTTTTCCTGTACAGCTAGAACTTTTAGATACCGACCATGTTTCGAAATTTCATTTCTGTTATCTCTTTAGAGGCCCCCCCAGTGGCTCAGCGGTATGTCTGCGGACTTGCACGCTAAAATCCGGGTTTCGATACCCGCGGTGGGCAAAGCACAGATAGCCCATTGTGTAGCTTTGTGCTTAATTCAAAACAACAACGTCTCTGTAGAGACATTCTTGACTTCATTTCACTGGAGTGATCTACATCCTGTTAATTTACAACAGCTGACTTGTTTCAGCTTCAGTTGCGACGGATACAGCTACCTTGTGTTCGTTTGATATTGCTGACCTGATTCATCCGTAGTTAGACGGATACAGGTATATTGTGTTGGCTTGTTATGGGTGACCTGATTCAGCCGTAATTACGACGGATACAGCTACATTGTGTACGCTTGATATGGGTGACCTGATTCATCCGTAGTTAGACGGATACAGGTATATTGTGTTGGCTTGTTATGGGTGACTAACTTCAGCCCTACCTTGTGTGTGCAGATGCATCGTAGAGATTTTTTAACCTTGACATCGTACTGAGAGTAGGTAGTTTAGGTTATATTTTATTTCATTGTGTTCGATGTCATGTTGCCTTGTTGGAGTATGCAGCATTAGAAAATTGGTTTCCAGTGAGATTTATTATAAACCTAAGTCTGGTTTTTATAGGTAACAAATCTGAAATACTGGGCATTTACTTATTACAGATAAGTAAACTGAAGTTGTATCTTGCACACAAACAAAAACATTACACTTAATCTTCCTTTTGTACACACCAGTGGAGTATACCCAGCACTATAACATAAGAATATTCTTTGCTGTAAAAGACACCAGTGCCGTTTAGTCAGAGTTTCGTTAATCGCTTTATTTAATAACACATCTAGCTATATGTATGTTAATACAGGTTTCACCTACGTATAAATATTTAAAGGTTTGTGTTCCAGAAAAGTGAGTAATTTTACGTAAATAATTTGTTTATAGCCCTCTTCCCTTAAGATTTAGGAATAAAGGTAAAATGGGAAATGGTTTGACGTGTATCCCCAATAAAATTACTCATGTAATTAAGACACCATGTTGATATAATTTATTAATTGTGTAGTGGATGTAGTAGGGTGTAACTGACAAGACTGATATACATACGTACGTATATATAACGTGTAGTTTCTCTATTAGCTGTAAGTAATAGCTTTGCTATTTAACGAGCGAAATTTTGTTAAATGAGCTTCCATCAGTTTAAAACAGTTGGATAAATTATTTGGAACATTTTAAAGTATCCATACTTTTGTTCAGGGTTAGATGCTAGTTTTGAATTCTGGGACGACTTCTTGATAACGTTGCTGTCAGGTTTATTGAAAAATGGAATCTTTGTTCCTTCGTTGAATAGAGAATTCTGTGTATTTAAATATTTTAGAGCTTGGGGATTTTTTTTATTTATTTTTTGGGTGTCTTCGGTTATGTTAGTTGGAGTTTTATGACGGTTTGGTTTTTAACCACATCAGCATTTGGTAACCTGCAAGTTAATGAACAAATGAAATGTTTAAAATTCCAGTATGTTTGTCAGAATTCTGAATATTTATTAATATTGGGCCACAGAAAAAATAATCATTTAATTTAAACCAGCGTTTTGGAATAAAGTTCATCTGCAAGACGTCGGTATTTTTGGATACCCTGTAATCCAAATTTGTATTGTTTATATAGCGCTGTCTTTGCATAGTAATATGTAAATATACGAATTAAAAAACATCTGGGTGATATAAATACAAGTGAGATTGTTGATCTGTTCAGGTTTTAGGAGAGAAAGGTGGAGTTGTTAAATTTCATGCGATTATAATTAGCTCATGCCTTGCTGTTTTACTTTAAATATTAATTCACAATTCAGCTCAAAATTAAAGTAAAAGTATTACAGGAAAATGCAAGAAGATAGTGCAATTTTTTTACATCTTTAAAGACTTGTTATTCTCCAAACCGTTAATTTTAATTTATTAAGATAGTTTTATCCACTAAACGAAAACTTGTATTTTTAAGATGGCTGGTATGAGTATTAAAACTTCAATTAAAATAGAGTATAGAACATCAACGTTTCGATTTCCTTAGGTCATCTTCAGGTTAACAAAAAGACAGTTTGCAATGTCATCTTGAGAATAAATTATTTCAAGTGGGTTTCTCGTCATCACTGAAAATCTGTTGGCCTAACACGGTTTTTAGGAAATTATTCATAATATTTATTTTTGTTTTATATACATGATCTAACTCTTGATTAAAACTAGTTTATGATTTGCGTTATTACCCATACAATTCAGTTTGTTCGTCATATTTTGGTTGATGTTTGAGTGGTTAACGTGTATATTTGTCTCCATTTTAGTCTACGCTGGATTTGTGTGTTTAGATCGTAAAATGTTGTGTATATTTTTGTATCAGAACTGAGTACACTGTGTCGTGTTAATTTATATTTACACAAGTCTGATCATTTCTTCTCTCTGTACCTGTAGATGCACCACCCTATCCAGATGAAGCCTGCTGATAGTGAAAACAGAAACGGTGAGTACAGTTTGTATCTTACATCAGCTTGTTGATTTTGGTTTCAGGTTGTGTGTTGGTTTTTATATATTTCAATAGTGTAGTAAGAAATTTTCATATTTTGAAGTTTTCATTTCAAACATGTGATAACATTAACATCTCTTTTTATGAATAAGATGTACATTAATAATTTGCAATAACCATGGTTACATCCGTGTGTATAACCAACATTTACTACAGATGCCTCTTTTCCTTCTTTAAGTATATACTGTAATTCACTGCAAATAGCTCATTGTGTGACTTTTCGCTTAAAAACTAAAACTTGTGTAGAACCTGTATGTTATTACATATACACTATATTAACAGCCTCGAGGTTTGTTAAAGGATTTTATATATCATTCTCCATCCTACTTTGTATGAAACCCTGGTGCCGATTTGATATATTTGCGTTGTTTATATTTAATTTTAATGGTTGCACATGTGAAAATCGAACAGTTTTACAAGTATAAATTGCTGTGTGTCAATGAAGAAAACGAATTCACCGAATACTGGTCCACCGCTTGTACAGCGGTAAGTCTACAGATTTACAACTCTAAAATCAGGGGTTTGATTCCCCTCGCTGGACTCAGCAGATAGCCCGATGTGACTTTGCTGTAACAAAACACGCACGTACACCCTTAACCAATGCTGCCAAGAGAAGCCTCTTTCGTGGGTTGTATTTATAGTTATAACAGTACTTAACGTAAGGTTTATAAAGAAATCATTAAGAACTTGGTAGCGAATAACCTTCTTTGTTTTCGGCACAAAACTCATTCAGTATTTTTCTGTTTGTTATAGTACTTAGTGATGCACATTTTTATGTAAAATTATTTTCAATTAAGAATTTCTAGGGAGGAAGTGAGAGCGTCTGAGAACCAGAATAAAAATACTATGGTAGTAAAATTAATCTTACTTGAACAGTTAGTCCTGGGACTGATCGAACGTCCTTATCTTCACTTGATATAGCAGATATAATGTGCTTATATTACCATACTTGTGGTTACTGTTAGTCAGAAATTATTCATTAAATCTGAAAAAAAACGAGAAATAATATTTATATTAAGGTAGAAACGGTGATAGTTCTTGCAAATACTGTATTACTAAGTTGTGTACTTCTGAAACTTATCTCTCAGAAAATGTAGACTGTACAAGTCGTATGTTTGTTATATTTTCTGTGTTGTATAACGTTGGACCGAATGATAAATTATTTTTTAAAAAAACACCACTCAACCATATACCGAATATACGTTTATACATTTATTGTGGTATCAGTGTTTGTTTCAGTTTGATGCATGTAACGTATATTGTTAAATGTGTATTGCACAAGTCACGCATGATCCATAAATTTTTAGATTTTCGAGAAGCAACAATATCTTTTACGAAAACACTAACGTATATTCGAGTATTGTTGAGCTTTCGGGAATCTAGTCTTGTTGAGTATAAAAGCTACCTATCGCAAGGCGCCGAGAAACAGTTGTACAATATTGTTGATCTTCTACAGTATTTGACCAGGAACGTTTAAAGCTTCCGAGGATTACGAACTTTCAACTTCAGCGAATTAACTTAGGATATTAGTATTTCTACGAGGAATTATATATATATATAATGTACTTTTATTTTTTATTTTTTGTTTAACTTTTTTCTAGCACAAGCTGATAAAGACAAACGCCGAGTATTACTTTCAATCAATGAAGAAAGAAAAAAAATGTGGGCCTAAAATGTTCTAGCTGTTTCGCATGGAACTGATTTTTAAGTGCATGTTAGAAATTATCGTTTCACTTAGGACTAGTTGTCTATAAGTACTGTAACGCAGACGTTTTTTGTGTTAATCTTGTAAATGGGTCGCAATACATGCTAGAATGAGAAAACTAGCCACTCCTTTTCATATAGGTTATATTTCAATACTTTATCAGAGACATTGTACTATGAATATCATATCATATTCTCGACATCACTGATCATATCTGAGTATTGTATATTGACTTGTTTAAGTGGTGATATATCACTTTTGTCTGTTTTATTTATATTTAAGGGATAAAAATGGAATCTTTTTTTTGGCTACAAAGAAATACTTATTTTATTTTCATGTAGTTTTTACTATTTTCTAGGATTACCAATTTATAGTGAACATTTAATTAAGGTCAATTCTGGCGTCATTTGTCAAACCCCACTTTTTTTATTACAGAATTTTGGGCTAGGCGTGGCTTACTTAAGGTACCTGTCGTATAAATTCAAGAAATCAGTAGTTGTGTCCTTTGCCGTAAAAACGTATTACACACATTTTAGATATTAAATGAGATGTAGTGATAATGAAATTCCACATTTTGGTGAGATAAGAATTTGGTATGGTGAGATAAGAATTTGGTAGTCGGTGCATTTGACGAGTTGCCTTTTGTACAGTCTGTGCGTTAAAAAAGCATCGGAATATTCGTTAATGCTATGGAGTTAATTGCTGCAAACAAGCTGTAATTGAAAGATTAATTAAACTTTTAGTTAATTTTGACATCCGAGGTTGTATTGATTTCGTCGTTATACACATAAAGGTGGAAGTGTCATTAGTTTGAATGTTATATTTTGGGCCTGTGTATAAGTTAGAAACAGCAGAAGGTAATTTTGAAGTCGTATGTGAAACTAGTTTTCTTTTATTAGCCTGTTAGATTGTCACTTTCCATGATAATTTGTCCTTTTGTTCAAGGTTCTTTAACAGGTTCTCATTGAACTTGATTTATACACGACAGTTTGAGGAAGCTGGAGGGTTTCTCTTACAATGGACCATTTTGATCAGTAAACGAGCTGAAATTTTCTGCAGAAACCGTGTGATTGATTAGCTGTTGCTCAAAACGGCTGATGTAGAATCACCGAACGCTGTTATGGAAACAAATTATATTTGTGTGTATGTGTATTCCATTTTTATAACATTGTTTGCCTCTCATTTCCTTTCGCCTGTATATAAAAAAAAATAAAAAATTATCCGTCACTTTTTAAACTGTTAGGAAGATCAAGAATGACCTGTCTTGTTATATAAATTTATATTTGTATTATTGGGTTTAAATGACATTGTTAAACTACTGTGTGTCGGTTATAGTTGTGGGGAGCGACAATTGTTTAAAAGTAAGATTAAATGCTTACAAAATAAAGGGTCTGACACTGCCAAACTGATCGATCAGAGAGTTTGATAAACAAGTAATGATCGCCCCCAAGTGTTTGGTACATTAAGGTCGGTGGTTAATGCTTATATAATGGGTAAGGGTGAGTAATTAATTATGTAGTTGTTTTGAAGGTTGCATGGGACTACCCGAGTTGTATTTATTACACAATTGTGTACATCGGGACTGGCGCTCGTCTTTCTCGGTGGTTCTCTTTTTGTGTTCTAGTAGTTTTAAGTAATTTATTTATTTAGTACTTGTAGTTATATGCGTTGCTCATGTTCATATCGTCTGCCCAACCTTTGCCGTTGACTTTTCGGCTTTATTTTTGGTGTAATCGTAACAGTTCGTAGGTTATTAGTGCGTTAATATTTATCGTTACATTATAATAGTTAGCGGTAAAAACATGATTATCATGACGAAACTGGCAATTTCCAGTTTTTGAAACCACTGAAAGCTTGTCTAAATCGTATAGGTTCATAGTGTCTTGGAAATTTTTTGAGGCAGCTGTTCGAAAAAACGTTTTCAAAGGTTTGCTTATTAGCATTCGGATTTTTCGTTTTCATCTTGCTACAAGCAGGTGTGATTTGCATTTTTATACAAGAATGAGAAATTCCCATAAATGTAATTCTTCGATACTTCCCTTTTTAAAAGTACTACAACCTTCAGAGATTATTCATTTCATGTTCTTTCATACAGAAGTTTATATACGCTTATAACACAAATAAATGTAAAAATACGAACTCCGGAGTAGGGATATAACCCCTGGGATAACGCAAAGCTACTGTTAAAAACTCTCACCCACCAGTTCATTGTTATGCAAATGTTACGTATCATGATTCATCTTATAAAGATGTGACTATCTTTACCTAATATTAGTTTAGAAGCGCAGATGAATATTTGCTCATTAACATTTCATGTTACATGACTTGACAATTGAATGGCTCGAATAAAAAATGAACTGAGAGATTATTGACATTACAACAATAGTGTTTCATTATCATGGGTAAGATACTATAAATTGCAAGTTATCCAGTACTTGTTTTTTGAATTATAGTTTCCTGCTATATGCAGTGTTTATATTCAGGAAAATCAAATAACTATTATGAATTTCTGAAAGTTTTCTTAAGGTCATTATACGTTGTGTGGGTCAAGTATGTAAGGTACATTTTCTAGTAAAGTTTGCTGTATTCATTTTTGTATAAAGATTTTTTGTCGATATTTTTTTTGTAATTCAGTGTTGAGTATGTAATTTTTGATATCCTATATTACATTGTTTTTTTAATTTCGTGCAAAGCTACACGAGGGCTATCTGCGCTAGCCGTCCCTAATTTAGCAGTGTAAGACTAGAGGGAAAGCAGCTAGTCATCATCACCTACCGCCAACTCTTAGACTACTCTTTTACCAACGAATACCAACATTACAACGCCCCCACGTCTGAAAGGGCGAGCATGTTTGATGTAACGGGGATTCGAACCCGCGACTCCAGATAACGAGTCGAGTGCTTTAATCACTTGGCCATGCCGGGCATAATATTATACGTAATTCGTTATAATGTACACAAACTGGATATATTCTCGTATTGATGTGTTAGCAACTTTTGTCTATTAATAACGCTGCACTTGCGTTATGATTAAGAAGTAACCCACCAATGACTTTTCTCAAGCCATCGACTCCTCACCAGGGCAATCATTTCGCGAGAATAAGGGGATAGAGAGGATGGTATTTTTCCCAGCCAGATTAGAACAAACTTTCTACCTCACTGAACACCATTTTTGGAGGTTTATGGGATATGAATGATGCTTAAGTGGGAACGTCTTCTTGCACTTTCTAATTCAAAAAGTGCTTCGAACACTTTGTCAGACTTTAGTGCAAATTGTTTTCCACTGTGTCCGAAACTCAGTTTCAAAACTATCGTTTAACATAAATTGTGATATGCAGTAGTAAGTTAGTAAGCTAAAGCTTCGAATTGTATGTTTATAATGTATTTTTAGTAAACCACTGAATTATTCATAAATTTGACAAACTGCATGTAAACATTATATCGCGATTACTTTTCCAACAGTTCTGTCAAATGGACTGAAGAAGGTTAGCTGTTAACTTTTAAGAACATTAATGTAAATCAGCCACGATCTGCAAAATCTTTACGGTTATTTTCATGCCATTCACTTTAATTTTCCTGTCATTTCTACACACAACATTTAAGTTGCACTTTGTTGCAGACAATGTGTTACATCGATAAATCCTAGTCTGTATAAAAAAAATTTACGCGGTCGGTTTAATAAACCTAGACGCACTTAACTTTAATAATACTAGACTTAAACAGTATAGTAATGGTATTTATAATAGTGTACTAAGTATGAACCAGTTATGAGTGCTCAGCGAATGACACGTTTTAAGGGTTTGAAACAAAGAAAAAAAAGCTAAATAGTGTTTATATCAGTGTTTGAAACAAGTCGAGGCTAAACTATTGTAAAGTAAATGCAAAATTGTAATGAAAGCAAACTTAGTTCCGTATGCAGAAACATCTGAATGCGTATTCATAGCGTTATGTTTTGAACGAATTGCGCATGCGTATTTTAGATGCAAGTCAAGAAAGCCAAATGCAATTGTAATTAGTGTGATGTTTATTTGTTTTGGAAATTACTTACGGGTTAAGTGTGTGTGTGTGTGTGTGTGTGTGAAATCGCAAGTTATAAAAAGCAACAACTAAAGTTGAAGCCAGTCTTTACGTTGTAACAATGGTATTATATTGTGCCATTGTATAACGTACTCGCTGCATTAAAAATACTAACTAAACGAAAAACGGGTAGTATGATTCTGAATGCCAATATGTATTCTGGACTCTGGGCAAAGAGATCTCTCTACCGATATAAGATTTGTAGAGTTTGAGAAATTTACAAGAAGATGCCGCACGAACAGAATCGAGCATATTATCTAGATAGATTCTAAGATTTTTACCCAGTTGATTTAAATTTCGTACAAATACAAACAGTAACATGTTTGTTTATTTTTTTATTTTTACTGTTAGACCTTTGAAAAAAATCCAGCGAATTATACTCATGTGCTAGGAACCAATGAACCATAACTTTCCCAGGTTGCAAGGTGGTTTTGTCATTTGCTGTTAAGTGATACTAGTAAAATGTTCCCATGCTAGATTTGTCTGAACCTTGCTTGCGATAGATTCGTGATTGTTTTCTGACACTATTTGTAAGCCTTACAGTTAATCGGATACGTTTTGTATTGCTAATTTTTATTTTATTTTTACATATTGTTAATGAATTCATTTGATTTTCTCCGCCAAAACAAATCTACAGTAGTGCAGTGTTTAGAAAGTTTAAGAATTTTGCTTTAAAACTAAAGTGTCGGATGTATTTTATCCGCTTCGACATTTCTAGTATCGATTCTTAATGAGTTTGTTTTTAAGAACTGTGGTAAATTTGCCGCGACAGACAAAGCGTAAATATCCTGTTGCGTAGCTTTGTTTGTTTTCATGTAAATTATTTTCTCATAGAATACCTTATTACGTTTTAATTTTTTTTCTTGTCTGTGTTATTTAACAAGTAATAAGGAGTTTGGTGGGGTGGGGTAACTGTTCCTGGGAGTTAAAAGTGCATTTAAGGGGAAAATCACTCTTTGTCGCTCACACTGGACGAATCGTAGTAGAACATTGAAAAATACTGTGGTCAGATGAGAATAGATCTCTTTGCCCCATAGGAAACAAATCGATCGTTGGAGAACACTAGTATAGACCTAGGAGGTATCAGATCTATCGCAGCCCAGCGTTTAGTGTACTACTGTCGTGTGTGTGACAGTTAGAATTAACGATTCTTTACGCTAGAAACAAGTACCTAACTACCTTCAACCTTAACCTAAAATGTGCTTTGCACCAACATTTCTTAAGAGACATTATATTGTACGGTGCGTATGTGGTTGTACACTGGCTGGCATTCGAAACAAACTTGTGTAGAACTACAGCACTTTTTATATGGAAGACGGTAAATTGTTGAAGAAGACCATTAACTTATTTTGTTATTTTCTAATACCTTAAGATCATTCATCTTGTTATGGTTAAAATGTTTATTGTATATGGTAGGACTTGTATATAAGATGACAACAGAGGCTTACAATTTGAAACTTATGACAGAATATCGTTTTAGAATCGTGAGAATTCGGGTGTTAATAAAATATTAGCATGGACATTAGGATACTCTCCAATAAAGAGGGAAAGATTGATTGTTTTTAATATTCAGTCTGACCTTTTAAGTTTGTTTGTTTTATGAGATAAAACAGATAACCAAAGATTTTATGAGTTGGGTTTATTTAGAGGATTTTCCAAAATACTTGAATTTTCAAAAGTGGATAAAAAATACTCTTATAAGAATAAAATAACTTTATTCCAATAAAACATATTAAATAATATACAAAAATGTTTTATGAAAAAAAATCCGCGTGTTTGAAATTAAACAGTGTAAACAATGAACAAAATAGACAAAAAGGTGTTTTTCTTTTTGGCTTTAGCTTTTTAACAGGTGCTAATTTTTATTTCGATTTCTTTTCAGGGTACTTCTTGAACTTAAGTAGGATCCTTTGTTAGTCATCCTGTTTTATTAGGATTACATTAGTTTTGAATTAATAATACTCTTTCTGCTGTATCATTTACCAAGTTTTATTGTTTTAACAAGTTTATTAAATTCCTGTCAATTTGACCAATAATTTACATAACTGTCTAAAATGGTTGTTTTAATCCCTAGGATTTTAAAGAACCTTTGTATGCCCTCAAAGACAATAATAATAGAGGCTTTTGTTTTGTATTCCAGAAGAATCAAGCTGTATTCTTTTGGAACGGTTTTCAGAACCGCCATTTTCCAAAGCGTGAACCATCTTCCGTGTTTTTTAACTTCAAAACGCATGTTCTCATGAAAAAATAAAATCCCAACTAGTTCTTCACTTTCATTACATAGATGGCGACGAAATATATTGGAATGAATATCTATGTCATACTAATGAATGGTGCTTAAAAAAATGAAAATCATTAGATGGAGTTGAAATAGAAAGACAGACAAAAAATATTTCTTTAAGGTAGATTTTCGATGCAAACGAATTAAAATATCTGAGGTCCTTCACCTAAGCTTGTGAGGGAAAAACTATTGTTCAAACATTCAGATGTTTGGACTATAATTTAAATGGACTATCTGTCACGCATCTTTGTGAAGCATCAGAATATTGAAAGCAAACATCTTACTCGGATACATCCGAAAGCAATATGATCCCAAGTTTTAAAAGCTCTTGGTAATTATTTCTTAGTAGTGATCTTTGCAAACATTTATTTGCAAGTGAAATCAAATCGATACCAACAATAAGCAATAAAATGGGCAGTTTTATCATCATCACATAAATCTTATAGTTCTTCTGATTGATATACATCCAGAATTGTTGAAATGCCTTGAGAACGGCACCGTGAAGACTACTGGTAGGACAAAACAAATAAAAAAGAACTTTCTGATGACAGTCTCGTACATGTGATCCTTGTATGCAAGATATAGAATAATTTGCTTTTTCGTTTGCTCATTGAGTATTCAAGCATCACTTTTTTGGCCATGTTTTGCTTTGTTATGTTGAAGCTCATTGCTGAAACATTCTGTCACTTATCAATCCCCCCCCCCAGTGGTGCAGTGGTATGTCTGCCAACTTACAACGCTAAAACCGGGTTTCAATATCCGTGGTGAGCAGAGCACAGACCTTTGTGTAGCTTTGTGCTTAATAACAAACAAAAGACAACACTTATCAATAATTTAATTGCTTTACCACAGTAGGCATTCATTGCTTTACCAGTCTCAGAGGGACGTTTTAAGACTTTAAAATAGCTTTTCTTGCAATGACTACTTCGAAATCTGTCAGGCGATTTTTAGCTTGAGATGTCTTAAAGGATCTTATCTTCCCAATGAACAGATAAGGAACCCTTAGGATGCTGTCATTGTTTTTGCAGTTTCGTGCCGTTGGTTTTTCCGAGAATTGAATAGCGGTTAACTTTAAACTGTGAAATGTTTCTGTCATTGGATTTGTTAGAAGTCTGGTGACTAATAATACATACCCTATTAAATAATAGTTGAAGGAAGCATCATATTAGCAACGTTCCTTGATTTTTTTTGGGGGGTTGCCGTTTTTAATAAAGGAGTCACTTTATTTTTCTGTAATGTTGAAGGGCCTGCAGCAGCTCATTATACTTTCAATTCCTTATGACCTGGTGATAAATTGCTGCCATTGCTGGACCATCAAGAATTACATTCTTTACGAGTTTGTTTTTATTTTTACATCAACGTTATCCCGAAAATGTTCGTTTTTGTATTTATGTGGTTCTCAGTCCTCGTCTTACTCTGTTTCTGTATGTTGTTTCATTCGTGCAAAAGAGCTACTAATTTTTCATTGCATTAGTGTTTTGCTCGAATTTTTAGCCTAGATTTATCCCGAACATGAAAAACGTTGTTTTTCATCGAAATTATACGATCTCTTGTCGTGCTTTTGTATGAAAAGGAAGCTCGGCCATAACTTTTTGCTGTAATGAAAGTCTATTCTCAGAAAAAGCTGATATCTTTATCGAACCAACTAACTTAACTTTTCTGTCCAATTTTACAATCTTTGATGGACCTATATTAGCCATTTTTTAGAAAAAGAGAAAGAATTTGCAGCAATTGTTTCAATGAATCATGTAAACTGGAAATTTACTTATTAAAATTACTTAAGATCCGTTCATAATCCTATCCGATTTCTAATCAACGTATATTTAAAATTTTCATTTATTTATCTGTATTTCTATACCACTGTACTATGACTAAGATTGAGATGCTTCAGATGTACGATCATAATACTTGCAAAAACTTTTTGCATGTATTGTTTAAACTATTGGTATACGTATGATCTATATTAAATTTGTACATCGTATATGATTTGATAATTAAAGCACATCAATAAAGAAATGTTAACAGATAATCATGAGAAAATAATCTTACTTAAGCAATACTAGTCAGTAGCTAAAAACCTATAGGTGGATGAAAACCTGTAAAACACCTTAGCTTCTGGAAATACTTTAAAAAGAACATCCATAAATATTCATCAATGGAGCACAAATGGTTGCATTAAGGATTTATCTTATAATATAATACAGTAAAATCGACGTCATTCAGGTAAATAAGTTTCATCTATGTTTTTGCTATTAATGTTATTTTCTTGTTTCTAAACGATTGTTATTGCTATTGGTTCATGATGTTTATTGCTTGTTGTGTTCGTCTTTCGTAACTGAAGAACTTTGTGCCAGATCCCTGTAATTGGTAAGATTTTTACTTCTGATAAAACTTAAGGAAGGTCGGGATGGTCAGACGGTTAGGGCACTCAACTCACAGTTTGAGATTCGTGAGTTCAAATCCCCGTCACATCAAACATTCCCATCTCTGATATTTGTTGCAAAAGGAATTGCCTAAGAGTTGGCGGTGCATATTGATGACAAGCTGCCTTTTTTCTTGTCTTACACTTCTAAATTTAGAGACAAATAGCGCAAATGCAGATAGCCCTCGGGTAGCTTTGCGCAAAATTAAAAAAACAAAACGCGAGAACATTTTGTTTTTCAGCTATACCTAGATGTCGAATGGATAAAGTAATGTTATAAGATTTTTTAGTAATCATTGCTGACAGTATACATCTTCAGATTTTGAACATTGGTTTTATATAGTGTTGATAGTGGAAAATAATATATTGTAAACTCTTATTTAAAATTTTTAACAGGAAGCCTTTTTGAAGTAGCTTGTTTCAAAATTGCTATTTATAAACTTTAAACAATCTGTAAAGCTCTAAATTAGCAGATTGGTCAATGTAAGGGTTGTAGCAAAGAGGAAATAATACATGGTAAATACCAGTCATGTAAGTTATTACGTGCTATATAAATTTGCGTTGTTTAAATAAGTAATTGTTGATTCAGTAAAGAGCAAACAAAGTAATATTTTAATTTTTTGTAGATTCCTATTTTATTGTGGTTCATGACCTCATAACTAATTTTATTGAATATTTTTTGTATATAAAGCTTAGTATTTAAAATGTTGATTATTTATTGTGTATAATTCGTCATTTTATACATAAATGATTTGACTGTGTATTAAGGATTTTTAAACTCGCTGCGAATTGCTTCATTGAAATAAGTATCCAAGTTTCTGCTGTTTTTCACTGATTACTACTTATTGTAATGCAACGAGTTTCCTGCTGCAAACAAAACGTACGATTATACAAATAACCTTTCATTTTATTTTTTATTTAGGAAACCTTCAAACTGTCATCAAGTCTAAAACTCAGTCTGTAAGGTTAGCTTAATCAGTCGTTTGTGCAAGTCCTTTCTATTTGGTGAACATGATATTTTCATGAACTAACCGTTTTGTAAAACATAATAGTTGCAAATAGCGATTGCTTGAACAACAGGACTTTTCGGCTGTTGATTATAACAACAACAATTAATTAAAACCTGTTTTCTTCATCTTCACGATCCATCGATGAAACAACGTTGTTATTTTTAACGTGAAACTATGTCGCAAGTAAATTATTAGTTGGCATTTTTCCTAATTGTTTTCTTTGAATATCAACCCAGAAAAACAAATATATTTAAATGCGTTGTTAAAACTTTTTACCATGGTAGCATTCCTGTCTTTGCCAAAAATAACAGTACTTTTATGAATTTTACTAAATAGTTTTTGTCCTTTTCTATTCGTTTTTCATATATCTCCAAATATTTCTGTTCTTTTCTCTAGGCCATTCTTTCACAGCAGTATGGTTTCATAAAATGTTTGACTGTAGCTATCAAGTTTTTTTTAAATTAATTATATATACGTTTATTGAAATAAAGTGTATACGATTGCTGTGTATTTGGTTACTTTCCTAAAATATCGAGCGTAAAGATGTGTGGATGTTGCTTAGCTTGTTGATTATAATTCTCTCTCCAGTTCCTTAATAAAAATTCCAGTCTTTTGGATGTTCTTTAACTTTAGTATTTTTTTTTAAACTCGAAGCAGTAGTTTTTCCTCTAGTGTTAAATCCCTATTCATAGGTGATGTCCTCTGAACGTTACCTAATTGTTTAGTTTCTTTTTTCTGCCTGTTGAGCTCTACCAGTTCAAATCAACTAAATTAATTGAAGTTTGATGCACTCCCAGTTGAAAATTATCATTAATCTTTGAAGTGCTATCCAACCAGGGTTTCAAATATTTGAAGTTAGTGCATTAAAGAGCACGTTGATTACATAAAACAATAAATCTTTGGTACGATTCCATAAAGGATAACTCATTCTCTTCATACCAGAATGTGAAGCTGTGCATGTGATAGTTTTATATTAATGTCACATTTATACCTTAATGACTGCACTAAACTCTTCATATAAGTGTTTTTACTGCAACTTTACATTTTCATTATTAATGTAAGAACACTTTTGTAACTCCCATCAACTTCTTTGTAATCGACTGTACTTTTTGTCTTATAAATATTTTTACCACAAAACTTTCCTTTATATCGAAAGACAAACTCGCACTCTAAGTGTAGTTTAATTCGTATTTTTAATGCTGTTGTTCATCTTTGAAGTAAGGGACTAACTCTAAGGATTGATCTATACAGTTAAGAATGAATGGTCTTACGTTATGTCATGTTAAACAATCTTTTATTATCGTACGAGGTATTTTTAGTTTTCTAACAATTTCTTATACGAATAAAATATATCTCAATAAATAGAATGTATAAACTTTCAAACGAAACCTACAAGGTTAGGGATTATTGGACCAGTTTACCAGTTGATATTTTCAAAATTAAAGGTACTATAGAGAACTGACGTAACCTTTACTGTGCCCATTTTCAGACTATTCCACGAATGTCTAGCGTCAGCATGTAATCGAACATTAAATTATGACAACGTTAAAACCGTTCTCAACTGCAAGCTGGCGCTAGGTATTTTTTGTTCAAATATCAAAATGGTTATTGCCCAAATCCTGGATATACTATAAAACTATAGATATTCAATAAAAAACAACTGTATTTTTTATTTTCATAAAAAAACATTGCACATTAACAATGTCATTTCATAATCAAAACACAGACTAGCATACAACACTGCTCGTGCAGTTGTAATGGTGGTGTCATGTTTGATGCATTACTAATATGATATCTTTAATGATTAATCGACGTGATAGTTACAGTATCTGGCTCATTTTGTAGTACTACAAAAGTGAACACGTAGAAATTTTTTTGTTTTTCAAAAAAGAGCAGATTTATTCAAGATGTAAATATGTAACTTTCTGTAAAAATTGTTGGGGGGGACTTAAGTAAATTCTGCATGTTATTCTACTTAATTATTTCATGCATTATTGTATAAATACACTTGTATAGGATTGGGCCACACGTAGGTTTCGTGGTAAAGTTAAATAATTTACGACATGTCGGAAGGTAACATAGTACTGAAAGGTTTACGTGACATTGAAGGCAGTCATATGTAAACATATTTGCATAGTCGTCTCAAGGAATTTATTCTTTATATCTTGTTTAGTCTGGTAAAACTAAAATTTATCACACGATATAGTCACTAAGATGAATTTATTTCATGCGACTCGCCTGTTCTCACAATATTTAAATACAATTTCAGTTTGAACTACTTTCATTGGATGAATGCTGGGATTTCTAAGTTTCTATAAATCTTATAAATGGCTATAAACAAAAATCTATATATAATCAGTTTTGTTGAGTCTTGAATAATAAACAGGAATTACTGTTTATATTAGCAGTTGTCAGTTATTGAAAATAGAAATTTGTATTCCGTGAAAGGAATGATATTGTTCAGAAATTTCTTTCCTGTTGTCTCAAGCCATTATTCATTCGCTTAGCTAAAAGAGATCCAAAATACTCTTCCAAGTTTTATATATATATATATATATATATATATATATATATATATATATAGAGAGAGAGAGAGAGAGAGAGAGAGAGAGAACGAAAGAACACTAACATTATTTTCTCTGTCACCATTATTATGCATTTTGTTTCAAAGTGATCATCTGTTAGTCTAACCATTTAAAAATGTATTGCTTTGCTCATTTTCAACAAGGTACATTTTTAAAAAGTTTTAACTAAGTTTTTTAATTTAAATTTTAAGAAATCTTCAAACCCTACAATTGGCTATTCATATCTTTAAAAACGGTCGTATTTTTCGCTAATGTTTCTGGCAAAGTTTTGATGAACTTTTTATAATTAACTGCTAGAAAAATTATGAAGCATATAAAAAAAAATTCAAGTCCATCAGTCATTGTCATGTTATAATAATTAATTGGTTCTTAGTTGGAGTCTGCGGAGTGCCCATATAATGATTAAACAGAACTTGTGTTAAGTCCTTTGACACTGAAAACCGACGGCCGAGTCTTAAGATAGTGTATGATTTTTGGTAATTGGACAACCTTATTGTTTGTAAAATAGGATAGCTGTCATTAAAGAAATGGTTTAATTGTTTTTAAAATCATAACTGTTGTCGAAAATATGGAATGGATAAGTAGATAGAGATCAAAAGATGCTGATTCTCAGCTTTGAAAAGTGTCGAGTTTTAGAACTTTTCTCCCCTAGAAAAGTTTCGCCGCTTTTTCTGTATAAATCTAGTTGAGCGATGCATCAGTAACGAACAGTCCAGTATATCTTGTCCAAGAAGTTAACTTTTAGAAGTGACGTTAAATTGCAACAATCATAGAAGAAAGGTATGTCGCCAAAATTTACGCAAGTGTTAGGAGTTCTGAAATAAAGAAAGGATGACCTGATATCCGTTGATGTATGTATAAGAGATGGCGCTGGAAAATCTTAGTTGTAAATTTCTTATATTTTAATGTGAACTTTTCTAAAAGGCAGCTATTTGTACGGTGTGTGTTATGTTTAGAAACTTAAGTATATTTTGGCTCACTAGTAAAAAATCATTGAATTAGATATTTTGATTGATTAATTGAGGTAAACATCCCATTAAGCTGCAAGTTTTGGGCGTAGTGTTTTAAAAACAGCTTTGCAGGAGAGGGTAGAACGTGGAGTCTCGTGCAGTTTACTGATTACTTGCCCAGAAACGAGTATTTCATATGACAGATATCATCCAGTCAAGTGCAACAGTGCTTTTTTTGTTGTTGTTGTTCGTACGCCTCTTGTCCTTTGTCTTTCTATATCCAAAGGGGAACCGATATAGTTTTCCTCTTGTTATAAATCTTTGTAATGATCGTTTTGGTCGCCTGGATGTCTCAAAAGGTTTTTCTGGGTCTGTATCGGACAGATTGATGACGAACCGTTTTTCCACGTCACTTCTGTATTGAGGCACCACATTAAATTTCATTATGAAAAGAAACCAACTGACAACAACTTCGGAGACAGGAAATACATGCTCACAGTAGATATCGAACACAGCTTTTAATCGTCCAGGGCAGCCGGCTTTGAGAGAAGTACACAAAAACGCTCTCGTTACTTCATAGCAGCTATTCTCATGCATTTTTCATGGCATTATGTGGCGGTGAAGAGTTGAAGGGAGGTCTGTCACTTGTGATAAATTGTCTTTCCATAGGAAGTTTCCTTTTCAGTATTTTACGGAACTTCGTTTTGTTTGTATGGATAAGTTTTTCCTCCCCCTTTCACTGAATAGTTCCAACGTAAATTATTTTAGCGTGATATGGTTTATTTACGTAGTTAAATATTCTAAAGACGCATTCAATCAAACAAAGCTGTTTGTTTCCAAGGTTGTAAATATTTGTTGCTTGTCAGTCCTATTCTTATTCAAGTAGGAATAATAACAATCACTTGACTTTGCAGGGAGCATAATTTTGTAAACCCATGTTTAAAAAAGAAATAAATATACTAGGTATGCGAAATAAATTTACTCAAGTGTTGTAAAAAATTGATGAATGTACATTGATAATGTGAACATGTAAAGTATCAGTGCTAGAACTCCTTATATTTTATAGTAATATATACTTCCAAGAAATAACTGTGCTTAATCGTGATATATTATCACATAAGGATTTGCTACGTTAAAGTACTAATGTATGTTTGTTGATGCTTGCAGCAAGGCTGGTTATAAGTTAACTCGCGTTAATCTTTTCTGGTCAAGTACTGTTTTCCAGTAAAAACAGTATATAGTATACTAGATGTTGCTACAAGCAAGGCTTTTTTCTCAGTAACAGAACTCACCAGAGCAACTAGAAATCAGCACAAAAAGTCTTGAGGCATTTAAAAGACAGATCATTAGAGAAAATACTTCGTATGGGATAAAATTGAGTTATTTTCTCTGTACACGTTTATTTATAATAGAGGATTATTGGTAAAATATTCTGAATCATACCGAAGCAATGGTTTAGATGCACGAAAATATCAGAATTGCTAAATGCTTTTCTTGATTTTATAAAAGTGTTTATAAATTTTTACCAAGAGATGGCGCAAGTTTTAATGTACTTATCGTTATAATATGGCTTGAGATATGCCTGACAAATGTAAAGTACTCGTATGTCAGTTAATTTATTCAGCTTAGCAGTTCATGTGTCAGTATGTGTTGTTCCCGCACTGTTACCGAAAAAGAAAATCGTGCTCTGCACTTTCGGAGCTTAAATATGTTATAAAAATGACATTTCAGAATTAGGGAAGACCAGCCCAGGTAAACCTCTAGTAGCTTTGCGCTAAATTTTACATAAAATTTCTTAATCGTGTGGTCCGTTAAAGGAGAACTTGAGGATAAAGGAAAGAAATTGAAGAAATAGAAAACGCTAAACTGCTAGTTAACCAGAATTTTTAGAATATTTGTGTGAAAATTGGCTATTATTGTAATAAATGGAATTCGTACCTTTTAAAGGTTTGAAAACAATACGTTTTAAAAATATTATCTTTAGCTTGTAATGTAAAAATACCCTTAATATGTTGTAGATATTACCTTCATTAAGTATTGCTGTTGAAGGTATTTTAACTATGAGGAATATGTATCACTTCTTGGAAACAATGACGTTTTGAGTTATTTTAGGTTTTGAAAAGAAAACGAAAAATAGGCCGTACTTTTTTCCCCAAGGATGATTTTCTGGCATAGTAACAAAGTGTTGTAGACAAAATTTGGAAAACGTCATTTCTGATAACGGGATGAGTATTATTATATTCGACGTTCTTAAAAGGAAATTTTCGACATACCCTTATAACTTTTGAACAGTGTATATGCAGCTATTTAGATGTATATTTTCAGAATTAAAACATTGAAAATACTATTTGATGTTTTCCGGTAACTACCTTAAGCATATATTACAGATAATCATAGGTATTGAAATACGATATTCAATTAAAATTTAAATCACCGGGAGACACTTTTGGAAAAAGCATAAAAGATTACTAATAAATCCAGAATCCGTCCTGTGTTCTTCAATCGTGATAAAAGAAAATCCCATTGGTGTCAGACAGAAAGGAATTTTAATATTCAGATATTTCATTTGTAAATAAACTAAGTTAATCTCATCATCCATTGGCTGGTCCACATGGTACTTTGAAGTAAACTTTTTATTCATTATTTTTGCTCATGTTTTAGCTTCACAGATTTCATCTACTTTGGAACATATTTCATGTCATTTCCGGCCCCATCCAAAACCCTACGTATACAGAAAATTCACTCGGTCTTTCGACTTTAGCCATAGTTACATTACTGGTAGTTTGTGGATACTTTGGGTGTATAGCAAATGGAGTTTAACGACATGGCGACCCATTTCTGTGTTATTACACAACATATTAAAAGAAGATGAATGTTTTACGAATTTTTCTGGAATTCTTAAGCTTGTTTCTGTTCCTCACTGCATAGTAGTCCACATTCACCTAGTCGTCTCTTTATAATTGAATGTGGTCCACTGTTTGAACCTGCAGTAAAGCTTTTTATAGTTCTTATCATAGGAGAGAGAATTCTGTGCACGTTAGTTTTTCCTTTGCAAACCTTACTTAATGGCAGAGCTTTAAAACCTCTCGTCACGTGCGACATGACGTTTATGATGGACATAAATATCGTTCTCGCAGAAATTGGAGATTTGAGTCCAAATGCGATTGTTGCGGTTACCGTTTCCCCTGTGTAATTTTTTCCTTCTCTAAGGATTTCTACATCTTATCCGTTATTCCCAAATGGGGTAGCCATTTGTGTAAAGCAAGCAAGAAAAATGATCCACGTCTCTTCGCATCCAATACGGAGAAACTATCTTAAATCCACCAAACACACACATAGAACTAACTCTACGCTGCAAGATCCATTTTAGGTAGAGTTTGGCTTCCGAAAGAAAGAAAAACTTGTTATAATAGCAATATTTTCTGTACGGTTCTTGGTCATTAGAATTTATTACTATTCACTCGTTTAGTTGGCCAGCTTCGCCGCCTCCTTGCCTCGATCGAGCCTGTCCGTTTACCGATTCTGCAGTTGAATTATATCTGTTACGGACAGAAATGGCAAAACTCCACTTTCTTGGTAATAACAAAAGTGGCTGGTCGAGATTGGAAGCAGGGGTCGTCTCTTCAACTAGATTTTACAAGTTTGTATCTTGAACTTTAAAGTCTTGTTTTTTATGTAATTTGTCAAATATTTTCTCCCATGTTCTGTATTAGAGAATAAGAAGTAATTTATTTTTTTTAATAACAACTTCTAAGAAACGTGCAGTTGAACCAAACATTTATGAACGTCCGCAAATCAACCAGAAATGTTTTGGAACTTAAGTTTGAAATGAGTAGATGATGATTGATAATGCATGCTGATATAATTCTACACCAGTTATTCTCAATGTAATATATCAAATTGCACATTAACCAAACCTGTATATCTTTCTAATCAACCAGCTTAGCCCCCCCCCCTATCACACACACACACAAAAGAAGTGCTTGGGTATTTGTAAAATTCATTCATCAAAAATATTTTAACAAAAACTACAATTTATTTTTGTTAATAAAGAAGAAAACAAGCTAGATTTGATTTTTTTTACATTTAAAGTTTCCAGTTAAAATATTGCTTTTTTTTGTTATAAATGAAAAAAATCTAATTTCATTTGGAATTCACATGTGATAAAAATAAACCTATTAATATGTCATTCCTGCCATTTTAATTAAGATTTTTTTTATTTTCCTTAATGCTACAATAATTTTGACAAGAAAAAAACGCTAGATTTCACAAAAATTTCAAACCAATGTTGTACAGTAAAACCTGTCTAAAACGGGCGGAATCGCACGGGATCGGGTAAAATTTCCGGCTTAAGCAGGTTTTCTGGCTTAGTCATAGTGAATATATATTTCCTTAATTACATATAATTTTTGAGCGGAACGTTATACTTGCTTGACTCTAGGGAAGTAAGACATTTGTAAATAAGGTCATTATACTGTTTGTGCTGTATTTATTAGAATAAGAACAAAAATAACCATTCAAAATATACACAAGTATACAAAATCCTTATCAAATTTATTTGAAGCAAATGTCCAATTTCAACTGTTTGGTTTTTATAGTGGTCTTTTGTCGTACGATTACAAGAGAATGCCAATTCTACGGCCTTTTTATAAAGTTTATTTTCCCCCTTCATTTTTGTATACAATTTGAAAGCGTTAATATAACTTAACACATGCGATGAAGTAGGAATTTATATTTCCTCACTATCTTTTCCATTTTGTTCATCTTCTGAATTTCTCACAATTTTACCATCTTGCAATTCTATTGTAGATTTTAAATCAATTTCACCAGTTTCTGTTAAAACATTCTTGTCAACGTTCACAGAGTCATCTGCATCAATCTTCTTAGAGTTTGGATTTCACCAAAATCGTCATAGCAAACAACTTCTCCACAATTTTCGCCATTATAAAAAATAAGTCCACAGTTTTGAAAGCACTTTATTACGCATTTGATTGAATGACTTAAAATTGCTATTGCATCTAATGCAGATTCCTCCATACAGAGGGCCTTTTATAAGAGAAATCTTAATATAATTCCCTAAAATTTTGATATTTCCAGCTTGTACAGTCTTTCCACCCTATGTAGTTGCTGGCTTAGACGGGTTTTATTGTACTTTTATTCTCCGTTTGTGAAAAGCTACGTTTTAACTTTATAGTTAAAACTAAAATGTATAATTGTCATTTTTGGATTAATTGTTGCCATATTTTGTTTTTCCAGTTGAAATAACTTCCAATAACACTATTAAAATTTGTCTTCAGTGTGAGTGTACGTAAAATTTAAAATTACATTAGACATAATTATATTCTAAATAAATATACCATACAAAAAAATTTGCTGGTGTGCCTAATTGTCAGAAACTTGTAATTAGCCATGGTTATGGATCATTTTGTTTTTCACAGTGATTTTGAGGGCACAAAAGCTATTGTGAATGTGGTTTCGATTTTTCAGTTGTATTTATATATTCAGGCCGAATTGTGTTGTTTTATGTTGGTATGGTTCATGATTTTTTACCTGTTAAACACAATAAGGAATTCCTGAGCTTTGGTTCATTCTGTATAACAAAATGCTCACAGACAAATTGGATCTCTTCTTAATTTTTTGAACTAATTTTCCTCTGGGTAGACTGAAGTAGTAGTCATATCAACAACATTTAAAAGATGATGTAGGACACATTGCAAAAGTTTTTCCAGCAGATTTGTAATTGTTTTACATCACAACTACAGAAGTATGTTACAAACAGTTTTTGTAAAAAGCAACCAAAATGTAATACTTCAAGAAAAGGTAACACGTAGCACTTCAGTTTACTGTTTTTACTGGTAAATTAATTTAAGGCTTTGTGGTTATGTAACAACCTGAAAACTTTCTTTTTTTTTAATGATCTGGTTTATTTGTAACCATATAAATGATAGAATTAAACAGTGTGCAAAATATTTTGCTTTTCTCCTGTAAATATTCTCTAGTAGTATGTAAGTATTATGCATAAAAACAAAAACTACAAACTAATATGATAATGAAGAGGTAAAACTAAGATAATGTTTTGTTTTTCTCTTGATTATGCATGCAGATTAACATAAATTATAATGGGGAAATACATAAATCTGTTGTAAGGAAGTGTTAAACATCCAATAATATTTGTAAAATATCAGGCCACCTGACCTTTGTAACAAGAATACAACAAATTAATAACAATTAGTCAGTTTTTTTTACTTAGAATTGTCACATTCCTCTACTTTAAAACTTGGTTATGTTTCTGCCTTTTTGTTAATTTTAATACTGTGTAAGCAAAAAAGTATATATGAACCACAGAGGATATATAGGCTTAGTCTTTCATGACAATCTAGCTGCACTTTATTATTTTATAATGATGATTACCCTTTGTTAAACATTCTGAAGTGTGCATATCCAGCTCAAAATTTATACTAGAATCTAAGGAACAATTCATTACATTATTCGCAGTTAAGAATTGAGTAAGTTTAAAACTTAAACCACCACCTCTCTATATCCCAATGCCAGCAACCAGTATCTGGCATGTGACAAATGAAAGTATGTGATCACAACAGTCTTTACCAATGATAATATAATAATCTGTAATGTAACATGAAAAGTAAGTTTCAAATTGTATGTATAACATATTATATTTGGGTTTTTTATTTATCTAGCCATCATAGCAGATGGTTATGATCTTATGCTAACAATTGGAAATCCATTAACATGTGGCTGTACATAAATTAGAGATGCTGAGTGTTTTTACCACTCAGTTCACAGGGATTTAGGTTTACACAAACAACAAAAAAGTTGAGTCCAGAAGCTTTTCCTGGAGCCTGTATCTAGTGTGTGATTATGAAGTTATATGAGACATGCCTGAGTGAATACAAAACTTTGCCAGTTTCTTATCAGTAATACAACATTTAAAAGATGATGCAGGACACGTTGCAAAAGTTTTTCCAGCAGATTTGTAATCGTTTTACATCACAACTACAGAAGTATGTTACAAATTGGAGAGTTGAAAAAAATGACAAGGTGAATTCTGCGAAGTCTTGTACTAACGTGTTGACATCACTATATCGCTAGAAAACACTACATTTTTGTGAACTGGAAAGCAGTAAGGTACGTATCTATAAACCAAAGTATCGCCACCCTTTAGTTCCAGTTCCTTCAGAACATGCAAGTATAACAAACGCATGTTCTTGGTATACCATTCCCAACCAATCTCCCATAGACTTCTGTACTTACTCAAGACTTTAACATATTTATCAAAAGCATCATGTGGAGGAAACTAAAACACCATTAATGGCTGAAGATTGTGTCGTTATCGTGTGTTGTGAATACCCCGTCTATGTGTTTTCTGTCACATTTTTGAGTTTTGAAAATAGTTTCATTATTTAAAATATGTCGTCCCTCGTTGACATTTTAGGGTCTTTTGAAGCTACTTAGGATTTAATTGTTTGTGCTAATTCTTTAATAATTACTATAAGGACATTACTGTCTGTTAAGTATATTGCCTTTCTATCCTTTACATGATATTACTGTCTCTGAAATAGTTTTTCTGTTTAAAAAACCTTAGTGCACATAACATTGTTAACCTTGAAATTTTGTTTACCATTTATGTTTGCGTGCAGTTTATCTCCTAGATTATTGGGCAGGCCTTGTAAAAGGTGTAATTTATAATAAAATTAGAAATTAGACTGATTGTGAAATACTCTGCAGCAGTTAAAAAAAATGATAAACTTATTTTCGTATTTTATTTAAGTTGTACTAACTGTAAACTTGCTTGAGAATTTCTGGCGTGGCCACTTTTTTCCTTGTATTATTTGCAAGTGTCCCCCAGTGGCTCAGCGGTATGTCTGCGGACTTACACGCCAGAAACCGGGTTTCGATACCCGTGGTGGGCAGAGCACAGATAGCCCATTGTGTAGCTTTGTGCTTAATTCAAAAACAAACAAACATTATTTGCAAGCAGTAGTTAATCATTTTGTATGATGTTTTGTGTTCATACGTCGTACTTGTGGTAATGAATGAAATGCCACCTGTTTCAGAAGACTTGTGCCATCATTCTTGACTGTTTGTTATTAAAACCTGATAGGGAACGATGCCTAGGTATTATACGGATTTATTAATAAGTTACTCCGTTTTTCGCATCCTATGTAGAACGTTTCCCTATATGCGCGACAGTTCCGAAAGCTCATGAAATTCCGTTTGAGATCTTATAAAATAATTACACTAGTTTGTTTGGGATTTGTATTTACACGTCCACGCCAGTCCTGAGACTGTTTCAGACGTATTGGATAAATTTTGGGCAACGTTGTGGAAATTGTGATTATGTTGCATTAGTTTTCTCAACCTACGAACTAGTTATCAGTGTTTTCGTGCTGATAGGTATTCATACAGCTGTCATTAGGTTCATTTCTCAGAAGGGAAAAAAAGAAAATTCTGTATCACGCATTAAAATTGACGTATTTCTGGCGACAACGGTACACGCATTGTCACAGTGTTTCTATATAGAAATCATTTGCGTATAGCTCTTTACCTTTACTTGACTTGTTTCCGGGAAACGTAGGCTGTTGAGTATAGAACTATTAAAAATGTCATAAACTGCGAGTATTCCTTCAAAGAATTTAACGTATAGATTTACCTTTACTTGAGATTTATACAATCATAGACAGAAAACAAGAAAATATAATGTCCTTAACTAGAAAAATGCGTAAAAATTTAGTGACGACCATTCATAGAACATTGAAAAACATGAAATGAGATGTGTTATTAACTGGGTAACCGACTTTTTACCAAAATGTATGTTCGAAAAAAATTTAATTTATCATCGTTGCAAAGACGTTACTGTTGTAAGCTTTTAGGTTAAAGTCACGACGTTATTAGTGTATCAATCCATCATACCCACTTGCAGAAATAAAACCGACAGATGGCAGAAGTTTGGTTAGTTAAAACTATGAATAGTTCTACGAACACGTGAGTGAAAACGAATGAGATTGTGTTATGTTAATCACGTTATATCTGCCATAACCAGTGCCGACAAGGCTTCGCCTTTCTTCAGATACCAAAACGCTATTTATATGATCAGCTTTCGCGAAGAAACTACACTGCTATAGTATAATTCGATGCAAGTGAATTGTAATTAAAATTACTTATTTACAAATCAGGTTATTAAGATAAGAATTAATAAATCTTGAATACTGCTTATTAATTTTTATTATGAAAAATGTTTAATATATATTTACGTTGGCCATCTTTAATGCTGAGGAGAACAAGTGCCTAAGAGGTGTTTGTGGTTGTTTAGACAGTCCGAAGCCTCACTTCATCTATACCAGAGGCTGGAATGTTCGAATACCCGCCACTGAACGTGCTCGTCCTTTCAGCCGTGGAAGGTTATAAAATACGGTTAATCCCACTATTCGTTTGTAAAAGGGTAGCCCAAAAGTTTATGATGGGCGAAATTAAATAACTGCCTTTCTTCTGGTCTGTCATTTCTTAATTGGGAACGGCTAGAGTAAATAGCTTTTGAGAAACTTTGCGCGAAAGTTTAAAAAGGATAATGTTAATGTTCATTTCTTTCATTTATTATTAAATATTTATTGGTCGTCATAAGATACTAATCGCATTCTTTGCTTTGTGGAATATAATAGCTTCACTTAAATTAGTAAGCACTTGTATATTTAAATTCAGACCCAAAAATATGTCTTAAAAAGATGGAAATTTGCCCAATTTCATGGATTTTATCTCCTTTCAGGAGAGAAAAGTTCTAAAATAGTCCATATACACCTTTAAACCAAACATTGATCAATAAATGCCAATCAAATACAGGAAGTGCCCGCTCAATCAAATACAGGAAGTGCCCGCTCCTTATTTGTCTTTGGGCGATTATTACTCGCAACTTCAATCGGTTATCAGACGACTCGCTGCACGTGACACCCTTCATAAAGTTATAATGTGTGGAAACCAAAGGTAAATAACAAGAAAGTCATGTTTTGGTGTAAAACTTCGTTTGTCTAGATTATTTATTCGTTTATAATATTTATATTGGCAGTACATATTGCATTAAATACTTTTGTCAACTGTTGTTTCATTATTATTGAAGGAAAAGGGGTGAAAATTTTAAAAAGCTTTGAACGTGATGGGAGAATTTTATTTTATGTTTAGTTAAATATAGGATTCAGTTGGTTTCATATATATATGTATATATCTTGCCGTTTGTTGTTTTTTTGTTTGTTTTTTAGTATTTATTATTAAGGTGTTCCTAAAATTTTAGGTCTCATTCTGAGTTAAACAAATTACTTGTGATTATCACAAATTACAATAAGCAACAAATTAAAAATAATTTAATATAAAACTAGTTGTACAGTTCTTGTGAAGTGTTGTCTCAATCTTGTACGATTGTAATTATGGTATAATTAAGAGTACTGCAGTTTTGAGTTTGACATATTGAATCATGAGTTGGCTACCATTGCAATGAGCTACGGTAGTCAGTGTTCCGTTATCGAAAATATTTGCGTTGGTTGCGTTAATTGCTTAGATTAGCCCACGAATTAACGATAGATGATGTTTACTGTCTAGCGCAGATAGCTTTCGAGTAACATTAACAGAAATTCAACATATAAATAGCCCTTATATTGAGAAATGTGTTGTGATATTACTTTATATCTGAATGCCACAGTAATCCATCTCTGCATGTGGGAGTATTTGAGTAATATTACACAAGTAAGATTGACTGATCATTCACCAGAGGATGGTGTAACATGCATGTTTATTTGGGACTTTAATTAATTTTAGTGATTTGACGCAATTAATAAACTTCACCCACATTTCTCTCTTGATTTTAGTTCGTACACAGAAAGTGTTGACTTGTACACTAGTGAAATAGAACGACCAAAACATTAATCTAATTGTCAAACAAAACTTTCGTCGTTCTTCAACTATTGGATTAATGTTTTGATGTTATTTTGACATTTCGCCATTCGTTATCCTTCAATATGCAGTATAAATTTGTATTATTTGTGTGATTATTATCAGCTCGTGTTTGTAACTGAAAGACCATCATCTAGTTGTTGTTTGTATGTATTTTAACACTTGAGATGGCTTAGTAGCTATATTTTAAACTATAAACCAATCCACCTCAAGTTAAATTTATGTTTCTGTTCAGTAAATATACCAAAAATAACTATTTGACCCCCAAAAATTATACGGGGCATTTAAAAGTCTTAATGTATATAGTGTGATAATCAAGACTGGCATATTGCATTGATGTCAGCCGTACTGAATTTTGAACATTTTAACAAAATTGGTAAATGTATGGAAGACCCCTTTGTTATAGAATGCAGACTGTAGAATCAGTGTAGCAAGCGGTTATGTTACTGACGTATTGAATCGACTCACGGAGAGTGAAAAGACTAAAATTACAAGTTTCTGTGTCCTAGTCTAAAAATCACGCAATGCAAAGGAAAACAGTTTTGTTGACTTGGAGGAACTGAGATTTCATTCTGTTCGATAGAAATACCAGGCGTGGTACACTTACCTACGCTTTCATTTAATACCTTTTATTTTGATCTTTCCTCTTCAGTACCTAAACTATATACAGTTAGTGGTTTTGTAGCAGTTTACTATTCATTTCAGACATATTACTAAATGTTATTAGCCTGCTGTTGCTACAGCGTGTGTTTTTGTTTCTTTCATTTCTTTTAGTATTGTGTCCTCAATTTTCATTGTTTTAAAAACAATGAGTATAATTCTTCTTGTTGCAGTTGGATGTAACAAAGACTACAACAGGTCGTTTTCCGATGAAGCTTTCCAGATCAGGGAAGTGCTTGACACACCCAGTTACGGTTAGAAAATATTATATTTTACACTAACCGTATTTCTAAAGCTTGTAGAGTTGGCGGTTAATCTCGTAACAAATGCAAAAACTAATTAATAGCTTTAACTTTAGCGCAGACTGTCCTGTCTATCTCTGGATTTCGGTATCTTGTAAACTACTTTTGAGATACTTTGACTCTGTCATCTGATCGTTCACATTAGGGTTTGACAGTTAGAACATCGATTATAATGTTTAATAGCACGTATGTATTTATGGATTATAAACAACGGACAAAACGTAAATTAATTGACCTTTAAGTCAAGTGTTTTATAAGATTTAATATGCTAAGTTCAGCCGTTGTAATGATAGGAAAAGGATGAAATTTAAATTAATAGGTATTCTAGATTTTGTAATAAAACAAATATATCACTATTTGTGATATGTGAGAAAATTTTATCATTTAAGTTTTATTCTTTTTTTTAATGGACGTAATTTCTGTACGATGATCCTAAAATGTATTGCATTGAATGAGTCATGGTAGTTCAGCCAGCACATGAAGATTTGAATGTGAGCCATTTCTGTGACCTTGAGATGTCCGCTTGTCATCATGTGAACAGAACTAAACTCCTTATTTATAAACTTAATCATATTGATGTATCTAAAAAGATCTCTGACTGGAATCAGGATAAATGGGTTGAGTGTGGCCAAGTAAATCTGAGATTCCAAGATTTGTGCCCCACTTTGGGGTCGTGTGTTTGTTGAGAAAATGATCAACAAATTCCAATATTTGGTTAGAATAGCCAAAGAGCTGCCTTTCTTCTAATGTGTCAGTTAAAAATTTAAAATGGCTAGGCAGATAGTTCTTGTGGGGATTTCTTTAAATATAAAAAACATGCAAAGTAATCAGTGTGATTATACTTGCACAAGCTAATAAATCTTGTGTAAGTAAACTTCTAATGACTTTCTCAGAACTTTCAACTGAAGAGAATTACATACAAAAATATCCTTAAAGACTCGGTTTTTATCATTGGTATTTAGTTTTTATAGACAAGAAGATCAAGTACATATGGCTTCTTCCTACTCAAAGACGTTTAGATTTTGTTTGTTGAAATTTGCTCTAAACTATACGAAGACCTATCTGTGCTAGTCGTTGTAGCTTAGGCTAATTTCTACAACAGAAGACCAGGTATGATCATTATATTATATCTTACCGCTGGAGAGAGGGAGAGGATTGTGTTGTTTACAGAATTCTAACCCGAGACCAACAGAGCTCGAGTTAAGCATTCTAACCATTAAGCCATAGACGCGTAGAACCATTATGTACGTTGTCTTGAAACATGTAGCAGCAATAACTAACTGTATTGTCCAAGCAGTTGCTCAATGCATCCCTAAAATCTCAACATCTTTCCCACAGTATCCCCGCCCTTGATTGAATTCCGCTTTTTCTATGTTTTATAACACGAAAAACTCAGAAATGTGCTTGGGATAAATTTCGTAGATATTCAACGCTTACGAACCGCATTGCATTTCAGCAAGCCCGTACACAGGCTCGGCGAGTTAAACGTCAAAGCCAGAAGGAATCTTAGATTAAATATACCTCCAGCATCTCTTTAACCACCACTTCAAAAGTCATAGGTCAAGATCTGGAAGGTGAGTGGACGTTATACTTCTGCCCGTTTCTTTATCTTAATACCCAATGACTATGAAGTTGTTAATGCTCAGAGCATTGCCAATACTCTTGGTGAATGTTTCTCTCATGTATTTAACTCTTCAAACTAATCCCCTTTATTCTTAGTTGAACATCTGTCTCTTTCCTTTTCGACTGATCATCCTTATAACTACACTGGTGGAATTCACACTTGATCTTCATCGATATGGCAATACATCAGTTGGGCATGATATACATTATGAGATGCTACGTCACCTTTCTCCTACCTCTCTTACTGTTCTCCTGGCTGTATTTAACCGATATGGCAGGAGAAAATCTTTTCTGATGCTTGGCGCCAAGCTATTGTACTCCCTTTTCTTAAACCTGGGAAGAAATCAAAGATTCCCTCGAATTATCGTCCCATTACTTTAACGAATTGTCTCAGTAAGACCTTAGAGAGGATAATTAATGCTTATTTTGTTTAGTTCCTTGAATTAAACAACTTTCTCTCACCCACTTAGTGTGGGTTCTGAAGACAGCACTTCACGATAGACCACTTAATTCGCCTTGAAACATCATGTTGTATCATAAGCTTTCTCTAAATCAAGAAAATAGAAACAAGATGCTGTTACTTCAAAAAGGCTTCTCTGACTGAACATATGGCATCTAGTAAGAACCACACATACGGATTGCATGGCAGTTTGCCATTTTTTATTAAGCATTTTTAATGAACCGCCGATTCCAGGTTCGTGTGGGCTCGAAACTTTCCCATTGTTTTTCCCACAGGAACTTGGAGTCCCTCAGGGCTGTGTTCTGAGTGTCACACTTTTCATTATAAAGATTAATGCCATCAATGAACAGGTACCCCCTACAGTTGCAAATGGTCTTTTAGTCGATGACTTTCACATCTTGTGAACCTCATCAAACATGAGATTTATTCAGCGGCAGCTGCAAACTGCAATCAGTCATATACTTAAGTGGACCACAGCAAATAGTTTTCAACTTTCTCTCCTTAAAACTGTTTGTGTACATTTCTGTCGTCAATGGGGTATTCATCCAGATCCAGAACTTCGTATTGATAAAGATGTACTACTTCCTGTACAATCTATAATGATTCACTCAGCTGTCTATTGGCCCTAGCATCATACCATGTTAGTTACTGCCCTATTCTTATCAATATCCGAAAACAAACTGGCCCATCTATCTCTATCCAGTTTCATTGGATAGGCCAACTTCGGGTGACTGACAGCAGGTTTGAACATAATGTTTCAGTCTTCCTGGCGGGTTTTAATTTTACATATTTTACGTATTTTTACCTTAATTTCCATATACCATTATAGTATACTACATCTTGTTTGGCACAGATAGCTTTGTGTCAATAAACATGAAATACCCTACCTGACAAAGCAACAACAAAAAAATCTATCTGTCAAAGCTTAGACACGAGATTATAGTCCCATTTTCAGGATAATATAACAAGCACTGAAGGTAAATATGGTGTACAGCAAATATATTAAACTGGCAGTGTGATAAATTTGTAAGATTACTGTAGGGAAGAAAAGCTAATTAAAATCTGAAAACTTTTACACTGACTGAGAAACAAACAGTAAATGTATTTGTACAAACTGACCTATAACACATCTAGTATCAGAATCAATATCAACCATATATATAGTGTTTACAAACTTATAAAATTGTAACGTCTACAGTACAGACTAAGCTATCAAATGTATTGAACCAGGTTTTCCAAACCATTACAAACGCTTTGGGGACTACAACCTGTCTGTTCGCATATATCTTGGAATTTCTAGGTTATCTTTGGACAATGTTTGGGATTCTTGTCTGCTTTTTATCATTTTGATACCTCTCCATTGTGTAAGGATTAAGATGGTATATGTCCTTATTTTTTTTACTCTGTGTGTTCAAAATATTTCGGAATTACTTAAAGGGTTACCTGTGTATAATAGTAGCTGATTTGAGCTGTTTGACCTGAGGGAATGCAGTTACTCAACAGTACCCATCGGTAAGTCAAAGCGCATTTATGTGGCAATAGACGCGAAACTTGATCCGCGGATTTATAATGCTAACCATTAATCAACACCTAGCCCCATTGTTTGAGTGTTTTTCTCATCGCAGGCACATGAGGCTATCCCCTGTGTTCACGAAGTGGAATCGAACCTCTAATTTTAGTGTTGTAAATCCGAAGACTTGCTGCTATTTCAGCAGGGGACCGGCCTCATCGTACATGTCTTGTTCGTACGTGAGCTCACGGGCATGTAGCAACCAACCTGTCTTTATATAACTGTAGAAACGTTATGGTAATATTTCTCCATTTCCTGCAGCTGTTTGAGATTTAAACTTTTTAAAAATGATTATTTTTTTCATCACGTGTAGTTTTGTAGCAGTATCTTGGTTATCTAAAGTGTCTTTAAGCGTTTTTCACTAACCAACTATAAAATATTTTTCATTTCAAAGAAAGTGTTTGTGTAGTTGTGTTGAGTAAAACTTTCCTTGTGTATTAAAAAAAAAAGTCTAATTTTGCTCGATCAGTATATTGAAAATTTTCGTATGGTTTTTGTGATAAAGCTGTTCTTTTAATAGCGAATTACCCATTTCATAAACAAGTTCATTTGCAATGAATGTCAGAAACATACACCCAGCTCATGTGGATCGTTGACCGTACTTAAACGCTAGCTATATAATATTTCTTTGGAAGTAGTGGAATATCCATAACACACGAACTGTTTGAATGTGTCATGAAAAAAATTAGAAACCAGTAGCAACACGTTTCGTCACCGATACTGCTTTGTTTTTTTTTCTTTTATACAAAACACACTGAAAATAATGCGATACGAGTATCAACACGTTGGATCACTATTATCTTTGTGTTTATTTCTTTTAATGGTATAAAATGCATTGAAAATAATGGGATACAAATATTTTAATTAAAAAGTGTCGAAACAGAATGTTGTGTAAAATATGTGATGTTTTATGATGACGAGAAAATCACTTGAAGTAAAAATGTATTCTAAAGGCGGCTGGTATCGGTATTAGAACTTTAACTAAAATAAAGTACAGAACTATGTTTCGACCTTCTAAGGTCATCTTGTTAACCTGAAGATGTCCCAAGAAGATCGAATCCTTGTTCTGTACTTTATTTTAATTAGTTGTTATAACCTATACCAGCTGTCTTTAGAATGTAAATGGCATTTTAGGTTATTTGTAATTGTTATTACTAGGGGTAGAAAAATACCGTAAGTGGGACGGACATTCACGGGTAGAATTCATTTTGCAGTATGAATAGGGTAGAGAACTTCGAAAACGTTTTCGTCACGTGCGGTGAACAAAGTGTGTGTTTGTTTTCTTAGAGCAAAGCCACATCGGGCTACCGAGGGAAATCGAACCCTTGATTTTAGCATTGTAAACCCATAGACTTACCGCTGTACTAGCGGGGGCCTGAATAAAGTAAAACATTGTATTACGAAACTAGTGTTCCATATAAAATCATACTGGCGTCTCAGGTAATGTGTTCAGGAAACTAAACATTTCGAAAAACATTAAAATATCACAGTAAATTTTGTTTTCGGTCTTCTCATAAATCAAGAAATCACATGCTGAGAATTTTTTTTGTGTACATCCTTTCAGGGGGACTGCTAAATATCTTACCACCAATCTTAACCATTCAAAACTTGGTTCCAGTAAAAGTTTGGGCCTAGATAACAGTTGAAACCACACACTGCTTACTCTAATAAGGACTTTTTCTTACTGTTGAATCTGAAGGATTTTTCTATCTCATTAAATAACCATTTGTAATATAATGTAAACACTCCTATAAAAAAACTGATTTCATATATTCACATATCTACCCACAAATATAAATATATATCTTGATAAATCTTTCCTTTTGAATTGATTTATAGTTGTATGACTTCATGACGACTATTCGTGCAGTTTTTCTTTCGTGATTAAGGGCTGAACACTAATTCTCTGAAATGTTCGTAAGGTAGTTTCATTTATCATCGGTAGTCATGTGCAAGTTAACATTAACAAAGCTTCTGATCTCAAGTGCATGGTTTTATTAGTCCTCACATGCATATGAGTAGTTTTTACGCTGATATTATTCGTGTAAATGATCAATATAAAATCGATGACAAAATAAACTTTGTCATAATAATAATGGCCGCTGTAAAGACGGTCATAACGTAGCTGTAATGTGTTAAGTCAATAACATGGGTTGTCGTAATCATCTAAAAACCTTAATCACAATGTATTTTATTACCTTTTATGTCTATATACATTTTTTATTGCTGCTTAATAACTCGTATGAAACGAAAAACACCAATATTGCAAGAAGTTATTACAGATTTTAATGATTTTTTGTTGTGGTACTGTTTACGTTAAAACATTAGCTGTAATATCGTATAAAACATTTATTGTATACATATACAGTGGAATCCCTCTAAGCGGCCACCCCTCAAATTCGGTCACCTTTTGCAAGCGGTCATTCAGGCAGTCTTTTTTTGTTTACATAATCCCTAATTATGTACAGTGGAGCCCCACTAATCAGGCCAGTTTGTCTCGGTCACGAAGATGGCTGCTTTAGAGGGATTCCACTGTACTTAATTTTTGTTGTGTGCATTACAGTCCAAGTGTTGTTGAATAATAACAATAATAAAAGTTCACTTGATAATCATTTTGCACTGACTTAGTGTTGACGAATGTTTTCATACTTTAACGTTTATTGTGGATGGTATTTAATGTGTCAAGTAAACCAATGTTTTGGCTATGTATAGAAGACGTTGCATACAGAATAATTAATGCTTTTACGTTACAGAAAGAAAACTCTTCATTGGAATGCTCTCTAAAAAGTGCAACGAGAATGATGTTAGAATTATGTTCTCCCCCTTTGGCTCTATAGAAGAATGTACAGTACTCAGGGACGCCAATGGACAGAGTAAAGGTAAGTTTCGATGTCCCATAGAAGAATGTACTCCACTCGGAGACTCTTCTGTTAACAAGGCAGAGTTTAGGGAAATCTGTCTGAACCTGAAGAGTGACTGGTGAATCTGTCTAGCCCCACGCCTTATAAAGTGCTGTTAAGATTGAAAATGTCAAATATAGTATATTTATATATAGTGGTAATAGTCACTATACCTAATTATTTATTTATCATGTAGGCTTACAATGGTAATTATCAACTTTACTTGCTATTTTAGTAAGTGACATATCATTGATAAACCTCTACTTATTGTGACAGCTAACTGATGAAAAAGATTAGAAGGAATAATTTCTTGGGGTTCAAACTTCTTGATAAGAGGATAATTAGGAGTAGTAATGATTAGTTCCTTATTATTATAGCTAGTTTGATTGGAGAGACAATTAGCAATATTCTTTACATCTTTATTGAACCACTAGTTGGTTGGATATACAATTAGCTATGTTGTCCAGCTCTTTACTGTATCAGCTAGTTGATTGGAGAGACGTAACAATGTTGTGCAGCTCTTTATTTTACCAACTAGTTGATGAGAAAATTTGTGAATGGTAGTCTTTAATGCCTTATGTTCCTAGGTAGTTGGTAAGATTGATAATTAATGGTAATATCTGATTCTTTCTGTGTTAACAAGGTTATTGGTATTTGTCACGTCTTCACTAATATGTACTATTTGTTTACTTGCAGCATTTAATTATATTTTTGTCGATATTACAAGAAGCTTGCCACACGTTATTAGTTTGCTCTTCCGTAGACTATTAATTTCATGAACATGTTTTCTTAAGAGACTGTGTCGAAAATATAGTTCTGTGCAAAAATATTTTTTTAACATTGCATAGAATAAAACCTAAAAATTGGTCGTTGTTAGTAAAATATATTATTTGCACTTTACAAGTGAAATAATTTGCTGAAAGTTAAAATATTACAAAAAAGTTTAACTATAGTTCGGATAATAGGTTACATTTGTTTCCCAATTTTGTAAGTTGATGGTAAATTTTATTATAGATAATAAGAGATCAGATAGAAAAGTTACGATTATTTACGATATGTCTAAAATTTATATTATTCTTTTCTAATGAATGATGCTGAAAAAAATAAAATATTTAATGTGGAAACTTTTTTTCGAGAGTTGAGTAAGGTCATGTATTGGTGATTTTCAACAGTACCATCAGCAAAACTTGTATCTTAAAATACTAATTCAAAAGACTAGAGTTTAGACTACATAAAAAGTGACGAATATTGGATGTGTCACTATTCAAGATTCATGCTTGTAAAAATGTATATGTGGGAAAGTTAAATGACCGTAAACTGTTTCTTTAATTTGAACATTTATTATTGCATAACAAGACTCAGTTTTTCCTGTTGGACAAGGAGATGTATAGTATAAGAATACGTAATAAAGTTTGTTTGATTAATGTTAAGTAGAAACATTTCATTTTGAGCTTAGTTATACCAAAAGTACTTTATTTAAAATATTAAAAGACGTTCACAACCTAGCTAGTTCAACGTCCTGATACAGTTTCTTCTCATAAATGTCTTTGATATCACTACTTCACATGGTGCGAGAGTATGAAGTTTTCTGTTTTTTCTTCTAGACCAAACAACCTTTGTATTAGCTTCTAGTTTCGTGTTTCTAGGTGAATAGTTCAAAGTAGTTGGATAAGTTTCGTGCAGACTCTGGAATATTTGGTTTGTTTACTGATATTGTGAGAGGTTATTTAGGTAGGAAGAATCGTGAAGCTGTTGAGTGTGTGAATCACCTTTACAAGTGATATTGACACTTACGATTTTATAATGGTAAGTAAAACACGTTATCACAAAGTGTGCTGCCAGCAATAATGTTTCAACTTATGTTAAGCTCGTGCTTCGCGTATTAAACTTATTTGACCAGTGAAACATTGTTTATAAAAAAAAATTAAAAACGGTTACAGCCAAGTTTAATTCGTCGATTTCCCACAGTTGAAGCGTATATACTTGTTGCCATAGCAATGAAGAAATGTTGAAAAGTAAAAAGAACGCATAAACAAATGCTATCCAAAATGACACATCGTGTGGCCTGTTAATCGTTTATGTACTAGTGGTGTGTTTCTCGTGAGTTCTAAATTGATCAGTTAGTCTCACACGTGTAGAAAAATCTACAGCCAATGGTTGTCCACATTTTAAGCATAACAAAATGTGACCCAATTTCAGTGGAAATGATTAACTTATGTAATAGTGCATATGACATTTTGTAAAATATCTATGTAATGGAGAAAATGGGTATTTTCGGGTTCAGCGTACAGGAATTAGCATGAACATTGTAAAAATTTCGAGAAAATAAAAGTTCTCGGGCTCATGTGATAAGAATGCATTGTTCCTTTAGTTAAGTGGCCCCCTTCTCGCCATTAGCAATATTTTTACGACGTCTGACAAAATTTAAGTTAGTCGTAAGTCCATAAACTAAACTAAAAATACGTACAAAGTGGTTAATTCAAAGTTCTAGCCTAATACGTATGCACGTGTGTGTGTGTTCGAATATATAATAAAGCTGCAAATAAATAGGTTCATGAATATATTAGAACGTCTATAAATAAATCTTTTTAGTAGACGTTGCATTCCAAACTTTTATTTCTATTTCATTGATACTAAATAGTCATTGTTAGCCATTTGTTTCAATCCTAATTCTGAAACGTTGAGGAAATCACGTGAAGAAAACTCAATACAAGTGCCAATTTTGTGAATATACTGTATTTATTCTGTATTGTTGCCACGGTAGCAGCAGAGATTTTCTTTTAAATTATCTTAAATGGTTGCAGAGAAAATTATTTGGTCACACTTTGTTTCGTTTTTAATTAAGAGGTCAAAGTCAGTTATATTTGAATGCTACCCCTTCAGCGTGTGTAAACCACGTTTTATATCGTTATAATTTGTAGCTGTTAACCGTTTTCCGTAATTAGAGGCTCTATTTTTGGAGGTTGTATAGTCCTCATTGTACAAGTACTACACAAGTTGTTTTTTGGCGCAGTATGTTATAAATGTAGTTGAGTTGTTAGTGAGCAGGAATGATATATTCAGCTGAACAGTAACAACAAAAATAGTTTGAAATACTCAGTTTTATTTAACTTTCAAAGATTAACGTTTGAAGGTAACTAAAGTTAGACTTTTGATGCTATTTTATTACGTTGGTCCAAGACATCAAAATATAACCGTAGCTTACATAAAGTTGTCCCACAATGAGTTAAGGTGAAATACTTTTCCAGTACGTTGAATTAAATGTGTCATCCATTTAAAAGCTTCTCATTGTTTGTCTGTGTATACTTAAGTGTCGGTGAATACCTGGTAAACGTGAATAGGAGTTGGCATTGTTGTTAATCAAAGTATACTTACAGGTAAGTACTCTTACTTCCTCCTGCATGGGTTGGTTGCATTTTATTTTTGATCTGCTTTAGCATCTGTTCTTAGGTTCAAAAATACTACTACTGCAGCATATTCTACACGAACAATTTCAAAATAAAAAGTGTTAGTACAGCCATTAATTGGAATAGAAACTATGTTGCACGACGTCAAATGGATAATTTTGGAACTTCAACTCACTTCTCTTTGTTTAATAGCTGATCTGAAGCCAGAAACGACGCACTATAGGCTTGGTGTCAGACGGACTTGCAGAAGTTTATTAGCCAGACCACGTCTAACAAAAAGCAGACCTGTTTTCTATAATAAACTAAAGTGCCCTGTTTAAACTGCAAACTTGTGATAATTCTCTATGCTTAAAGTATTTTGTAGTGGCTTACAAGAAACTTTTGTTGTGTTGCTTTCAAACATTTTGTTTGGATGATTTTACTTGCTTGGAACGTTTTAATTGTTTTTTCCAAGCCTTCTGTTATAAATCTTTTTTTCATTATATTATACTGATATTTTGTTTTGTATCTTGCATATCCTGGTATTTAGGGCAATCTGCAAGTTTTCACCGAATATACTAGCAATTTTATCCGTTTTAGGACCCAGCATGGCCAGGTGGTTAAGACACTCGACTCTTAATACGAGAGTCGCGGGTTCGAATCCCCGTCACACCAAGCATGCTCGCTATTTCAGCCGTAGGAGAGTTGCAACGTTACGATCAATCTCACTATTCGTTGGTAAAAGAGTAGCCCCAGAGTTGGTGGTGGGTCGTGATGACTAGCTGCCTTCCTTCTAGTCTTACACTACAAAACTAAAGACAGCTAGCGCAGATAGCGCTCGAGTAGCTTTGCGCGAAATTCAAAACAAACAAACAATATCCGTGATACCATCATAATGTGACGGTTAATCGCACAATGAAGGTTAGGGGTAATCTAATAGTTTGCAGTGAACTGTATTGACTAGCTACTTTCCTTCTAGTCTATTGCTTCCAAATTAGAGACGGTTAAGGTTAACGCAGATATCCCTCATATAGATTAGTGCGAAATTCAACAAACAAAATCTGTCATGTTTTTATAGCATTTAAAACCCACATGTTTGATCTAAACTTCGGACACGGAATTCAAATGTTTCATTTGTAATGGCTAAGCATGCACTCAACGGCTGATGAAACTATATGAAAAACATCGTAACTTTAGTGCGCTGTTGTAGGAATTGAGAAGAACATTCACACTCTTTCTTAGTTTATAATGTTTAACGTCAACGTCATAACAGATCTATAACTGATCGAGAAATATTCAAAATCTCGTGAAATTGGTGAAGATAAACGTAAAATAACGCATTTGATTTGCAGTCGAATTGTCTGTGAGTACTTGAGAGACCCCACCAGTGGCACAGCGGCATGTCTGCGGATTAATACGCTTGAATTAGAGTATCGATACCCGTGGTTGGTATAGCACGGATAATTCTTTGTACTTTATTACAAACAAACCATTTGAGAGAGCTCAAAGCTATACTACAATGCATATTTAGTTCTATCGTGTTTTTATGATTGACAATGGGGAGAAAATAATTTTGAGCGTGTGAAAAAAGATATCAGTTTTGAGCACTTAAGAATATTTTGCGCAATTTAAAATAAAACTCTTAATATAATTTATTTAGTGTGTGTAATTTATTACTTTGTGAACTAACTTTTATATTTTTTTTTATCGAAAGAATGTGTGTGTGCGTGCGTACGCGCTCGCTAACATACACACAGATTAACACACATTTTATCGTAGTTGCTTATACTTTTGGCTTAGATTGATACGAAAATAAAATGTTAAACAGAAAAATAATGAAACTTTTTAAATAATACACACGTGCAACGAATTAATCGCTCTTCATGGAAATTCCTCGCGTGCACTAATACAGTGGCGCGGCACTGCGGAGGATATGCGTAGCGCTTACATGTTTTAATCACAATAATTTCCCAACATTCTGCATGCACTGTACCCACTGATTCTTTGTGACTGGATGGATCTTTCGATCCTTTCACAAGGAATAATATTCGTAAAGCGAGATCGTTAAACAGTGTAAAACCAAAAGGGGGGGTGTAACATTTAACGCAGAGCCACACCTTTATTTTGGAGCAACGCTTTTGCCTCGTCAAAGTTAACAGTTAATTCCGAAAGAAAAACCAGTATATGTTATGTTACTTGTCAAAATTAAAAAAACAACAACTGAACGAGTGTGCTAATAGTTCACAGGCTAAATACTCCGTTCACAAAACGTTTAGAGGAAAGGGGGCGCAAATATGGTGGCCTACTTTAGGTGCTAAATTGCCTAGTTAGGGCTTCATTGTATATTGAATTCAACGGCTATTTCCATAAGAAACGTGGTCTAAGTAAGTGGAGTCGCATATTTGTTAAATACTTTGATGTAGATCCAGTGAACACTTATTGCATCTTTTTAAATGTGACTGACCTTGGAAATCACCACCTTAATTTGTTCAGTGAGGGGTATATAGAAAGTCTTTCAAGGTGCGCAGTTTAAGGCTGACCTCCAGTCCTTCTCATAAGCTTATAACAATGGGAACTTGTATCTAGCCTGGTACCTAGTGATGATTATTTTAATAAGCACGTGCTCCAATGTAGGAAGTAGTCTAAGGGGAAACAGGGTGTCTGAAATATTCCCTTATGAATAACTTTTATCCCTTAAAATAAAACTACTCTGTGCAATGTTTTGCAGATATTTTAATTAAAAGTTTTGTCTTTTCATGTTAGTAAATATTGATTTTGAATTATGCATGGAGGTAAATATCTATTTTTAGGTTTTATCAGTGCCAGGTATGGTAATGGTGTTACAATAAAAGTACACCAGATTATAACTTACTTTGAACTGAGGAAACTATATAAATAAAAGTTGTTTTGATTTAACACTTTATGACAGTTTGAGCAAAGATGTATGTATGTGTTTGATGACAAAGTGCTCAAAGTTTCAATTTAACTACCTAATTCATAACTTAAGGAATTTGCACAAAAGATGTATTTCATAATTGTCAACAGAAACATTAAAATGGTTCTTTTAGAAAAAAAAACGTGTTTTACTTGTTTTCAAATATCCTGAATTTCTTTCTTCAGGTTGTGGATTTGTGACTTACGGGTCTCGCCAGTGTGCAATTAATGCCATCAAAGGCATGAATCACTCCCAGACTATGGAAGTAAGTAATATAAAACAAACACATTTTATTAAACATTTCTTTTGGTTAAAATAATAAAAGTCGATTTCTTTACTTCAGGAGTAGTGTCCACTTTCATAACTAGCTTCAATTTCCTGTTAGTATAAACAGAAACTATAACTATAACTCATATTGGTCTCATATTATTTAATGATATGACTGATTATAGCTGTGGAAGCTCTTGGATATTTCTAAAGTAAAAATGCAATATTATGTAGCCTTCCATTGAAATTTGATATAACCATGCAGCATAAGTACTGAAAGTGCAAAACTAGTATTTTAATGCTGTATTTCACTAATATTTTAAGGGTGAAATGATTCTCAAGCCTATACAATTGGCATATTTGTTTTTCACTTCAGTACTTTATTGCTTGTTGCCAGATGATTATTATTTTATAGGATTTTGCATCAAATGCTGGGGCTACAGTTAATGATAACCCACAACAACATATTAAAAGACACTTGTACAAATATAAACAATCTATCAGACAAATTTGTGAATAAAATCATTAACTAGATCTGCTCGTTCCATTAAAAGTTTTATAAAAATTGACCTATGAAAACTCTATGAACTGCAGGTAGTTTGTTTCTTTTTAAAATCAACAAAATGCTGTTCACAATAATGATAGTAAATGTGAGATTTGTCTGTCCATTTACATTGTTTATTTTGCAATTGTTTAAAGGTTTGGGCAACTTAAAGGTGTGCTTGCTTTTAAAGAAGGAAAAACACCAAGCAATAAGTTAACAAAGGATCTATTAACAGATAAATTATAAAGTGTACAAAAGAATTGTCAGTTTTATAAAATTTGTTTCTTTCAGTCACAACGTAATACTGAAATGAATGTAATAATGTTTGATGTAGCAGGAGTAAAGTGTGTACAGGTAGACCTTATGTTTAATGGTTTTTTGTTGGTTTCTTTGTTTGTTTTTAATTTAGGGTGAAGATTGATTTTAATAGTGAATCTGTTTAGAAATAATTACATTTGGAAAGGATTAAACCAAAATATTCAATACGAAACAACTATGTGAAACAGTCATCAAAAAGAACAGTTTAATTAGTAGTATAAAACCTTTGAAAATTAAAAAAATAATAAACTTCAAAGAATGTAAAACATTACTTATAAATAGGCTTAATAAATATTTTACACCAATTGATAAAAAGTTATAAAAATGATCAGCTTTGTTCATAAAATGAAATAAAGTTTATTGTTATGAATGTTTAGATTAACTGTGCATTAGGTCTAGATTATAATCAGTAATCTTGACACGCTTAGTATGAAAACTGAAACATTATCCAAAACTTTCCATGTGTTCTTTTCTGTACTACTGTATCACATTTGATTGGCTTTTTAGATTTAAGAGTTAGTTAACTGGTCTTGAGTCTGTGCAATATCACAAAATATTCTATATACTTATTACAATGTACGGCTTACAAGAAAAAAACCAACAAAAAGTATTTATATGAAGAGAATAGCAAAAGACTGAAAGTATGTGAGTTTCAGAATTAGGAATGGCAGCAGATAATCTCAATAACTTTTTCATAAATACAAAATCTTTCATATCATCATGTTTGAGATCTTTGCTGCCTATATATTAATGCTGTCATTTTTAATTGATTTATAAATGCATTACTGCACATTAGTTCGGGCTTACAGACTTTAAATAAAATGTTTAATCAGTCATTACATCTTTGTTACTTTGTAAAGTACACTGATTGGTCATTTTATATTAACTAGAAAAGTTTTTTTTTTTAATTTGATATAGCTGTTAATTAAGAAGAAAGGAGACAGGTAGTTACGATATCCAAGATTGAATAATTTTTTACATATAGTTGTTAATTAAGCTTTATTGTAATATGACTGTCTCATGCAATTAGACAGATGTGATACATTGGGTGGAAAGGAAAGATAGTATGTTACAGTCATTTTGTTGAGGAAATTACAATGTTTGTGCAAGATCTCATGTTTAGACAAAAAGCAATTTGTTGTATATATAAATTGATGTTATTACACAGTTGGCTTCCATCGAGATTCTTAATTTCTGGTTTAATGATAAGATAAGCTATCCAATAGGAAGATTGATTCATCAGAGGGCTTACTTCAGGTATGGTTGCTATCAAGTGTGGTATATAACCATCTCTATAAAATCTAGAAAAGATGTTTGAAGTGATCAACTTGTTTCATAATTCTAAATGTGGAAGCTGTTGTGAAAACAACAGAATTATGCTTTCTTTTTTGAACAAAAATACAATGCTTGTCCCTTCCTTATTGGCTACAAATGATTGAAAAAATCTTGAAAAATATCTGTTGGTAAGTGCAAGTTGTTTAGAGTTTCTCTTTCCTAACTATAAAATTTGTATCATTACAATGTACGGCTCATGAGAAAAAAAAGCAACAAAGAATATTTATATGAAAGGAATAGTGAAAGATTGAAAGTGTGCTAGTGACTCCTAAAAACATTACCAACACCCTAAGTTTTGTGAGTGCACTTGTACCTTGTTTTATGTGTTCTGCCTGCTTGACCTTTTCAAAGATGATACTCAGATATAGGCATACAGTAAAAATACTGAATTTAAACATGCTTATATTTTTATTTTCTTTAGTTCTACTTTAAGGTAATCCTGTCCACTACTTCTGTGTTATTCCATGTGTATGTCTCTCTAAGAAAAGGCTCATTCTTCTCATCATTCCTTTTTCTGGCCTCTTAAATCCTTCCATCATTTCTCAGTTACTGCTCTAAACAGCTTTCTAGGTTGCCTGTCTTGTAGACCAGCACATTTGCCCTGTACAGATTGTAGAATTGAATACTTTGCTCGAGTTGGTTGAGTTGTTCCACCATAAATAGGATTGCATTTTGTTATAAAGTTCGTATTTTGATTTATTTATTATGCTGTAATAAATCAGACGTTATTACTCCAGATCTCAGTTGTATAAAACATGTTTTTCACAAAAATTCCTTTATTAATACTTTCAGACATTATACTATTTGTGTTTGTATTGATCTTTTAGTATAAACAGTCCTCTGTAATACATATTTTAAATGCAGATTAAAACAGCCATTACACTACAAGACAAACAATACTTTTTGCATAAGAGTTCCAGTGAACTGATATTTTAGTTTTGTAGTTGAGCTATATAGTAGAATAAATACTAGTGTAGATTGTGATTACATCTACAAAACTATAAAGTGAGACCAGTGTAACAAATATTTCAATATTGTTCCTTTCATTGACTGATAAGAAGTAGATACCACTTGTTATTGTAGGGAGGGGTGGAAGTTAGTGTTGTTTTTTTACATTAGTGTGATGAATCTGACTAATATGTCAATAATCTAATTAGTAACAACTAAAGAAATGAAAAATTTATCTGAATCCACAAACAATTAAAACAATTGGTTTATGTCATCAGTGATTTTATAACTAATGTCAGTTTCATCTGTAATATACAGAAATACTGATAAAAATAAGTTGTGCATTTATATATTTCATTCTCTTTATTCATCACTCTTTAGACTTAATAATAATATTGGTGTTGTTTTTAATGATGAACTAAATTATGTTGTGAGTTATTATTCATACATAGGGGATTTTACACCTGTTAAAACATCACAAGCTTAATGTGAACCTTTCCTTTTTAATTTTGTTTAATGCAGAGTATCTTGCTAAACATAATAGACAATATTGGGGTGTTTTTCTGTCACTGTGTTGTATTGTTAAGCATAGTAGTACTTAGTATACAGAGACAGGCTGAGAAATGGCCACCATATTCAGTTTCTTACTCTGTGATACTAACAAATAAGAGCTAAAGTTGAGTTTGTCTTATTTGTGCACCTAAGTGTCATTATTAAAAGTTATTCAACTTGTGAAACTCCCAGTATCATTGAAAAGTGTTCCTTAAGTGGACAACAACCTATGTAATGACCATTTATGACTTTTCATTGCATAAACCTGATGACATGTACTCCATGTCAGTAGAAATAAAGAATAGTCTAAATTAATACTCAAGGAGATCAAGTATTTCTGCATCTGACAGATCTATGTACATATTATTGATGGCTGAGTTTAAAAAATCCAGTTTATAAATTATCAAAACAACGTCAGTGGGCTCAAGCTATTCATTACATCATTTGAATGGCTTCAGCAGCTTCTCTCTTATCTAAGTAATTTCTTCGTGGGTTGGATGAGTGTTTAAGGTTGTTATTTTCTTGGTATAAGAAACCTTTATTTGTGATATGCAAATCACTGCGAATGCCATAATGGATCAGAAACTGATAGTACTTGTCCTTCTCCATTATTTCACCTACTTTGCAAATATCTCATGTTGCACTATCAGAAATATGCCCCCAAACCATCCCATGCTTCATGGTAGGTGCTATGCATTGAGGTATTTTTCTTCTGTCTGACATACAACCTACATTTAAACCAAATATTTCGAACTTGGACTCATCCATCCATAACACACTTTTTCCAATTGTCAACAATTTAATCTTTGTACTTTTTAACAAATTTCAGTCTCTTGACAATATTTGGAGACTGAAATAAAGGTTTTTAGCTGCCATATAACCAAATATTCCATTCTCGGTGAGTCTTCTCAATACTGTAGGTCTGGACACACTTGTGTCATTTGGTACACGGTCACTTATCTTGTGCTTGAGATCAGTGTAGTTTTTCTTTAGTCCCAGAGACCATATAAACGAAGATCTTTAATGTCAGTATCATTGAGTTTAGTTGTTCTTTATACCTCTTTCTTTTCTATTTCCAAATTTATATGTCTTAATTTCATGACCTAGAGTGTATTTGATAGTTTGGGGGAAACATATAAAGCCTGGTAATTCATTGGAGAGTCCCACTGGCATCTTGGGAAGTTTTTTATGCAAACTGTCTGCTTTACTGTCATTTCTCTGTTTTTTAGGCCATGGCATGAGAACAAACTTAACATATGGTTTTAAACACTGTTTTTTTATGTAGGTTTCTCTGTGGAGTACTATTAAATTTAGCATATACCAGAACCATATCCTAAGTTTTTCTTTATAGTTAAGACACTGCATACCACACCATGACAGTTATTTCAGACCCTAAATTTGATCAGCATGCTCATTCAAGCAGAACCCTTATGACATGTTCTGTCTGCAAGTGTATGGGAATTCTAAAGAATGATAAGTATTCTCGTCCTAACTCATTCAGTTGTCAACAGGAATCAGTGAAGCATGACCATAGTATTGAAATTTACATTCTGTAATGACATGGAAGAATTAGCCCATGAAATGGAAAGAATAACAAAATATTCTCATATTCTAACATTTTTGCACAGTACTGTATACGTGTGTATGAATATTGGTTTGTTTTTAGTTTTAAAATTCTGAATTTTCTTCTTGTAGGGTTGTAGCAGTCCTCTGGTGGTAAAATTTGCTGATACTCAAAAAGAAAAGGATCAAAAACGACAACAGCAGATGATGGCTAACTTATGGAATATGACTAATTTTGGAAATATTAGTACTTTAGCACCACAGTACTTATCAGTAAGTGTACAGTGTATTAGTACCATATTTGAAATGAGCAGTTTTAGGTTTTCTTTTTGTTTCATTTGTTAAAAACAGTTTTATAGAAATTCATAAATGATGTGATTAAAAGGTAGGCCTCAGTGAACCACCCACATTCATATTGTCAACAAACAACCTTTTGTGCTTCTTTGTACATTTGTATAAACTGTATTTAAATGTTCTAAGCTGGATTTGACCTTCTAGAGATTATTGGGGTTAAATATCCAAATATTGTTTACAGTGAGGCTAACCTATTACTATATTTTACTCACTTATATATTTGTGTTGTAATTTAATTTTTTTGTTTTATATACAAATAGCATAATCTTAATATTAACATTGGTGATTTCATTTCATTGACAAATATTGTAAACAAAACCTAAGTGACTGGCTTTGAGGTGAATTTATATATTCACATTTACTAGTACACAAATTTATTTTGTTTAATTTGAATCTGTCGTGATTTTGCTAAAGTTAAAAGTGGTTTGTGGTATTAATTAATTAATTGAATAACAATGTAAATGTAAGATAATTTAGTTGAAGATCTTTTATTCAACAGCTTTGAAATGTCAAATTATTTGTTGATAGACTGTGGCCAACAACTGACTTGATTCTGTATTATTTTTTACTTGTTGATTGACTAGTTGATAAAATACTAGAACAAATTGTAATTTGTTTAGATATTAAAAATCACTTCAAAAACGAAGTTTTTACAGTGATTTGAAGAAAATTTAAATCTTATCTCCAGTTATAAATATTTCAATGATTGTTATGTTTTATATTTGACTAAAGTGTAGCTTATTATTTTTGAAGTCTCATACTGGTATAAGTAAGTTTTAATTTAATGAGGCATTCATGTATTATCCAGACCCAAAATTTTCAAAACCTTTATATTAGAGGCAATCTGGTAATAAGAGTAATAAATGGGAAATTAATATTTGGGTTTTTTAAATTATCTAGCATATAATACATGCAGGGTTAAAAAATACCTGATTTTTCTCCAGAATTAAGTTTGCTAACAAAATATAAATAAAATATATACTAATATAATAATTTATCAGTCTTTATTGAGTAGTACAGCTAAGGGCATTTTCAACATATTGTAGTTTCTTTCTTACCACAGATACAACTGAATGTATATCTTTCAAAATCTTTACCATTAATATTATTCTTGTTTAAAACTTTTTATGGTCATGTTGTGAAATAGTTGTTAGTCTGCAGCCTAAATTCAGGAGTTTGAAGTTTGTGTCTCATTGCCACAAATTTGTAACTCTCTCTTTGTGAAAGTAGGTGTGTTGCAAGAGTAATGATCAAATTTAAGTAACCAACAAGTTAGTGGTGAGTGATTTGGCTAGCTGCCTTACCTTTAGTGCACCAATTAAAATTAGTTATGGCAATGTGTAAAAATCTTGTATTTGTTTTAGTATTCAAAACACACACACTACCATTCTGCAAGTTGTGGGAACCAATCACTAAAAATATTAATCATTCACAAAACTCATCTCAAACTTTCATATGCAAATATGCTAATTTGGAGTTTTATTTAAATACTTTAAAAACAGTACTAGAAAATAATTTATGTGAGTAATTAATTTTTTTTTTATTTTTGAATTAATGGAATGTGTATTGAACTAGTAAATGTCTAATTAGCCACATTACCATCATAGGATAATAATAGTAAACATAACATAGTGCATGGATACACCTGTAAGATGGATGCATTTTTATGTGCAATTTTAAGATATGGTTAACAATTTTGAAAATGATCATGTTATAACATGGTTATTAAAATAAATTGCTGAAGGAATGAGTAGAAGTTTATCGCTGCTATGATCATAAGTGTTAAAAGTAGTGTCCTGAAGTGATGCTGTAATGAAAGTGTATAATATGTTAAACACAAGTAATATTAGTTTTAGAATTACATTCATAACAAAAACTAAAAGAGAGAGAGAAAAATGCTCTGTGTTGTATTATATGCCATGAAAATTGATTTCCAAGGAATCCAGATGCCTTTAATTTTAAAAAGTGTCCTGGTCTGGTTATACGGAATTTTTTTTTTTTTTTGTTCTCAATGTTAGCTTCTTCAGCAGGCTGCTCAGACTGGGGCCTTTGGAGGTTTCACCAACCTTCCTCAGCTAGCTGGAGGTGAATGTTACGGTATGTGAGGCTTCTATGTCTTGAATAATTACTGTAAATTGTAAGATGTGCCATGATAAATATAGAATTGTTGGCTTAAACAATGAATGCAAACTTAATATTTGTTGTTTAAGAAATCTTTATTACTTGTTTTGATAGTAGTCTTCATACACACATAATTAACAATTAGAATACAACACAAGTTTAACACTTAAGATTTATTATGTGGTTCATTACATTTCATTACTTTTGTAATCTAAATTTTCTGGCTTAACAAAAATGATGTGGTCAGCATTATTTGCAAGCTTTTTTCCGAAGTAAGTCTTTTATATACTTCAGAGGAAACTTATGGCTGAATGAGATGTTGTCATGGAATTTAGAATTGTTTAATGTTTGTTTGAATGGAAATTTGTTTGATACGAATGTGCTTGGATTAATTATTTTTAGATGTTTTAGAATATTTTTTTTGGCATAAAAAATAATTTGTAATGAGAAGATTAAATTAATTTATTAAGTAACTTAAGCAGGATTCACATATAGTGTTTTTTATGTGTAGAATGTATATCTTCAAAAACAAGTAGCAAACCTATCGTTGTTGATCTTTCCTTATGGGCTGTGTATGATGTAGTAATTACCATCATGTGTATTTCAGAAGGTCCAAGATTTTAACCACAGTATGCTACCAAATACATACATAATCATCTGAGGAAGAACATTATATCCTTGGCAGTTTGTCATGATATTCTTTTAAAATTAGACTTCAAGTCCTGTTGTGTGGTTGAATTCCTGCTTGTTAGCAGTTCTAAGTTAAGGGATGGCTATTTGTCATTTTTGGAGTCTCTTACTTGGTTGTTTAGGTAGTTTTGCATAAGATACTTTTGAAGTTAAAAATATCAAGTAATATATTTTTCATGCTAGAAGAGTAGAATTCTAATATGGTTTGGATAAGTAAGAATGTTTGTAATATTAATAATGGTTTCCAGTGGGATTGAAGACAGATGATGACCATTATTTTCCTCCTGTGTAGGTGTTAGTTCCTTGAATGTTCAGCAGCAGCTAGCAGCTCTTGCAGCAGCACAAGCTTCTGCCAACAACAGTAACACAGGTATGATTGCATATGTTCTTTAACCACATCAATAACATAATTTTTCCTAAATAGAAAGTTGTAAATGTGTTCTTTGTTCATTTTTAGCTTTCTCAAATATCTAATAATTTTTGAAAGTGTCTTCTGTCTTATGTATCTTATGATATTTGTGTTTTCTTTTAATTATTTTTCTCTGAAATTGTACTGTTAACAATTTGATAAACTTTAGTATTCTCCACTTTTTGAATGTTATCCCATGTTTTAGACTAAAAGCATTATTTAATATCTGCTACATGAAACAGCCTGACCTGATGATTTGAATGTTAAAAAACGAGTCTGTCTTGAAAAGTTTGCATTGGTGTAGACAAAAAGAGACCTTAGTACTATTTTAGAGGTTTAGGCCACTGGATCAGACCTTTGCCTGAACCCTTGACCTGATCCAAGACCTTGAGAGCCAACTTGTAAATATAAAGTAAAGCAATTTAGTAATGAAACTTGCTTGAAAAGTTCCAGATGTTGTTGTGGACATTATGGTTCATGTGTAGGGATTAAGCTAAACTATCAGTCCAGGTTAAACAAGGGAAGAAGTTTTTTGAAGATATTCCAATCAATTTGACAAATCAGCTGAATTAGAAATTTGTCAGATGATTACTACATTGATAGCAAAACATAACATGGGCACAGTATTATTGTTATCTTTAAAATGGGTGATCACTATTGTACATAAGAAATCATTAGTTTCAATATTTTGTCATTAATGGAAGAGTAAATCTCAAAGATACAGCATTGAAGCAGATGCAAAAGAGATGATTTCACTTGTGATTTTCAAATTAAAATAATCCATTTCAGTGATGAATAGTAAACATAAGAATGATGGTATAGTGCCCATTATGGTATCACCATAGATTTCATTATGCCATATTTTTCATTAATATTTAATCTTTTGTACTTTAGAAGTTTTGCTGAGTTTCATTCTTTGAGATCTATCAAAATAACACTAAATTACTGGTTTCTGGAATGACCCTATTATGGGCTACCTTGGTCTTGGTACTAATAGATCTTTGGTTGGCTCATGCAGCAGGTGTTAATAATTTATTTCTGAAAATTGCACTTTGTTGAGAGATTAAGCCATTATTTAACAATGTTCTGTTTCTCAGTTTATTATATTAGACTAGGAGTTAATTTTAATAATAATACCATTTGTTAGTGTTTTCTTATGTATTATAATTGACTCCAGTACATCTACAAAAGAACTAAGCAAATTATTGATCCATTCAGTCTCAATTTTTTTTGGGGGGGATTGTGCAATTAATGTAGAGTGTCAGTAATAAAGTAGTATTGTTAATTATGTTGATTTCAACATCAATAAGAAATTGTTACTGTAAAAATTGGAGGACTATTCATATAGATTGAAAGATTATGCATCATTAGCTTGTTATTGTAACTAAAGCACGTAGGTGAGTTTATATAAAAGATAACTAAGAAATCCTATTGTTTTCATACGAGTTTTGATATTTCTTAACAGGCTAGAAGTTCAGTTTCATTAATATTTCCATTTTTCAGTATTAAACTAAATTGGTTTATGAAAGACTGACGTTTTTTATGGCTGAACATGCGACTTAAATTTTTTAATTGAAACATCCTTTGATTTTCATTGTTAATTTGAAAGCAGAATACAACAGTTAAAACTGTTTAATGTTAATCTAAACTAGGGATCTATTCAACAGTATCTTGTTTCTTAATATTGTTATGATAGACTAGGACTTGTATTTAATTATAAATTGTTTCTGAATTTTGCATTGTGTTGGTAGATTAAAATCTATACCTAATGATGTTTTGTTTTTGAGTGTTATACCTTGCTAAACATATTCATTCTTCCTGTTATTAATTCTGTTTACAAGTGTTCTTAAAAGGCAGACTAGGAAAGTTCTGTATCAATATTCTGTTTAAGAATGTTAAATATTCTTCTTGTTAATAATTCTCGAGCATTGGACTTGACAGGTTGACCAGAAGCTCAGTTTTATAAATATCCTCTTTCTCAGTAGCATACTAATTAACAAAGACTATTGGTACAGTTTATAGTTCTTTGTGGCTGAACGTGTGACAACAGTTACAACTTTTAAGGTTAACCTACTTCTCATGATTTCTTAAAATATTAATTATTAACCAGAACTCCTTCTAATCACGAATGTTTTACTATGTACTGCAGTTGTCTTTTGAGACTCTTACAAAAGAACTAAGCAAATTACACAGGCCTATGATGGTGTTTTTTTGTCTTGAAACTTCTACATTTTCTACAGTAATTCTTACATGCTCAGTCTGAAAATAATTGTTTTTCTCCATGTACGAATTGTTCACAAAATGTCACGTACTTTTACATAAATAAATCATTTTCATTGAAATCATGTCACATTTCATTCTGCTTATAATTTTGAGAATTACTAGTTAGATTTCTCTGGACCATTTGTGACTTGAGAGTATTATTGATCATTCTAAAACATAAACAATATAAAATGTTCATTGTGTCATACAAATTAATTGTTTGATCTAAGTAAGAGTTTTTCCTCCTGGTTGTAAAAAAAAATCCTAATATGATAGAAAAAATGAATATTTTAATATTCTGCATAGCTTTTATGAAGCTTAAATTTCATAGGTTTGTGTTATTGATCTGTTTTCTCTGTTCTCTATATTTTGGAATTGGTCTGTTGCTTAGAGCACTCCTTGCTGTCCTTTTCTGTAACTTTTGTATTCATTCAGGCATCAATTCCCTGAGTCTTCAGGGACTGACTGGTCAGGGAGTAACTGCAGGCCTGTCTTTGCCTACTTCAGGGAATAACTCCTCAGGTCAGTTGTTACTCTATTCTTCTCTCTTTCTTTTGTGATTGTTTATATTGTGCAATCTCTGCTTTCTTTCACTGTTTGAGAGAAATTCCTATTCTTTGTACACTCTGACCAGCACCTGTCCTTTCCCTTAATGTGTAAATTCTCCATTATATAATTGTTGTCAGTTTGGCCTGAACAAAATTGCATTCTTGCCTCTTCCAGATCTAAATACCACCAACTTACAAAGCCTTGCCGCGCTAGCTAACATAACCAACAGTCCTGGTAAGTAAAAACACAACTAAATTATGAGGCTTCATTTAGTTGGCATAGTTCATTTTCAGTACTTTAGGTATTTGTTTGTGATGTCCTTCCCAAAAGAACATACAGTATGAAGAAAAGAATTGGAATTCAGAAGAGGGGGGGATTAAACATCAGAATAAGTTTTTTATGAAAAAGTATCTTTTAGAACAACTCAAAAAAATCAGTGGTTTAAAATTATATTAGCTATAAAATCATAAATCTTCGTAAAACTTAGTTGCATATAGATGAACTTGTCTGTTCTTCTGGGTCATGTTATATTTGATATGCATGCATCAATGTGCAATTTGTATTTTTGCAATTTAGTTTACAAACTTGTATTTATAGTACTCTTAATTAGAATTTTAGAATAACATTTTCTACTTGTTTGCTCTTAATGCAAAGTCTCAATGAAGTAATATTGTCAGTTATGTTTAACTTCAGTATTTATAAAAAATTGTAACTGTAAAAATTAGTGAATTATTTGCATGGATTGAAACTGAAACATTTTCAGCATGGTAAAAATTATTTTAACAGATAAAAATATTTAGATGTTTGCTAATGTAATTAACATATTAGGCTGGTTCTTCTAACATATAAAACTATGAAGATGGTGGTTAGCATGTCACTGCAGGGTCAGACTGGTTATTTTAGTAGATAAAATAGTAATTGACTCTCAGTTGTCCCTGGACAGATTATCTGATTTGCAGAATAAACTTTCCAGCAGTTATTGTATATCAGTAAAGCTTTGATCTGCTTTCACAACAATTCCTATTCAATTTCTTCACCATTCTTTTCATTTGTTTCATTATTTTTATCTTTTCCATTTTATTGTTGAATTTTAGTATTCCTTGTTGTGTGTTTACAGACTGAGAACAGTCTCAAAATTTGATTTATGTAACCTGCATTTTGCAACTTAGAAAACAAATATCAAATGGAAGACTTTAAATGATCTTAATAACAATTTTCATACTGTGAGTTATGTGTAACTTTTATTTTGGTAGAAATATGTGTATGTGTCAGTTGTTTGTTTGTTTTTCTTATTTTTTATGCAAATTCTGTTTTTGGTGTTATGCCTCACTTTCATTGTACCTGATAATTGAGAGTCAACTGTATAGTTATTATTACTAACATTACTCTAGTGTTGTGCTGGGTTTTCTAGCAAATAAAACTGGGATAGTTACAAAAATTACTAACACATTGCTAGAGGGTTAGGCATGGTATTCTTAGAGATAAATTGCTACTCATCAGTCATTGTTTGTTGAAAATTTGAAATAATACTGTAAAATTAAATGTGTTTTTCAAAGAAGATAATGTTGTATTTTCCATTAGTATTATGTGTTATTGTGTAAATAGTGTTTGCATAGATTAAACTCTAAATTAAATTTTTATCATATGTAATGTATTGCCACTATAAAACTAGTGTTGCAAGAATAAATAAAACATGATATTGAATACTGATCTTCATATTAACATAAAATTGAAATTTGAATGTTAATATGTACATATAAAAGATTGTGAATTAATTTAATATATGGGTTACTGTGTTTAATAACCTGCTTAATAAATTATCAGCTTTATAGGATGTTTAAAACCTGAATATTTTCATAGAACTTGAATGTCTTATGAAAAAAGATGTGATATGTATTATTCTTCATAATGTTTCCCAGGTTTCATATAAAGATCTAGGTAAATTTTATGATATTGTGAAAAATTGTTTGTAATTAAAGTGTAAATATTTTAAACTACTACATTTGATAGTATTAAATAGTTTTTTTTTAAATATTAAGACACATTAATTTAGTGTGTCATGTCTCAACTGAATTTCACAACATTATTTACACATTAACAAAACATGTAAAATATATCCTTTACATTCTATAGATGTTATAGAACAAATGAATGAAAAAGTTTCACTGTCAGATTGCTCATTGCATGTTAAATGTGTTAGATTCTTAGGGCATTTTGCCGGAATACTTATTTTTCATTAAATATTTAATTATGTGTAAAGAGAACAATTACATTCTGAAAAAAGAAACTACACTTTTGAATGTAATTGTAAATTTTTTTCTGTCTTGTTAAAGATAAGTTGTGTAGTTCTTTTAGTAATTTGCATGAAATAAGTATCACAAATCAGGTTTATTTATATATACACATAATGTTTTCTTTACTGTAATATTGATAACTAGAAGTAATTGTTTTCATTTTCATTTTGTAGCTGGACTTAACTCTATGATGGTACAGAACCTGGCAGCATTAGCAGCAGCTGGTGGAGGAAGTAACTCAACAGCGATTCCTGGACTGTCAGCAGCAGGTGAGAGTTACACTGAGACCTTAAATATAACTACACATTAATTTTTGTAAGTTCCATTGAGTTAACGAGGCCAAAGTCACAGTAAGTAATGTTCATGAAATGTAAACAGAATGATTAAAAAAAAAAAAAATGTAAAATGAAGAAAGTTGTTTACCTTGCCAAATGTCAAATGTAGTATATTGCTAAAACATTTAAGGTTTTAAAACACAAACTTGTAGATTTTAATATTTTGAATGCCATTCTATAATCACTAAAATAGAATTTATGTAAAGAACTGAAAAGTGATATTGATAAAAGAATTAAACTTGTAATTCACAATGCTTTCTAGACTCTGTACCCATTTACTGTATTATATTTTAAACATTATTAATTTAGGCTTTCACTTTGTTAGTTGGTAAAGACAGGTTTTGACAAGTCTTTTGAGTCCTTTCATGATTTAAAAAAAATTAAATGTAAAAATCAAGTAGTGCCATCAAGGATTTTAATATTAGACAGTGATTGTTTTTTTTCCACTTCAGCCATATATTGTGAAAAGGAAGTCTTTCTGAAATGTAAAAAGAAAAATATTGTTTGAAAATATATGTTTATATACAAGTTGGTTTCAAAAGAAAAAATTTCATGTTTAAAAACTGTTACAAAAATGCATTACGTTGTCAGTAGAAAATGTAACATTCTCTGTAAAGGTCTATAAATCTTACTTTCCTTCAAAGTAAATTTTATATATTTAAATGTTGTCAGACAGCATTTACATTAGTATCTTTTAATTCTGAAGTATTAAAGAAAAAACTTCTTCCTATACTGTAAGCTCTTATTATTAAAATAAAAACTATGAGAAGGGGAGAAAAAGCCACTTGGTTGTGCTGCCCATCAATAAATATATTAAGTATTGCTGTTATCTTAATGATACCTACAGCTCCTGTAAAATGATATAGCTTACCAGAATTTAGTAATTTTTGAAGGAAAGTAATTGTCAATCTCTGATTATTTGCTTCATTTATAGCCACAAACGTTGAATGTTTTAATAATTTCTATATAAGTGCAAATTTTCAGTAGAAGGTTTCCCCTGGCTGTATTGAGTTAGTTCCAAAGAATATATCAATCTAATAGTGATGTTGTTTGTTGCCTGACAAGTCTGAAGACAAACCATTATGGTGTTAGTGAATAAACACTTGTCATTTTAATTCTTCTCAACTTCCAATGTAAATTTTTTAAGTTCAGTTTTTGAATGCATGTACCTGTATAGTTTGTTTAAAAAACTTGTATACATTGAAAATCCGTAGAATATCATGCTTTGTTGCTATTTGAACTATAGTTTCTTTTCACTTTATTTTTTCTTCCAACTTGTGATATTTTTTTACGTTTAATGTTTTAACAGGTGTAATTATTAAGATATGATTTGTTTGATGCTTGCTAAGATACAAAATTAAGATTTTTAATTGATTTAATTGTTTTTATACTTTCATCATAAATACATATTGAAAAGAAAAGTTTGTGCTTTTATTCTAGGGTAAACATTATTTTCATGTAAAATAAATGTAATGAATTGTATTCTGCTCAGTCTTTAGACAGTAATAATGTATATAAGATTAAATTGAACCTATAGAATTGGTTTAATTGAGGACGGTTGTTTTAATTTAGTACATTTTATCCTGTGTATGGCATGGCACAATCCCTTATCATCTGATTTACCTGACTAACTCTTGCCTTTTTCTCCTTCCTTTGGTTGGGTTGGTTGACTCTTCATTGTTTCCCTCTGGGACACAGCTGTCCTTGGTAGAGCTGTCAGAGCAGGTGAGAAAAGTGCATTTGTATGTCTCAGTTTTGTTCCTATCTCAGCTACTTCATCTTTCAACAACTACAGGTTCTTGTGGGATGTGTTCCAGGTCATTTTTCTTTCTCCATGTTTTGGTGTACTGTTTTGTTTTGTAGACATGTGAAAATTGTCAAGTCTTACTGTGCTTTTTAACTTCTAGCACTGCTAGATTTGTTCTTAATATGGCATTCTATCATCACCATAATTTATTCTAAATATTCAGTGCACTAGTTGTTACCAATGTCCATTCTTACTTGGTTGTTGTCCAGTTTGTTTGTTACAGTGTTCATTTGTCAGAAATGTAAATTTTAGAAACATTAAACAAATTATGGTCTGCATTATTGTATTTTTACTAACTATTAATAGATTTTTATGGGGGTCATTTGTGTTTAAAACCTAGATATTTGTAGATAAGTTAAACAGTTGTATATATTTTCCCCTAGAATGTATCAGTTAAATTGTGTTTTCAAAGATGTAAGCTATCAGAATTCCATTTTTTTTCAGTGTTTTATCTCTTACACTGTTAAATATATTTTAATGAAGTTTTGACATGTGGGTGATAAGGTTACTTTTGTCCTTTTCAAATAGAAAATGTTTGTCTTGTTAAGAAAAGGTATTAGTGGTTCTGTTGAATTATTTTTAAACTTTTCATACCTATTTAATTGTACTTTATTTTTAGTTGTAAAATAAGATAGTAAAAGGCAATTTATTATACTGCTTGGCTTCTAGTACATTTTGTTCATTCTTATATTTTTCAACTCAGGTAATATATCAGGGAACATGTCCAGTGCCAATTCCTCTCTCAGTGGTATGAACTCTATGAGTCCTGTGTCCAGTATGGCATTAGGAATGACTACGAATTCCCTCTCCAGTATGGGTACTTTGACTGGCATGAATGGGTAAGGTGCACAGTGCAGAATATATTAGATATAAACTGGTGGATTTTTCATTGTCTTGATGAGACTGTACATGTTAAGTAATAAAATTGAGTGTTAGGGATCACTGAAGTTGTTTCACACTATTGGTGATGCAATTAAAATAAGGTTAATTCCAGTTTTGTAATACATGTATACTAGCATAAACCTGCAAAATATTTGTGGTAGGATTAGTATCTGTATTGCAACAATAATTGTTTTAATATGGGACTTCTAGAATAATATGTTAAAATTCTAACACCAGCAACTATAACACCAAAATATACAAGTTCACTTGTCTTAGGCTTAAATCTTTATTAAATACAGCCTATGTTTAATGTAGAAGTAAATTAACACTAACTTGTGTATGTGTTTTGGCTAAGTTTAGTTAGGGTTAAACTTTACAGTACTTAATGCTATCAGTAAGTAAACTTGTGTTACTTTATGAACTAACATTAGAATATTTTAAGACTAAACTTTGAATATGTTCTACTAAGATATACTTACATTTATTGAAATGAAGTACATGCACATTTGGAGAGTAAGGTGTACACACACACACACATGCAGGACAGACAAGAACTGACTATTGTTATAAAAGATGTAGGTAATATGTTTAATCCTCCACTGATATGTACCACAAAGTAACAACTCCAGTTGTGAACTATTTGAAAACAAAATGGTTTGTTCATTGAAAATGCAACTGTTTGTGAGTTAGAAATATGAATGAGAAAAATGTGTCGAATAGCTTGGGTATATTTACTGGTGTGATGGGATTAACTGTGAAGGGGTTAACATAATCTGTCTTTTCTCACACATTATTACATTATTATTATAAATGATAAAAGTAATAAAAAAGGTGTGAATAGTAGTGTCTGAATCTAGTGTGTGTCAACTTGAAATTCAAGAACTTTTCTTAGAACTAGTTAAGTTTTGTTTACAGAGAAGTGTTGGCTGTTTGGAAATCATATTTACAGGATTGTTGATTTTTTTAAACTTTATTGCATATGTGTTCTTGGTTTTATATAAGCCTTACTAGTTCACAAACTAAGTACTTATGATGTAGAATTTGTAATGAAGATAATTCTACTAATCTAAACATGATAAACAAATATAAATAATAATTATGTATTTCAATATATCTCTTAGTATATAAAATAAAAAGCAGACATGTGTGACAACATCCTTGGTTGTTTTTTTGTACTATTCCAAAATTAAAAAACTTGTGAGAATGACAGCATATGTTACTTTATAAATCTATTAACATATAAGTAAGAAACAAGCATAACTGATAGCTTAGGCAATCCTGCATAACTCACAAGCAGACAAATATACTGTGTTAAGTATAAAACATGCATGGTTATGCATATTGGATGTAACAAAACTATTGAGGCATTTCCATCGTTGATTTTTTTTCAGTCTTGGAAGTACAAATGGTCCTAACTTGGATGTTCTTGCCCAAGCCTACTCAGGAATGCAGCAATACCCATGTAAGTCTGAAAACCCATGTGTGTGAAACTTCCCTCAATAGAAATTTACATGAATCAAGTTTTTCATTGTTTGAATCAATTATCTCTTCAGACTCATATACCTCATGTTATATGAGGTTATATCTTTCAGACAACTCTTGATAATTGCATAGTTGTTCTTGTATAAGTAAATTATGTTATACAAATTTATAAACTACACAAGTGTATAAAATGTTAATGATAAATATTTCCTTAAAATTCATAAAAGAAATTAATTTTATATACAAGTTTTTATTTTGTGAGCATGTAATATAGGTTAATCAGTTTAGGTCTTTTTCATATTAATTCGTAAATTGATGACAGGAAGGCTTTTATATTTTTGGAGGGAATACTTCACAGTTGACAGGGAGGAAAAACAAGTTAAAGTTCTGTCATATGCTCTTATGTTTTATATTTAATATCCCTCTCCTGTTAGGTGTTGTTTATCTGGTAATTAATTTAATACTTAATAACTGAAGCCATAGTTTTACAGTTGCATGTAGTAATCACGATTTACAAGTAATGATCATAGATTATTGTTATAATGCTCATTTATAGGATTCTCTGTAGTGCTCAAGTAATCTTGACATGATTCATTATTTTGTGTTTTGATAACTGAATAGAGTTGTGTAAAATCATGGTCCATGACAAAGTATATTTTTATATGTGTATTGTATCATAATTAGCAAGCTCATTGTGTGATATTTCATTACAGCTGCTTTACCAGGAACCTATACTCAAGTTGGATTACAACAATCTCAAAGCCCTGCTGGAAAACAAGTGGAAGGTATTGGATAGAAAACATTAATTACTGTAAATGCAGTGCTAACTTTTTACCAAAAACGTATATATTGTAATAAGAAAATGCATTTGTATCAGAATTGAATTATTTGTTTTGATGATAAACATCTTTCATAAGTGTAATATTTATTCAGGTGTATTTTTACATAACTATTTTAAGTTACACTTTATTTTTCATTAAACTTACTAAAATATCTTTTTTGTTTTTGTTTTTTTTATCCTTTTATTCAGGCCCAGAAGGTGCCAATTTGTTTATCTACCATCTTCCTCAGGAATTCACAGACAGTGACCTGGCCCAAACTTTTCTTCCTTTTGGGACTGTGATTTCTGCTAAAGTCTTCATTGACAAACAGACTAATCTTAGCAAATGCTTTGGTATGTCAGATCTTTCAGTCATCATTTTGTATTAATTGCAAATGAACTTTATATATGTATATATAAAAAGCCACAAGATAAAAAGTTTTAATCTTGGATACTGTTCTAAATAATAGATTTGAAACTCATTTAAAGCTCAGAAGTCACCATATGGTGGCATCTGTTTTCCTCCAAACAGAGCTGTGACATATTTCAGGCTGCTGTTCTTAGTTGATCATATTGTAGCAGTATGGTGTCAGTCTTATCATGCATTTCCACATTGTTAATTTTAAGAGAGTGGTGTGTTTGACATCTTGACTAGTGCTGCATTCCCAATGAAATTCTCCAACAGCAACTGCTGTTTAAATTTCTCTGTACTAGTATGTATCTCATCAGGGCCCAGTCATGTTTGTTGCTTTTCTTTATGAACTTTCAGTGCTGTTTCATGATTCTTTTCATTTGTTATATGTTTGTCAATAGAATATTAATGCTACACTAGTGTTAGTACTATTGTTTAGTAATGCTTTAAAAGAGCAATTCCAATATTCAATGACAACCATTTAGATGCTGTTTCTAAAGGCAGGGGTTGGATTATGGCATGATTAATGCTGATTGTTTACAATTCCCATTACACAAGATTTTGGATCAGCACCATCTGGTGATAATTATTTTTCAGTGGTATTGTCTTTCCCATCATGTTATTACTTTATTAGTTTAATATATTTTTCTACTGATTAGTTACAGATGATAGAATAGGTCAACTAACTTGTATACAAGGATTATTAAATTGTTGTACCACCAAATCAGTGATCAACTTATAATGCTAGAATCACGTTTGTTTTTCATTTTTCCTAAGAAAGGTAGTAATATTAGATGCTTGGGTCTCAGTCTTACTTGATGTAATAGTCTTATTCATACACTGAACCTGGAAATATCTTTCATGAAGTTTAGGTTTACATACTGAAAAATAGTAGAACTAAATGCAAAGTATATTAAGCTTAAGTAGCTCAAAACTTAAGCTACTGTTTGTTAATTTTTTATGTAACAGATTGAAAGTAAACTTTGGAAACATATTCCCAGGGTTTATGCCCAGTTTTCATTCAGTACGAGAATTTAATCAACATACAATTTTCTTTTTTACGCTTTAGGATTTGTCAGTTATGACAACCCTGTAAGTGCCCAGGCTGCCATCCAGGCCATGAATGGGTTTCAGATTGGCACAAAGCGACTCAAAGTTCAGTTGAAGCGTTCAAAAGATGCCAGCAAACCTTACTGATGGCTATCCACTGCCTTGACTTAGATATCCACCCGTTCTTCAAAAGGTATGTATTTGTTACATCTAGTCTAGTCAACAGACATACGTAAATGCTCAGTGTCTTTACCGTGTAGACATTAAAATACACCTTTATTGTGTACTACTCCCATTGTAATGTCTCCTCCTCAGAATTTTTACAAATAACTTAAATAGCAATATCATTTTGTATTTTTATCCAGTGCATAACATGCAGCTAAATTCTTAGGTCTTAACACAACAAAAAGCTTATAGCAAAATACTACTAAATACATTTAATCTTACACACAATTTTAAACCCAGTTGTATAATACAATAAGATCTGATGTTAAAATCAGTTATATCTCTAATTCTAGGTTTGTGGTCAGGTTTAAAATGTAACATTCAGACCATATGCAAGTTATAAATGTTTTATACTTAGCTATGTTCAAGAAAAAAAGGACATCTGCACTTGCTCTAAATATTGGGTTTCTTTATGTGTAACAAATCATTGATAAACTGTTTTTGCATTACTTGAGTTAAATATAATTATAAGCTATAATTAAGCATTCTATTACAACAACTAAATGTTGACATTCTTAGCCTTAGTTATAGTTTAGTTTAGCAGCAAATTGATATTGAGTTTGTTTTTTTGGTGATTGTGCATGGCTAGGGATGTATTTTACAGATCTGAAGAATGACAGTTTGACATACAGTCTCTTTCCTTTTGTATGTTTACACATATTTATAGCCATCTTTGAGATTTTGATTTAATAACTCTTTTGTTTATATTATAATATTTTATTATAATAATTGGCCAACCATTTTTAAAAATTTTCACCTGTTTAAATCTAATGGATATTGTATTATGAACATTGGCTGTTGGTAGGAAACCCTACCAGAGATATGTTCATAATAATCTTAATGAATGTCTGGTTTTGTTGGATCAACAGAAAATTTTAGGATATAACAAAAATCTTCTTGACCTTTGGCATTGGCTGCTTTTTTAGATTTCATTTATTCTTTGATTTTTTTCTTGCTTGGCCTCTTCATTTTGCTTTTTATATTCCTCCCTGCTCTCACCCATATCTCATGATCGTTATTTTGATCCACATGTCACTTTGTATATTATTTCAAAAAACAGAAATGTGTTGCGTCATGGTATAATCTACAAGAAATGCTGTAGCACACTGCAGGTAGTACATCAACTGATTTTATGTGGAATAAACTGTAACAGACATTATTTATGTGACTAGCAGCATAGAAATGTGGCATCATTTTTTGAACTGCTTCAGTAAGCAATCAGCCTCCTTCTAAATCCTGATTTACATCACTATAATGGAAACTGGTTTAACAAGAACACCAGCCCAGATCTTGATGATGTTTTTTCTGATAGTTGTTTCTTTGAGACTGAGCCTTAATTCATTGATACCACTAAGTGCAATTGAGTTGTATACATACATCATAACTTCTGTGACCATTTTGAAGAAATTTCTTTCCTGTGAATATCTTTGGCATACCCGCAAACACCTCCCCCATAACTCTGGTAAACCACTTAATTTTCACAATGTCCTTTGGACAACATGACCTTTATTAACTATTGTTGAGAAGAGTGTATTGTTTGATTTTAAAAACACAAGAAAAAGCTGAGGATTTTGATGTTTTTATGTCTTGTTTATTTCTAAAAAGTGCAATTAATGTTAAATTGACAATTTTACATATTTATTTAACTGATTTCTTATGCTTTATTTTCCTGGAAATATTTGTTGCATTGAAAGAAAAATGAGCCCAAACCATACTGTATGTTAGTTACAAAGTTTTTTTAAGGAAACAAACAGGCAATGTCATGTAAGACTTTGTAACAACACAACAGTGACCTTGGCCAGTTATATTCAATATTCTCATTCTAACCAGCTTGATTTATCCATCAAGTACAGCCTTTAGTAAAACAAGAAGCATTGAAACTCTTGCACAATACTACTATAGCGTATTATGTACACAATATCTGAGAACTGCATACGTACACACGTGTACCACTGATATGTGTTCTTTGTATTTACCTGGAGAAAGGCAAAGCTAGCTTTATTTTATTTATTGCTTTGTTTTGTACTGATCAAAATTTTCATAACTTTGTTTACATTTATAATTATAATGTTCTGTTTAATTCATGGATTTCCCCAAGTTTCTCACAGTAGCTAGGTTTTCTGTATTGCCTAGACCTAGTTGTCATGTCTATCTAACATAAACATTAATAGTTTGATTTTGCAAATTTGGTTGTTTTTCTTAGCAAAAGTTTATTGTTAAGAATTTGAGACATTCATGCTAGTTTTATTGTCCTAAGCACCTATACTAGATATTAATCTCACTAAACATCTAGTGAATCTATGGAATTATTTCCATTTTGAGATGAAATTTCAGCATTAAAGTTTTATAAATCACAAGTTGGATGAAACATGTTTCAACATCTGTGAAGCCTAATAACTCATCATCTGAAGCAGCATAGACAGGTTAATTTTTAAACCTCATCATAGTTACACACCACCTTAAAGTTGTGCCTGAAGCTTAACATTTCTGTAGAGAGGTGCATTCTTTATGCCTAACCCAATCTGCAAGTCTGTGTGTATGTGAGATGAGGTGACAGCAACCATGTCTCACTGGTTACTTACCAAGCATCATCTTTACTCAGACATGTGTTTTAGTACTAGCTGTTGCAATTGATTTCTTCTTATTAAATACTTTTATAATAACAGTATACTGTGCCATCAGAGTGGCACCATCTGGTGCCAGTTTCAGGAAAGGACATGTTTTCATGTGAAAGGTTATATTATTGGCATATCAATATGTAGGTGACACTAAGAGATCTTCACTGGATTTCTCAGCCAGTGTTTTAATAATTTTCTGTCAAGTTTAGACTCGTTACATTGAATTCCATGCTTTATCTGATCTGAAGGTTTCACAATTCCTTCATTGCTTCTCAATGTAACTTTTTGAACACTTGCATGCATGTATTATAGCAGTCAGTGTAATATTTTTCATCCGCAACATATATGTAACTCACTGCACCTGTTAATCTTACCCTTTCTGTATATGGTCTGTCATCACATCATTCATTCACTGCTTGTGTTGAGAAGTACTTCTATGAACTCCATTATCTTGTGAGGAATGAGGTGAGATATATGGCTTTCATAAGTCTGTATTTTTTCTGCCCTTTTCAAAGAAGCAGCCTTCTCCACATATGTTACTGCATTTTTGCAGATTAAATGCAAAAATGGTCCATGGATTAAACTTCGCGTATCTTTTCAAATGACTTTTGAATTTGTATGTGGAAACAACTTTTATGAAATTGTGCATCAGTTGGTCATTTACATCTAATTGATTCAAAGTTGAGTTTGCTTTTCAATCTTTATGGTTGTTGCTGCACTTGATATTAGTTTATAATGTCCATCACCTGACAGCTGTAAGGTTCTCATGTACCAACAGAATTGAACTTCCATTCAAATTAATAGTTTTCTGCCATCTGAACTTTTTTATGCATCTGTTCAATCTGTTCTTTGTTATATTAAAAGAGTACTATTTTTAACGTGTGACATATTCAAACTGCTAAAGATGACAGAGTATCATCCGGTAGATAATATTAGAGAAAAATCATATTCCTCTGTGAGGCCTGCAGCTAAACATTCACATTTAAAACCACAGTTAAGTACTGCACTATTACAGCCAAATTAATGCTCTAAACCAAAATTAAATATTGCACTCTTCCAGCCAAATTAATATGCTAAACTACATTTAAGTGTTTCACTACTGCAGCCAAACATTGATATTCTGAACCGCATTTAAATGTTCCATTACTTCATCCAAGTGCTAACATTTGTATTTGAAATGGACCTGCCAGTTAAGTTATTTAGTTTGCAATCTTTGAGTCATGGGAATGAAATCTGATAGTGTACATGTTTAGTTATTTTTGAAACATTATTAAGTGATGAGAATAGATGATGGCTGACTAGTCAGAAGTTGAAATTAAAGACAATTGTAAATACTAGTTTTTAAGTAAGAACTAAACACTTTACTCAGTAAATGCACTTAGGGAAATAAAGATAAATCATCTGAAAATAGCTTATTTGCATGTTTTTATTACATGATGGTGTTCTTTAAGTGATGCAGAAGCCATTCTTCCATGCTTGATATTCCAGAAGTGTCCAACTTGTTACTTAAAGATATTTACATAATATTGTTTATTAAAACCTTTGACCTAGAATATAGTTAAGCCTGAATATAGCATTTTTTGTAAAGTTATTAAATTACACATTATATAGTTTCTGTACTTGAGGTTTCACCAGTTTGAAAATGTATGTGGATTTGATCCATTCTGTCAACTGTCAGAAGCAACCAGGAATTACATTATTGTTTTAATGATTGACCATTTTTTGAAAAAGGTTTTCATCTTTGTTCTCCTATTAATATTTCTTTGTAAGCTCAAATAATGAATGCATGCACTCTTCATTGCTTGTAACTTCTTAGACAGTTTGACCTGTTCTTAGTGATAACCATTAAATGTTTTTGTTGTCAAAGATGATTTACACTGCAAAAAAGTTGGAAGCATGCAGATTGCAGTACTACTGATTTTATTCGCATGTGGAATGTGTAACAGTTTTATTTTTAATATAACTGATTTCTTGCTCAAGGTGCTTGACAAAAATGCAATAATTTCAGATTTTCTTTTGCCGTATTTTTTAGGTCTTACTTATAATCACTGGCTTTACTTATATGAACATTACATGTCTTGTAGAGATATTTAGAAATTGAACTTGATAGAATGTTTTGTTACACAACATGCCTTTGTGCAGTTCTAAGGCCTAAAGTTAAAGAAATTATAATATTTAGTTTACTATACTACTTGAGTCACAATAACATCTCTGTGCAACTGATAAATATACTAAGGAGTATAATGTAAAAATATTTATTGTACCTGACAAGACATACCTTCTTTATCTTCAATAAAATTATTTTTAAAACAACTTTGTTGTGAATTTTTTTACCATTTATATACTACACTTTTTTAGATAGAGTGAATGAAATTGTATAAATCTTACAAAGCAGACCATTCTGTAAAAAACTGAATCAAAATGGTTTGTTGAGAAAGTATGGAATTTTTCTACATTTTGTGAGGACATTTTATATTCTTAACATTCTCTTTTTAAATACATTTGTCTAAACTTGTAGATCTGTTTATTTGTTGGTAAAAAGAGACCTAGATAACTTACAAGCCTCATAAAAGAAATATCACCATTGTTGCAGTTAATCCAACTAATTACTGCTGTGGTCCTATAGTTTCCATAGAAAGTGAGGTTATTTAACCCTTTTGGCACTGTTAGTGACCACAGTGGACCTGAAGGCTCAGTGAGGCAGGCAATCTTTGTTGACAAGATGTAAACAACATACCCTCATGGCTAATTATCATAATCACAAAGGCCTGTAGACCCACTTGAGGCTAGAACCACGTGTATTCATTGTTTACTTGGGATTCCAAGCAGGTATTTAAACTGGAGGTCATGTGATTTCTTTGTTTTCTAGCCTTTGTAGATCATACTGTTCATTATTTTAGAAGACGCCTTCCTTGCATATTCTGTTGATACCTGCAATGTTGTTACAATGCCGAAAAGAAAAGCATATACTACTAAAAAAGTAATCGATATTATTTTTAACGATGAAGAGAGTGGCAAAGAGTTTGAGCCAGATGATAATGAAAGCTTACTTGTGACAGAAGAGTGATAATGAAAATATTCATGGCCTGGAATCTGCCCCCGCTTTAGGTAAGCACATGGTGTAATTGGGGTCATATAACTTATTGCATAAACTGACTGACCAAGGTTAATTCTTGTTAATGGATATATAATATATTGTGCAGACTGCAAAAACAATTGTGAAAATCCAGTATCTCCAAGACTATTCAGAGAACAGATTATTCAAAATTTGCTGGAGGGATATGTCAGCAAAGCCAAACAAAAAGGAAGACCAAGTACTGATAAAGGTCAGCACATGGTGGAAAGACATAGTATTGGACAATATGAGGACAAAAAGCACAAACCTGATTGTACTGTTTGCAGTGATAGATGCACAGCTAGATGGAAAAGAAAGCAGACTAATTATTTCTACACACAGTGCAATCTCCCCACGTGCTTTTTACCATGCCATGAGATATATCATAACCACAAAGACTATTGATGGGCTGCTGCACAAATTTTATACAATTTATAATGAATTATTGTGCTTTACATGGCACTTCTTTGTTGTGTATCAGAGTGTCTTCCTTTATTCCTGTTATTTTTATGTAGTAAATTTAACATGTATATTATTGGGTATAATCACTGAACATTATGGGGACTTTTGTTGAGTAATTTCTGAGATATCGTGTTTTTAGTCCTGATACCATAATTAGTTAAAGTATCAAATATATATATTCAGTGCCATGCCAAACATTAAAACGTTGTCATTACAAAATGACCCTGTCTTGGCTGTATTTTCATAGACTGTCTTGTGATATAGTCATGTTTCATTTCATTTATTGTACATTGTGTGTGTGTAGGTTATTACTATTTAGAAATGTGTTAATAGTTATTTTTCTTAAAATATATCATAGTAAATAAAGAAGTAAAGCAAAAAGTTATCACTTTTAGCTACAACCATTGTACTCATTTGCTGTTTGGCACAAGCTGCAAAGCCTTTTAAAATTTCGTACATACAGGATATGAAATGAAATAATTATTTTAAGATTTTATATATACAGTTGAATAAACAAATATTAATTAATTACTATGTTGATACCACAGAAATCCATTATAATTTATCAAACTAAAACTGAGCTGTAAGTTGGTCTGAAAAATAAAATTTCGAAAAGACTAAAGACACAATCTGCCTGCTTTAAATCTTTGTTGAAAAGAATGAGGTGGCCTCTTAACACAGTAAAATGGCTTAGGACACCACTAGGGAATGCATTCTAAGCTTTAGATTGGTTATTGGTGTTGTATATTGAAGTAAGGTGCTGTTTCCAAAAATAAAGATATAAGTAGGAGCACTGTGTTTGATTCAGTACATGAGCTATATATAGGCAAAATGAAAAGATGTACGGTTCTTTTTTCATATTCTAGATTGTCTGTATTGGCCATTTTAATTCTTAATTCATATAAGATTATAGACTTGATAATTTGACATCACAAAAATTTAATTTGAACCAATGCTGCACTCATCATACTGTGTGACTCACAAAAATTGATGTTTAACTGTGACTTTTTATTATTTACTTTTAAAATAACAAACTGGATAATCTATAGTATTAAAATTTGAATTATACTCTACAGTTTGATAACAAACTTGTTAACATAAAATCATAAAATAGTAGTCCAATAAAATTTTGAAAGCAAGTCAACAAACATGATGATGTAGCCTTTAACCCATCTGGAAAGAGTTAATCAGTAGATATAGTTGTTGGTTTATTTATGTTTTAGCCTTTTTTAATTATTGGTAGATAAACTGTTGGTTGTTGTTACAGTTTTATGATATTTGCAGTTTATATATAGCAAAATATTTGTTATTGTAAACTGAAACTATTGATCTGATAGTATTTTGGTATTTTTAAATGACTGATAACCAAACTCTAGATTATTGTAGTATTGTGGTGATTTTTGTGAGTGAAGAGGAGAAACCTGTTGATCTAGTAGTGTGCTGGTAATATCATAAGATAGGTAAACAGACTGCTGTTTACTGATGGGTATTTTTTAATCGTGATTATTTGCTAACATCTTAATGTATTTGTAGTTGCCACTATACGTGAAACTTTGTAACCTTATGCCTAATTATAGACTATAGATTTTTTTAGAATGCATTTTAACACTATTGATATCATAACTATTTTTTATGGACATTTCAAAATATGACATACTTGAATAGTTTGTATATTTAAAATTAAATAAAAAAAGTACCAAAAACAATTAGAGTTGAATCATGGCTGATAACTGTGACATTGCAAGTCCACTTGAAATACTAAAACTCTTCCTGTAAAAGTTTGTCAGCTGCGTTAAAACAGAAGTAAGCCTCTTTTCATGCATTTCTTCCACATGCTGAACTTGTGAGCAAATTCAACCACTGGTTCTTAGTTCTCCTAACTGTTACTTAAAATGAAAAATCAAAACTTGGCTTTAGTAGTATTTTTTATGTCCTTTTGTGTTTCAATTTTTTTTTTAGGATCTATATTTTTGCCAGTGTTTTTCTGTTTGTGTGTTTGGTGTTTTATGATAAATCTTTTGTAGCATAAATGTGTATGTGAAAAGAACTTTTGTGTGTTAGTTTTTGTCAAGGAATTTAAACACATCATCAAACAATGTGTGTCCAATTTTCTGTTTTTCAATACTACACTTGTAAAAATTGAAGTGTATCCATACATAACATATATTCACGCAGTAGTCTTTTTAAAATAAGCTTTTGTAACGATTCTGTCTGATCTTGTTAAAATGAGCATGATGCATTTAGTTAGTTTCATAGATTGAACACAGTCTTGTACATATTTATACTTGTGCTTGGATTACAGCAACGTGGAATGTTGTATAATATAGGTTTTGAATTAAGTACTGTGTATTATGTTTTTATACATCATATATTTTATGTCTGTGTTCAAATATTTTGACCAAGGATACTATTTCTAAATTCTATTTGTTTATAATTTTATAATGCAAGGGACTCTTGCATAAGTTAAAATTGATTTTTATCTGAACTTTGGCAGATCGTATAATAGTATTACTGAACTATTCAGTAATATAGCTTGTACTTTTCTGTTTATTGCTTCAACTGCATAAATATATCATTTCAAGATTACTTAAATGCTAATTATAAAATTTTACATTCCTTTGGTGCGTAATATACAGTGTGCTAATGCAGAAGAAACGAAAAAAAGTATTTATTCAAGAGATATTCTGATGTAGAACGTGAACACGCATCATAACTTTTTCAACTAATTCATTTTAACAAGTTGTATGTTATATATATATTAATCCTTTGTAACTTTTTGTAATATCACTTTTTCTGTACTAATTTAAAATTACATTTTTCCTCATAACCACTGTTTTCTTGTTCATACTAGTGATTGCATTCATAAGTAGTATGTTATGTATTTGTTTTATTCACTGTTTTTTACTCTACACTATTAATTACACTCACAAGTAGTATGTTATGTATTTGTTTTATTCACTGTGTTTTACTTTACGCAAGTAATTACACTCGCAAAACTTGTGTATTGTTGTACTGGCTATTGGTACTTTTCAGTACTTTCATAAATAGTATTTGTTACACCAGTGGCTTAAACTTTCTTCATAATGCATGACTTTCAAGTGTTAAATTTTGAAAACTGTTAAGTATTGTGTTTGATTTAAAACGTCATTTTATGTTTAATTTTCTGTCATTGTTTAGTGTGAATTCAGACCAAAATTTATATTGCTAATATTATTGAATTCTTTAAAACTTAATTATTTGGGATAAAATGTTTATACTAAACATGTTTTTTTCTCTAATTTTCTTGAACTCAATTATCCCACTTCTTATTCTTTTACACGTTTGCTCAATTTCACGTAGTTTTATAACCCTCCATTTACAAATAGATTGTGTTGTTATGGTTTTGAATTAAGCACATAGATTTACAATGGGCTTTTTATACCCACCAAGGTATCGGAACCCGGTTTTTAGCGTTGTAAGTCCGTAGACTTACCGCTGAGCCATTGGGGAGCTGTTTATTTTTAATACAATGTTTTGATGCCCATATGATTACATTCAAAAGTAGAACATTATTTCTTTGTTATAGACAGTGTTTTCTTGTTCATACTAATTATAATAATCACAAATAGAACGTTATTTGACATACAGTATTTCTTGTTCATACAAATAATTACTTTCACAAATAGAATGATATTCTGTTATACTCTATTTTTGTTCTTACTAATGATTACATTCACAAATAAAGTCGTGACGCCAACAACTTAAAATTTCTGTGATCCATTACTTTCAAATGTTAAATGTTTACACGATTTGTCATTTTCAGTTTTTCTGTCACTTTCTAATGTGAGATCGAATAGAAATTTGTTATAAACTAATTATAAATTATTCATTGTACATGTTATTTATACTAAACACATTTGTTTTCTATGTTCCTTCAGCAGTTCTTGTTATTTTGTTACACACTTCCGTCTATAACACTGGTTCTGTTTCTTGTCTTTCTTCAACACATTGTCCTGTGTCTTATGATTCTGTGACACGTGTACTCCTTTTTTTTCAGTGTGTAACACATTTGCTCCATTTCATATTATTCTATGGCACATCCCCATAACGTATTTTAAACACCTATAACTGTTACACGTAAGTCTTATTTCCTTTGAGGTCAGACATGGCTTAATAGTTATCATACACAGTTTATGAACTGAGAATGATGTTTGCGTCCCGTTGCTCCAGAAACGCACTTTCTATTTCTGGTTACGAGTGTGCTATAAAATGTAACTGGGTGGCCATGCGAAGTTAGCTCGTGTAGCTTAGCGCGAATCTTTCGAGAAATAAACAAACACTCGTTTTTATATGAATGGAAGTTCCTGACATTCTTTAGCACATCCGTGCCATTTCCTGTCTTTCTAGAATGTGTTTATGCTCTTTCCTGTTCGGCTGGGTAGTTAGGCAACTGGTACAGTGAATGCATATTACTCAGTAAAGTTTTACTATTAGAAGTGATAACAGTAACAACAGAAGTTAACACTGGGTGATGTTCCTTAGTAGCCAGCTTTCCCTTAGACTTACGAGTTCAAAATAACGCAGGTAGCTCTTTGTGTACGTTTAGTGAACATTCTGAAACAAAACCACCTCAAGTGTGTAACACTTAGTGTTTCACATTACTTTGTAACTTGTTAGTTTCTTTATCTTTCTACAAGATATTGTAGAGTTTCCGATGTTATCGTGACATAGTTGCTTATGTTATATTTGTAATACAGTTTTCTTGTGTTTTTTTCATAACTTACATATTTTCTTTTTTTTTTTATCGCGAGTTCAGTCACATGTTGTTTAATACTTGTACAGGAACCTTTGTAATGGTGGATGATAGGAAGCTTTATTTGTGAGGTGCTGAAATAACTCTATGAAGTAACTCTTCACCAAAATATTTTTTGTTAAACCTAACTTGTTTACCTCGAATACTCCTAGGTTAGCAACTGCAAATTTTGAGTGAATACAATATTCCGATATTCAAATCAGTGAACCCCCATTATACAAGGTTATTATTATTATTATTATTATTGAAAGACAAAAATAAATCAACCAAAAACCTAAATATTGAGAGACAAAAATGGCTAATGTTTGCTAACTTAAAAATAACTTATTTTTATGTGTATGTAAACAATTATGGCATTTAAATGATTTAACCGAAACGTTAAATAAAAATTTATAGGTCAACATTACTGATATTTTTGTTTGTCATGGCATGGAGTTTTTATTTGTTTTTTTTGCCTATTCATGTTTCTTCTTTAGTAACAAAATCTTAGTTTACTGTATGAATAGTATGTCCATTGTTTGCCCTCTGGTGGTGGTTTATGTAAATGTTGAAACAGTTCATTATCTGTCCATTTAGAATGTACACAAACATTATTTTTAATTGGACCTCAGCTGAAACATGTTTAAATGTAGTTTCGTGTGTGTGTTATGTGTAATCAGCTTCTACCATTAAGTAATGTAAAAAAAAAAAAAAAACCAGTAACATGAGACACGAAGATCAACAGAAAGAAAATTCTTATACTCGACTAAATGGTGTCCACCAGAGGGCAGCTGTCTATGTTGCACTTTAGTTTAACACCCCTGTTTGTTTCTTCTTTCCTAGACTGCCCACTTGGTGCATTTCACGTGACCTGTGTTTCCTGTACCCGTGCAGTGCAGTGGTGTGCTGTAACTTCTACTCCCTCTCCCACTTGACATGTACTCCACACCTTGTGGGGTTTCGTGAGTGTAAAGCCTTTTTTATTTTATTTCATGAAGTGTCACCAGATGGCACTGTGGACGGGTGGTTGTCAAAGCAACGTCAGTGGAGACCCTAGCAGTTAGGCTTAATCGGATTGGAATACTTTATAGAAACTACTACCGTCCCCTTGTACAAAATTGATGTTGTGGTAATTGAGTTATCAGCCTAGATTCATACATAAATGTAAACTGGGGATTTTTTTTTTGTTTTGGTTTGTAGTGGCTTATAATATGTTTGTTTTGATTGTTTAAGTGTTTTTGGAGCCGAACACTTGTAATGTTTAATTTTAAGTTTTATTTTTTCTTGTCCACTGTATGTGGCAGCTGACGTGCAAGCATACATTGTGTTTAATTTTCACTACATTATGGCATTGTAATTATGTATAAGCAACAAAAGATTCTGGTGTTCTTTCTTCACTTTTGTTTTCAACACTTGAATTAACTTTCTTTAATTATTCATATAACACTTATAGTATATTTAGCACCTAAATTTGGAAAAATGCAGCGAATAACATCCTTTCCTGCTCAAAACAGCGAAAGAGAAGTCATGGTTTTCCACTTAATGAAGTGGTCGCTCAGTTGCTTTTCCGGCCAGGTAGATGTATTAGATTCAGTTCTGACAGATAGCTAGAATAAAAAAAAAAACTGACGAGCGAGAAATAAATCCAATCTCTTGTTTAACTTCTTGTTGAAGTGTATAATAGCCAGTAACAAAATGTATTCATATTTTAAGGATTGAAGCCTGGCTCAGATTATAATCACAGTATTGGATCTTTTAAAAAATGAGCTTAGAAAATGTGAAAAGATCTGTACACAAGTACTTGCACCAGTATTATACCATGAATATATATATACTAAACCTTCTTCACACTAGAGGACGCTTTATATGCAGCAGCAACCAATAGTACAGGGAGAAGCTGTTGAAACGAACTCCGTATCTAGTCTACGTGTGTAAGAGGTTTTACAGACAGCGTATGTTGTGTCGTTGTTAACAAAACCAAAGACACAGTGTATCAAACATTTGCAGTGAGTTGACTGCCTTAAACGTGGTGTGTTTATCCAGTTGTAACCTATTTTTGCTGTGACGTCACCAGTGTTTCCGGTTTGTTGTTTCTGGCTTGTGAATTCTTCATAGGTAAAACTGTTGTAGCAAATGTAGGTGTTGTTGTGCCCCGGTCAAAGTGTGGTCTTTGTAGTGTGTGTTTCCATAGTAGTCGTTCTTGTGGCACGTAAACAGTGTTATCACAGTCAGTTTGAATATTTTTCCATCAAAAAACTCTTTTTGACTGTTGTACCCGTGACGCCATCCATAAAACTTTTAATACCGAGTAAATTACAAGTCATATGACCATTACATAATTCTTTTTAATATATTATTTTCCACTTCAGATAGGTAAAGTATGTTAAAAGCTAACGATTTTTAAGTATTTATTGTTAAAGAGTAATATCTTAAGTTCCTTGTTCTCATCATATTTCATTCTTCCAATGCGTAATTGGGAAACTGCAGACTTGTACTAAATGTTGGTCATTTCTTAGTATAGAAATTTTCTTGGAAATATAAAGGTAATCAGCACTACATTATGATGGAAGAGAAACACTGTCAGTTAGATGGCATATAAACTAGGGGCGTCAAGGGTACAGCGGAGATAAAAAGATTAAGACATTATTTGATGTTCCTTAGTACCTGGTGAATATGATATATAAGTTATTATACCATGAGCAAGCTGTATATTAGAAGCTAATGTGTCGTTGAAATCTTGTGGCTCAAAAGATTCCACTGTGTAATGACGTTGGTTGTCAGTAGGGGGTACCTCTACACAACCGTATTCACCAAATTTGTGTGCCAAACACGTAGGATGTTAACGACTTGTTTGTTTGAAGGAGGCCTACTTTGACCATGGACTATATTACGTTTAATTAAAAGTTTCAACTGCCTTGTTTTCTTGAAAGAGAGGTATGTTTTATGTTTTCTTATTTAACGCCTACCTTATCATTTTTACGTATGTGAAAATCAAAATGATCAGGATTCCCTTAAGTAACACATACTGGATCATACTGTCTCTCTCTTTGTTGTGAGTTTCTTACCATCAGTTGTTGGGTCAAATGCGGTAGGCTAATTTACATCAGCCTCTGCTGAATCTGGGTGATGCGGGTTTTATCTTCATACATGGAAAGGTGCACGTCTTTATTTTATGTGGAACCACGCCATCTTTTGGCAGTATGTGCTACGTTGTATAAATATATATATATATCGAAAAATTCACATTGAACTTTCTGGAAATTATTTTTCTCAAAACGTCTTGTTTTACTTGTTTGATTTCAAGGATCATCTTGAAATTTTTCAGAATATTTATATAACATGTAACAGAGGAAAAGTAATTTTTTCATTGGGAAATATAAATTTTAGATTTGATGTCTTAAGTAGAAAAGTTATATAAATGGAATTATTCAGTTAACTGGTTGGTTATATAAATTATTGAATTTAAAATACAATAGTCGTGATTGGTTTTTACACAGTTGTGTAGAATTTTTCAAATGGATTTCTTTTTTTATCAAATTGTATGAAAGAGATTGTACGGAAACTATTTTTAATTTGTTTCTTACTACTAAGATAATTTTGGGAAAAAACGAAACGTATATGATATTAATATTTTAGATGTAAGTTCTTGAAACATTTCTGGATCAAATACTTAAAACATTCATTAAGTTACAAAATATGAACACACATTGTTAGTGTTTAGTTGTTGTTCCATTAAAAGGCGTAAAAGTGGAAATTGGGTGGAGTTTTTAACCACATTTTTATATAACAAGCTGTGCATAGAGAAAAATAAACATTATAGGAAATTTCATTTTTGTTTTTGTAATGTTTGAAAACCGCAGACACCATTGTAGTCCGAAATAAGTACAGCATTCCAGTTTGCTGTTTAGAAAAGTTGGACATCCTCTTCTGTTTTATTTTATTATTATTATTATTAAATACATATAGGCATGGGTTGGTCAATGACTAAGTTTATATATATATGATACATATATATATTATTTTCACATGTACTTGTGGCATTGTTTACCCGTCGGCCTCAGCAGAGGGTGTGTTGTAACGTTTAACATTTCGTTTGTACAGAGGTTTTGACGGGATGTGACAGTGATAAGTTTGTAGCCATAGGATAAAGCATTGGTATATTTTGCAAAAAAAGAGAAAAGGCTATCATTAACTAAACTTTACAGATATTTGTCAAGTTGCAGTTCTTATGTTACCCGTGGCTTTATGGAAGCTGTTTTTGGGGTTTTGCGCACTAATAAATAAGGAGAGTTGAAAACAATCGTGTCAGAGTTTTTTTTTCTTATCTCATTATTATTTCTGATCTCTTTCAAAAGTATCACTACAAAACCATGAAAATAATAGCGTTTAGTCGTGCTTTGATTAAGACATTTCACCTTTGGAACATGTTGAACTTTTAAGTGATATTACACGATGAACCGTTGTTAATTCAACCACAATTTACAGAAAAAAATGTCTGATGAGAAACTGCCGTTTTAAGTAATAGTTTGGATAATTTATTGACAAAATGGCTAATATACATTAATTCCAATTAGAAACTTTTAGAACATTTATTTTAGAAAAGAGTAACCAAAGTATACAAATATTGTTTACTATACTAATGATGGTCCTAAACTGTGTAACATTAATTGAATCTGAGCCCTATCATTTAGTAAGCCTAATATAACTCAAAGTTTCTGTTTTCAACTTGATATTGTGGAATTCACTGTGGTCGGTTAAAAACAAAAAAAAATGTCCAGTAATTTCTTAACTCTGCTTAATTCATAATATACATCCCAGATTTTTTAAAAGAGCAAGTTCAAGAAATAGTTTTATTTTAATTTCTTTTTCTATTTCTTCAGTTATATGAATCTCGGAAAGTCCTATTCTTTGTTTTTTATTATATATAAAGGGCTATCAGTGTTCTGCCAACCGCAGATATTGAAACGCAGTTTTTAGTTTACTAGTTCTCAGGCTGTCTTATTGAAGAGCAAGTCCTAGTATTTTGCGAACTTTGTGTAAATCCTGTATGAAGTTATACTGAAAAACACATCACTGAGCATTGAACCTTTATATTGAAAGTCTAAGGATTAAAGTATGAATAACCAACCTAAGAAGAAAAATTCATGTACAAACTTGAAAAATTGTGTAATTATAAGTCAAAAGTATGGAGAAAATATTACAATGGTACAAGATTTAAACTGTAAAACAGGACAGGAAGGAAATCTTTGGAACACAATGCTAACAGATTTAGGATGATATAGTGTTTATCCAATTGAACATTAACTAAACAAACAAGATAATTATACTAAAAAAAGAAAATTCCAGTGGTCAGAATAATAAAAATCTGTGACACACAAGTGGTTAATACAACCCAAAAACTTAAAAGGACATCCAAATGTACAAAACTTAACCTGTTTAGTGCCGTAGACGAAATAGCTCGTCCAAGCCGATCGGTAACACAGTGCCACGGACGAGTTAATTCGTTATCAATACCTAGTTTCAACGCTAGATTTTACAATACATGCATTTTACCTACTTACAATTTGTTTCACTTTCAAACCCAAATGGCGTCACGAAAAAAAGTTACAAAATGAAGAAGCATTAGTTGTATTGTAGTAGTTGAAACAATTGGCAGTCAACAGGTTAAAACGCTATATCCTGACACTAATGAATAATGAAGTTTCGTTTTTATTGAAACAAATGACTGAGAAAAGTACTATTATCCCAAAACAAAGCGATTTGTATGTAATATATCGTTAACTTGTGCCCAAAGATTGTCATAAAAAGTCGAGTGAAATGTAACGGTATAAAGAAAATAAAACGACTGTTCACATGACGATTAAAAGCTGAAATGTTAAGAGAATAATTTATCCTAAAATATACAAGAGCAAACTAGAGCAAGGAAAAAGTGTTTTTAATCAAGGAAGATGAAGTTCCTGTTTTAATACAGAAGTTCACAAGATCTGCCATCACACAGTATTTTAAATACCAGGCTTCTGGCGAAATGGGTGATCAATATTTATATACTTTTAAATTTGTCATATGTTTAGTTACGTACATTTAAGATGACGAAGGTAATTGACAGATGTACAAAGTGTGACCATAACTACTATTTCAGTTTCAAAATGTATTAAATGTAGAGAAAAACACATTTTGAAGACTAGCTGGAGTACTCGTTCCCTGGACGGACATTACGTAAGTTCGTGATTAGGACATGAAAAGTTGTTTCCCTTGTATATGTAATTGTAGTAGTCGCGCTTACGCCCACACAAACTGTCAAATAAAATGTGAAATATCAAATTTTCATGTATCTGGGTACTGACCCAACAAACCATGTCAAATTTTATGAAGATCCACCAACAGGGAGTGAAATAGTGGTAAAAAAACGCCTGTAAAAATCACAATGTAAAACCGAACATTTTTATGTCTCTCCTCATAAACACAAAGAACCTCTATGTCAGATTTGATGTTCCTTCCACACCCTACGAAGTTATGTGGACAGACGATACTATCACATAGATTTAGCCCAGACACGTACAAGTGACATCCTAGAGAAAGCGACAGAAATAAATTTAATGGTACTAGATATATATGCATTTAGATGTATCAAAAAATTAGCATAAATAGAAGAAGCAAACAAAAGATATTAAAGTTGAACAAAATAATAGCTTCAGAAACTGTCCTCATTCTCTCGCAAACTTTCGATGCAGGTTGATTCAAAGGTGAATAAAAATTTGTTATTACGTATATGTGACTGGAAGTTAAACTTTTAATCCAGTAGGCTTTATAACACGTTGGATTGGCTGCTATTTAAAATCAGGATACTTTGGGGTATTTGCAGGGATCGAACCATTGTTTTAGTGTTGTAGGTTCGTAAAGTTGCCGTTTTCCTACCGTGGGACGATTACTACAACATCTTTAAAGGCTTAGATGTAAATTTGACAATAATGTAATTAAGTCTCTGATATTGATAACTTAAATATTCATCAGAATATTAGATATGCAAAAATCAAATGTTCGTCAAACCAAATTATAGTAAACATTTATTTAACATTATGAAGAAAGCATTTGTTAAATGACCGGAACATTTATGTAAATAATGAAACTGATATTTCGTTATTTTTTTTCATGAAATCAAGGTTTCAAGCTTGGTTTCTCTAAGGAAGTACAGATGTGATCAGTAATTATGTTGCCTATAATACTTTTCTTAAGTAACATTATAAAAAAAAAAAGAATAAAATTAGATATAATAAAAACAGATAGTTTTAATGACATTTTACGATGCCAATTCAGATGTTATGGTATTACTATTGTTAAATTTCGAGGGGCCAATACACTGCGTTGAATTCGTCATATCAAAACGATATTGAACATTCAAGTCGTGTGACAAACAGGTAGTATAAAGTCTATGTAGAACAAAATATATCAGAAATACATTTTTTTTACGTTGACTTGCGTTAATAGGTAGTGCGATATCACCGAAAATTTACTGCGTTTGAATAACTTAGATCATAAAGGGATATTCAGCTTTAAGATTTCATTTAAATCCAGTAGCATTGGGATACAAAGAAATGTAACATAAACCAAGGACCATCCACATGGAAATCAGCAACAAATTGTGGTACCAAAGTTAGGTGTCTTGTAAGAAATGAAAATCCAGAAGACGTACATCATTAACTGACTTTTAATGTAGTGTATCTTTAATAGTTTGACATTAACATAAGTGATGTACGCATTGATTGTTGTGTTAGAATAAACGAATCGGGTGAACTTTACGAAACGGTTGAAATGTCAGAGTTGAATGAAGTTACTAACCTGTAGATAATTCATTTCACTTAGTTTACCAACACAGTTCTGCGTGTGAAACTTTTCGATTATACAGCCTAGTCATAGTCACATCCTGAATTATTGAAGAATTCAATATTTTTTTAAAACGAGGTAGGTAACTCGTAAAATAATAAACTATGAAAGCTTTTGTTCGTGTAATGAATTGTGAACGTATCATGGTTATGATCAGTTCAATCCTAACAAATCTTGAATCAGCTGCTCTAAAATTTGCGCATACTGTTATCATTACTCTGGAGATTTATAGAATAGGTGGAACCACAATTATCAGGAGAGTACCTGTAGTGTACTGTTGGATATCAAAGATATATAAGTTGTAGAGATCCTTACCGACTTCTTATTTTGTGTCGGAAAAGTCGCTGAACAGTACATCTAATTGAGAAAGTATAACGTGTGCAAGATTTTTAGCATATGCTCTTCTGTTATTCATTCACTGCTTTTTATTTAGTTCATCTACGAGAATATTAAAAACCTGTGTTTCATCTTCAATAGTATTTATTGCACCAAGCCATTTCCTGATACTTTCTTGTGTTTCTTCTTCCAGACTGGTAATGGAAACTTTTAATAATAATTTCTCAAGTAGGCTAACAAATAAAATTGTGTTCTGTTGAGGCTATAACTTCATATGAAATCACATCCTTAAATTAACAGGGACAGTTAAGGAAGTAGTATCATTCTCTTCTAACGAAACTTCTGTTGAGGCGTATCAGATTAGAACACCTATGGTGAATGTGGAATATTCTATACTTACTGTGTTAAATATGTTAATAGTATCTAAAATTTCAAACTCTCACACTGTTGAAAGTTAGAACATTTGGAATAGTAATCACTCGTATGCAGTTATATTTTACCTTGTGGGTAGACCACGAAGCAAGATTGTTGCAACAATTTATGGACGGGAATTCACAGCATGAACACCACTGAATCGTAGCAGCAATTGGTGCTTATTTTATGTAGACATTTGCACGGGAATTTAACACAGATGGAGAATAACACTGTTTATAAAGAACGTGGAATTTATACAAAAACAATCAGCCTCGCTTAACGAGGAGGATGGTTCAGTTACTTCTATAAATCTGAAATAGTTTTTGTTCTTTTAGATGTTTCAAACACTCAACTGAACGTCGGTAAATAATCATATTTTAATATAATCATAACACCGTTGTCTCTATAGAACACAATTACTGTTGTATGTAATGGTAATAAAACTTTTAAAAGGTAAGTAATCATAAACAAGTACTTAATTTTGCATTTCATACGTTTCCCCTTTTGTATATACAAGGTTGTAAAATATTTGATGGTATATGTGATAAAGTGGGTACAGATCGCAATGAACATTTTAAAATACCACAGTGGATCAATAACATTGATTGGCCAGTATTTGTTTGTTTTGGAATTTCGCACAAAGCTACTCGAGGGCTATCTGTGCTAGCCGTCCCTAATTTAGCAGTGTAAGACTAGAGGGAAGGCAGCTAGTCATCACCAACCACCGCCAACTCTTGGAATACTCTTTTACCAACGAATAGTGGGATTGACCGTCACATTATAACGCCCCCACGGCTGGGAGGGCGAGCATGTTTAGCGCGAACCCGCGACCCTCAGATTACGAAGCGCACGCCTTAACGCGCTAGGCCATGCCGAGCCTAATTGACCAGTGTAATTGTATGAAGTGATTTGTCATTTCACAGAAACCAGTTATTATCATCCCAGATCCATCCATTCCTATAAAGATAATAAGCTCATGTCTTGTAGTCATTGCACTACTGAATGAAACAATATGCATTGATGTAGTAAGTGATTATTGCTATTCGTTCATATTTACTTCTGTAGTCATTTTTAGGTTTGATACGACCCCAATTGCACGTGTCACACTTCCAACCGTTATATTCTTTTGTGGGTGAGATTTATTTGGACTGTAGAAACTGTTCCCCTTCAAAGATTTGATTATTTTTGAAGTCTTGAAGTACGAAACTTCTGACAGACTTCCTGTTTTACTCAATTTGACTGTTAATGATTAGCAACAAGATACAACTTATCTTTCTTTGAGGCAGTGAATACATTACCTGAAACACATTCACGTAAATTAATTAGTCACGTGAGGACAGTCCCTGCAAAGCATCAGTAAAGAGCAGCTGAAAGGCTATTATGGTCAAGTTTCTATTTTCTAACTCACGTATATTACTAGCTTTTCTAGAATTCAGTTCAGCACGAAATGTTAACGTAAGGCTTACCTAGATGCAAGATAATATATGAGTAAACGTTTTTGTATGTGGTTAATGTTATCCGAACAGATTTACAAAACAATTGTAAGAGTGGAACGTGGTCAGTCATAAATCAGTGGTACAGTTACTAATGGATAAGACATCTATAATATAAGAAGGTGACTGTTAACTGAGGCAGTCTTCATGTTATAGCATGTGGACATTGTAACGGATTTACCGTTATGCATTTATTTTAATATTTTCGTTTGTTTCAGTATAATGCATGTGACATATATTGTTGGATGTATTTTGTCCAAGTCCTCTAAATTTGTAGACGATTCTCGAGAGCAAGAATCAACAACACCTGGTTTGTGTTTTCGCACATCGTTGAACGTTCGAGAATCTCGCGTGATTGATATATGAAACAGATGCGTCGAGAGACAAATATTATTATTTGTTAGCTATAGCCAGTATACTATAAGCCTCGGAAGCTATAATTAACGCTTATTACTCGGAAAACTATAGAATGTTACCAAGAACGTTTATAAATTTTGAACATTACAAGCTATTCAACTTCAGTGAATTAACTTCGGAGGTTAATATTTCTACGACGACATTAAATACTAAATATCTTAATCAATAAAAAGTCGGCGACGTGAGACCAATCAAGCTAGGTAGCTTAACCAAGTTGTAACAATATCAATACAAAATTAATTTGGACCTGGATCGTCAATAGCCCCTCCCAGTGGCATAGCGGCATGTCTGTGGACTCGCACTGCTAAAAACTGAGTTTCGATACTCATGATGGGCAGAGCACAGATAGCCCACTGCGTAGCGTTGTGCTTAATTCCAAACAAGCAAATCTGGATCGTCGATAAAATATTCAGTTCTAGACTGAATATAAGATTCAGTATTGTCTGTAACTTTGTAAAATTGTGGTATATAAATAATTATTTGTAATAACCATTTGGAATACCCGTTATTACAAATAGTATTGTTTTTCTTTTGTATATTAAAACATATTTGTGTTAAAGAAAACTGTATGTATTACTCTTGTTCACAAATATCATAAATTTGATACATATCAACATTTAATTAACCTCTAAATTAAAATTTCCACTGTTTTAAGCCGTTACGCGTGACTACATATCATAATAAATCGCAGACTCGTATATAAATTAACATATAGCAACAGTTAGAAACCGACATCATAAGGCCAATTAACGTTTATTCTGTACACGGTGTGATACAGAAAAAAACCTACTATATGCCCATTATATCAATACGTGGAGCAATACTGTGTTTACAAACAATTTCTCGGCTTGGTCTCAATTTTGCGCAAAACTACATGGATCCTATTGTGCTGATCATCCCTATTTTAGCAATGTAAGTTTGTTTTTTGAATTAAGCACAAAGCTACACAACGGGCTATATGTGCTCTGCCCACCACGGGTATCGAAACCCGGATTTTAGCGTGTAAGTCCGCAGACATACCGCTGAGCCACTGGGGGGCAGCAATGTAAGACTAGAGGGAAAGTAGCTATTTATCACTTCCCACTGCCAACTCTTGGACTACTATTTTACCAACAAATAGTGAATTGACCGTCACATTATAACGCCCCCCACGGCTGAAATCGCGAACAGGTTTAATGTGACGGGATTCGAAAACGTGACCTTCAAATTACGAGACCAGTGCTTTAACCACCTGGTCATTCTAGGCATTTTACAAACAAGTCATTCTTTATCCTGTGGCCAGGTATTAGCAGAGAAAAGTAACTTAAGTATTAAGGGACACATGAACTGGACTGAGTGAGGTAGTATTAAACGTAAAGATAATTCTAAAAACGGCTGGTATGGCTCAGTTGGTTGGTTGGCATTTATTGGCGCAAAGTTATTTGGCTATCTGCGCCAAACAAGCGGTAAAAATAAAATAAAAACGAACTGATGTAAAACCAAATAAACCTTAAACAGCCAGTTAAAACTTAAACAGAGTTAAATGGCTAATGCCCTTTAAACATTTAATAACATTAGTAAGATGGACAGTGTCAGTGTCACCAATAACACTGTCTGACCCTACAGATAAACGTTGGGACAGAATATGTTTAAAATGGTGCCATCGTTGAGAGCCGTGACGATGGCAAAACAGTAAAATGTGAACTATTGTGACCTGAGTGTCACACAGACCACACATTGGTGCATCAGTCTCAGGTAAAAGAAAGCAATAAGTTGTAAAACTTTGATCAATGCGTAGCCGAGTCTGGACCAATTCCAATCCCTGGGAAGCATGACAGTAAAAGAGTAACATAAGGCTTAATATTAAAAAGCTTGTAATCACGTGCTCACTCCAAGTCGACTGCCAACTGGCATGGAGCCGAGCTTTGAATGCAGGACCATCGTTCAAGTATGGAACAGGCACAGCAGTGATGTTGCCAGAGCAGACTTAGCTGCAGTGCCAGCCAGTTCGTTCCTGCAAATACTGCAATGGCCTGGAATCCATAAAAACTGGATAGAAGTAGATATTTAAGAGAAATGGGCCAGTTGGTTTTGAATATCGACGAAAACAGGGTGAAAACTAACGTGAAACGATTTCAAGGCTGATAGTAGTTAAGAGCTAAGCAAGTTGGTATAAGTAATACAGTTCACAGTTCGTGTACTGCATAGTTTCTACATGATCCAGAACGAAAAAACTGGTATACAATTGAGCAGTGAACACAGAAACTGTAGAGGGTATTGTGTGTGCATCCACCGAATCACAACAAAATATGACAAAATCCCCAGAGTCACCTTACTTTGAACCATCTGTATGAATGGGTATAGAAGAATGGTTCAAAAGATGTTTGGCAGATAAAAGATGGCACTTTAAATCGGGAATATCTGCCTTCTTCAGTTGACTCGAAGAAAGGTCACATTTGAGGATAGTAAAACACATAGTTGGATAAGCTCACCTTTGGAAACAGCAACATCATCAAAGGATAGACCCAATTCAGCCAAATGAAGGCTAAAAGGAACAATGTCAGACCGTCTATTATGAAAAAGCATGGCCCACTGAGGAAGGAAAACACAACCCCCGGTGCGATGCTGTGTTAAGGATCGAAGTTTTAGAGCATACAGTAAAGACAGTTGCAAATTGTGGAGGCATAGGAGAGATTCTTGAGACTTTGAACTTCTACAAACTTGGGACTGAGGAAGTTCTGAAAGCCCCCTTGTAGAGCCAAACACCCTTATGGTGAATGGAGTCCAGCACCTTCAAACTGAGATCTCAGCAGAGCCATAGACCAGAAATCCATGGTCTAGTTTGGTCAAATGAGAACATGATAGATCTTTAGCACGGAACACCAATTCATGTAGGATTTTTAGCGACCTTGTACACTTGACTTGATGTCTGGTATAAAGGTCAGCCTACTACAATTAAAGATAACACCCACTTTACCTCAGGGACAACGAAAATAACTCCACTGAAACAGAATTCAGAATCGGGATGATTACATTATTTGCGGCAAAAGTGCATGCAAACGGCTTTGGAGAGAGAAAAGGTTAAACCATTTGCTGTGGTCCACTTCATTAAATGAGTGAGTGCAGTGTATAGTTGCTGTTCAACAAACCTCATCTACAACAACTGATACAAGATGTTGAAGTCGTTGACTGCAACAGTTGGAGGGAGTTCTTTAGTGATGGCCTTAATCTATATACTGAAAGTGTGAGAGTTAAGATACAGTCGTAGGGACTCCAAGTTCCTCTAAGAAAGTATCAAACCCACACAAAGTTGTTATCGTCAAACCATTAAAAACGTTTTAATAAAAATGGGCGAATAAAACACGCATCCCTTATGACTGGAAGTCTTGCACAATGCCATACATTCACGAAGCATTGTAACCCTTCTCAAGGTCAAAGAATACTGATACGAGATGTTACCGGAGAAAAACTTCTATAATCGACGCTTCAAGTCAAATCAGGTGGTTCATAGTGGCGTGCTGTCGTCGGAACTGACACTGCGTTCATGAGAGGAAGTTTCATTTGAGGCATCAAACAAAATGAGCATTAACCACCCTCTCTAAAGAATTAAAAGAGACAGCTTGTCAAAGCAATTGGACAGTAGTTTAAAGGAATCTTGGGATCCTTAGAAAAACGGAGCACATTAGCTTTCTTCTGTAAGATCCACTTTAAACAACTAGAAAAATAGCAAAAAAAGCAGGAGAGAGATGGCACAGCATCTTGTAGTGTATATCATCCGGTCCGACTGATGAACACCAGACTGATGAAGAGGAAGCTTGAGTTTCATCAATATAAAGGAGCAGTTATAGTCATAGAGACAATCAGCCCAAAAGGAAAGAGATGATCACTCTGCCCATGTCTTGATGGCTAAAAAGATTGAGAATGAAGCAAAAGTGCTAGATGCCCTCCCTACAAAAGCTTTTCTCCAGAATATTGGCAATACTCTGGGCCTCAACAACTTTCTGGTTATTGTAAAGCAATATTGAAAAAGGGACAAAAGGATACTACCTATTTACCTTTCGAATATTTTCTTATATGACTTTGGAACTGGTGGTGGAAGAAATGTTAGCTGTGAATTTAATCCAAAATTCCTTTTGGCTTTGACGACTTACCTGTTAAACATGTACCTGGGCATACTGAACTCGATGCAGTTCGAAAGTGTGGGATATCTGTGAAAGGTATCCCAGGCCCATTTTTGAGCCTTCTGTGTCACGTGGCAGGCAGAATTCCACCACGGACGAGGATACCGTGGAAAACATGTTGAGGTTTTAGGTATAGATTGAGCAGGTGCTTTGACAATACAGTCAGTTACTGCTTCCACTGAGTCATATATCGATGACTTACAGACGACGACAGGATGAAATTCCAAGAGGCCAGAGTTGGTTTGTTTTGAATTTTGTGCAAAGCTACACGAAGGCTATCTGCGCTAGCCATCTCTAATTTACCAGTGTAAGACTAGGAGAAGGTGACTAGTTATCACTACCCATTGCCATCTCTTGGGCTACTCTTTTACCTACCAATAGTGAGATTGACCTTCACATCATTACACCCCCACGGCTGAAAGGGTGAGCATGTTTTGTGTAACAGGTATTCGAACCTGCGACCCTCGGAAAACGAGTCTAGTGCCTTAACCTACTTGGCCTGGGCCAGCTTCCATTGGGGCAAACAGGTTCGATGACATCGACAACGTCCACTTTCTCTCATAATGATAAGAAAATGATCACTACTCTGTGGATCATTGTCAACCCCCAAGAAAAATGAAGAAAAGTGAAAGGGAGCAGACAGAGAAATCAATAGCAGCAAAAGACTAAGTGCATTGTAAACAAGTATAAAAACCAATATTGAAGAGAGAAACGTTGTGATAATGGAGTGATCCCTCTCATCAGTACCAGCACCTCCCCAAAGACGATTATGTCCATTAAATACCCAAAGATTAAAAAAGGAGACAGCGATTATTCAATAAGAGCACCAAGTTCGATTTGTTCTTTGCTCGCTTTATGAGACAGGTAGAGAGAACAGACAGTGATGGTACAACTTAAGGAAACAAGGAATGCTATTTCATTCAAGGGTATATCGAGTGGCAAAAATAGAGCAGGAATGTACTCATTAACCTGCAGTGCCACACTCCATTCAATTGTCCATCATACAACCTGTGATTTGTGTAAAAATAAAACTGATAAGAATCAGTCAGTGCCTTGATACCATCTAAATTAGAATGAAAACCTCGAAAGTTCCACTGTATCAATGTAGTCATATTTATTCACATAAAGGAGAATTGTGTTGAGGGCCATTCTGTTTTCGACCTCGACTTTTCTCTCTTCTCTTTAGTAGAAAGAGTGCTGTCAACTTTATGAACAAATAATCATCTGCATTTCGGGACTGGAGAAGAAGATGAACTCGAGAAATTGCCCAAACCCAGAACCAAAGGAAGCAGGTCCAGAGAGATGTCATAATTCCGATGGGGACAGAGATGGGTGTTGACATTGATTCATCAAAATTTTAACCACTGAGACCAAAAGACTTTACAGGTGGTTTGAAAACAACTCTGTTACAAGCATGGAGATTTCTGTCTGCACTCCCACTGTAGCAGTGGAATGGAATACAGCAGCATACGTCCAAGATGGAGTAGTGGACATTAACTTTCGAGACTCAGGATAAGAAATGTTGTGAACCATTTTCAAACTGTAGCTCGTTATTCTTCCACCCACCTAGGGCATAAACAAAAGTAAAATGTGTGAGACTCACTACAATTAACACTAGGAGGTTCCATCTATTTTACACATGTAGACATCATGGTCTTTGCTACTGCAACAAGCACATGTCAAGAAACCACAATATGATTTCTTTGAGTGACCAAACCAATGACACTGGAAACATCTGAATAGGTTTGAAGTATATGGCCATACTTCACAATTTAGATAACCTGCTTTGACAGTGGTAGGTGGATGAGGTGATGTTAACGTCAAAATTGTTCGGCATCATAATTCTATCTTTGCAAGTGGAGATACACCTCACTTCAGAAACTCTTTTGGTGAAGAAATCATTGAGAATCTCTAATTCGGAGATACACTTCAAATCCCTCTCAACAAAAACTTCTTGTGATGAATTCAAAGTAGCATGGGGAAAAACCCCAATGGGTATATCTCCAATGGCCTTCGAATGCAAGAGAAGTTTATTGTGTTTGTAAGTTGATGTTTCCACTAAGATATCCCCATAACATAGCTTTTTGACTGACTTAGGAGAGTCAGCAAGCCTCTTTAGTCCTTTCTGAATAAAAACGTGAGACATTTGCCTCAAAAATTTGTCTGATAAAGAATGTAATATCAGAAAATGAGGTACAGGTGTTGAATAAGTTGAAGATTGCTGTTCAGAATTCTCAAGACATGTCTTTACATATCTGTTTTCCCCAATTTTATTTTTATTTGGAGTATTTATAAAAAAGAAATAATATTTTGGGGCCCAATGACTCCACCCACAATGGAGCCATACGAGGGAACACACTATAGTACCAAACAAGGCAACTGCAGCAATGCCAGCTGCAAGAATTCAAGGTCAAAATGGTGTGTTAGGATTGGACCCTAAACATCGCCTCGCATGGTAAACACGTGAGTGGGTGGTAAGATTTCAGATGAATCAAACTCTTAGAACAGAACCTTTTCTGGGCGGTCACCTCACCACGTACAGGACTCCACGCTGAGGGGCTCTGGAGAGGGTATTAAAACATTAATTAAAATATAGCACAGAACAGTTTCAAACTGTTACCAAAATATTATTTTTATCATACTTTTCCTCATAATTCTAATAGAAATAGAACTGAGTTGTTTTATAATTTTGCAGTTCCACTTGCTTTTTGTTTTTGTAATTCTTAGTAAATGTTTTCACGGTTTCACAACTTTCACCAGCTTCACACAAACAGCTTTTCTCTACACTCTTACTACAAGATATTTGAAGTAAAAATGTAGTCTAAAAACAACTGGTTTCACGTTATCATGAGTAAAGAAAATTCCAAGCAAGATTCAGGAATGTGATGCATAATGCAATAACGGAAGTACAGTGTGAGAAGGAACAATCAATGAGAAAATTACCTGCCTATACATATTTTCTCATTAACACACGATTTTCCAAAAATAACTACCTGGAACTTTTTCATTTCATTCACGGGGAGTTCATACTTATATACTGAAAAGATCCATGGATCCTTTTCTTCTTTATGGGTCAGTTTGCTTTCAGCAAATGGAACTTCACCAGCTGAATCAGATCTCTCACGTCTATTATTGCCATCCATCAAAACGTATTAGTAGAATAATCATTCACATGATCCATGTCAGACCCACAAAATATCTGTGACAAATCTGTAATGTACTCTGAACACTACGTGTTTATATTTTTGTGAGTAAACTTCTTAGCCTGAATTCGAGTCGCAACACACTTGTGGAAAACACTTGTGGATTCTCCCTATCAGCATCATCTTTAGATGAAACATTGATCAGTTCACAAAACATTTTGGGTTCGGCAAAAACTTTTCTCACAGCCAAATCGTTTCCAAACAATAATGTTACATTTTGAATTGACAGAGTAGGTCTTACTCCAACCACAACTGGTCCCGAAACTAGGTGCGATATTAAACAAATGTTATCAAGAGGAACTAACAAAGCCACCCTTAATACCATGAGTAGTAACACTCACCAGTTGGAGGATCCGAATCTCAAGGCAATACACCTTCTCACAACAATGATTGAGCTATCCTAGTATCATGTAAAATACATGTAGGTATGGGATTAGTAGTATCATTTGTCAATGACACAGAACCAACAGATACAAAAGCTCTATATTCCTCTCTAACTACATCAGTCTCTTTATTATTGGCCAAATCAACAATATTGGGTGATCTGGTGAAACTAGGTCCATATATGAACATGAACACATTCGGTGTTTCATTCCACTCTTTTTTCTTTTCTTTTGAAATGCTAACAGTTAGACATAATAAGACCAGGCATTTTACATAAATAAGAGACAAGCTTTGAAAAAGTTTTATTCTGACTGTCAGAATATTTTGAACTAGAAGAGTGTATTTTTATATAACTCTTCAGTGTTAATAGATTAAACAAAAACAAATTTTTGCTGAGATGGCTCAAATTTATTTTTGTGAAAAGTGGTTTTGTGTGTTAAAATGTAATGATCAGAAAACGTTGCTCCTTCTTGTAGTGTTTCAACTTTCTTTTCATACAAATAAGTTTTGAGGTCGTCACATGTACAGCATTTGAGTTCCTCATTTAGACATATTTTTCAAAACTGTTGCCAATATTGCATAGAATTACACCACTGATCGAAATAAACTTTTTTTTTCGTGGACGAACCCCATATAAGTTTGTCTATTTCGCTTATGATAACATCGAAACTTTTAGCGATAAGCCTCGAAAGCTTTGAGGATAGCTTCTTAACCTTGTTATGATCTGCACAGACTTCTAGAGAGGGAACAACATAAGCATCTTGGGCTTTACCAGTCAAAACACTCCAAAAATAATGACCATTCCATGGTTTGGGCAACTTCTAAAAATGTTAGAAATATTTATTAACTTTAATGTGTTGATTGTGTTCAAAGTTGTCATTTTGCCTTAGTGAAGGAACCTTCATTTCTTTCACCCTAATTTCTCTCTTGGCAATGATAACGATTTGCTTGCCTTTGAGACATTTACTTACTTTTTCTGATTTGATATGAGTGCCCTCTTTTTTTTCGCTTCAGTCCGGCCTTGCTCTTCTTTCTCGGCTTCGATTTGGACTCAAGCTAGATTTGTTGAGGTGTTTTAATTGGATTTCTAACTTATCTTTATCACTCAACAAACACGAAAATACTAAAATATATAATAATGGTTACAACGAATAGTTATTACAAATGATGGTTTATACCAAACATGCTCGCCCTTTCAGCTGTGGGGGTGTTATAATGTGACGGTCAATCTCACTATTCGTTGGTAAAAGAGAAGCCCAAGATTTGGCGGTAGGTGGTGATGACTAGCTGTCTTTCCTCTAGTCTTACACTCCTAAATTAGGGACGGCTAGCGCAGATAGCCCTCGAGTAGCTTTGTGCGAAAGAGTATTTCCCTAATATTCCTTCAAACAACAAATCATCATTGACTAATATTTTAACAATACACTTTTTAGTTAGTTTTTATCATTGAAATTTAACCTTTAATTCTAAGATTTTGGCAATTTCGAGTAATTTGTTCCAGAGAGGTTAATTCAAGACCTTGATAATCAGATATGACCAAATCTTGTGAACACTGACAAATATAAATTGAATTAAGATTTGAATTTTAGTTTAATATAAATTTTGTTTCTCATTCAGATATCTGACATGAGCCCCCAGTTTATTATATTGCATATTATTATTTATATGAATTTGATATTATATCCAATAATTATCAAAATTAAATATTGATATGTATGAAATGTATGTTATTTATCAACAAAATTAATATACAAAATTTCCATTTCTACAGAAATGTATTTTAATATACAAACATAAAAATAATAAAATATATGATAATGGTTATTACCAATAATTATTATAAATGAGGGTTTATACAAAATAATTTACAAGCTATACTAAGCTTTATTTCCGGTCTAGAACAAAATACTTTATTGGTGGTCCAGGTCCATGTCGAGCAAATTAATTCTGAGCAGATATTGTTACACCTTGCTTAAAGCTAATGACGTCTTTCCTGGCCAGCCTTACACCTGTTACAAGTTCATTTTTTATCTAAGAAGACATTTAATGTTCTTGTAGAAACAGTAATGTCCAAGGTAATTTATTGAAGTTCAATGGTTTTTAATGTTCGAAATCTATAACGTTTCTGATCAAATTCTGTAGTTTTCCTAGGCCTATAGCATACTGACTGTAGCTATCTCATAATAAACTCTTTATTTTGTCTTGGCGCTTCCTTTTACACAAATCACGCAAATCTCTAGAGTCTGCACCAAAGTTTGTTTGCAACAGTACTGTCAATCACTATTATTGCATACACGTCTGGTACATTTTTTATTCTTATGTACACAAACGTCCTAAAATTTTGGGTAACAGGCAGGTTTTGCACAAATCTCAGTTGCAATACACAGAATAAATGTCACAAGCAAAAAGGAAAACTATACAAAAACAAATGAAAACACTAAAATAAATGCACAACAGCAAATCTCTTACACTCCAAAACTGTTTGTATGCATTTTTGCTGCCAACAAAGTATACTAACTGATCCCGAGCCCCGTCTCGTTAATGTTCTTCCAATGGCCTGAAACAGTTCTTGAGGCTTATATTTCACATGCTCAGGATTTATTGCGCCATCATTTGCTCCAATGTAGACATTGAACGAAGATGTAAAGCGACACTGCGTAGTTGTCTGAGACGACGATACCTGGTTTTGTAAACAGGCTGTTATGTGGTATATACCCTATGACTCCTTGATGTCCAGAATGTTGAGTGAAGTATTTTGAATTGCAAGGTAACGGCTGCCAGACTTCATCCAAGATAAACACGACACATCAGTTTCTTGAGTAATGTTAAAAGTATAATCCTGATTCCCCCCTGAGATGAATAATCTATTATTTGTTGCAGTTCTGACTGTATTTTCTTTCTTGAACAAATTTGAATCAACAGCATCTAGCGTTCTGCTAGATGTATAAAGGAAACATTCAGATCCACAAGTTAATACTACGGTTTTCTGAACGTACAAGGAAGTGAAGAACTTTCGGTGGTATAAGTGAATATTGAGTTGAGTAAGCTGAAGATGTTTTATCAAATCAGAAAATTAATGAAAAACGTTGGGTAATTTTCAACCAAAGGCATGAATCTATAAAGGAAAAAGTTACTTATTCCCAAAAGATTCTGTGAATAATAAACTTTCATTCCCATTTAGAATGACTATATAATTTACTAATGTACTTTAAATAGAGTGAATCTACTTTCTTCAGAACGTTGTAACACCATGATAAGTCAGAGGTTGTGTTAACTAGTTGTGTTTACCCTAGTCTTTAAGTGCTAAATTAGGGGTGGCTAGTATGCATAGCTCTCGAGAGCAGCGTTACACAAAATTAGGAACAAAAACATATCCTCATGGACCTTCACGAGATGTACGATGAAGTCTCATCAGATGTTAAAGTGTAGAATTACTATTTAATACACGAGTGTGACAAAACAGACGTTAAAAACGTTTGTAAATGATAGAGAAAAGTAAGTATCATCCATGAATCAAGCATATTGAACAGGAACATCAAAAAGTAAACTTCCATAAAGTGTTAAATACCTCTGGTAAGTGTTCTTTTGGTGAAACTAAATTTATAAATACTAAAAAAACAAATGCAGAGAATAAGCTTTTGTTATGAGTAACACATCTCCATGTTTTTAATAGTTACAAAAACAGTAAGTTTACATTTATTTGTATTTCAAGAATAAACGGCAAGGATCCTAAGATTCCTTCAAACTACCATCCTGCTGCTTTGGCATGATGTCTCTGTAAGGTCTTAGAGAGGATGGTTAATGCTAATCTTGTTTGTTTTTAGAATAGAACAATCTAATCTTCTCTTGCCCACCCAATGTGGTGTCAACGACAGTGCTCCACCATGGAACCCCCGATCTGACAAGAAACTTCAATCAAGAAATTCTTTTTTAAGCGAGAAAGTCTTGCTCTACTTGTTGTTGTTTTTTTACCTTGGGAAAGCTTTTAATACGACGTGGTGATATAGCATTTTGCAAGACCTACACTCATATGGATTGCATGGTGATTTGCCAATTTTTTCAAACATTTTTTGTGGACCAGCGATTTCAAGCTCATGAGGGTTCGACATTTTGCCATTCTTTCCCATAGGAACTTGGAGCTCCTCAGGGCTGTTTTTAGTGTTACACTTTTCGTTATAAAGATCAATGGCATTATTGGACAACTCCCCCTTTAATTCCTAATCATGCAAATGGACTCTATGTCGATGACTTCCACATCTGATGTTAGTCGTAGAGCATGAGGTTTATTGAATGGCAGCCACAGACTGCCCTCAATCGTTTACTGAAGTGAATCATAGAAAACAATTTTACCTTTTCTCTCTCTAAAACCATCATCATTCACTTTTGCCACCAATGGGGTATTCATCCCGATCCCGAGTTCCATCTCATTTACGTTGTGCTTCCCAGAGGCAAAGTTCTTGGGGCTTATACTTGACAGTAAGCAGATTTTCATCCTACACATAAAGTAGCAATATGTCAAGTGTGCAAGGGCACTAAACATCCTCTGTGCCCTCTTTTCCACGTCTTGGGGAGCGGATCGATGTTTTAAGTTCAACATCTATCGTGTCCTAAAATAATAGACTATGTGTCTCTAGTCTATGGCTTTGCTAAAACCTCGGCCTGAAAGATGTTGGATCCCGCTCTACTTCTGAAGCTTCGGCTATGCACAGGGAACTTCTGCACTTCTCTAGTCCAGAATGTGTACAATGAGTCTCATGAACCTTCTGTATCCCTACACTGTTTGCAGCTGTCTTTACTATATACTTCAAAACTTCGATCCTGATACGTCCTAAAGTTTTTTAGAACGGGTAGTCTTTGTACAAATCTCAGTTACAATACACAGAATAAATGTCACAGGCAAAAAGGAAAACTATACAAAAACAAACGTAGGCATTAAAATAAATGTACAACAGCAAATTTCTTACACTCCAGTATAATAAAAAGGCAAAGATTTAAACTTAGTGTGAGTGTTAAAATGTTTAGTTATTCAAACATATTTGCAGAGCACTTCATCATTTGTATGTAAAAAATTCACAAACCACGTATGAGTCGAAAGTCTGAAGGCTTATTATCAAAAACAATACCAATCACGTGACCTGTTAGTTTAACGTTAGAAGTGTATAATTGCACAGACGTACTGCTATCAATGAACGTGTTAGTAGATATCTGACCAATGGGTACACCGAATAGAAAGTTCGTATAGACAGTACACATTGTAACATACAAATTAAAAATGAATTATGTGTGTGTCGAGGTATTGTGTGAAAACATGTATGAGTGTGAGAAGGTGTTATTACCTAGATTTTCTCCGGATGTTCTCATTATTGTAGTCCGTTTAATCAGAACACACATTGTTTTCTCCTGCTAATTGCCACAATTCTAGAATCACTATCTAATCGGTGAACTTCTTATAATGTTTCCAAAATATTAAATCCACCATACAAGATCGAATGAATAACTTTGAATTGTCCTCTGTAAAGTTTTAACAGAAAGCATTGCTTGGTATAAAAAATAATCCACAGTGAAACTTTGCAGTAAAAATATCACGAAGTTAAAATTGTAGTAATCTGAATGTAAGTGATAGTTTTACTTGGGAAGACACTTTATTCAACTTCTTGTTTCTTATAAACGTCAATCATAACTCATGAGTGGTGGTTGAGTGGTTAGTCTTAGAAAACCATATATCAAAAAAATAGAATTTTAATATTTTTGGTGAACCACATCACGTATAACCAATTGTGAAACTTTGTACTAAACAACAACGAAAATAAATAATTTAATTCAAAGTGCCACAAACGTGCATATTGAGGAGCAGTTTGATGTATTATTAAAGTTATCAACACATAATTATGTAAAAAGTTAAATAAAAAATGACTGCTATAAAAAAGATGGGAAAACAATTCTGAAATCAGAGCCAAAGAAATGTTTTTTTTTTATAGAGTAAGTACGACAAAACACTCTATAACATCTCTGTCGTCCTAGAAATAAAGCTGTTTCTTACCTAATTGTTTGAAACTAGTTTGGTTTGCACTTATGTAAAAATCTTACAAGGTCGTGGAGAATATAAAATCCCATGTCTTGAAACTATGGAATTGATCTATCAACGATAATTTGCAACTACTCATAATGGGCATGGATTCTACATACTCATTGTGTTACTAGAGCAAATTGTTTTCATTGTGTCTCAACATGAGATTACGTAATCAGTAAAACCTTTTTTAAAATATTATGCAGTAGCTAAACTTACACTTTCACTAGCGAGACTTTATGCTATAACTTGAGAAAATATTTCGGTTACACATGATACTTTATATTTTTATCTTGCAAGAGTTTTACAAAATCGGATACTGTACTTTCACATATGATCAATGTCTAAATTTAATTATATTAAAATAATTCTTTTAACAACCGTCTCTAGTATTTTGATTTTTAATAAATGTGCTGTTACAGTGTAACATGTGTACTTCCATGTATGATGACATCATCAATCTCTTGACTTAAATTGAAGCTATTATTTTGTATATTTTAACATAAACTGCTGGCCAAATTCTTAAGGCCAATGAACATTGCACCAAACTAAAAGGTAATGTAGTACTGCAGATTTCAGTGGAAATGTGCTAAAATAATCAACCTGCAGACTAATGGAAAACTTTTGGCTCACTTTCAGTTTGTTTGGTAAAGTCGAGAAATCACTTTCAGCTAATAACTTCCTTTCTCCATTTTACAAACAATGGTATTGACAAAGCACAGTTGGATCAGCCTGGATTTGATTCTCTCTCTAAAATATCAGTAACCACAACTTTAACGTTTGTTACAAGCATCATAATTATTTACAACTCTTCCTCTCCCTGGGTCCAGATAAGGTTTCTTAGTACGATGCAATTCGACTTCTTAACTCTTTAAACGCGAGTGGATGCAACAAGAATCCAACTGAAAATTCTGATTTACCCATCAGACAGTGACAGTGACTATTAACATTTTTGTCTCCTTTAAAAATCATGTTACAAAAGTGAAATATTATAAGATATGGTGATAGCTTAAGGAAAATTATGAAAATTTCGTTACAATGAACAAAACATTATAGGTTGAAAGAGTTAAAGACAACTTTACTAACAGTTAGTCTGAATCCATGATATGAACGCTATTCTCTTAAGAAGAGTAACAAAAGTCTGAAAGCATAAATAAGCAGTTAAACCAATTGTAAAGCAAAAGAATTAACTGGTGAAAACCTATTTAATTACTTGTCCTTTCAGTGACGTTCCCCGCTGGTATAGCGGTATGTTTACGGATTTGTAACGCTAAAATCAGCGATTCGAAATAATAAAAAGTGGTTTAAACTAATATAAAACCTCCTTGATGGGTACCAACATCCACATGAGGATAGAAGTGGTGAACTGCAATTTCAATGACTCAACTTCAGTGCTAATATAAAGGGTATCAGGACACATCATCCAATAAGATTATAGCTTAAATCCTATGGTTGTATAAATGCTAGCAAAAGGGCATGCTATCCAGTAGTGTAACGGCTTAGCTTCAGTGGTTGTGTAAATGGTATCAGGAAGCCATGTAATTCAGTAAGACGGCAGCTTGACTAAAGTGGTTGTGTAAGTGATACTAGGAAGCCACATAATCTAACAAGTTGACAGCTCAACTTCACTGAAGGGTATGTCTCATCTCCACCACAGAACACCACTATCATATTCTCAGGAGAATGGTTATAGCTACCTTTTCGTGCAACCCATTCAGGAGAGTGCCTCTACCTTAACCACCCCAGCAACATGGGAATGGAAAGTAGTAAGGACTCTAATACTTCATTTGAGGAATGAAGGATGACATTGCAGTGGAAAGTGCAGAGAAACATCATCACAGAAACTATCACAAAGGGTGACCATGAAACCTAATATTAAAACAGACCATACTGAGTTATTCATTTGAGGCCCAAAAATAGTGGATTATTGGTAACCTGAGGTCACCACAGGCTCCATAATTTCAGGGACTGTGCCAAATATTTAATATCTCAGAAAAGGTGCCCGACGTAAATTTCCAAGTAACGCTAAAGGAAAATTGGCTCGAACCAAAACTACATCTGTATCTAAGAGGTCCTAATAACAAAGAAACTGCGAATATAATGCCAGAGCCAAAGATGAAATGCATACTAAAATATAAAAAGAAGGGTAAAGGTGTCTGCAGAAACCCCTACAGGATGTATGGAAAAAGTAACTGTAAAAGGGTTGTTAGGGTAAGACCGAAGCGAGAATGTAGAGTATGAGTAAGACGAACATTTGATACAAAGTGGCCTCAAAATATGTAACAAGAAACCTAACAACTGTTGATCTAAAAAGGCGAGTATGTTTGGTGTTACATGGATTCGAACCCGCGACTAACAGGTGATATAAACTTTTTTATTATATTAAAATTTCACCTTTAAAACGTTATAAATCTTTTTTTCTTAACAATTTTTTGCCTTAAGAAGTTGTATAAAGACTTCATTATATTAACATTCTTCATCTTAACAAGCAGTATATCCGATATTCAGAAAGGGCACATTATACTGCTAAATTAGGAACGAATAATGTAAATAGCCCTCGGGTTGCTTTACGCGAGATTCAAAACAAACAAATAAACAATTTTCTTTGGCATCATAAATTCAGAGACTACAAGAAATGTACAAAAATATTTATTTTGTACTACTAATATATGTATGGTAGTTGAACTCGCTTATATCAATATTTTCTGATAGTACCCCTATCGGTTCTTACAATAATGTAAAAAATCAGTGCATCTCTAAGTGCAACAAATCATTTTTGTCATGAAAAATGAATGTAATTAATTAGGGTCATGCAAACATAAAGCATAAAATGAGTGACTAATATTTGATGTGGTCATTAAAATGGATTTTGTACATCATGGAATCTGAAGCATTAACTACAGTGATATGAAGGATTCTTAACCTCTGAAAACGAAATTACTCTTTCTCCTATTTTGCCCAAATCGAGAAACCAATTTTTCCAAACGATCTGGATTTTGAGGGGCAGATTCCCCGCTCCTACACACATGAAAATAGTTAGTGAAGTTTGCTATATCAAATAGTTATTGTGAATTACATCTTTTATAATGACATATACTTTCACATACAATAAATTTCATGATATGCATTTAGCGAACCTAAGTACGCCTTTGTTTTTAGCCCGGCATGGCCAAGCGCGTAAGGCGCGCGACTCGTAATCCGAGGGTCGCGGGTCCGTACCCGCATCGCGCCAAACATACTCGCTCTCCCAGCCGTGGGAACGTTATAAGTGACGGTCAATCCCACTTTTCGTCAGTAAAAGAGTAGCCCAAGAGTTGGCGGTGGGTGGTGATGACTAGCTGCCTTCCCTTTAGTCTTACACTGCTAAATTAGGGACGGCTAGCACAGATAGCCCTCGATTAGCTTTGTGCGATATTCCAAAACAAACGCCTTTGTTTTATTACATCACTTGTTAGAAGAATTTTCATTCTAATGCATATAGTTCTGAAAAACAAACAATTTGCAATTAATAAACAATTAATATATCATTAAGATATAATAAGGAATGACAGAAACAGAATTTACGCAAAACAGGTTTAATCAAAATCAGTCTCTGGATACAATTATACCTATTTATTGTTATTTTTCAGGCTTCAAATACAATCCTGTCTGTAAGTTGTGAGTATTATGTGAAAACATAACATCTTGCATAATGAATTTGTCATATCGATTTATTCACATTTACTAATAACTGTCGTTATGTAAATTCAATAGTAAAAATACTTGTAACGATTATTAAATACACCTGGTGTTTAGAGCGCAGCCTGTAAATTTCTCCCACGCTGTGTGGGTTGTCGTAAAAATCATCATAATACATAATATCCAAGTAAACACGAATATCTGTACTGTTGTAATTTTAAGTAAATACATACGGTAAACTACAAAGGATGGAGTAAATATAAGGAAATTAAAACCACAATATACTACAAACATCACAACATTGTTCAAACAACAGTAGAAATTACACAGACAAAGAAAACACACACATCAATGAAAACACGACTACTGCCAAAGCAGGTAATAATATTATATAAGTTAACCTTTAGTGAGGACAAACACAGAAACAAAACCAAATAAAATCACAGAACAAGTAGGTAAACAACCACAAAATATACCACAACTTGAGATATTAAAAACATCAAACAATACTAATATTAACACTGAAAATAACCAAGTAACTGAAGCAGTAAAAATAAAACTTTTTTTCTGGGAGGATTCATCACATTTAAACCAATATAACCAGCAAAATTATATCACATTATTCGTCACAATAACAAATAAGTATTTCGCATAAAACATTCCTTATATAATTTAACAATTAATGCGGTCATTATTTGTTAAAAACGCACAGCCCAACATATTAATATCGATCTTAAAAACCCAATAAACAAAAAATGCCTTAACAGGAGAATAGTATTAACATATAAATCAACATTTTCTGTCACAAATAGTGACTGAAACAACAAGTTTAGGTACTGCAACCTATCAAATAATGAATCCATCACAATTCACTGCTCGTCCTCTAAAGCTATGGACGTAAACCTATTAAATAAATAACATTAACGTAACCAAAGACTGATTATAATAGGATATCTATATACTAACAGTAGCAAATTTGGATATTATGCCTCAACGAATAAGATAAGAAAACCATACGAATTTATAGAACATAGTAACTGTGTGTTGCTAAATGAATTAACACTGACATAAATATGTTCCCAGCACAATGCTGGTGATATTCTACATTTATGTATATGTTAATCTGAAATTAGTTAGTTTGTTTGTTTTGTAATTTCGCACAAAGCTACTCGAGGGCTATCTGTGCTAGCCGTCCCTAATTTAGCAGTGTAAGACTAGAGGGAAGGCAGCTAGTCATCACCACCCACCGCCAACTCTTGGGCTACTTTTTTACCAACGAATAGTGGGATTGACCGTTACATTATACACCCCCACAGCTGAGAAGGCGAGCATGTTTAGCGCGACGTGGGCGCGAACCCGCGACCCTCGGATTACGAGTCGCACGCCTTACGCGCTTGGCCATGCCAAGCCCTGAAATTAGTACTAAATGCTTTCAAAAATGCAAACATATACCTGTTTGGTGTGTCTTCCATCACTAACCTCCATTAGAATATGAACAAAATCAAATGGAAATTTAATTTAAAAAACTATTTGGAAAGAAAATGCAAATATCTGGACTCGATAAGAAATATAACACGGAGAGACTATCGGTTATATATGAATATTTTCAAATAACTTACGTCTTACTAAAACTGCAATACACCAAAACACAATCAATACATAATTCGCAATATATGACAAAATAATGCACAAATAATAAATATTATGAAAGTACGGCGACAACCACAAAAAATGTGTATTAATAATTATTATAGTTAAAAGAAATACATGTTAGAACTAATAGTGGATAGAAAAGACTATTAACTAGCTCATGATAAGCATAGTATGATGCATCAGCCGTAATAAGATATGTGTATATATATATAATGTAATATAAAACCTACACTACATCTCTAATTAAATAGCATAAAACAAATATTCTTTCAACATTATACCCAACTATTTTATTGCATATTACACAGTTTGGTTTGTTTTTTAACTTCGCGCAAAGATACACGAAAGCTATCAGCGCTAGCCGTCCCAAATTTAGCAATGTAAGACTAGAGGGAAGGAAGTTAGTCATTATCACCCACCGCCAACTCTTGGGCTACTCTTTTACCAACGAATAGTGGGATTGACCCTCACACTATAACGCCCCCACCGCTAAAAGAGCAAACATGTTTGGTGTAACTGTAATTCCAACCCGGTACCATCGGATTACTTAACCACCTGACCATGCTGAACCTTTTGTACAGTTTAACCATCTCCTCTAAAAACTAAAACATTAAAAATGTTGAATTTACTTCACTAAAGACAAAGCAACAGTTCCTTTCACGGATTGTCTATACACTTTCTGTAAGTTGATCTTTAAATAATGCCAGCATATGTGCAACCACATGTTGTTCCATCCCCGCCTCTGCATATGTCTTATATGTTTTATTCCACCTCACACATTCTTATATTTGTGAAGTTTTCCTCAGCCATTTATATAGTACCAAGAAACCCAATGTATTTCTACAGAGCATCAAATGGCTTTGAATTTTAGGTGCTTTAATTTCATCTTAACATAACTCGTTTCCAATCTGTTGAACTGCAATAATATTGTATTTCTGGCAATACCCACTTCTGTTCAGTTCTGCCCTCTACACGTAAATGTTTTCACTCGCCACTAGCTTCTAGACTTTCACTTCAGCTCATATTTCCACATGGTTTTGCTGCATTGTTGCATACTAATAAGTATCTGAAAATCCTCCACTAATAGGAGTATGACACCCTCCTAGTACAGCTGTCCCTTTTAAATTCAACCATCATTTTGAAATTAGGCAGAAAAAGATGCAATAAAGGAACGATGGGAAATACGACAGGAAGGTATCTACCAAAAATACGTTTTCAATCTAGGATACAAAATTAGTGTATCTTTGCGCAAAATTTAAATCAAACAAACGATTCAAAACGAAACAAAGGAACAGAATACTACAGGTAGAACATCCAGAGTATACTTTAGACTCTGACTTGTGTGAAAAGACTGACGATAAATAAATATTGCAGATACTTGTAATACGTAGTTATAAAACTAAAGTTATGAAAATGGATCATGACACATCATTTTCAGCACACTTGGCTTTGGGATGAGTAAAATATTATTTCGGTTGAGCACTAGAAAAAATATTAAATATTATTATGAACCATACATAGAATGTAAAAAACTGAAAACTAAGTCGTCATTTAGAATAACTGCCCGGCATGGCCAGCTGGTTAAGGCACTCAATACGCAATCAGAGGGTCACGGGTTCGAATACCCGTCACACCAAACATTTTCGCTCTTTCAGACTTAGGGGCGTTATTAAGTGATGGTCAATCCCACTATTCGTTGGTAAAAGAGTAGCCGAAAGTTGGCTAACTGTCTTACCTCTAGTCTTACACTACTAAATTAAACAGGGCTAGCGGAGATAGCCCTCGTGTAGCTTTACGCGAAATTCGAAAACAAACAAACAAAATCAATTAGAATAACATAAGACAAATGTCAAGTTTAACCGTGCCTTTTCAGTTAGTGCATGTTATGCATTCCCTTTGTTAAAAGAGGAAACACTATAAAGCTGGCAAAATAGTGGAAATAACCATACTGAATTATAAAAAAAACTTGCCCAATTACTTTAAAGATAGTGAAAGGTTATAAACTGTATAAGTTGAATGTTTAACTGATTAAGGAAAACAGACGAACATGATGAAGATATACGAAATGAACGTTTACACTCCTCAGTGGCACAGCGGGATGTCTGCTGATTTACAACACTGTTTGATTGTATTGGATTTAGTGATATATTAAGTAATATATCTTGTGATACAGGATTATGATAATGAAGTTACTGTTTGATGATAGTATTATTACTTTGAGAAAGATTCATTATTTACGAATTATATAGTACATTATATTGACGACACTTAATTTTAAATACTGTTGGTAATGTGAAACAATATTATTATGTGATTGATATAATGAGTTGTGGTAATGAATAAAATATAATATTAATATTGTGGTGAAATAAATAATCGTGAAACTATTATTCTGTCAATATTAAGGTTGGGTTATAGTATGAATCAAATAACTAAATATTTTAGATGGATTAACGTAACCATTGTTCAGTACAACAAGAAAAGACAGACACTTGGAAGTTTAGTGGTAAAATTTATTTAAATGGTGTATTTGACACTATTTTCAAATTCTTCAAATGAGGAAACTTATAATTTTATAAAATTACATGTAAGATATAAATACATGTAATATGCAGAAAAATTGAGCACAGCTAATGAATGAGTACAAGAAATTATTCAGTGATGCTAGACTATTAAAAAGAATATATATGTCAAGTACAAATAAACCAAGATGATATTAAGAAGCAACTATTTACATTATATATAATTTGACACCACCGTAGCAGGGAAAAGCTACACGAAAAGTTTATATTAACTTGAATACAACTTATACATGAGGGATTAATCGGAACTTTGACGTTTAGAACCAGAGTTACAGGAAAACAGGCTGTCGATTTACTATCTTTGACTATGACCAATTATTAAAGTATTTTTCTTTCCGAGAATTATAATGAGTTTGCAAAAATCATCCAACCAAGTGTCAGATCTTCACTGGAGTTAGATGTGTACACCATTTGGGAAGTCATAAGAACATTAAAGAAATCTGTTTAAAAATCAATGTTTCTGGATTAGAAATCGATCCCTAAATACAAAGTAAGAAAGTCATTGGACCTGCTGTCGATTATTCAGCCGACTTAACTGTTTAATCATTAATACTCTATGAAACAAAAGGTATATTCTTATCTTTCTATAGATATTTTTAGAAATATTTGTCTTTAGCTTGTTTTTTGCTGACTAAAACTATTTGCATTTATACTGAAAGCTCGATAAATTATCAAACATTATTAGACATTACTCTACCTTAGTAATGTTCATACCACTAAACAGTTGCTCTATACTTCATGATCAGTATCAGTAATATATCTATATACGTTGGGGACTCTTTCAGCAATATTGCTGACACTTGAATATAGCTTATAACCAAGAGAGATTATCAATCACAATATCAAAGAACCTTTAGTTATAAATCAAGCTATTATTCTTCCATATTTTCTATATCTAACATACTTGTTTATTATTATTATTGAACATACCTAACAATAACTGTGAAATTAGAGGCTTAAGAAGAATACTGATACATTTATTAATAAACCTTTTAAATACACTGTTACTCTACAAACAACTTAGCTCAAAAATACTGGATCAGCTTTCATTCAACCTTTCTATGCTATGTTTTTATTACTGTTTCAGATGAAGGCTATGTTTTATATTTGTATAACAACAGGAAAAAATAAACATTGATACATCATAGTTTAATACATAAATAAACGAATAATGGATTCAACATAAACTAAACATGTAAGATTTAATACTTTGTTGATTCAGAAAAATTACACTGGTTTACAAAGAAATTGAGGCAAGCACAAAAATAGCTGTTTTAACCTAATTTGGGGGTGCTGAATTCAGATTTGAAATTCGTGTTTACTCATCACCTTTAGTTTTTTAGATATGCATACTGTACATAAAGGCGTATATGCATTCAGGGTTAATTTCTAATATTGTGTGACTTACGTCTTCTTTTTTAGTTATTATGCAATAAATGCAAATAAATCAGATGAAGAAATGCCTCCAAGGGAAGATTCTGCCAAGTCAATCTCTTCCGAAGATATTGACTCTTCTTATTCACGAACAAGTGGCAACGAGCTACACTGGATCACGCAAGAAGACCTGAATGACCTTGCTCGTGATTTGTATCTGTCAAAACAACAGTCAGAGCTCTTAGCTTCTCGGCTTAAACAGTGGAACCTAGTCCAGGAAGATGTAAGGATCACCAGTTTCAGGAATCGGAACAAAGACCTTGCTTCATTTTTCGACATGGAAAACAAGTTGTGCTACTGCACAAATGTACCTGGCTTGTTCACTTTCCTTGGTTTGCCACATAATCCTTCAGACTGGCGTCTTTTCATAGACTCTTCCAAGCAAAGTCTCAAGGCTGTGCTTCTGCACAACGGGAATAAATATCCCAGCATTCCCACTACACACTCTGTCCATCTAAAGGAGTCCTATGACAATTTGGAGCTTCTTTTAGAAGCTGTTAAGTACAACCAGTACCAGTGGAGTCTATGTGGGGACCTCAAGGTCATTGGTCTTCTTATGGGTATGCAAGCGGGCTCCACAAAGTACTGTTGCTTTCTCTGTATCTGGGATAGTCGAGCTGTATCCCAGCATTACAAGCAGAAAGACTGGTGGTCAAGAAGCACTTTCGTTCCTGGCGAACACAGCGTCAAGAAGAATCCTCTAGTTGACATGAAGAAGGTGCTTCTTCCTCCTCTTCACATCAAGCTTGGTTTTATGAAGAATTTCGTGAAGGCCAGAGACAAAAATGGTGCTGCCTTCCAACACTTGTCTATTGTGTTCCCAGGTCTCAGTGCTGCTAAGCTCAAAGAAGGCATCTTTGTCGGACCCCAAATCCGAGAAGTGCTGAAGGATACTGATTTTGAGGAGCTTCTTACCTTAAAGGAACTGAGACCATGGGAAGCATTTAAGTCAGTCTGTAGTGGCTTCCTTGGTAACACACGCGTACCAAATTACCAAGCCTGTATTGAGAAATTGCTAAAGACTTATGAGGATATGGGATGCCGAATGTCACTCAAAATTCATTTTCTCCATTCCCACCTCAACTTCTTCCCTCCAAACCTTGGAGCAGTGAGTGATGAGCACGGAGAAAGATTCCACCAAGACATTACGAAGATGGAGAGCAACTACCAAGTCAAGTAGAACCCCAGCATCATGGGAGACTTCTGCTGGATGCTCTTGCGTGACATCCCTGAGGCAAAATACACCAGATCATCTAAGAAAACACACTTCTAACTGTCTGCGGTACTATAAATTGTGTTCATTGTGTCATCCAAGTATATTTATTCCGTCAATGTTCTTTATCTATCCTGTTTTATCTGTAATAAGCTGCTGCAACTGTTGAAATAAGCACGTATATACTCTGTATATACTAAAATGAGACTATTTAAAAGCCAGAAAACTAGAGTTGATAGAGCAAAACTGTTTATAAATTTGAATTCAGCACACCCAAATTAGTAAAAAAACACCTATTAACATTCTTGCCTCAGACAAAAAATATTTTTTTTGTAAACCAGTGTTATTTTACTTTTCAAATGTTTTCTTCACGTAGTTTTCAAACAATATTACAGTAGCATGTAATTGATTATCTTCCACTTTGTCGAAACATCATCAAATATATTAATAATCAGAATGAGTATTTATTAATTGCACATGATTGTGTAGCTTGTCAGTTTTCTCACTTCAATATTCCGATTAAATGAAACTCGCTTCTTGTTATCTTGTGCACTACTTAACTATCGATATATATTCTTAATTAAACATAATTGTGCACTACTCCTAAATATATTCCAGCAGTCATTTGAATGTATTTTATTTTATGAAGTTTTTACACAACAGCCAAAAGAGGAATACTGATGTAGTGGTTCTTCTCTATAAAATCGATTGAAACTGTTTATTGATTCATTCCATCTTGATACTAAAAATTATAGATGATGTGTACAAGATAGAAAATCAGTTTTAATATCACAGCTTATAGATTGATTAAGTACAGGTCTGAAGTGCAACTCAAGTTCAACTTGAAAATTTTTTTCTCAGTTTGCTTTTGTAAAGCAGAGCCACCTGTTTTATTTTTGATTAAACCATCTCTCTTTTGTGTCAGAGGAGAAACACAAGGAAAGTTTATGTGTTGAAGACAATGTTTTGATGTATGCAGGTTTTGTAAACGTACTTTTTTTAATTTGATTTTAAATTACTTCAAAAATCTTTTTGTGGTTGTCTCGAAGAAGAGGTGCAACTGAAGTTAGGTTGGTTTTTAATTTCATACTTTGGATGCTAGCAAAGAAAATCTGCAGTTGTTGTAAGTTTGGAAAGGGTAGATAGAAGTGAAGGAGATTTTGTCTCTGGTTCTACAGATAAAGTATTTGTATTTTTCTTCAACTTTGATTTTAACTTACTTGAGAAATATTTCTGGGGTTGTTTTGAAAAAGAGTTGTAACTGAAGTTAGGTTATTTTTCAGTTGGATGCTGACAGAAAATCTGCAACTGCTTGTAAGTCTGGAAAGGGAAGATTGAAGTGTCTTTGTATCCAATTCTGTAAGCAAAGTAGATGTTTTTTAAATGATTCTCATCAACGCTTTTAAAGATTTGGTTGGTAGTTTTAGTTTCAAACAATCGATCAATTTCACTATTTCACTTTTTGTAAGCTCATTCGAAATCATTGGCTTTTTTGTTATCCTAGTGAAATAAACACAAAAATATATTAATAATACATTTGTTCGAAACAAAATTAGTCATATAAAATAAGTAATATCTTTATTTAACAGAAAAACATTCGTAACTAAGTAGCTCAAATGTATTAACAGTAATGTGAGGAATATATTGAACTCATCTCATTTTTAAGTATGAGATGTGTGGTTGTTATATTTTATCCTAGCAATATTTAGTATAAATATTATTCTATCGTTGATATAACTCTATAATGATTTATCATTTTAAGAATATATAAAGAAATGTGGATGATATTAAAATAGAAAACAAATGTAATTAATGTGAAATTACTTCCATCACTTATGAATATTTATCAATATTAGCTTACATTCATCTTATTCAAGTGTAAGTACAATCATTATAAAGTACAACTTTTCCGGGATTCACTCTGTAGTCAATGTATATTTTGTATCAGTGGATTTACTGTTTAATTAGATACATGTCTAGATTATTGTTTAGGTCAACTTTATATAATCACCTGTCGAATGTGCCTTAACAGTTAGAGTGGTTCCACAGTTTGAATTCCGTTACTGCAAATTCACTCCCTAGATTTTCTGTCTATGATGTGTTATAAGAGTGATGATGAAGTCCCATAATTTGATTATAGTAGTTCAAGTATTTGTGACTGGTGTGTTGGCAAGCTGCTTTCAATCTAATGACGAGTGATACAGATAGCTTTTGTATCGATTTTATTGTTTTTCTTTTTGAATTTCTAACAAACTTATGGTTATCTTCGCTATTAGTCCCTAATTTTTAAGTTACAAACGAGACACAGGATACTCTTTATTAATGAATAGTGAGATTGATCGTCACAGTATAATGTCTATAAGGCTGTAATGACAGTCATGTTCGATGACGAGATTCAACCTTGGGACTGTATATTTCAAGTTTTTTTTTTATCCAATACCTCAGTGTTGAATCTGAAGGCTTATAACGCTAAAAACCGGATTTCATTTAGATAGCCCATTGCGAAGGTTTATGCTTCACAATAAACAAAAAACAACCTACATTTTTACACTCATTCCATACTACTTATTAGGATCTTGAACTAAATTTCTTAACACTCACGTCACAAATTTCTGATAATTTTTTTGTTGTGGAACCTCTTGTAGTTTTTCTACACCTTCATGTTTTAAACTAGATTCTCCAACTGGTGAATATTTTATATAATAGAAGTTTCTTTCTCTTCCTGAATTTCTGTTTTGACAACACTTTGCTATCTTAAGACTCTGTCATTTACGAATTATAATACTGAAAAAAAAATAATTTTGATAAACAAGTCAATATCTATAAGTATCAGTATATTTGTATCAAAGGTAACATAACCTAACCGACAAATAGCAGCAATCTTAAAGTAATCAGCCTAACTTCAACATCATTATAAATATTACAGTAGTATATTAGTACAATTACTAATTGATACGTTTCATGAGAAGATTCTTAATTGCTTTAACCAACATCACAAAGTTCCAATCTTAGAGAACAATTTTAAATTATATTCTAGATTAGCGGAAGGAATAAAAATGAAAATATTAATTGTACATTAAATAAGTTAACTAGTGAGTAAATATCTCTGATGAATACTGACAATTAACAGTTAAATCTAAAATGTTTTACCTACTGTAAGTACTAGCTAAAAATTCAAGTTTAATTACAGTTTTAAAACTCCACATCTTCCTTGGTAGTAAACCTTTTACATGCTAGAAATATTTAATGAGTGTAAGACTCGTAAGTGCCACTTAAAATTTTCTTTATAAGACATCCATTTCAAAATATTGATACTAAACCATAAGAACATTGAAATATATCTAAAATGTTACCCTGCCCAACCAATTAGCTATAAACTTAAGGGCTAAATAACACTACAACCAGAATTTCGATCCTATTGAATGCCTTTGTACCTAACAATAAACAAATTAAACCAACAATTATATTATGTTTACCGTAATAGAAGTGTTAGAAGTAGTATTCCCACCGTGGCAAACACAAGTGGAGGCGTAAATAATTTTTCTATCATAGGTGCTGAAATTAAAACAAAATTACTATTGTTTGACATTGTATTGTTTCTTAATAAATATATTGAGACCGCACAAGTTGTGTAATATTTAACCACTGAAAAATATTTAATTTCAACTCATTAAAAATTTCAATATCTATAACTAAAGGCAACCAACGCGAATGAAGCACCGAAACCATTTGTTTTAAACCTAGTCGTAACTTAACTTGCAGAAAATGTCTCTATTAAATCAGGTATATAGCTTTTTTGTTTTAAATAAATATGTCGAAAAGATATCTCATATATACAGATCATTGTACAAACGTTTATATAAACACTCATTTATGAAGTTTTACTGAACTTTTCTATGTACCAAATCACAGATGTACGAGGAATGTTTCAGAGGGTGCCTATACAATTTATGCTCGACTGAGTTTATATTTCCTGCTTCAGTTTTACCCGAATTAAAATTAAAAATCTGTCCAAGTGGTTTTATGTATTACAAGATAGAGGGGCTGCTCCCTCCAGTCTACTGCTTGTAAACTTGTGTGCAAAATAGTTGAGATTAATCTTGATAACACGAGAACAATGTCGTATTACTTCCATTCGTTCCGATCGTTCTCAGTTTCATTACCATTATTAGTAGCCGCTGATTAAATCAGTTTTTGACCAGTCACCCTTTCCAAATTTTACACAAACTATTCTCTGTATATCGGATTCTAATACCAATTTTAAAATGACTAAATGAATAAATGTCCATTGTATAGTTTCACTGTGGACTTTGAAGATATACTGTGATTCCCGCTGCTTCAAATATTTTTCAAATGAAAACAGTCGCTGATTTGTAAACTGTTAGCTTCTAATATTTTGTCAGCTCAAATTATTGTTTAATACTCTGTAAACAACAGAACATGTTTCCAACTACATTAAAATACTTTTGTTGCTTTTTATTGGTTCTTCTCTTCAGTAATTATAACAGATAATGAAGTTGCTCAGGATAGATTAGAACCCCTTAGTGTCCTAACTTGTTGAATTCTCATGTCTTTTCTGTTTATTGGAAAACTGAGCCCCCTTTTAAAACACTGCCTTCACTTATACCTTATACGTAGTTATCAACCATAATAAAAGAATATTTTTATTTCGAAAATTGTTTGTAATATTTCAGATATACAAGATGTTAAGCATGTGGCCTAATATTCCATAACTTGCAAATACAACAACACGTTGCTGTATTTTACATTCTGTATTGTGGGAACGTGTAATTCAGATCCTTAGGAAACACGAACGTATTTTTTAAACAACAAACAAGAAAGTCGAATAAAAGTTAGGAAGAAACGGTGATAACAAAAATAACAGAAATGACAATAAGACCAACAAAAAAAGAAAAGAGAAAATAAAATCTTAAAGGTAACTGATAAAGAACATCTAAACAAAAACCAGTTAAACATTTGTTTTAAAAAAGAAAGAAAATTAGGGATTCCAAAGAATAAAATAACAAAATAATTTGCCTAAATAATAAAACAGGTCACTTGTCTGAACTTTGTATTAAGTTCATAGCGTAAGTTGCTTTACTCTCGATATAAGAAGTGGATAATATTAGACTATATAAATAACATCACTTGTTTATGATACTGAGTAGAAGATCTAAAGTTATTTGAGAGCAATAGAATTTCTAAACATAATTGAGATAATTGTTTGTTTGCTTTGTTTTTTTGAATTTCGCGAAAAATTACTCGAGGGCTATCTATCTGCGCTAGCTGTCCCTAATTTAGCAGTGTAAGACTAGAGAGAAGGCAGCTAGTCATCACCACCCACCGCCAACTCTTGGGCTACTCTTTTACCAACGAATAGTGGGATTGACCGTAACATTATAACGCCCCCACGGCTGGGAGGGCGAGCATGTTTGGTGTGATGGGGATTCGAACCTGCGAATTACGAATCGAGTGCTGATGAATTCCCACTTGCATCCTGTATACGTTGCAGTGCCCATTTCCTAAACTTGGCAACTTCTGATGCTTCCTGTGCGAAATTGCATGTGAGTAATTTCTAGCATTGAAAACTTTCTCACTACATCCAAACGAAAGCATGTTTTGGCTCTTTCGGTGGAGAATAAAGCACCTGAATCGAAAAAAAAAGTTTGAAAGGTCTCTGCTCCACCCGGTTGGTTGAGAGGCAAGACTCAGTCATTGTCTTTATAGAATTAATCCATGCAGTTGTAGATGCCCTTGAGATCATATCAGGTTTGCAAGACAGAGATTCTGCCACACAAGCCAATCAATTGTTGTATTCTATAACACAGCCATAATTCATCATCAGTATACTTACCATTGCTAAATTGTTTTCCTTTAGTTTACCTCTGTGTAACTTACTGCAGCAACAGAACATTGATTTAAATGCTGCGATGCATCACGTAGAAATAGTAGAAGATTTAATACGTTCACTCAGAAATAATACTGTGAATGAATTTAACAACACTTTCTGTGAGGCTCAAACTCTGTACAGTGAGCTTCAAATTTCGGAAGCACAACATACATTCCAATTCGAAACCAACTAAACTTCATTAGTTTTAATTGGTTTCGAATTGGAATGTACGTTGTGCTTCCAAAATCTTTGATCTACAGTTTTAAAATGACGTTTCAAATCTACTCTGGTTTATTGAACTGATTTCTTATTTTTTACTTATGCTTTGTAGTTAAGCACAAAGCTACACAATGGACTATCTGTAATGATCTAAAGACTGGTATCGGAACCCAGAATGTAAGGTTACAAGTTTACAAAATTATTGTTGTGCCAATATGGGAGACTTGCTTATATGAGGATATGTAACTAAAAAAGGAAAGAGACACCCCATTCACAAAGTTACATTTAATTTGTATAAAGTTTACATGGTGTAGATTTTATCTGGAATTACAACTGGCCACAGGACCTTTATTTGTTATGAAATAAAATCGTTTGCACAGCTGAACTTATTAACAACGTTCTTCAGTTTACTGATTTTAACAGAACTGTGATTTGAAGTCACAATTACATCATTTAAAAAAAAACATTAACTTGTTGACTGTCAAGTATTTCAGCTGCTACAATATAACTCTAATGCTTCTTCATTTTGTAACTTTTTTCGTGACACCATTTTGGATCGAAAGTGAAACACTTTGCAAGTAGGTCAAATGCATGTATGGTGATGACATCTAGCGTTAAAGTTAGGTATTACTGAGAACGAATTAACTCGTTCGTGGCACTGTATTACTGATCGGCTTGGACGAGTTATCTCGTCCACGGCACTGAACAGGTTAAAGCAATGTAATTTAAAAATGTCATCATTAATTTGAAAAATTTGCTACGTATTTCAATCTCTTTTTTGTTTTTATGGTACTTAATGGATCAATCAACTAAAAACAGTAACATCGATTTTTTTTTCTATACTAAAGTACAGAACAAAACAATTTGGCCTTCCTTTCTTTTCATAATTTCTGGAAACAACTGGAGAGGGGGGTCTTCAACCCCTGTATCTTCATCTGCTTATTCAATATTAAAAATACAGTTACTCAGTTAAGAATTATAAGCATCAAATACAAAAAAAGAAAAAAAGATAAATTTACGCTAATTAACACTGAAATAGTTTAAGAGTTGGTGGTGGATGTAACCATCATCTTGCTATTTTGAGTGAGCAGAATCATATTTAGTGACAGTAGCAGATGCTTTTAATAGTTTTAGTAGCATACACAGGGCAAGTAAGTTTAGTGGAAATGAAAAATATGATCCAAGACCCTTGAATCATGAGATTATACTGGCCTAATATTGAACAAACTTGTAATGTTAAAATCAGGTTTTGATATTCTTGGTACCCAATGTTTAGTTTTGTTGTTAATGAAAAACAAACATAAGGGTAATATACCAATTACTTGGATTGTTGAAATAATAATAAAAAATTCATTTTGATGAGTTGATTATTTCTGTGACAACTTACTCATAATTTTAAGTAATCAGTGAATTAGCTTATGTGACATTAATAGATGGAATTGACTCTCAAAGGTAAGCAACTCTTAATGACAAGAAACCTCTCTGCTTATCATGAAGAAAAGCAATTGTATTGTCCAAATCTAGTGCCAACATAAACTGTAATGATGTAGTAAGATTCAAAAATCACTTTTATGTTAAGTGCTCAACCAGCAAATTTCTTTATACAATAGTGTACGCTTCTTATATCAGTGGAAGAACTGAAATATAATTTGCAAGTATAATTTTTGAAGACAGTATAAAAGGTGTTTCATGTTGGATAATAAACTGCAGTCAGTGATGTCGAGAAACCCACTTGTTGAGAATTTTATATGCAAAAACGTCTCGTTTGTGTTGAGAAAATATTTCAAATAGAAGAGCGAACAACGTTTCGACTTTCTTTGGTCATCGTCAGGTTCACAAAGAGAGAGGTAACTGACCGGAAGCTAACCACATGTTTGGAAAGGGTTGTGTAACTGAGTGTCGTAATGTAGAGGGCGGGGTTAGATGTTTGAATATATAATTTATCTATAATATTAATATAGGTATAATGGCGTTCCTTTATATTGGTTTATTTTGGGTTTAAGTTGTTGTATAAGTAAGGCTTCTTTAATTTTGCGTTTGTTTATGTTTGTTTCTTTATTTAGTATTTTAGTGTTTTCTATGGTTATGTTGTGTTCATTTGACTTACAGTGTTCGAAAACGTGTGAAGGTGACTTTTTATGTTCTTTGAATCTGGTTTCCATTTTTCTACTTGTTTCTCCAATATAGAAGTCGTGGCAGTTATCACATTGTATTTTATAAATAATGTTGGTGTGGTGTTTGTCAGTGTAGTTCTTACATAGTATAGACCTCAGTTTTGTGCCTGCTTTTTGAATAAATTTAGTATTAACTGGAATGTTATATTTTGTTACTAGTTTATGCCAAATGTTGGTTATTTGTTTGCTTATGTCAGGAATATATGGTATACAACAGTATATGGTTTCGTGATTTTTTGATTCGTGAGATATATTTACTTTTGTTGGTTGATTTTGCTTTCTGTCTAGGTGTCTGCCATGTTGAACACAAAATACAATGAACTGCATGACTTACAAAAACAAAAAATGAACCTAGACCATCAACTAGCATATTGCATTAAACCAGAGATTTACGGACTTATACAACGAAACATAAGCCAAATCAATACTAAGAACGACAGAGACAAAAAGATCTGCCACAACAAAAAACTAGAAAAACTAAGATATATACAACAGAAAAGACACCAAAACGACAAACCGTTGACTAACCTCATAATTAACAGATCCGACCGACAATTAAACACAAACAAGATACATCTACTTAACAAAGGACTGAACTTCGCAATAGCACCAAGGTACATTCCAACCATAGAAATCAAAACATGTTTAGAAGACCTAGCCAGGAGACTTGTGATACTTTCTACAGAAAACAAAAACAAAGAAAAAAACAAAAACAACCAACAGAAATAAGACAACTTAGATAATTTTATTGACATCCAACAGCCAAACTTCCCAGGTAAAATTACAAATTTATATTTTCCAGAAACACCTAAAAACAACATCTTAAACGATTTTTTTCAAAGAATTTTCTTACAAAACCATCAACATAATTTCACAAAACAGAAAACTAAAAAAACAACCTTACAAAAAGAGACATTAATTCTTAAAACAAGACAAAAACATAAAAATTCTAAAGCAGATAAAGGTAACGCTATAGTAATAACGAACACGAATGAATACATACAAAAAATGAATATCATCCTATCAGACACGATCAAATTTAAACCAATACACACAAATCCAATGAAGACACATGAGACGCAACTGAACAAATTACTACTACAAATGAAAAAAGCCAACACAATTTCACAAACACTTTATTCCTACCTACGTAAAACCGACTCATGCACACCGCAAATATACGGCATCCCCAAACCTCATGAACCAGATTGTCCATTACGACCAATAATGTCAACATATGAATCGTTTAATTACAATCTTGGTAAATACATAGCATGGGCATTCTCCAAATATGTAACATCAGCCAGCTCATTCATCAAAGACTCTTTTAATTTCAAGTCTAATCTAAATCAACTTAATCATAAAGCCTTAATGGCCAGTTTTGATATTATATCCCTCTTTACAGAAGTTCCAACAACAGAAGTCTGCAAGATAGCCTCAGAACTCTATATCCGAGACCCTAACCCAATTATAGACATTCCCAGTAACCAGTTAGCAACCCTCATAGAATTCACCACAATAAAGACATACTTTATGTTCAACAACCAAAACTATATACAAACAAATGGCCTAAGCATGGGCAACCCAGTATCACCAGTTCTAGCCAATATTTTTATGACACAAATTGAAACACAAGCAATTAATACAGCATTACATCCATCACTATACTGGTACAGATATGTAGATGACACGGTTGCGGGATTCAAATCTACAGAACACATACTTAATTTTTTCAATCACATTAACTCTATACATCCCAACATTAACTTCACATGTGAACAGGAAGAAAGCAATCAAATATCATTTCTTAACCTCAAAATTATAAGAACCGACACACAATTCAAAACCGAAATCCACCGAAAAATCACCCATACTGGACTATACATTCCTTGGGACTCAGCACATGAAACAAAACAAAAACTCAACATACTAAGAAACCAGATAAACACAGCCATAAAACTATGCTCACCAGATAAAATTAACGATGAATTAGATAAAATAAAACAATACTTCATCAACATCAATAAATTTCCTCCACAAACCGTAGAAAACATTATACGCAGACACCTGGACAGAAAGCAAAATCAACCAACAAAAGTAAATATATCTCACGAATCAAAAAATCACGAAACCATATACTGTTGTATACCATATATTCCTGAAATCAGCAAACAAATAACCAACATTTGGCATAAACTAGTAACAAAATATAACATTCCAGTTAATACTAAATTTATTCAAAAAACAGGCACAAAACTGAGGTCTATACTATGTAAGAACTACACTGACAAACACCACACCAACATTATTTATAAAATACAATGTGATAACTGCCACGACTTCTATATTGGAGAAACAAGTAGAAAAATGGAAACCAGATTCAAAGAACATAAAAAGTCACCTTCACACGTTTTCGAACACTGCAAGTCAAATGAACACAACATAACCATAGAAAATACTAAATAAAGAAACAAACATAAGCAAACGCAAAATTAAAGAAGCCTTACTTATACAACAACTTAAACCCAAAATAAACCAATATAAAGGAACGCCATTATACCTATATTAATATTATAGATAACATTATATATTCAAACATCTAACCCCGCCCTCTACATTACGACACTCAGTTACACAACCCTTTCCAAACATGTGGTCTGCTTCCGGTCAGTTACCTCTTTCTTTGTGAACCTGACGATGACCGATGAAGGTCGAAACGTTGTTCGCTCTTCTATTTGAAATATTTTCTCAACCCAAACGAGACGTTTTTGCATATAAAAATAAACTGCAGTACTGCTTTGATGCTCTTTAAAGCTACATTTGCTTAGTGTACTTTTAAATGAGTGTTAATTTATTTTTCAAATGGAGTGATTTTAATATCTTTAGATGTATGCCACTTTAAAACATGTTATTTTTACACTTGGATTATCTGAAAGTTAAAATTTTTGTAAATGTTAAATAAACCAGTTTTATAGCTAATATTTAATTGAGTATACTGGGTATTTTTCCTTTTATTTTTGTGGCATCGTTAGTTTTATGAACTATTGAAATATCCAAAGAATAAAAGTTCAACTAATGACATGTAATAATTAATAAATGTAGATTTATTTCTTTTTTACCTAGATTCCAAGACATACATTAACAAATACAGTGAAGAGCAGCTTATCATGATATAGAATGTTCAGGAGAAGTTTTAGGCTGTGAATATGCAACTTATGGTAACTTAGCCGAGAAATCTAGTTGTTTGAAAGAGACCAGTACAAAAGTGATGACTTGGGTAAAATATTTGAACACAATGCACACTTACATAGTAAATAAGTAATCAGTGGAGAAGTTAATCAGAATGATCCTGTTCCAGGTAAAAAAATAAGTATCCACACTCTTGATGAAACATACTGTTATGAAATATGTATTGAAATATCTCATAATAAAAATAGTTAAAGAAACATCAGATGGCACACAGCATATATAAAAAGGACAATTGCAATGTACAAGCAAAAAAATTCAAAACCAAAATAAAAAATGTTAAATTACACTAGAGGAACCACACAGGAGACAAGCCATACAATATGTCAAACAGTATTCAAAATTACATAACCTAAATGAACACAAAAAACTACAAAGAAAAAAAAACATGTGGTGTATGTGGCAGAAAATAGAGATTACTAAATAAAACATAAGAGTACACAAAATACAAAAAAATATACAATTGTGATAAATCTGATAAAATATCTACAAGTTAGAATTATTTGAAGTAACACCAGATGACACAATAAAAAGGAATGCACATTTGTAATGTGAGTGGCAAAAACCTTCAAACAATTTGTGGTCTACAGTTACGTTAGATAATACACATTTGTGATTGGTTTGGTGAATGGTTTCTCAAAAAGATACTGCATGAACACGAAATGATTCACATAGGAATAAAACAGCACTTTATTTTTTTAAAAAAAGAATTCACAAAATTATATAGCTTTAGAAAACATAACTTGGCATGCAATATAGAAATACAGCTGTAATGAGTGTAGTAAAAAGTTAAAAAAAATTGACTTGAGAAACCATCTTAGTGTAAACACTAGAGTGGGAGCATACAGTTGTGATTTGTGTTGAGAAAAGTTTTCAATACAAGATACCCTCAGTATACGTGAAATAAACCACAATGGAGAGAAACCGTACAAATGTGATGTATGTGGAAGAATATTCACTAGCATAAATAACTTTAAATGCCATTAGTTAGCACCCGTTATAGAGGGTCAATTAACATTGTAGAAGAAATGTTCAGTTCTAATATATGCAATAAAATTTTGAAAGTAGAGATTACTAAGGGCAACATTGGTTTGTTTGTTTGTTGTTTTTTTAATTTTGCAAAAAGCTACATGAGGGCTATCTGTGCTAGCCATCCATAATTTAGCAGCGTAAGACTAGAGGAAAGGGGACTAGTCATCACCATCCATTGTCGGCTCCTAGGCCACTCTTTACCAGCAAATAGTGAAATTGGCTGTCACATTATAACACTCCCATGGTTGACAGTGCGAGAATGTTTGATGTGATTGGAATTTGAGTCCATGAACCTCAGAGTACGAGGAGTGTGGTGAAAAGTTCAAAAAAAGAATTGAATTGAATAACCATCATAGTATTCAAACTGGGAAAAAAACCATACAGTTGTGTTCATTGTGGTGAAAAGTTTTCAAGACGTCCTAAACATAGATAAAACAATTCATATTGTAATGTTGTGCTTGTGACAGAATGTTTTCAAGCATAAATATCTTAAAATTATTTCATTTGAAACACAATTTAGATGAGAGGTACAGTTGTGATGTGAGTGATAATAAATACATATTAGTAGTAACCTTCAGAATACATCAGAGCACTCACACTAAAGAGGAAGAATAAAGCTGTAGCGAGTTTAGTGGAAAATTTTCAAATGGAAGTAACTTGAGAAAACATCAAATTCTCCAAACTAAAAATGAACATGTGTGAAGTATGTGGAAAAGTATGTTATTTTGAAAATGCTTTAAAGCAACCTTTTTTGTTCATTTGAGAAATAATTGTGGAAACATTTATTAAGGATACAGAATACTAGGACTGACTTTACAAGTATTGTACAATCAACAGGTAACCATAAAATATACATATTATAACTTTTAATGCAGTAAATGAACATTTAAAATAACAAATGTTTAACACACAAAAATATCAGGTTCTTTCATGAAGTACTTTTACTAAAAATTTGCTTGTGAATTTGTATTTAGAATCTGATTAAAACTCTGAATAGTCTGAAGACAGGTGATTTTCATGGTAAAATTAAAAATACTCTTTTTTTACCTCACAGTTTTCAAGTTTCATTTGCACAAATTTTTTAACCTTCTGACTGAATATCAGGAGTTGTGTTTTGTGTGAAACTTTACATTATTTGTGATCTTTTTGTATTTAACACTATACAGAATCCATCAACTAGACCAATCTCATACCAAACTCTTTGGAAAAATAAAATAAATGTGCACTACCTTTTCTTCATTTCAGAATGTTTGCAAACTGTAACACACCTTACAGTTCAAATAGCCTGCCTTGAGAGTGACAGGTAGGTGTGGCAATGCAATCGAAATAAGAACATTGGTAGGCAGCATTATTTTTAGGCCCGTCATGGCTAGGTGGGTTAAGGCGCGCGACTCGTAACCTGAGGGTCGCGGGTTCGTATCCTCGTAGCACCAAACATGCTCGCCTTTTCAGCCGTGGGAACGTTATAATGTGATGGTCAATCCCACTATTCATTGGTAAAAGAGTAGCCCAAGAGTTGGCGGTGGGTGGTAATGACTAGCTGCCTTCTAGTCTTACACTGCTAAATTAGGGACGGCTAGCGCAGATAGCCCTCGAGTAGCTTTGCGCGAAATTAAAAAAACAAAAAATAAGCAGCATTATTCTGTCCTTATGAGTGTAAATATGATGCACCACAGAAATGCCTTGGCTGGAGAAACCAGCGAAGATCTCAGAGTCACAAATGTTCTTTGAATAATCCCTCTCAACAATGATTACACTTGAGGAGTCTAAAGTAACATGAAGAGTAAACTCGATAGGTATATCCCCAATGGCCTTCGCTTTGAAAAGAAAGCCCTAAAGAGAAATCGAGGTGTTGATTCCGACTGAAATGGTGACTGTGTAACAGAATCGTCCAATGGTGGTCGTTTACCAATTACCTGTTTGTTTTGTGGATTTTCTTCAGTTTTATATTTATGTTTTTCTTGGACGGGAGTATCCATAATAACAGAAAAGAGATTCAATGCCCACTGAACTCACTCATCATGGAGTCCTACGAGGGGATGCACTACAATGCCAAACAAGGACACTATAGCACTGCCAAGGTTTCGTAAGCAGTACACCCAAACACCAGTATCAGACACAATGTCCATATAGCCCGTTGAGAACGTCAAAAACTGGAACTTAGTTGACCCTAACCCAAGAGGACAAGCTGATTGACCCTCTGGGGCCCACCCGAACGCTTATCGTCTACAGGAATTTGAGGCCAAAGTGAAGTTTTGAAGTTGGACCCCTCAACCACCAAGAACCTCTCCTCCCATTCACCATGGCTAATTTATATTTTGATAAGCTTTAAGAATATGTACCATTGATGCTTATAATTCATTATCAAACAGAAAAGTGTGTAATCCAATCATATAATTGGGGTCTCCCGCTGATACAGCGGTAAGTCAACGGCTTGACAACCCTAAAACCAGGGATTCGATTCCTCCCACTAAACTCAACAAATAGTCCGATGTGGCTTTGCCATAAAAATACATATAATTCAGACTTATAGTTACTTGAATAATCATTGAATTTTTTTTCTTAATTCTTGTAGTTTTGAATCAAGAAAACAAATTTTGTAACGTATGTTTTACGTAACCCTGAAATAACCATAATAAATTTATCCGATATTTATGCTAGCATATAAATATTCAAACACGTTTAATTTCATTTAACGAAATTCAACTTTTGTTTTTCCCTATACAATATTCCAACATTTTTATTCTAAGTAACGTTACTGTGAAGTGTGCGTAGTATAATATCTTGTGAATTAAAGTAGAGAAGAATATGTTAACCACTATACCAAGTGTTATCAAGTTCTTTCGTGTGATACCAGGATTCTACAGTTTGGCTGGTGTACGGCAAATCTAATAGCTGTTGAGACATACTATCAAATTGACTGAAAATTAATTATTTTGGTGTAAACTAGTTTAAGTCGGCGAATTTGATATTTATCAATTTCAACTAAGTAATTAGCCATTCACACCAAAGTAAAGATTTATCAAGATATCATTGTTTATATAAATAAATTTTTATTTTCTTTCATAAAATCCACTTTTGTCTATATACTTTGACAAATTTCCTTTCTGTAATTTTTGCTTCTATTCCAGTGACTTTGTCCTGTACAAAGAATCAAACCCGTCGAAAAAGTCACTCAAGAAGCAAATCTAGATCTTCCGAAATATTTTCAGCAGAGAACGTGCTTATAAACCTTACAGAGAGAGAAACTAAAGGAAATACTCTCAGCCAGACTAACTCCTGGTGTCACGATTCATAAATATTAGGTTTTTATGATTTAAATAGGATATCGAATTTTCATACTGCATATACTCAACGTAATGTATTGCATTACAAAAAGTAAGCTTTAATACATAAATTTTAATTACGAAAAAGTGGTCAGGCCATGGCCTTGGTCAAGCCTTTTGTATAGTTTTCTCATACTAGTAAAAGTTACACTGATTACTTAACCGTACTTTACCTGGTGAAATGACAATAACTTGTTAGTTGCCAAGCTAGCACTGAAAATTATTATTAATATAATAATAATTATTAGATCCACAAAATGATCCCAATATTATTTTCAGGGCACTAGTTATCTAAAAGAACTACTAATGGGACTAAATGTCTAGAGGGTGAATAACTTCAACATGCAATGGATATTTAGTAGGCGTTTCATTTTTGTTATTTTATATTAGACTTTCATACATTTAAACACAAATATTCTTTCGGTCAAAATTGTGAATTCATAATTTTCCAAACTCTTCTGGAAAGTCACTTAGTAGTTTGATTCCAATATTTTCAATTGATGGACATTTCATGCTCACAAGGGCTAAATGGCAAGTCATAATCACCTAATCGTTCCTAATTTTAATCTATCATAAGAAACCTTATCCAGCTCTTAGAACCGAATAATGGGACAAACTGTCATTCTTATTACGTGAGCACAATGAAAATTACATATTGTGGTTCGAATTTTATTAGGCATAAAGAAACGCAACCATACAAGCTGAATATTAGCCACTGCTGGCCAATTTTAGTAGAATATGGTAAGAATAAATTCATGTTAAAGTTGAATTTCGGTAAGGATCCGTTTCAAAAAAGCGTGTTTTTTAGGTGTAAAAAATGCTGTAGTTTTTAACATGACTTTTGGATAATCGACTATTTCTAATTTAATATTCGTTTTACACTAAAACTCAAATTGTATGGAGTGTGTATATCAAATAGGTTCGTGGTACTTCATTCAACAACCAAGTGCTTTTTATGTTTGTTACTATTACCAGCGTGGCATGTCAGTAATTAGATGTCTTAAGTTTGTAATTCATATTAATATAAAAGAGGAACAACAATCTTTACTTTAACTAGATTTTTTTCCCCACGTGACGTATCAATCTACCTGTGTAATCTAGAACGGGTAGGCTATATTAGTATCCTCATTATTATTGTAATTGCAGTTTCAAGCATACATTTGAAACTGAGTGGATCACGGTAGTGGAGCCGATAAAACGTCTTAAAATCATGTGAAATTTTTTATTGCTCAGGGAAGGATGACAAACAGCAAAATAGGATTTGACTGTCACTATTAAAGAGTAACCACAGGCCCTTAAGTAGTGGAGCATGAACTTATGGCGTGTAGCAAATACACGCAGGTCCACTGTTCTTTCCTGCTAACCCTTGAGCCGGACGCTGCCCATTTTAAACTTTCAACAGGAAGAAACATTGGAATATTCGATATGACCTCCAGCAGTTAACAGCCCGAAAACCAAGTTTGTAATTTGAGGGATAAGTCAAGGAATAAAGTTGCGAGATTAAACATAGTCAGTAAGGACCTATTTGCTCCAGAGCATGTTGTATTACTAATAGTTATATAATTAAGCCTACGTAGTTCTGTACATCTTTCATTAATTTGATGTTTCTTTAAGGATTGTTCAGGTAGTGAAAAAAGAAAAAGTCGCAATGCGTTATTATTTTTAATGTCAAAAATAACTAAACAACATTCAATATGACTGTTATGATTCATTTATTAGAAGCATTGAATTGTCAGTTTGGGAAATGCTTACTTATTGAAAACGATATCTTTAAGAAAAAACAGCAGTTTCACTTATCGTAACTGTCGAATCATTAAAGAGAATAAGATATGTTAATGGGACAAGCATTTTATTGGTTAACGCGATTTAAATCTTCAAACACTTTGTTACTTTATATGGACAAAAAAATTTTAAAGCTATTTCGTATTCGTGTCTAACCACACTAACATACATGTGTGTGTTTTTATAGTAAAGCTACCTCAGGTTATCTGCTGATTTTAGCGTTGTAAATCCGTAGACTTACCGCTGTACCAACGACGGACAACATCGGCGACCAAAACAAGTTAAATATTTTTGGACGAATTTTAGTTGGATGGATAAAACATGCTAACAATTAAAAATAACTGTAAAGATCTCACCATTTATATATATATATATATTGCTTTGATAGTTTAACGAGTGTTCGTAACTCGGATGAGAGATTATAAAATATTCATTTTTCTCTCTAATTTGATGGATGTAGTTGACAACATTTAAAAGGATCGGTTTATTTTGAATTTCACGCAAAGCTACACGAGGGCTAACTGCGCTAGCTGTCCCTAATTTAGCCATGTAAGACAAGAGGGAAGGAAGCTAGTCATCACCACTCACCGCCAACTCTTTTACCAACGAATAGTGGAATTGACCGTTACATTATACCGTCTCCACGGCTGAAAGGGCGAGCATGTTTGCTATGACGGGAATTGAAACCCGTGACCCTCATATTATGAGTCGAGTGTCTTAACCACCTGATCATGCCGGGTCATTTTAAAGGTAGACGGAATTACTGTAACTGAGAAAACAACTTGATAGTAAGAAAGAAAAACCATACTTGACCATCCCACCACGTTCTAATCGGAAATACAATTAAAAATATAGATAAAAAGTAAGTCCATCATCGTTAACCCGCCATCTGTTGGTGCTTTGAAACAAAGACTTCGAATTGCTTTTTCGTCATTAATCTATGTATTTATATTATCTATATATGCGACGTTTCAAGGATTAATATTGTAAAACAATGAATCTAAGAAAAACTTTCATTGTATTCTTCATTGCATTATATATATATATTTTACAAAATTGTATGTTGGATTTTATTGGTGAATAAACGGAATCATATCCGCAGAACAGCTATAAAATAATCAGTCTAGAAAAAAGATATAATTTCTGCACCACCCTTCACTGAATAACAGTTTTTCAGCCCCTAGGACCAATTTAATTAAACAATGTGACCATCTTTCGATATCTGGTTCAGGTGTCACTAGAATACATTTATATCGTTGTACCGTTATAACTTTTCCTATCAAATACCATAATGTACCATATTTTATGTCCTTCTCGTATTTAATTATATTTTTGTCATTCTTGATATTAAATACAATACCTGAAGGAAGCAAAGGAAAGAATTCTCGCATTATTAGAATTGTTTTGGGTCTATGTTATTCTTTTATAAACCCAAAAATTTAAGTTTCATTCAGGGCAGATGTATGTGCTTCATGGGTAGAGAAATAGGTTTTAGAGTGGTTAATATCTTGCAGTACATCTTACGCGATTGACAGTACTTTAAATATAAAACCACTGTTGGAAACAAAATAAACATAAAACAATAAATCAAAATAATTTAAGATATTAAAAGGCAACCGTGATCATTCATATACTTAAGCTTGTTTCTTAAACTCATTTAAATTTAGTGCTTCTACGACATCTGTAGGTCATCCATTCCAAAAGCCAACCACCCTCTTAGTAAATTGAAACTATCTTAGCTAGAGACGACTCCTACCCTGCCAAAAGTTATATTTATATCCACTACTCCTACTATTTTCACTATTAAATATGATAAAAGATAATGCATTAACAGTGTATCAGCTTTTTTTACGTATGCTCAATCAGATGCCTCCCAACTCTTCTTTCAACAGGAGAAAACAATTTGAAAGATTTCAACTTCTCCTCATATGACAACACCTCCATCCCAGGCACCGTTCTAGTAACCCTTTTCTGAACCATTTTCAAAATTAAATGTCTTTTTTGAGGTAAGGAGCCCAAGACTGAAGACGATACTCGAAATCTGACGTAACCAGCGACATGTTCAATGAAGTTATAACATCTTTAGACTTGTATTCAGTGTTTCTGTATATACAATTCAAAATCTTATTTCCCCTTCCACTAGCAACAGCGCACTACTTGTATGGCTTTAAAGACTGATCAACAATTAAATAAAAATCTTATTTTTCATGATAATGATAAGGTTGTACATATACAAACTATACTTATAATTCAAGTTATTATAACTCACATGAAACAACTTACATTTATCATAGTTTGCCATATATTTTTTAACTCACTCAATAATCTTAACTCTCTTGTAAAGCAGCAGTGTCCTCTTCTCAACCAGCAGAACCCCAAAACTTGATATCACCAGCAAAGTTAAGTAATTTAATAATCATTCCATAGTACACTACTTACAACATTAATCTAGTTTGATTGAACTTCATTTGCAACCAGCCTCTTCTCTCTTCCATCCAGTTACTCTTTTATCCTCTTAGTTAATTTATCCCTCACGTCTAAAGAGGTAAGTTTCTTCATAAACCTTTTGTGTGGCACTTTATCAAATACTTTCTGAAAAATCCGGATACAAAGTTATACTCTTACCCTCATCTATATAAGCAGTAACCTTTTTAAAGAATGTCGAAATATTTGTAATGTAAAATTTTCCGTAGTGAAACCATGTTCACTATCTAATAAAATTCCAAAAGTTATTAAATTTATTTGCAAAGCAATTTCTAAACACAATTTACAAATATTTTCCCACAGCTGATTCAAGATTACTGAGACAATTTTTATTACTTCTCTTGAAATGAAAATTTACCTTAGCTAACTCCAATCCTCTAATGTACCAAATACAACTATTCAAAAACTAACAAAAAACAATTGTAAATGGCTCAAAAAACCATTGGGGAATTATTATCTAGCTCAGGAGACTTTTATTTTTATCAATGTTCCAAATATTCCATTCAGTTCAAAATTAATGCAGTAACTTTATTCAATGTTATTTAAATAATTCAACATGTGAAATACTGCTAACATCTTCGTTAATAAAAATCGAATAAAAAAGTAAAATTTAGTAACCCAGCCATCTTATAATGATCAGATATTAGCTTTTTCTTCACCTTTGAGGGGCAATACTCATATTTTAAAATTTTTAATGTACTTAAAGAAATCCATACTGTTACTTTTACACTTTCAGCCAGTGTTTTCTCTACATCCTTTTTTATGTCCTAATTTCCCTTTTCACTTTTTTTATTTTCTATAATCTTCTGAGTCTCCAGTCGCGCCAGTCACTTTAAATTACTTAAACTTATGATGTTTTTCTGTAATATTTTAAATTATTTGTGAACCAACCTATTCTTTTTTACTTGCAGCTATCCTTTATTTTTTAAAGGAAAATATTTACCTTGAAAATTGAAAAATTCACCTTTAAAATTTTCCACATCTGATCAGTATCGCCAAATAACTCATCTGTTGAACTTAGAACATGATTCTTGTTGCATCCTTTAAAAATTTGCTTTTTTTATATTTGCAACCTAAATATCGTTATTCTTTATCTCTATTTCCACCAAAACATTACACCTAATGGAGCAATCATTTGCATTAAAGTGTTCTCCAATTTCCAAACTATCGATCATTTCTATATTTGAAGTTAACAATTATTCTAAAATACCATTGCTTCTCATACGTTCCTTAACTAATTGGTACAGGAAGGTATTCCGAACAGATTCATACGTTCCTTAACTAATTGGTACAGGAAGGCATTCCGAACAGTTTCATACGTTCTTTAATTAATTGATACAGAAAGGCCACCCAAACATATTCATACGTTCATTAACTTATTGGTACAGGAAGCCATCCCGAACAGTTTCCTACGTTTCTTGACTAATTAGTACAGGAAGGCACCACGAACAGTTTCCTACGTTCCTTGACTAATTGGTACAGGAAAACATCTCGAACAGTTTCATACGTTTTCAGTTTTCAATTGTAGAAAAGCGCGCTCGAGTAAAGAAGCATGTGTTCTTGGCGAGTTTTAAAAATATTTAATTTATAGGTTAGTGATTGTAATTCGTAAGTTTGCCAGTTTTATTATCATTATTTTACATAGGACTTTGTTTTTGTTTCTTTTTAAAAAAAACGTATTGTCATTAGTCTTAACAAATAATACTACTTTTGATTAATTTTTAGGCTTAAGCTTTGTCCTAGAATTTTTGTCATTTACCTTAGGCCTACTTCCGTTGGATGCGGCAAAGTCACACAAGAGCAAACTAACTTATCTGTGCTCTGTCAACCGTGGAATTTTTATAGTCAAAAATTTCTCAACTTGCATTCCGTGGGCAGTTCGACCAGTACAATTTGTAGGTACAAAGTTTTGTATAAATATTTTAATTATATATCCACATACGTTCGGTGTATAAATCTGAGTGAATTTCCTGAAGTAAGAAACAAAAGTTAGATCACTAATAAGTAGCATTTACGTTACTTTACAACCTGTGTGAGGCTTACCAATTAGGGTTAGTAAACATTGGGCTGGTTCAGATAGCGTCACACTAAAATCTTTAGTAAAAGTGAATATTTTACGAGACAAAATATTCTATTTTACAGCAAGTACTACAGGAGAAAAGTGTTCGGATTGTACTGATATAAACCGTGTTTTTATCTATTAAATGTGGTATAATTTGTTAAAAAAAAAATTATTTTTTTTAAACTCCATCCCTTAAAAAATTCTTTCCTATGGATCCTACAAAAAATTTAAATAAAATTGTAAAAAAACAGTCAATGGGTAAGCAACCACGTCTTGAATACTCAGAACAGCAATCTCCAACATCAGTAACACACGTACCTCATTTTCTGATATTGCATTCTCTTTCAGAAAAACCTTTAGGGCAAATGTCCCCTTTTTTTATTCAAAAGGGGCTAGAGGGACTTGCTGGCTCTCCAAAGTCAGTAAAGAAGCTTCGATCTGGTGACATATTGGTTGAAACATCCACATCCCAACACAGTGAACTCCTCTTGAAATCAAAGGCAATTGGCGATATACCTATTGAGGTTACACCCCATGCTACTTTGAATACTTCACGAGGAGTTATTGTTGAAAGGGATTTGAAGAATGTTCCTGAATCGGAGATTCTCGCTGGTCTCTCCACTCAAGGAGTTTCTGCACTGAGACGCATCTCCACTCGCAAAGATGGAGTTACACTGCCAACAAATACCCTCGTTTTAACATTCACTTCACCACGTGCACCCGCCACCATCAAAGCAGGTTATCTCATTTGCAAGGTTCGGCCATACATTCCAAACCCTCTTCGATGTTTTCAATGTCAGAGATTCGGCCACTCAAAGACATCTTGTCGTGGTTCCCTGACATGTGCTCGTTGTTGGGGCAAGGACCACGATGCCTATGATTGTGACATAAACCCACATCGCGTCAACTGCAATGGTTCTCACCCCTCTTACTTTCATTCTTGTCCAAAATGGTTGGAATAAAAAGATGTGCAACGTTTGAAAACGACACATAACATTAGTTATTCTGAGGCTCGGAAATTACTGTCCACAATCCCATCTCGGACATATGCTGCTGCACTCCATTCCACAACTACAGTGGAAGTGCAGACAGATCTCTCTGTGCCTCCAAGAGAATCGTTTTCAAAACAAATGAAAAGCCTTTTGCCCTCCGTGGTTAAAAAAGTAGATAAATCGACTTCCACACCCATCTCTGTTCCTCCCATATCTTCCAACAGACCTCAAGATCCATGTCCTTCTGTTTCAAATACAGGCATTTCTTCTGATACATCATTTTCTCCCACCACAATAAACAAAACAATTATTCGTCCGCATCCTCAGTCACTTGATTCCTCTTCCAATAACAAAAACCTGCCCACTCGACCCAGAGCAGGATCCATGGAGGTTGATAGACCTTCTCCGAAGAAAAACAGTAAAGAAAAAAGACGAGGTCGTAAACCGAAGGGTTCTCCAACCACTTCACCTGCCCGTACTTAAAAATGGCCACCTTGATACAATGGAACTGTCGAGGTTTACGTTCTAATCTGGATGATATCAAAACGCTGATTGCTTCCTACCATCCTGTTTGTCTTTCTCTACAAGAAACATTTCTCAAATCTGCTGATACAGTCTCCATTCGGCAGTTTTCTCTGTACAGAAATGACAAGTTGTGTGATGGTCGAATACATGGAGAGGTGGCACTTTTGGTTGATCAACATGTGCCCACCCTGTCTTTGTCACTCAACACACCCTTGGAGGCCGTAGCCATCCGTATTTCCTTGGGTCGTACCGTCACTGTTTGTTCTCTGTACCTGTCCCCTGGAGTGACATATGATCAATCAGACCTGGATGCTCTCGTTGAACAGTTGCCATCTCCATTTCTAATCCTGGGGGATTTTAATGGACATCATCCCCTCTGGGGAAGTACTGTTATTGATGGGAGGGGTCGATCTGTAGAGCGTATGCTCTCTGATCACAGTCTTTCTCTTTTCAATACTGGTTCTTCCACTTACTTTCATGCACCTAGTCAGTCCTTTACTGCTATTGATCACTCAGTTTGCTCCCCTTCATTATTCTCCCATTTTTCATGGAGGGTTGACAGTAATCCACTAGGCAGTGATCATTTTCCGATCGTTTTGAGAGGGACTGGCCGTGGTCGGTGCCACCCTACCCGCGTGCCCCGGTGGAAGCTTGATCAGGCAGACTGGTCCACTTTCACTGCTCTCGCAGAACTTGATCCTGCCATCGTAAATCAGCCATCAATAGACAACTGCGTTGCAGCGGTAACTGATTGTAATATACATGCAGCTGCTCAGTGTATTCCTAAAACCTCGACACATTTCCCACAATATCCTCGTCCATGGTGGAATTCTGCTTGCAACTTAGCACGGAAGGCTCAAAAACGGGCCTGGGATACTTTTCGTAGATATCTCACACTTTCAAATCGGGTTGCTTTCCAACGGGCCCGAGCACATGCTAGGTGGGTAAGACGTCAAAGCCAGAAGGAATCTTGGATTAAGTTCACAACCAGCATATCTTCTACCACCAGTTCCAAGATCATATGGGACAAGATTCGAAAGGTTAATGGGCACTATAATTCTCTTCCCCTCTCGATCTTACTCTCTGATGGTCAGGAGGTGACTGATGTCCGGAACATCGCTAACACTCTAGGTGAAAGCTTTTGCCGGGTATCTAGCACTTCTGCTTGTTCCTCCACCTTCCTGGCCATCAAGACTCGGGCAGAGCGATCACCTCTTTCCTTTCAAACTGACTGTTTCTTTGACTATAATAGTCCCTTTACCCTGGTGGAACTAAAAATGGCCCTTCATCGGTCTGCCAGTACATCTGTTGGACCTGATGATATTCATTATGACATGCTGCACCATCTATCTCCTGATTCTCTTGTTGTCCTTCTGATTATCTTTAACCGGATTTGGCAGGAGAATGTTTTTCCTGATGCCTGGCGCCAGGCTATTATTTTACCTTTCTCTAAGCCAGGGAAAGATCCGAAGATTCCTTCAAACTATCGTCCAATTGCTTTGACGAGCTGTCTCTGTAAGACCTTAGAAAGGATGGTTAATGCTCGTCTTGTTTGGTTCCTTGAATCAAACAACCTCCTCTCGCCCACCCAGTGTGGGTTCGGTCGACAGCACTCCACCATAGACCACCTAATTCGTCTTGAAACATCTATCAGAGAGGCCTTTCTCAACCGCCAACACCTTGTATCGATATTCTTTGACATAGAGAAGGCTTACGACACAACATGGAGGTTTGGTGTTTTGCGAGACCTCCATACATATGGGTTACGTGGCCATCTACCCATGTTTATTTAAAAAAATTTTAATGGACAGGAGATTCCAAGTTCGTGTAGGTTCGGCACTTTCACGTTCTTTTGTACAGGAACTTGGAGTCCCTCAAGGCTGTATATTAAGTGTTACACTCTTCAGTATAAAGATAAATGCCATCACTGAACAACTCCCTCTCACTGTTACGAATGGGCTAAACGTTGACGACTTTCACATCTCGTGTCAGTCATCAAACATGAGATATATTGAGCGGCAACTACAAATTGCCCTCAATCGTGTACAGAAGTGGACTCTTGCAAATGGCTTTAATTTCTCTCTTTCCAAAACTGTATGCATGCACTTTTGCCGTCGACGAGGTATTCACCCTGATCCTGAACTTCATATCGGTGAAGTTTTGCTGCCAGTGGTCCTGGAGACAAAGTTCTTGGGGCTTATCTTTGATCGTAAACTGACCTTTATACCACACTTAAAGCAGCACAGATAGCCCTCGAGTAGCTTTGTGCGAAATTCCAAAAAAAAAAAAAATTGTTCCGGTCTAAATTGATTATTTCGGAGTATGCAGCAAACAATAACTTTAGTTGGCATACAAAAAATATGCAGGAAACGACTGATCATTGAGTCTTTATTAAAATAAAAGCAGACGAATATGATATTAGATTTAAGAAAAACAAATTCTGTTGCATTAACCATAAAGCTTTAAATTTATTTACTTACTCTAACGTTAATTGTACAGCTACAAATCTTAGGCTTAAATTAGGGATAGAATTCCTAGAGTTACCAACGTTTGATATTTAACCTTTTGCCATTAGCAATTATGAAAAATAAACGTTTAAGCTTAAAGTAGCTTATACAGACGGATATCACTGTTAATTACATTAATAGATTAAATAATTTTGAAAACCAACTAAGGCCAACAAGACTACATATGCTAGTTCCTAAGTTAAATCTCATGTAAATCTATAAGCTAAAGAGTAGTAACGTGATTTTCATTTTTTTTTAAATTGGCAGTAGCGTAAAATATGCTTCCTCAACCCTCACAACTGGGCAGACGGGGTCGACGAGTTTGACAAACTTAATAATTGCTGACAATGGGAACAGTAGTTGGGGATCCGATTACTTTTTATGTGCGAGGGAAGGGGATATTTTGTACTTACCCCTTTGGAAAATGGCGTACCCGTATCATTATGATTTTGAAAATAAATACTATTTTGTTATTATGTTTGCATCCTGTTAAAAAATTCTTCTTTTTCCTTCTTTTTTAACTTTTTCTTATTTTCCTGTATCAAGTCGGGTGCCACAGTTTTAAAAACACAAACTATTACCGCAACAAGCCTTTGTGGTAAGCCTTTTGCATAAATATAGAAATAATCTACCTATTAAATGACCATTCATCCATTAGCAAAATTAAAACTATTTGGTTTACTTATTTCATTATATCTAACAGATATATGTAAAAATATTTAACTCAATACTGAGTTTCTCACAAAAAAAATTAAAATGCTAATCCTGAGCAGAAGTAAAAGAGTAAAAAAAAATCTTATAAATTTTTAAGTGCAAATTAGCTTTAGGTTGTAACTTACAGACAAAAGAACTGAATTTATAACATAACCACGTTCAAATGAATGGTAATAATACACTTTATCGTAATGTTTACAGTTTCTACTGAGTTCCAGCTAAAATGCAAGCACACACTGTTTCACGGTTTATTAAGGTAACCTTAAATATCATGTGATCTATGTAAATATAACAGTGCTGTCTATTGTACGTCCATGAAACTACTTCGCAGAGTGTGGTTGGATCTTCACTAAATTTGGCATAAAATTTTGTTGGATCAGTATTTAGATACATGAAAATTTGAGATTTCATATTTTATTGGACAGTTTATGTGGGCATAAGCGTAATTGCTACAATTACATATATAATGGAAACAACTTTTCATGTCTTAATCTCGAACTTACGTAATTTCCGTCTAGAGAACGAGTACTCCAGCTAGCCTTCAGCATCCTTTTAATATATTTTAATACGTTTAATATATTTTGAAACTGGAATAGTAGTACTATTTATCATTTACCTTCGTCATCTTAAATGTGTGTAAATGAACATGTGAAAAATTTAAAAGAACATAAATATTGATCACCCATATAGCCAGAAGCCTGGTATTTAAAATACTGTGTGATGACAGATCTTGTGAAATTCTGTATTAAAACAGGAGCTTCAAATTCCTTGATTAATAATATTTTTTTAACTATGGTTTGCTCTTCATAATTTTTTTTTGATAAATTATTCTCCCAACTTTAACTTTTAATTGTCGTGTGAACAGTTGTTTTATTTGCTGTTTACTGTTATATTTTGCTCGGATCTTTTTATAACAATCTCATGGCACAAGTTAACAAGTAATATAATACGTAAAAATCGTTCTGTTTCGGGATGATAGTATTTTTCTTTGTAATATGTTTCAATAAAAACATTTTCTTTTCATTACTGATTAGAGCTGTATTTTGTTGTAATTTCAAGCTTCTGGATTGGATTCACCATTTAGGAGTCATATACTTATTATTTTGAGTTTAAGTTTCTTTGTGAGCCAATCAAAATTAAGATCATTAAAATGAATTAATGGTATTTTCAGAGAATGATTATTGGTAAAAATCAGTTAGGTTAACAATTTCTAATATATAGAAAAGCCAATGCATTTTATAAACACCATCCAACAACGGATTTTATATTATGTTGCTTAGCAGCAAAGGTATAGCCTAACGCTATATTCTCGAGGCAGCTGGTATGGACATTAACACTTTATGTAACTTAAAGTATGGAACAACGTTTCGACCTACTTAGGTCATTTTTAGTTTTGTTAAACCTGAAAGTGTCTCTCTATAGGAGATAGCAAAACGTTGAGAAAGCCCTTCATGAGTCTCGATCCAAATCTTGGTAAAGATTTTTTAGACATATAAACACCTCTTTTGAAATAATCTTTCCGTTTTTTGTAAATGTTGATTTCCTGCCACCAGTCGGGAATGATTGTTTCATTCTTCGCTATTACTCCAAGTTACAGTGTTTAAGTATCTATCTAGTTCCATGGCGTAGTCCTTTCCTTACAAACAAGTATAAGTAAAGCTTCTGTAGTTAAAAGTTGGCAGACTTCTGGGTACGATCAGTAGCATGAATCGTGACAATGCTTGACGTTTCGTTTGTAACTGGCTCGTTACTTGAAACTTCTTTCTTTTCTTTCAAACTTTTTAAATATCAAGAATATGTGTTTTGAATTGAGAACGAAATTGATCCATTGTACATGCAATATCATCACACCTCACTAGACATCACACAGCAAAGTTTTGCATATAAATATGGCCAGAAAAAAACAACAGCATTTACACGTGATCACGATGTTGAATGATATTCCTTACCGTCTCCAGTTCTTGCATTATCTGAGAACGGAAGTAATTTTTGCCTTAGCTCGAAAGAGCTACTAACGTTACGTAACGTTCATAAAGTTTCATGTGTAATATAAAAATCAGTAATCATTTCGGAAATGTTAAGACTGAAAATAGTATATTACTTATTAGCGAGATAATTTTACAGATAAAAATCAAAATATTTATGGCAAAGCTTCTCTAGGCTATTAGCCATGTCCTTTGCGTGAATTAATAATGAATGTTAGCGTTGCAAATCTCTAAACTTACCAGTATCCCATGTTTAAGATTTCGTTTTTGTACTGGATGATGTGCATGCTATGCATTTTCCCTTTCAAATGACATGGCATGACTTCCATTGAGGTATTCGAATAAATTATGTAAAAATGCAAATAATGCTTTTAGAGGCAGTACAAGCTGAAATATAATTTTATTGGTTGATCAGTTATATTAAGTAAAGTAGTGCTTGATAGTTGGTTTTAAGAAGAATTCCAAATAACTTGTGTACCATAAAAACCACCCTATCGAATTCTTAAGCAAAAAAACATCCATTCAAAATATTGGTAATGATATATTATGCACACACATATATATAGTCATGTGTATATATGTATATATAGACACACACACACTGATAATACACTTAAAATATTGCTAACATTTCTGGTATAACAATTAAAATTTTTCTGAAACAATAACTTTTTCTTCTACTACCTACCTGATCACACCAGCAGGGGCTAGCTCCTAGATGGCTCAGACTATTGCTACAGAATTTCTCCAGCTCATTTAACTAGTATGTAGATATACATCTGCGACATGCTAATAAAACTTCATATTGTATAATTTGTTATAAAGAAAAAGAAGGCCAAGCATGGGGATACACCATTTAACAGTCTTAACCGTCGTTCGCCAGTTTCACATGAAGAATAATGAAATAATTAAAGGAATACAAATAGAAATTAGGAGAGTGAGAAGTGGGTACTCAAGCCCACAACATCCCACATCTATATCACCCTTCACTACCTGTAAGTAGTTGTGGGAAGGTGATTACTTTCCAAAGTAAAAAAAGAAAGAAAATAAATAATAAAGAAAAATATGGCATTACGGCTTAGGGGTAAGCAAATCAAATAAACTTACCTCTCCTTAAGTTGGCATTGCAGCCTCTATTACGGTGGTAATACACTAATTAGTAGCCAAGTAGATGAATTATATTAGTATAAAGGGTCAGAACCAGTTATCCAAACTAACTACTATTTTATTGAAAGTATTTACAACAAAGATATTACAAGAAAACAGTACAAATGAACATTAACATACAACAACATAACAATTCATACAGCTACATAGAAGTAATCAAATTCAAAACTACAAAAATTATATAAACAAAACCTGAATTAAAAAAGAATACAAAAATATAAGAGGAAAATTACAAAAAATATAAAACTCGAAAAAATTATTAGAAATATAAGAAACATACCTGCAAAAATTTTATTTATATATAATCAAAAAGATAAAAAAATGAAAATCAGAATTTGTGAATTTAATTATAACCAATAGCTCAACAGTGTACCAATTGAAAAGATCAAAACACATTGGTTTAGTTAGATCTGGCGAAATGCCAAAATGCCCGAGTCCCGTGCCAATTAAGAAACGAGCAAGTTGGCTACAGGGATGATCTTCCTAAGACAGACAACATTAGTCGTAGACAGAAAGAGGGAAAACACTTGGTCCAGACACGTGAGATGCCCAAACCTCCCTTGTGGAGTTGTCTAATTAAAGATAACCGAGACATTGCCTCTAACTTACCACTCCACAGGAAGGTGTAAACGTGCTCCTCGGCAGCCCGTGACTGCAATTGTTTATAGGAACAATAGCTCCAACACACAATACCAAGGGGAGTATCCTGCAATTCATCACCTCTACTCTACCAGACAAATTAGCAGGGTTGTAGCGATAATCTCGAACTACCGAACTAACATGTTGCACCATCTCCTAGGCAGCTTTAGGACTCGCAAGGAAACGAATCCCAAAACATTTAACTGCAGATGAAGTTCATGCCAATCTAAATAGGGTGTCTGCAGCTGAGGCCCATTCACCAAAATATCGAAACCTAGACTTGGCGTAATAAGTCGAGCTGCACTGGCTTGAGAGTACTTATTAACAGTTGCCAGTGCTAAACCCAAAAATGTTTGGTTCCCAAAAAAGAGGTTCACATCATCTACATGGCTGACATACTTGATTGACACCTCTCCTGGCAACTGAAGGCCACGCACTGAAACAGTGTTACAAATTAGAAAGCAGCCCTTTATATTAACGTATAAAGAGATGGTGATAACGGACATCCTTAATAAACACCCTGACAGATGTTAAAGGGGTCATCAAGTGTCCATTTGCTAAAGGTCTGCTCGAAGAAGATATATAACAGGTTCGCACATACTGCACCAACACTGGAGAAAAGCCATATCTCTTTAGAACATACCACAAGAATTTGTGGTGAACTCGATCAAAGGCCTTACTGTGGTCGAGTGACACAAAATTTGCTGAAATGTTCCAGTAAATGATGTAATGAAACAGGCCTCATAGAAGCTCCAAATTTTGTTATTTACTTCTACCCTGCACACCACATGTCTGAGTGCTATGGACAAGAGAGGACATAGTAGCACTCAAATAGGCACAGAGGAGTTTAGGTACAATTCTTGCATCCACTTTCAGTAGAGATATTGGATGCTACGAGTTAAGATCTTTGGATCGGATGATATCCTTACAGATTAGAGTAAATAACCCATCTAGCGTATCTGCAGGCATGGACCCACGAGCCAGACAGTGGTTGAAAAGTCCAACAAAGAAGGGTCCAATAACATGCTACATGTAGCAATAGAATTCCACTAGTATGCCATTCAATCCAGAACATTTACCAAGTAACATGGACTGAATAGCCACCCAACATTAACTTAATGAGTAATGGGTTTCACAAGATTGTCAACATGTGAAGGATCGAGGGTTGGCAAGAACTGTGTAATGTCTGGCCAAATTCCCTTGTTCACAAGCGAAGCAGAATATAGTCAGCTATAATAGTTAATGCACGTGTGGAGGATGTCAGTAATGTCCGAGGACACCTGATCTGCTTTCCTCAACAAACTAGAGATGTGCTTGTTTTAAACATCTCTCGTACCTTACAAAGTGGAATCATAGTAACATTTCTGGGATCTAGTGACTCCATTAGATTGAAAATGCTCGCTTCTCAGAATAATTTGGCATATTCCAAGTCTATGTTCTTTTTAAGTCTGCCAATGTTTGCAAGTATTCACTGGTCCTTTGGTATGCCCCTAAATAAGGCTACTGAGATGTCTGGCTTGCTTTGCAAGGCAAAATAGTGAGTTCGCGAATGCCTCAAGTCTGCTTGCCTCAGCGAGGAGGCACAGGCTTCCTTAAAACCTACCCATCAGGTCTCATTATAACAGAGGCTCTTGTCAAAGGTCACCAATTCATCCACCACTTCAATCTCAGCGAGAAGAGGGACATTGAGTCTCAGTACACTCCTGGACCCCGAAAAACAGGTGTAAAATCTTAAATTGGGGAAAAAAAGTCTCGATGGTCAGACACGTGAAACAAAACATCACCTACCCGATATACTGCACCTCTGACTAGACACTACTTCAGGCCAGCTGTGATATAGAATTGGACCAGGTGATAAGAGACGTCCTGTCCAGTTCAAGTGGTGATAAAGGCAGCACCGTAAAGTGAACACCAAATATCGTGGAAGTCGAAGTCTGACAACACTAAATGCAGATTGTCAGAAAGGGGTTCTACTCCAATCTTTGAGGTGGGGATCCTGAACACAAATAAAGCCCAAATCAATGACGATATTGGCCTGTGTTTTCAAGAAACTGTTCAAGGAGGAAAAGAAAGCCTACTATTCCTTCCCTTAAATAGGCACATAAACATTAAAAAGTTGTATCTTATGTCCATGAGTGGTGGCATCAACATATACAACCCATCCTTTTTTAAGAAACTGGAGTTGAAGAGGATTTCCACTTACACATTCTCAGAATGTTCATTGTGATGCAGGATAGACTCATCAACGACTCTCGACGGAGCAAATTACTTATGCTGTTGCTTAGGTGTAAGAGCTGGCAGTGAAGAATCATGCGCCCTTTCTAAACAAGAATGAGATGTAGACTCATTGGAGTGGTCACCCGATTGGGATAACCACTCTAAAACTTTGCTTTCTCCCAGCATTGAGAGAAAAAATAAACCTTTTCTCAACCTAAAAAGAGAACAAATCCTCTTCAGAGGCCCAACCTCATTCTTAACTAACAGGCAAGCCTAAGCCCCTCAGAGAGGTCAACTTCCTCTCAGGCCATCTGAACTCCCACTGTAGTACTGGAACACAGTGCAACAGCATATGTCTGAGATGAAGTGGTGTACGGTTTTTGAATCATTTTCAAAAATGAATTCTGCACAGGGTCGATTGGGCATGTCTTTGTTGTTGGAAGAGGATTCCAGTAACTGAGAACGTGAACAAATGATCGTTTTTGCATAGTGGGGTGGAAGAAGAAGATATACCCGAAAAAATGCCTATACCTAGAACCAAGGGAAGTGGATCTTGAGGTTAAATAATGTGGGTAAGTAATGTTTTGTATCATTTTCAAACATTGCACCTCTTTATCTTTAGGGCAAGAACGAAAGTAGGACGGGTGAGAGCTATTGCAATTGATGCAACCATTTCACACTCATAAGCATCGTGGTCCTTGCCACTGCAACGAGCACACGTCAAGGAACCACATGATGTCTTTGAGTAACTGAACTGCTGACACTCGAAACATCTGAGAGGGTTTGGAATGTATGGCCTTGCCTTGCATTTAAGATAACCTCCTTGATGGTGGCAGTTGGAAGCAGTGATGTAAATGTCAGAATGAGGGCATTGGTCAGCATCATAATTCCCTCTTTGCGAGTGGAGATACGCCTCACTGCAGAAAATTCTTGGGTGGAAAAACCAATGAGAAACTATTTTGGTAATGTTCTTCAAGTCCCTCTCAACAATAACTCCTTGTGACGAATTTAAAGTAGCATGAGGCGTAACCTCAGTAGGTATGTGCCCAATCAACTTTAAATGCAAAAGAAGTTCACTGTGTTGAGATATTAATGTTTCCACCATTATGCCACCAGAGTGATGCTTCTTTACTGACTTTGGAGAGCCAGAAGATCCCTTCTGAATGAAAAAGTGAGATATCTGTCCAAAATGTTTGTCTGAAAAACAATGTAGTGTAAGAAAATGAGGTACAGGTGTTACAGACGTTGAAGATTGCTGCTCAGAATTTTCAAGACGTGGTCGTTTACCTATGGACTGTTTTTCACTATTTTATTTAAGTTTTTATTATGACAATCCATGATAAAAAAGAATATTTTGGTGCCCACTGACCCTACCCACCCTCATGGTGAGGGGTGCACTACAATGCTAAACAAGGACACTGCAGCAACGCCATGGTTTCGTGAGCACTGTACCCAAGCACCAACATCAGATACAATGTCCACAACACCTGTTAAGAACATCCAACACTAGTATTTGGTTGACCTTAGCCCACGTAGATCCGCCGATTGATCCTAGTGATGCCACACCAAAACCACCCGTCTACAGGAATTCAACACCAAAATGGTGTGTTAGAATTGGACCTCTCAACCACCAGAATTCTATTTTCCCCTTTACGAGTTATCACGCACGGCAGGTACGTGGGTTGATGTTTAGATCCCAGAGGAGGTAAATGGAAGGAACAGAACCTTCTCTGGGAGGTCCGCTCGCAACGTACGGGAATCCACACCGAGGGGCCGGTGCTAAGGGCTGCTCCAGTATGACTGGTCATGTTGTGATGTCGTGATTTTTTTTAATCTTTCTTTACAATTTTACACGTCGCGGGCAGAGTAACAACGTGTGGTAGTCATCACAGGAGGAGCATTTCACTAAGCATGTGTCGCGTGTGTGTCCATATACTTGGCACTAATTGCACTGTAGAGTGTCACGATTTGCAGACAAGTAGCTACAACGACAACACATGCGTCGCACACCAGGGTAGTTCACCATAACGTAAAAAGCTTTCATCTGAAGGAAGTTTGGAACAGGTATCTTTGTATTAAAACACACCCTTCTGTTACCCGTGCATGTATTAGGGCGTGTCTGGTAGCAATCGTGCTCCACTTTGATTACCACCCCATATTTCTGCAGCTTTTACGCTATTGCGTTATAAGGCAGTTCGAAAAACGATGATCGAATGGTCAGCCATTTAATATTCTAGCTGGCCAGCTCAATTGGGATCAATTGTCCTTTCAAGGTAAAGTTGCCTTTATTCAGACGTTTTTGGGCGACTGTGGAAGACAACAGTGTCGCCACATATCGCCCCTTGCAAAATTGTTGTAGATATTCGAGGACATTCCCACCCAGATGATCACAAATAGCGTCTATTGTCGCTAATGGTATCGAGTCTTCAGAAACCACGAACCTGATCAACTGTGGTAGGACGGAGTGCGAAAATCGAATAGCCGTAGCCATACCGATCACCCCTTAAGTTTACTGGTTTAATAAAATATAACGAAAAAACGAGACATTAGGTACGTTATACTTTTAAAGAGCACATGGCACAGAAAAAGTAGCGAGACAAAAACACTAAGGTGTGTTTATTTGTTTTTGAATTTCGCGCAAAGCTACTCGAGGACTATCTGCGCTAGCTGTCCCTAATTTAGCAGTGTAAGAATAGAGGGAAGACAGTTACTCATCACCACCATCACTCTTGGGTTACTCTCTTACTCAAGAATAGTGGGATTGACTGTCACATTATAATGCCCCCACGGCTGAAAAAACGAGAAGGTTTGGTGCGGCGGCGAATGCGAACCCGCGACCCTCAGATTACGAGTCCCACGCCTTGACCCACTTGTTCATGCCGGGCCACAACACTAAAATAATCTGTTACTCAGAAAGAAGAATCCAATAATCACTTACTAATTACACTTATTCAAAAAGAAACAAAAAATCGAGCCAACTAAACTAACTAGTATTATTTCTAACTATCACCAATGAAGTCTGCTGTAACTACCAATTTTCAGACAAAACACGCCTTTGTATGCGATAAGGTTTCAATCTGCATAAAGTAGTGTTTGTTTGTTTTGGAATTTCGCACAAAGCTACTCGAGGGCTATCTGTGCTAGCCGTCTCTAATTCAGCAGTGTAAGACTAGAGGGAAGGCAGCTAGTCATCACTACTAACCGACAACTCTTGGGCTACTCTTTTACAAACGAATAGTGGGATTGACCGTCACATTATACACCCCCACGGCTAAAAGGGCGAGCATGTTTGGCGCGATGGGGATGCAAACCCGTGACCCTCGGATTACGAGTCGCTCGCCTCAACACCCTTAGCCATGCCGAGTTCATAAAGTAGTGACGAACTGTTTAAATGACCTTATTAACCAACTGAAAAGTTATCAGAATCTTTCAGCAAAATTTCTTTATTTTTTACTTGTCGATATTAATTTAAAACATTTTTATACTTATCATAGAATATTTTAGTAAATTTATTTAAAATTTCTTTAAATCCATTAAATATTAATTTTTGTATCAACATTTCAACGTTAATAATAACATATTGTAACTTATTACAAATTTTACACAATTTGAATAATTGTGGAATTATAATACTTATAACTTACAGAGAGGGTGAACAGGATATTGGAAAAGCAAAATAGTTTATTTTATTAAAAGTGTTTGGATTAATTTCATTATCAATTATTTTAATTTCCAAATCTATATAATACGCCTCTACATTAAGCTCCCCAGTGGCTCAGCGGTATGTCTGCGGACTTACACGCTAAAATCCGGGTTTCGTGGTGGGCAGAGCACAGATAGCCCATTGTGTAGCTTTGTGCTTAATTCAAAACAACAACAACCTCTACATTAAATACTGAAGTACTTTCAGTTTTATTTCTACTGGATAAATAGTGTTAATAACATTATTTATTTCAGGATTATTTGGCTGAAGCAAAAGTATTTGAATTTATGTTGTTTTCAACAAAGCTATTTTAACAAAAGTAGGAGCCCGGCATGGCTAGGTGGGTAAGGCATTAATCGGTTAACACGTAACAAAACTTAGTCATTTATGTGCAAGCATTAGCGTTGTCAACATCTCCTACGTTACATTGGGTAAAAACTTGGCAAGGCCAAAAAGTTGACAGTTTGAAAGTGGCAGAACTGTCGACCTGCGAAAGCAAAGTCTCTGTCAACGTGCCATCGTTGGTGAGATTGGGCGTAATAAAACTGCTGTTGCAAATTTCTTAAAAGTCCCTGAGAGATATAGAACGAGAATTTCCAGTTGTCGGCCCAATAAAATTTCGCTGGCGTTGAGCAAGAGGATTCGACAGGTTATCCGGCAAGACACCAGCCGATCGTCGAATCAGATTAAAGCCCTTACGGACGCAGAATGCAGCTCAAGAACAATAAGACGGCATCTACGAGAAAAAGGCTTTAAAAACCGTAAACGTCTTCAAAGGCTACTCCTCCTTCCACACCACGAAACAGCTCGGTTAAACTTTGCTGAGAATTACCAAACATGGGATGTAGAAAAGTGAATGAAGGTTTTGTTCTCTGATAAGAAAAAAATTAACTTGGATACTTCAGATGGCTTTCAACATTACTGGTACGATAAGGAATTCCCACCGGAGACATTTTCTACACGATACAATGGAGGAGGTTCCATCATGCTCTGGAGTGCTTTCTCCTTTCATGAAACAATGGAAGCTTCAGGTTATATAGGGGCGTGAAACAGCAGTTGGCTACATTGGCATGTTGGAGAGAGCATCTTTATTGACTGAAGGCCTTCGCTTGTGTGGAAATGACTGGATCTTTCAGCAGGACAATTTTGCAATCCATAATGCCCGTAAGACAAAGGACTTTTTCGTGTTGAATAACGTAATTCTTTTGGATTATCTAGCATGTTCACCCGAACTGAGCCCCACTGAAAATGTTTGGGGGTGGATGGCAAGGGAAGTCTATAGAAATGGACGTCAATTCCAAACAGTGCATGATCTTCCTGAAGCCATCTACACCACATGAAATAACATTCCAGCCAGCCTTCTACAAACGCTTGTATCGACCATTCCCAAACGAATGTTTGCAGTTATTCGCAATGACGGCCGTTCAACTCACTACCGAGACCTATTGTTGGGCATTTTCTACCATGTTTAGGACTTATTTTTTGGTATGGTTTTAAACTTTTGACCAGCTAATATTTAGGCTAATTTCATAATGTTCACGTTTTCCATGTTATATGCTAAAAAAGTTTTTTATTTTTATTTTCCCTTTTCTTATTTTCATCTTTCAAAGCTCTACTCAAATAAATGGTTGTGTCTAACAACGCAAAATGCATATTTTTTTCTTTATGTTCACTGGCCTTAAGATTTTGGCCATTAGTCTATGTACACACATATATATTTATACAGATATAATATAAATGGTAAACATATCAAGCACGTACTTAAATATCTTTTCAACCCAAGGGGATAACGCTACATATGCGACAGTTTCTAAAGGTAAAGTATATAGTTTATAAAGGTATAACAAGATAACACTAACAAGAATATTACAAAATGTGAATTTTAAAAGTAAGAACGGCTCCTGATACAGATGAAACAAGAATTAAGACCACAAATACATATTTATAAAATTTAACCCCTACTTTAGCAGTTTTATACAGTGTAAGTCGAAGGATTTTATGAATTTGTGACTGTTTTTAATTGTTACAAAAGTTATAGTTATCAGTGATATGGCTACACTGGAAATATGTAGACGTGTTCATTCTATGGACATATAAAAACTAAGCAAAGAAACAGGAAACAATATATAATTTTATAGGAAGGCAGGAATCATTGGTTATTCGTAGAATCGCAATAAGTATTTAAAACAAATGCTGCAATATAAATTACATAAGGAATGTGATAAGTCATATATAATTTTAAATGATTTTCAATCCATACTTTGGCTGTCATTGTTTTGGATACTTCTTATACCAGTTCTACGAATAACTAATCATTCATACTTTCTATTAACATTTTTTCTCCCTATTTACCTCGCATGAATGATTTTGGTAAATAAATGTGTACATCTGGTTCAAAAATAAATGCCTTCCTCAGCTAAAATCCATCGAAATGATAAAAACCGAAGCTTAGAAATGACGAATTTTGCTGATCATTCCTAACAAATTTTATAGATCTTTAAGTTTTGAAAAAATAATCCAATAATACTGTATTTCAAGACCACACACATTATTTTAGTATTTTAGATATTTTATTAATTTGATTTTTTTATATTCCTTATACTATGTTTTTGTTATACGATATTGTTTGAGATATTTTGCTATAAAAAGATTATATAGGTTTATGTAGTTTAGTAATACAATCAGTTGTTACCGACCATGCAGAAGTTCGGTCTTCGAGTACGTAATTACTTGAATGGAGAGTAAGAATAGGGGGATTGTCGTTAAGCGCAATGCTATAAAATGGGCTGTTCTTTCTCTGTCCACTACTGGTATGAACACCAGATTTTTAGTATTCACCACTCAAGATCACCTTTACGCCAATAGAGGCAAAATAAGATGTGTAATTATGCACGTGAAACGAGTTAACATCAGTCGAGAAGTAACTTCATGATCAATGAAAAGAAAAGAGGGTTTTACTTATTTCTCACAATCTTTACTTTATGTAGGATAAAAACAGTATATTTTGGCTTTACTGAATAACAAACTTTAATGGATAACTTTCAAGCCTTTGGATGATCAAAATTAGCAATGAAAAAAAAATTTTTTTAAATATAAAAGCACCGTTTTACATTGACATTTTATAAACTTTAGAAATTAAACATTTATATAAATGTTAACTCAAATTATATGATTTTTACCTCAAATAAACCTAATATTACTCAGAAAGTTTTTCATGAAATAAGATTCAGTTTTATTATTATTAATATTATTTTACAATTGGATAATGCGTGAAATCAAGTCACGTCAGGCTGTTCTCCCGGAAGCTCCAGATTTGTGTATCTGTAAGTAGAATTGTCAACCACTTCTTTCGTTCATCATTGCTATTGCAATGGCTCCGATTGCTCCATACGTCTAAGATTCCAGTCATTCAATGACGGGTTCACCTGTCAGCATTTCTGTTATACTGCCTTGGATGATGCTGACTTTGTAATCTTCTCATATTATAATCCAATGTATCTTCCACATTTTTCAAGTACATCGGCGATTACAATGATCCTTGGGACGTGCGAATGGGCTTCCTACCGTACAAGTACTAAGAATAGCAGGTATCGAAAAGCACAGACTGCAAATAATTATTTTTTGTAGTGAAGTATAGATATTCTGGTGCTGTCAACGTGTAAGTGTAAATCCATTAACATGTTTCACATCTGCACCTGTGAAGAAGCGCACTGATTCAACGTACACTAGCATTGGTATCCAAGATTATTGTATAATCTTATCAAGAATAAGCTAGCATCAAACCATAACTGAGGCTTGTTTAAATTATTATAATACCTGTTAACAGTTTGAAGTCACCAAAAACTATAAAATAGTTTTTGTCAGAGCAGATAACGTATAGGTATTATGCACAAGTTAACCACAAAAATGTCAATGAACTTAATCATAAATACTCTACTTTAAAACACAAGTTTCTGTATTCATCCAGTTTTATCATGAAAGGTATTAGTTTACACATAATAAAACAAATATAAGGCCTTGTCTTACATATTTTGACAAAGTTTTCAAATTTTCTTTTTATTTTTATAGCGAATAATGCAAACTAGATTGTTTCAAAGAGGGCTGCACAAGTTTAGGTTCCATGAAAGTTTGTTTTTTTCTCCAGTCAAATCTTTATAATTCTCACACAAGATGAAATACTTCTGACTTTTCAGTTCTGATTTTAATTGAAATAAAAAGAGATCAAAAATGAAAAGGTTACTTCTACCTCAATAGGTAAAAGGTTTTTATAAACACTAGTTTTAAACCTAAAAATGGCAAGCTTTTTTGTGTTCTTGTACAAAGATATATTAAGACATTCAATGACAGCCAGAAGAGAAAAACTGCAAAACTGTAACAGAAATGCATATATTAAATCAAAACTTAAAAAACAAATTTTATATACATATATATAGGATTTAAAATTGCATCTAATGATGAACATGTCACACAATATATCATTAGCCAAATTAAATGTCATCCTTTGAGCATCCATTACATCATGGCCTAAACAAACACAATAATGAGACAGAAAAAAAACACAAAAACATGCTATTTGTCATTATATAAATATATATATATACACACACACACATCACACTATGGTGTACAAGATATTTTAAATTTAAAAAAATGACAGTAACTGCAATTGCTTAATTTTCTTCATAAATCACCTAGATGCTGGATCATCCCACTACACATCATCTAACAGGTGAAACCAGACTTCACCTGATTTACATACAAAAAACAAGTCTCACTCAGTTAAGGAAAAGTTAGAGAGGTGAAATTGAGTCAATAGATGACTACCTTCATTTTTAATCTGACCTTTTCACAAAAACTTTGTGTTAGACTTGTTTTAAATTTTGTTCTACTAAAATTGTATGCAAATTCAAAAATAATATATGTATAAAACAGATTGAGCAAACATAAAAAGTAAAATAACATCTTACCAAAATGTTCACTTTTGACTTTATGGTGAAACACCAAACACAAAAAACTGTTCTATTTGCTATGTATAAAAAAACAAAACAAAAATTCTAACTTACCCTTTTTATTCTAGAAAAGTGTAAATACCTTTTTTATAATACAATCTGCAGACAATTGAAACACACATTTAAATCAGCTGACACGACCAAGATAACAGCAACAGCTAATTTACCCTATCTAAAAACTATACTTTCAAGTGGACTTGAGAAATACAGAAATTTAGTATGAACGCTCTTCATTTACTCGACACCCACAATAACTTTTCATAGAAGCAGATACAGAAAACTCATAATAATTATTCTTCATAAAAACACAGGGCAATGTATGCAATAATAGAGACTAAAGTCTTTACACCTCTTTAAATACTTTACATTTTTACTGTCTTGATGGCTGGCACAGAATTAGTTTCAAAAAATTTGGCAAACAAAAGTTCAGTGCTTGCAGAAACAAAGGAGTGTCACCAAGAATTAAATCCTATTGTTGCCTACCACTAAGTTAATCAATGTTTGTGCAAGGTTATTAATGTCACAACTAATTATTATAACAAAAGAGTTCAGGTATTGAAACACAAACATGACATGCAAAATCAGAGTAAGAGTGGGTTTAAAAAATATGATGTTTGTAGGTGACTTTTCCATAATCTGTATTTATTAATATACACACCTCAGACCAAATCATTTGGTCAAAAAAAATTCATAGCTTCACAATATACAACCCTATCTCTATGCAGTTAAATTTAATATTATCTAGACAACTGAAGTTCATAATACATTTTGATTACCTTAAATTACATATTTTTCCATTTAATCAATCCAATTTAAAAGGAAATGTACATTTTTTTCTTAATATTGAATGAACAAAATATTTCATTTGGTATAATATTTTACAAAAATATTGTTTGAAGAAAATATCAACTTCAAAGGCAATTGTTCTCAAAGTTCTGATTCTTATTAAAGATTCAAAATGTCTTCCTATGTGCCATATTGAACATTAATGGTGAAAAAAATCATCTAAGCTTCTAACATTTTTTTGTATATAATGGTGAGAGATTTAAAATAAACAATGAGAAATTTTATACCTTAACTAAACATTAATATTTAAGGTTTACAATGCATTATACAAAAATCAACTGTGCAGGAAAAAAGTTACATGTGCTTCAAATGTACACTTAGTATTTTTGAATTGGAAAAAAGTCAACTTTACATCAAATATAAATACAATAAACTGCATAAGGTTCTTAATACTTTTTTGTATGTGTGCCTTATTAAAAATGTATTCTATACATTTTCAAGGACAAAACAGAACATCATGTTAATAAAAGAATGTAGAAATTTTTTTCACCCATCAAAAGAATGGTAGAAAAATCAACTTTTGGCCTTCAAATCCCACAAAAAGCACATTAAAAAGTAGAATACAACTTTTGAAATTCTGCTTCTGTTTAACATTGAAAAACAAAAATCTGGGGGATTTCCAAAGTGAGAAAGTGAAATAAAATGCATTGATAATCCAACTGTTTGCATAATTTCTATATATTGAAGTCAACAATATTCATCATAACTTCATTAATGGATTATTTTGTAGACACAGCACCTACATACTGTACTCTGAGTATTTTTGAAAAGTTAGTAACCTTACAATCCATGACTGTTTCAGTGTTTGACTCATCATAGAAAACACAGAAATTCTTTTTTGCTATATTCCAATTTTTAGTAAAAAATAGATAAATTTGAGTATAATTGTGTGTGTGTGTGTGTGTGTGTGTGTGTGTGCAAAGAGCTAAGGAGTAAAACCCTGTATATCATATTAAAACCTAAAAAGTTCAGCTTTATTATTAATTCAAATATCATAAAATAAATATTATTACTGAACAAAATTATTTGTTGTCAAATAAGACATTTTATTCAAAATGCTGTATATTCAGTAATATGTTGTTACTGGCACCTGTTTCCTCATAACTGGCATTTACTCCATTTTGCTTCTTAGCTCTTTGAACATAGTTATATGTTTTATGGTTTTTAACATTTAGTTACAAAGATTTTGTACAATAAAACATGTATAGCACACCACAAACAAACTGACAGAGAAATCAGTTCAGGTAAATACTATTTGTTGTAACAACGCCATCAAGAAATAAAATAGTGTTTCACGTAAATATAGGGTTGTGACAAACGGTTTGCAATTATATATACAGATACTGTGTATATGCTCAGGATGTTCAGATACATGAGTTACTCATTAAAAATTTGCTTGAGGTGCTTTTTTTAGTAACTGGATGAAAAATTTGAAAAAAAAAATTTTGTCCAGGGTTATATAATATAAATTCCATACCACTCTAACAAATAACAGAAATCTGTATAAAATCAATATTGTAATGTTTAGTTCCAAAATGCTAAATACATATTGTTAAGCTACATAATACTGAAAAACCTTGATCATTTTCATTACTGGGTAATCTATACTCTTTTTCATTGGTAAGTCTATGATCATTTTATTTAATTTTTGAAGCAAATTTTTTATCTTCTACTCAATTTCCTCTTCCCTTGCTTTCTAGTTCATTTTACTATTTAGCTTTTAATTTTCACACTGGTAACAATCATCTCTGATCTCTAATTTAACAATTGGTTCAACCAGTTCACTTGGTAATTCTGTATTTATTCCAGATGTAAATGAAGTTTCTGCAGTTTCAGAATCCTCTACAGTAACCCTGATATCATCGAAATTAGAATTGGCATATGCATTGTAGAGGGCCTTATCACCATGTCGTTTAGCTATATGTTTCCTCAAATACAAAACCCTCACAAAGGTTTCACTACATATAATACACTGAAAAGGTCTTCCACCTGTGTGTGTCTGCATATGAAATAGAAGTTTTCCATAAAAACAAAATCCTTTTCCACAAACTTTACACACAAACTGTTTTTTTAATGTATGAGAATTTATGTGTTTTACTAATAAAGGAATATTTTCAAAAATATCTTCACACATATTACACTTATATGGTCCTTCTTCACAACTGTGAACTGGCATGTGATTAATCAGCAGAACCTTTCGAGAAAACTTGCTGTTACATAAACTGCACTGAAACGTAGCATCATTTCTATGAACCATTCTGACATGCTTCCGTAAGCTGGAGTCACCATAGAAAGTTTTACTGCAAACATCACATTTGTAAGGTTTATCACCAGCATGCATTCTTCTATGTGATGAGAGGTATGTCTTTGACATGAATGTTTTACTACAGGTATCACATTTGAAGGGCTTTTCTCCTGAATGTGTTTTTATATGTTTTTTCAAAGATGCTTTGTCCTTGAACTTTCTTTCACAAATATTACATTCAAACTTTTTTTCATCTGTATGAACAAGCATATGACACAAGAGGTTAGCACTCCTTGTAAACCTGTGGCCACAGAAATCACAACCAAAAGGTTTCTCACCTGTATGAATTCGAGTATGTGTGTTGAGGGAAGAATTAGTAGTGAAACCTTTACCACACACAGTACATACATATGGCTTTTCTCCAGTGTGTGTTCTCTTATGAGTTGTAAGATGGCCAATTTGTGTAAACCTTTTCTCACATAACTCACACTTATAAGGCTTTTCACCACTATGAATTCTTTTATGAATATTCAAATCCTTGTTTTCACTGAATCCTTTTCCACAAATAGTGCATTTAAATGATTTGTCACCAATATGGTATTTCCAATGTTGACCTAAGGCGTAACGTGACAAAAATGGTTTACCACACACAACACAAATAAATTGAACAGTTTTATCATGAAGTTTTCTGTGCCTATTTAAATTTGATTTGTGGGTGAACTTTGTATTGCATACTTCACAACTGAAAGGTTTCTCACCTGTATGTACCCTCATGTGAGAGTCCAAATGCCTGTAATAAAACTCCTTACCACAAATTCCACACGGTAAAGTTGTTTTCTTTGAATGTGTTTTTGCGTGTCTGTCTCTATCCACATTTCTTTTAAACTTACGGTCACAAAATTCACATTTAACTGTCCATTCTACTTCATTTGTACTTTTTTTATTCATACCTTTATAACTGGTTGACTATAGTTAAAAAATGTTTGATAATTTTGTAATAACAAGAAAAATGAATAAGTTTCCTGAGGCACATGCAGCTTGAATACCATGTACTTCTTGAGAATATATCTTTTCAATCTCTTTTCACTTGTCTTTAATTTCCTTTAAAATGTCGAAACAAAGTGAATCCAATCTTTTATTTCAACAAACCTGTAAAACATAAATTATGTTTTTTGTGATCCATTCCACCTTTTCACCAAAAAGAACATAGCAGTAGATGTTAAAGTTGTCAACTGACCTTTTCTATAATCTTGCTATAACACTTTCATCAAAGGATCTCCTGCAAAAGAAATATAATTATACTAGTTACGAATAAAGCACAAATGCTTTAAAATTTAAAATCACATATACTGTTATCAAATACCTACCATAGGCCTAGTATACTGCCAAGATACAATGATAAAGACTAACCACTATGGCAATAACCATTTTTCGGAAACGTAAACTAGAAATTTAAATGGAATGTATAATCATAGTATTATATTATTAAAAGAAACGTTAATACTACCAGCCAAATTTATCCAATTCTAAGGTGTATTTAATTTCAAATGACAATGACTAACAGTAATATTAATAAAACATGTACAATATTGAGTACAATATTTCGTTAAGAAATATTTAATAATAAAAATTATTAAAACACTTCTTCCCTCACACTAGTACTTTCAAATCCGGCCCAAAATTCACTCGAAGTCTGTTTTTTTTCTTTTTCTGTTCTTTATTTGACTTGCCTTAAATATTGCACAAAGACTACTACTAACATCAAATAAAATGTTGTAGTTTCTCTGTTCGTTTAGCGTCGAAACGTTCATTGCGGCCTCTTTCGGCTTTTATCATTTAACAAACTAATAAAATATACATATTTAAGATTAATTATTTACCAGGTCATCCCTTATATAATGTCCAATTTTAGGTTCACAAAGAGAGAAAGGATTTCAAACGCTTTTAATATTATTTAATCAGTAATGTATGTTCCGTTATTATTAATTACTTCCTGCCAACGGTTCACAAACTTCTGAATGCCACTTCTACAAATTTATTGGGGTTTGGAGGAAAAGAACGTAGAGAGGGCAGTTTTGACATCTTCATGTGTTCCAAGCTTTCTTCCATCAAGATAGTTCTGCAAACTTCGGAATAGATGATAACCACATGAGGCAAGGTCTAGGGAATAAGGAGGATGTGGAAGTTTTTCCTAATCTATCTCTTTAATCTTTGCAGATGTGATCCTTCTTGTATGAGGCCGTGCATTATCCTGGTATAACACAACACCTTTACGGTTTATCAAAGCAGGCCTCTTTTATTTCAGTGAAACATTCAAGCGTTCTAACTGTTGACAATAAAGTCTGATGTAATCATTACACTGAGTGGCAGCAACTCAAAGTGGATCACACCAACAATATCCCACCAAACGCTTAACAAGACTTTCCTAGGATGGAGGTTCATTTTTGGCTGTGCTTTGGTCGGTTTATCTGCGCTGGGCCATTGTCTACGGCGCTTAACATTTTTATAAAATATCTATTTTTCATCTCCAGTTACTAACCTGTCCATAAAAAGGTGAGTTATGTTCACGAGAGTACAGAGAAGTGCAAATGCCCACTCTTACTCTAAGGATAGCTTCTATCAAATCATAGGGAACCATTTTTCCAAGTGTCTACACATTTCTAAGCCGCTGCAGGTGACGGTGAACTATTAAATAGCTTGAAACAAGCTTCTGTACTAGTTCTTCAACTGTTACAGCACAAGTTTCATCAAGAGCAGCCAGCAGCAAGTCATCATTAAACTCAACAAGACAACCTTAACGTGGCGCATCACTTAAGTTGTAGTCACCTGATCTGAACTACTGAAACCACTTTCAACATGATGAGAGACTCCGCACCATAAACACCCTAATTGCTTCGTGTAGTTTCTGCTGCATTATTTGATTTGATTAATGATATGAAAAAGTGGTGTTAGTTAAGTTTCTTTTATTTGACTGAACCTTTTTCTACACGTTCTTATACATATTTTAATCATTAAAACCTTACACAAAGACAGAAGTGATATCATACTGAAACGACAAAAATTTCCGCGTACAGGAACCGAGTACCGAATTTTTTAAGTACGTATAATGCCTTTTATTCAAAACATTTTCTCACTGCTATTTTCAATTCAGAGTTTAGATAGACTGGAAATTTTAAACAATTGTAAATATCATTCGTGAACGTTTCGAACTTACGCATATTCCATTTTCAGTACATCTATGATAACAACGAAAGGAACAATTTTAAGTATAATCACTAATATAAAAATACACCTGTTTACTATTCGTATTTTTTATCTATGATCACAACACTGGTGTGATTGTAGATAACATTCTTTCATTTCTGCCAGACATCGTTTATTCCTTAATATCGATGGCTAACTGTTATTTATGGAAACCCGCGTTATAACATGTTATGACTTCAACTCACTTATATTACTACAGCGAACACTATTAAATTTTAGTAAATCTAACAACAACTTTGTTGACGCTTAAGATGTAAAGACTAAAACTCTATTATATATAAATAACAATGCTTTAGAGCAGTTGCACTATGTATAGATATTGATGAATTATATTTGCAAACAATAGCAATTTTAAATGACAAATATGTGGGTTCTAGACCAAAAATATAAAGTATCAGTTTAGAAACAGAAAACGATTTTCTAGTGAACCATCAGATATTGATGATTTCATGAAGATTGTTGTTTTGAATTAAGCACAAAGCTTTTCAATGGACTATCTGTTGTCTGCCCACCACGTGTATCTAGGACAGCTAGTCCTCACCACCCATCAATAGCTCTTGAGCTTCTCTTTCACCAACAAATAGATAGTGGGATTGATTGTAATATTGTAACATCCCCACAGCTGAAAGGTCAAGCATATTTGGTAGGACCGAGATTCTAACCCGCCACCCACAGATTGCGGGTCGAGTATTTTTATATGTCAGGTAAAACATATTAGTATTTTCTTTTCATTACCTGGTAGAGAACTTACTGCTTTTCAAATAAAGATTACATAACTGATGGACAAAGATCAGAGCATTGGCTGCAATATTTTACCATTTGGCGTCATTTAAAAAGTTCCTTTGATGTGGATTATATATGTGGGTAAAAATAGTATACATATATACCTACAGACATTGGTTACGAGTGTATACTTTGTGGTGAATATATTTAAAATGTACAATCATGTGATAATCATCTCTGTGCAAATCATGTTGGTAAGTATCCTATTTGTTTTGTTTATGGAGATGTGTTTTATTTACGCAATCATATGACTGAACATTTAATATTCCCCAACTATTCCTTCACTGGGTTTTTAATGTTATGCAGAATAGACATAATATATTTCAAATGAGGATTCGTAATGAAGATAAAGACTATTCTTTTTCCACAGAAAATTATTTTGCTTAAAAGTTATTCTCAAGACCATTATATCCTGAGAGAGAGAAAGTAACGACGACACATATCGTTAGAAACTGATATTCATAAAATGCAATTTAACATAAAGGACTAAATTAGGCATATGTAGATCAATATTTTATTAACTCAGATGTTTTCGTTAATATTATGTCAGTGAATCTCGAAGTTGTGTTAACAAATATTTCTGAATGTGTTATATTTAAGGTTAACATTTTACTTACGTATACTAAAGTAGCAAATATTTTAATCCATGATCAAAGGTTTTTAGAAAAACGTCACAGGACAATGTTTTGTATAATTTTTAGTGAAAAACTGTTATCATAACAATTTCAAAATCTATGTGAGGAAGTTCTGGCTATGAACTTGTCAACAAACTAATTTTACCAGGCCTGGCATGGCCAAGAGCATAAGGCGTGCGACTCGTGATCTGAGGGTCGCGGGTTCGCGCCCGCGTCGCGCTAAACATGCTCGCCCTCCCAGCCGTGGGGGTGTATAATGTGACGGTTAATCCCACTATTCGTTGGTAAAAGAGTAGCCCAAGAGTTGGCGGTGGGTGGTGATGACTAGCTGCCTTCCCTCTAGTCTTACACTGCTAAATTAGGGACGGCTAGCACAGATAGCCCTCGTGTAGCTTTGTGCAAAATTCCAAAACAAACAAACAAACTAGTTTTACCTAGTCTATTAACTAAAATATTGCATGATTAGTTTGCATTAAATCATATATACATTTATGTAGGGACATGAGTTTAGTGCTATGTCAGTTTGCTTTCACATATTGTGAAAAAAGTGAAAAATGTAAACTCTAACTGATTGTGATTAGACAGTACGACCCAGTAACAACTAACCATAGTTTGTACAATGAAATATCATGTGTTATATATATATTGGCGACTAAGTTAATATTAAAGTACAATTTAATCAGTCTTTCAAAAATTATTCTTGACTGGGTGACACAGTCTGAATTTTTTACCGTTTGCTCCATTTTTAGAACAATGTAAAGTAGAAGTGTCCCATCTAATATCGTGAATATACATTCTGTGTTATGTATCATTGTGTAGTATGAAAGAATTGTGTTTATTGATTTTTTAAATTCAGTAGTATGCAAGAGCTCAGATTATAGTATAATGAGCATTAAATTTATGTATAAAACATATGATTGGGTGCAGTTTAATCAGTTTATTTTTAATATTAAGGATAATGTAAAACACAATTAACAACAATATATTATAATAGGCTTGGTCAATTCAGAACTGATCTTTGTTATACCTTTCAATTACCTATTCTAATGCTATGGGGTGTGCGCTATATACTGATATATAGAAACATGGAATTCAATTGTTACCATAACTTTGTTTCGCAGTTATTAATTATATTTTCTGAGTCTATGAAAATTATAGCATAAGATAATTAAAGTGAGCAACTGACTTATTGTTCATTATCGTTCTTACACTGTATAAAATCTTGCATAATTAATTGTAATGAAGAAGCAATTATATCGTTTGTTTCTTTTTTTAAATTTTTCGCAAAGCTACACGAGGGCTATCTGCGCTAAGTATCCCTAATTTATCAGTGTAAAGAAAGGCAGATAATCATCACCAGCCACTGCCAAGTCTTAGACTACTCTTTTACTAACGAACATTGGGATTGGCCGTCATATTATAGTGTCCCCAAGGCTGAAAGGGCAAGTTTGTGTAGTGGTATGGTGATTCGAGCCTGCGACTCTCGGATTGTGCATCCACTGCCTGAACTACTTGGCCATGCTTGGCCCTAGTTACATGGACAAAAACTATATAAAAGTTAATCCAATATTTTATAAACTAAGACAATTATATAAAAACAGTAGTGCATGTTGAAGTTTTATTAACAAATATTTCAGTGAGTGTGGCATCAGTCTTATTTAGAATTCATGAGTTTGTTTACATACATTTTTAGAAATGTGGTATCCAATTGAATAGAAATCTGTAATTAACTTAAACGCAAAAATACACATTTAGTATTTTGTAAAGTGAGCATTAAATTCAGATTAAGTTTGAACAAGTTATTTTAAATATTAAAGAGTAATGATTACTGGTTTTCATAAAAGTTTTTCAGCCATGATGTTGACAGACTAAATACTGGCAATGTTACTGACCAAACTGAACTTTGTATTTTATCAGTTTCCTTTCTCCCTAGCATACTGTAAGTTGTGAGTCAATTAAGATGAAGTATCATGTGGTCATTCCATGCTTTCAGTGTTAATGACGTCAGTTAGGAAGGACACACATACATTTAACTTTAAATTTCCTAGTTGGGTTTGAATATTATGTAATGTCAGTTACATATAAACTGTAGAATAAGTTTCATTTATACCTATGCTCAAGATTTATGAAAAACATGGTGTAATATAATAGCGATTAAACACATTTATTGTGTAACAAAATTATTTATTACAGAATTGACTAACCATATTTTAAAATTGAAATTAGTGAGACGTGTGTCATGTGTGTATGGAACGTTTGTATGTTAAAGTGTCCTTTTAAGACATAAAATGTAAGAAGTTAGGACAAAACTGTCACCTGTATGTTAAATCATTCAGTAGTTATAAAACGTTTAGTGTGAAAAAAGTTCCAGCAGTATGTTAAATGTAATAGTAATACGATTTAGCAAGAAATCGTATGTCATGCAAATTAAATGCACTGATTTTTAAGTATTATTGTGACACTGTTAAAAATATATTTTAGTTTTGAAAAATATAGCAAGAGATCATCATACTGCCCATCATTGAATAATAATATCTAATATATGTTGAAACATTATTCTAAGCTATTGTTATAAAGTATGAATGTTTTATACTTATAAACTAAGTTCATGTGTATGTGTATAGATTCTATAATAGATCGGATAAACAGTAAGTCATTAATTTATAATATTTAGTAGTAGCAAAATGATATGAATGAAATCGTACAAAGAGGATTAACATAAGAATATGACTGACATCAAACATTACAATTAGTTAAATATGTCTTATATGTGAATATATAATTATAAAGTAAACCAGTAATTTTTATGTTAGCTTATATAGAGAATTAAATAAGTATCCTTTTTTCAGGATTGAAAAAGTAAATTATTGGTTGTAATAATAGTTATGAAAAGCATTATTAAGTATAAATAATAAAACTATGATCAGTATATGTTAAATGTGTATTAAATCATATACAAGCAATCAGCTGTTTTGTTCAATATTCATAAAAGTATTAGGTGTGGTAAAATATTTCAGTAGTAAATTAAATGGATTAATAGCATTATTGTCCTATAGAAACACCAGTAAATGAAAAATGAAATAAGACCTGCTAAAACTTGCATGCTCTTGTACAGAAGTATAGAAATATATTTCTTAAAATCTGTTTGTAATTCTTAGTGACGTTGCCCACCTTTGTATAGCATGTGTAATACACAGAATTATATAAGTGAAAACAAAAGCAAAACTCGATATGTACTCCTACGGGGTTGTTAGCCTTTGTAATTTGTAGTTAATGATCTGCATATGAAGCAAAACTCTAAACGGATGTTTATGAAATAGCTTAAATTATTACTTTTAAGACATCATATCATTATGCCCTCTAATTCCACTTCGTGGAAATAGCAACACATTCTATGGACAACTTTTATTGTCATATACACCTGCCAAGACGTTCTAAGAAAGTGCTCTTAGAAACATACCTTTTGGTTCTACTTTATGTATGTTCTCGTTTCTACTTCTCCTCTGGTGACGCTTTTTGGAAATATAACGTTATCATCGCTAGTGACATCCTCGACTCTATCCCTAACCTCCTCACTTCTAGATATCTGAAATCGACATGCAGGTGAGTTCTCTAACGGAGTGTTACTCAGGTGACCCGATAATTACAATGTCCGCTTCACCTTACTATCTCCTCTATCCACTTATATATATATATCATTATTTTGTACATCATGCTGCTCACTGCACGTCACTGTGTGTGTGTGTTTTTCTTATTGCAAATCCACATCGGGCTATCTGCTCAGCCCACCGAGGGGAATCGAATCCCTGATTTAGCGCTGTAAATCCGGAGACATGCCGTTGTATTAGCGGGGGGCGCACGTCACTAGTTACTGTCAATATTCACTAGGACAAAATGTGAATTAAACGTCACGAAATAAGTAAATCTATGTCAAATTTATTATATATCTTATTTATAAATTGTATATAATTATTTAGCTCGTATAGATAAACATTTTAATAATAATTTAACCTAACCTACCGTTTTAATGAATTTAATAAAAAATTAAGATTAAAGTAAGTATAATTTCTGAATTTTTTTCGTTTATGTTGGCCTGACACGGCCGAGAGCGTTAAGGCGTGCGCTCGTAATCTGAGGGTCGCGCTAAACATGCTCGCCCTCCCAGGCGTGGGGGTGTATAATGTGACGGTCAATCCCACTATTCGTTGGTAAAAGAGTAGCCCAAGAGTTGGCGGTAGGTGGTGATGACTAGCTGCCTTCCTTCTAGTCTTACACTGCTAAATTAGGGACGGCTAGCACAGATAGCCCTCGAGTAGCTTTGTGCGAAATTTCAAAACTACCAAGTAAATATCAGAAAATAGTTAACAAACACTTAATACCAGCAGAGCTGTGTTATGTTTTATAGTGCAAAGCTGTGTTATGTTCTATAGTAAAACATATTTCTGTACTTAATTTCTGACATTTCGCTGTTTGATATATTGGACTTGATTTCATTTATAGGGAATGCTACTGTTACGTTTTTTTTATGTTGGCTGTAGACTGAACGCAACAGAAATACACAGATAACAGCTTGTATAATTTATTACAATTAACTATTATATATGTACAGATATAACATAAATTACATAATAACAATGACAAATATTCAATTTCAACCTTCAAAATTAATTACAATACAAAATGGTACTGGCCTGTGTCCAATACAATGATCTAGAATGAAAGTCCAAAAGTTTAGATCAGAAATCTAAAATTCCAGTCTAGGGTGTGAATTTGGTCCCACGAAGAAATTCCGAAGTTTGAATGGAGAAGTCCAGAAACAATTCACAGTTCAATAAATTTGACGAAGTTCTTTTCACGATGTTTTCGATGAATGTGTCAAATTTGCCGTTCTACGGTCTCCCCTAAATAGTCTTGTACGTGTTCACTTTCAGTATAACCACTAATTCGAATGAATCGTAAAGATTGACGAAATAAAATCACAGCTTCTGTAGATCTAGCTCCAGTCACAAATTCAAGTTGAATAAATACACAGCAAACGTTGAAATTTTCTCGAACAAAGACAATATCTCTTGAATCGAAATAAAAGCGAATGACTGACTCTTCTAATTGCACCTCCGTCTGTTTATATATTAGTAGGCCTCTTCTCGAACAATCGCGTAACTTCCCAACATTCCAGAATAATCTGCGCATGTCTGTTTTTGCACAAGATTGGTCGTCTAGACACTAGGCCGCCAAATATACCATTTACAGTCAAATGATTGATCTACCTAATTCTAGAAATTTCTAAATGTTATTTTAAATGAATAACAACATATTTTATTGGTTTAAACTTTGAAACATAAGATAAACAACAACATGGCATTCAAACGCTTTATACATAACAGCTACTCATACTCAAATTATACATTCTACCCAGAACAGAGAGCTATTATGAAAATTTATAGGAAAGTATTTTTTTCTGGAAGATAACCTTGTAGAGCACACAAGGGAAGATTATTAGACAGATTTAACGACTAACAGCCCTAATTATTCGAGAAACAAAGAATTACTTAAGAAATGCCTCTCACCTCATCAGACGCTCAACGATAAATCTTTATACTTATGACACTAAAATATCTGTTTTCAATTTCTGTGGTAGGTATAACACAAATAACCTATTGGATAGCTTTAGGCTTAACTGAAGACGCAATTCAGAGGTTCGTGCAGGATTTATAATGACGTTTTAGAGCTGCTCTGGACATTTAGAGAACAAAATCTAAGTTATGGTTGATACAATCTAAATAATGACGTTACTCCCAAATGAAGTTGTGATGAAGCAATTTGGAGTTTGAATGTATCTTTATTTTGGCCTCAAATTTATTTTTCTCATATACATAATTTTATGAAATCACTGACAACTCAAGACATAATTCAATTATAAGGAAAAATCCTGTGATGCTGAAAGAATATTTTAGTACAAAAGTTAAATTGAGATTTTTGCACACACATTCATAAATATGTTATGAAACATATAAGAAAGCGCGTGTTTTCTTACAGCAAAGCCACGTTGGGCTATCTGGTAAATCCATTGAGAAGAATAAAACCCCTGATTTTAGTGTTCTAAATCCGAAGATTTACTACTGTACTAGCAGGGGACAAACATATAAGAACAACTGAAATGTATTCTTTGGTAGATTGTTTAAGCAGAGCATTCATGATGAAACTTTGTAAAATGGACGACAACTGTCTCTTGTGGAGACACAAGTGTAAAAGACGACGTTTCGAAAGTCTTCCGCCTTTCGTCTTCAAGTCAGTGTGTGTGTAGGTGCTGATCGTCTTTTATAGTGTCCTGGTAGATTGTGGAGAACGTGTTGTGACTGGTTGGACACTATAAGGCAGTTGTCGTCCATTCTACAAAGTTTCAACAATTGAAGTATATTCTTGACTGCATTTAACACAAATTAGAAATTAATTTTTCTCCACAAGGATTAGGATTCTTTTTTCTTACTATTATTATTCCCTTTTTCTAATATTGTAAGGGGACTTTGCAATGGAACTTATAAATAGAAACACTTGCGTGCGCGTTAAACGAAAATAGATGTTTTTGGTGTTAAGCTACACAATGAGCTATCCGTACCTTATATACTACGAGGAATCAAACTCGTGATTTTATCTTTATATAACTCAAAATTCGCTATTAGCGTACAGAGGAGCACAACAATACAAGCTTTTAGGACTAAACTTGGTTAAAATTAATTTTTTTTAAATAAATATTCAGTTTTCTGCATTGGTAAACTATAAAATTAAAAGTTAACATCTTCATGACTATATCAATATATATATATATATATATAACTTTATCAAATAAGTGTCCGCTATTTCAGATTACTACACCTAAACAATTTTTGTTCAGGTTAATGTGAGTAAACTTTTTAAGATGCCAAACATTACTGAGTTTTAATCCTCAATAGAGATTTTTTATTATTCCTTTGTTTATATGTTGTTTGTTTGTTTGTTTTGGAATTTTGCACAAAGCTACTCGAGTGCTATCTGTGCTAGCCGTCCCTAATTTAGCAGAATAAGACTAAAAGGAAGGCGGCTAGTCATCACCAACCACCGCCAATTCTTGGGCTACTCTGTTACCAACGAATAGTGGAATTGACCGTTACATTATAACGTCCCTACGGCTGGGAGGGCGAGCATGTTTGGCGCGACCCTCAGATAACGAAGCGCACGCCTTAACACGCTAGGCCATGACAGGCCCTTTGTATGTTGTTAAGCGCAAAACTACGCAATGGTATATCTACGTTGTGCCAACTGTAACTATATCGAATCCCGAATTTTAGCACAAGCCTTCAGACTTACTAAGATACCAGAAGGGCTTTTATATCATTATCAATACCAGCTAAGGGTACTCGTCAAGAAAGAAAAAAAAATCCGATAAAAGAAACTGTTAGATAATGTTCCCTTTCTTTTGTTATTAAATCCCTAATGGTTTCACTAGATGCTAATTAAATATCCTTCTTGTGGAAGGTAGTAAGGGACTCACTTAACTTATTAAGTACTTGTCTCTTTATGAAAAAGTAAAAATGTTCCCTATTATATGGTCTTTTCTAAACCATTCTCGAAGTAAATCCTAAAACAAAATAGTCCAAGTACACCATCGAAAAGTTTCCAGTTACTGGACTTAAAACTATGATTAACCACAGACACTTACATAAATAGGCCATCTATACACCTTTGTGCAAATTAATTGAAACAAATGGTCATTTTGCAATATTTTCAGCATGGCGGCCAGTGTAAGCTCGCTGGATTCGCTGATTTCCTTTAACAGTCATTTTTTCACACAGACGACGTCATTAGCTGTGTTTTGCAGTACGGTCGATCTATTTTTGGGATATATAACGAAATTTAAAGGAATATTACGTCATTCGAAATTGCGTTAGAAGGGCAAGGAGACCAGTCAAAAAAAAACTTCTTACCAAAAGAAAAAAACGGCATCAATGGGGTGTGAAATACAAGAACTGGACGCAAGAACAATGGATGATGGTGTTATTCAGTGACGAGACTCATTTCTTCTTCGTATAGGGTAAAAGAAGTCTGCATGTTCGCAGATCTTCATGTAAGAAACTTTGAAAATCTCACATCAATCAGTTCGTAAAAAATCCCTTGAAGAAGATGTTTTGGGACTTTTTCACCTAATATGGCATTGGAAGCTTACATATCGTAGAAGGTATGACAGTATTGTTTTTCCACTGAACTTTTAGAACCTCGTCTTAAAGGTTATAAATTGCAGTATGAAGAGACACCGTTTAATAGTATTGTTGGTCTGCTATAATTGGTACACTATTAACCTCGGAAGTCTTCTTCTGGATGTCGGCATTTTGTTATGATGTAAGAGGCCATTTCTATACTATTTACACAGTTACAAATTCAAGAAAGGAAACTATAGCTGGGAAGTTTCACAGCTATTGTCCAAATTCTACCCTTAGCACTCAACTCACAGAAAATAAGGACAGTTGAAGGCTGTATTAGTTACATTATTTGGAGTATCTATAAGGCACAGAGATTGTTGCTGACTAGAGGGATTGAACTATATTGATGGTCATTGTCTCCTATAGCCAAAAGAAGAATTCCACCGGCATAAACTGTCTCATTGTCAGGAAAAACTGAGCATAAACGCAGGTGAGAGCTTTTCCAACATGGGAAGTATGTTAATAAAAGTGTGGGTGGCCCTGAAGAACTTTAAAATCTTGCAATACTAAAACTCGAAATTCCTCTCTCAACTATTCATTTTGCAACCCAATAGTAGGGACCAAATATCTCCCCTCAGCACCACCAAAGTTCATCCGTAAGATGGTAGACTAACATGAGTAGATTTACTAATGAAAGAAAGTGGTTTTCCTTTTTATGAATTACCACGATGTTTCACAATAGAATGTAGGCAAAACATCACATGGTAGTTACATTTAGAACAGCTGACTTTCGTAGTTAAAATATATAGAACATCAAAACTTTGTATGACTGGAGATGATCATTAGAAGTTCAGAAACTAAACCGAAAGGTTGTTGTAACCCATGCCGTGTTATCGAGCTGTTTTTGACAGTGAGGTGTTGATATGACGTTTAATACTTGCACTATCTAACTGAGCAGTAACAGACTTTTTGTTTGCGGTAAATTAGGCAATACTCACTAGATACATAGCTGATGTTGTTAGTCTAATGACTAGAACATTTTCATTTGGTGGGACTGGGTGTTGTGTGTTTTCTTATTGCAAAGTCACATCGGGCTATCTGCTGAGCCCACCGAGGGGAATCGAACTCCTGATTTTGCGTTGTAAATCAGTAGACTAACGGGGGGACGGTGAGACTGGAAATGATTGAAAGAATTTCTCAAGCACATAGATGAAATTTTCTCATGGACATTGACAGTGTGTTTACATAAAAATTTCTTCAGATAGTTTGCGTTTATGAAGGAATGAAATTTAAACATCTACACGCAAGGATAAGGACACTAGTAGTGAAAGGATTGTTGTGCACTTAATCAGCACAAAATTTGAATACAATTTTGATATATTTTAGTGTAATTTTTTATTCTTCTAAGCTGTAGTGGATGGGTTTACTCTCTCTTGATGGGTACAGTATTATGATTGTATAGTCCACTAAATGCATTTAATAATTGAGTGTGTATCATTCTGAATATGTATGCTGTATTGGGTATCAGGGATATTAATTCTGGTGAACAAATATTTACTGAAAAGTCTTAGTTCAGCTAAATTCTGCTTTTGATTATTTATTTTGCAACGCTGGAGAGAACTTAGTATATTAACTCATAGATAGCAGCATAATATTATAACTGCAGTTGTCAAATTTAGCTTATGGTTTGGTTTGTTTTGAATTTTGCACAAAGCTACACGAGAGCTATTTGCTAGCAGTCCTTAATTTAGCAGTGTGAGACTAGAGTGAAGGCGGCTAGTCATCACCGCCAACTCTTTTACCAACAAATAATTGGATTGACTGTCACATTATAATGCCCCTATGGTTGAAAGGGTGGACATGTTTGGTGTGACAGGCATTCGAACCTGCGACCCTCGGATTAGAAGTTGAGTGCCTTAACCACCTGGCCATTCCAGGCCTTTTCGCTTGTGTAAGTACCAATTGATTTTACAACAGTTACATTGCATAATGCCTGAATGTGAAATATTAACATAAATGATTATATTGATGTCGATTTCTGTCCGAAAAACACAAACAGCTGTCATATCTATTAATGACTAGTGAGGTGGTCTAAATTAACCTTGGAACTTTGTATGTATATGTATATATATATTCCAAATTAAAGTTAACACTTCCATTCTGGCTGTCAATTTTCCTGATATTGCTGTGTATTCCGTATGTAGGCCCAGTTGGCGGTGGGTCATGATGACCAGCTACCTTCTCTCTTGTCTTACACTGCTAAATTAGAAACGGTTAGCCTTCTTGTAGCTTTGCGCGAAATTAATAAAAAAACAAACAATCAAACTACATATGTATAGTTGCTGTAAGAGAGAACCGATTATCTTAATAAAGAGTTGAGGTAGGTACTTTAGACAAATCACAAACCCTGTGACTGAGCGGCCTAATTATGTTTCATAGTGAATTTTTGGCCAGTTTCTTTTCTTATTTTGTATTTGAGTTTGACACATTTTATAAATGGCAAATAAGTAACCTGAACTTCTTTGTTTATGGTCTTGTTAACTGTTTGTATGACCCATTTTATCTGTAAATACCACAAAATCACAAGATGAAACATATTCTTTTGTCTATGTAACAAATAAAAAGTAGACAGTGGCTTCTATACGTAGACCTTCTCGATTATATAAGATATTTTCTCATGTCGAATGTTTATATATTTTTATCTCATACGTTAGTTTTAAATTTTATTGTTATTTTGATATTATTTGAAACGATGACAATATGTTGTCTTGACTATATGTATACTATTATTTTTTAATTTATTTGTCACTGCAGCCTTTTTGAATTGGTATGTGTTTAGAAATAAGGTTAGTTGTACAGACAAATAATTGCTTGTATACACCATTAATTTATTCGATCCTAAAACACAGAGTAGAAAATATAAAAACAGCTGAGTATAAAAAATAAAAGCATTCATTATGTTTAGCTGTAAGTCATGACAATGAAAAATTAAATTCAGACAATAAAATATTGTTACAACAAACAACTTTAGAGAAAACATAATTGATCAAACTTATGTATATTTTACTTTAAAAACAGTTTTAAGAAAACGAACAGTATAACCTATTTATTGGTTATAGTCTAAGTTTCAATTTTTGTACTTTTCAATAAAGAAGAAAAGTTTGGTTTTAAGTTAAAAGCAACACCTCAACACTAATTTCTCAAGATAACATTACTAAACTTTAAAAACAGTTTCATAAAAAAGTATAACATAACCCTCTTCGTCATTCACAGTTATTGTCTTAGCTTCAGTGAATATCTGTCCTCTTAAGGACTTGAAGAAGCACATTAATGTTGAATGAATAATGAATTTCAAATACAGTGACCTTTTATACAGCTTCATATACTTCTGTACATACTTTATATACAACTTAGGCTTAAAAAATAATATGTTTAAAAATATACGTTTCCAATAGCTCGGCAGTAGGCTTGATATTTTATACCGCTAAAATCCGAAGTTCGATTCCTTTTGGTAGCCGTAGCCTATTCTGTAGTTTTGCTTTTAACACGAAACTACCTAAAACACAAATGTTTAACGTTATATAATGAACAGTGAATGAAGAAAAAAGCTATCTTCGATAAAAGCTTTTCATATTTCTTAAAGACTAAGATTAATAACGTATTAAATTTACTAGTTTTTTATCTTAGAAACAAAATTTTACATGTAAAAAAAACTTCTAACAGTTTAGTTTCCATATAAGAGACATCGGAGTTTCGCCGTCTCACTTTTTAAAGCAGCAAGTTCAATCCGAAGTTTTAGGTTTTCCTGCTCAAGAAAAGCAGCTCTGATAGCAATCTCGTCTTCCTTCATTCTTCGAGCATCACGCGAACGTTTCGCGGCTTCGTTGTTTTTTCTTCTTCGTTCCCAATAAGCTTCATCCTTTACTTCATTAGGTAGAGACCGTCCTCTCTTTCTACCAACAGTTTGTGAGCATGGAGGCGTCAAAAGTTCATTTTCTGTAGACAGGATAACTTCATCTCCTGGGATGCTGTTGTCGCTGTCTGTGTTCTGGTGAATTTGACGAGTCCCTGTTATTCCATTTGAAATTAAGGTAGTGCCATTGGATTGTTTGTTTTTCTTACTATCGGTAGACATTGTAATAGAGTCGTTAGCCTCGGAAACAGAAGTTACAGTAACAGCAACAGAATTATCCTCAGCTGAACTCAGTGGGCTAAGAGAACGTTCATTTATTTGATTGTTATAGAGTTCTAAAGTGTTCACCAAGTTTTCAGCCTGTACGCAGAATTGAGTTTTGTTCTGAGAAGCAGCAGGTGAAGAAATAGCATTTTCAATGACAGCATTACCTTGAGACATCAAAGGTGGAGTGTTGGGTCTGTTACTGTTAGACTTGTCTTGGGTTTCTACAGGATGACTAGTGATACCACTGATCTTAGTGCTGTCCTGAATTACCGCAGACAGAGCACTGGTGTTAGTGACAGACGCGTGGTTCTGAACTCCCACAAATGAAATGATACTGTTAGTGCTGTTACCAGTGGTGACGTTACTCACCTCCGAGCTCTTGTTTGGTTCATTAATTTCTTTTTTCCCATTCACTTGCTGTCTAGAGGACAATCTCCGCTGAGACTCTTGTCTGTTTCTACGACTGGCCAGCATATGTTCTCTGAACTTTAGAAACGACGGGTCAGAGGTTCCAGCCAAAATGCTTTGAGTTGCAATTACATCTGGCGTAAAAGGCAGCTGTAATGGAATTCCGTGTATTCCAAGTGGCATGTTCAGTGGGTCTCTGGGATAGGCCTTGAAAGGGCGAGTAGTTTTTCCTGGTTTGCGTGGGTCTAGGATCCCATACGACAGAGCAGAAGGTAAAGTGGTTAATAGTCCAGAAGAATAACTTTCCAAGCTTGTGGATATACCCAGGCTTGAAGCATAACCAATACCAGGCGGCGAGAAACTGCTCATAGAACTATTGGTTGATATTGGGTGCTCAACTGTATTATCTTTTTTAACTTCGTCAAATTCAGTGTGAGGTGAGACTCTCGTGGTCGGCAGTTTTAGGGAGAGAGGTAGTGTTAAATTGGTAGCCTGAATTAGATGTTCAGGAGAACTTGGAGATCGAGTAAATGATGATTCTTTTTCTCTGTAGTTTAACTGTCTAACTAAACTATTCTGGGATTTTTTGGTTGAAAAGTCTAGCGGTTGATCATCTAGTGATTGACCTGTTTGAGGATAAGACAGTGGAGTTGAGTAATATGGAAAAGCGTGTCCATTCATCCTGTGGTGTTCGGAAATTAAATATGAGCGAATATGTCCTGATATTTGTTTCTTTTACCCGTTTACCATGTGAATGCTTCTGCAACGTTTAACAGGCGTAGTATTTAAGCTGTAAAATAAATATAAGCTATATTAGTGGTATGAAAACTATTCAATCAGTGCAAAGTAACATCACATATGTAACCAACAAGCAGCTTGTTTTGTTTGTTTGTTTGTTTTGAATTAAGCACAAAGCTACACAATGGGCTATCTGTGCTCTGCCCACCACGGGTATCGAAACCCGGATTTTAGCGTGTAAGTCCGCAGACATACCGCTGAGCCACTGGGGGGGCCAAACAGCTTGTAAATAATCAAAATGTCAAACCTGATTAAGTTTGCTATGGCACAGCAAGAAGTTGCAACTCAGTCGGTAAATACTCACTTGACATTTCCTAAACATTAACACAAAAGACATTACACTTATTCGTACACATATCGTTTTGAGTAATTTATATATCGGGAAAGTTAACAAAGTATTTAGAACGAGATTACGACTAAAACGGTAAAAGATTCTGGACAACGTACGACATAAAGAAGGTATTTAAAATGATGTCAGTATTAAAATTAATACTTTACAGGCCTTCAAGCATTTTAACGTAAGTTCTCTAGTAAATTACATAATAGTTTTCACCTTTGGTACATTAAGATAATTATTATCTTGCCATTTATACAAGTATCTAAACCCTTTTACATCTTAATAAACATTCTAGTACTTCGTAACGGTGTTTTATTTCTCTAGAAACGTGAATTTAAACCTTTTTATGTATCATATCTGTCTGTAGAACTTCAACTAAATTACATTAATATTTACAAACCTTTCAACACTGTGCATGAATGCACATTTATACTTTTCTTTTGAATTGATGGCAACAATTAAAATCAATGGTTTCATAAAGTAGAGACTTAAGTTATTTATAATATTTCATTATTTGTTAAGGCATAGTTGTACAATGGGTTGTCTGCGCTCTGTCAACCGCGAGTATCAGAACCAGATTTTTAGCGTTATTAGTCTTTAAAGTACTTAACATTATTTCAACCTTTAAAAAATATGGTATTTCAGATCTCAATCGCAGTTAAAATTAATGTTTTAACTCTCTACAGCAGTATGTAAGCTATCTGGTAAAATACAGTTTGTTTTTGAATTTCGCACAAAGCTACTCGAGGACTATCTGTGCTAGCCGTCCGTAATTTAGTAGTGTAAGACTAGAGGGAAGGCAGCTAGTCATCACCACCCACCGCCAACTCTTGAGCTACTCTTTTATACAAACGAATAGTGGGATTGATCGTCACATATAATGCCCCCACGGCTGAAAGGGCGAGCATGTTTAGCGCGACTGACAGGGATTCGAACCCACGACCCTCGGATTACGAATCGAGTGCCTTAACCCACCTGACCATGCTGGGCCTAATTTAATGGAAGTAATTCATTACCAACCTTTTCTGGAAACGTTGGATAGTAATGGTAGCAGAGTATATTCCATTGCTACTTTCTACCTTTATTTGTAGTACTGTCCTAAACACATTGTTGTCCAAACAGATATCAAAGAGTGAGGCGAGTGTATAAACAGAAACTGGAAGCCTGGCCATGCCGGGTCTATGTAAGATACAGAAGTGGGAACAAAAAGTGACCCCTGGAAATTTTGTTAATTTGTTATATCTTTTATAAGATAACAGAAATATGTGTAAAACTATGTGTGTTTAGAACGCACTCGACGAGATCTGTTCATATATGATCACAAATCCTTATTTTAATACTAGATTTTGTAAATACCTGAACTTTTCATGATTTTAGTTACATTTTATCATAAAAAGTGTTGTGCATCTGCTGTAGTTTCTTAGTTCTTCTAATTCCAATCAGTCTAAGAAATGATTAAACAAGTTTCTTTGCAATAATCGAACTTAAAAATGAAACTCAAAATAACACAAACCAGTTTCACAAATTAATATTTTGTCAGCATTCTCTTGGATTTCAATACTGCCTCACATCAACGTGACATGCTTTCAGTGAGTTTGTACAGATATTCCTTCTTTGAGTCTTTCAAAAAATCCATCTTCCGTGTTTGGCTTGTAATTTTTCGTTAATCATTTAAACTCAGCCCATAAAATTTCAATCACATTAATATAAAGTGATTTACCTGGCCATTCCATAACATCAATTATTTTATTTCTAAGATATTTTTAACAACTCTACAATTGCAAAGAAACTTGTTTGATCATTTTGTAGACTGACTGGAATTAGAAGATCTAAAAGACCAGATTCACAACACTTTTTGTGAAAAAATGTAAATAAAATCATGAAAAGTTCAGGTATTTACAAAAGCTAGTGTTAAAATTAGGATTTGAGATCATATTTGAACAAATCCCATCAAGTGCATTCTAAAAAACATAGTTTTACTTATTTTTCTGTTATCTAATAAAAGATATAACATATTAACAACATTTTGTCTATCCCTGTATATTGTTTACAAAATTGTGAACTAACTTACACCAATTCTTCAATTTTCCAGAATCTTCTATTTTTGTACGTTTATTTTTTTTTGTCACCTGATTGCTTATAAAATTTGAAAGATACATCATTATGCAAACCACATGCTCTTCAGTGTCGGTTCTTAGAAAATTTGATTACATACACGAATCCTAATCCATATTGTACATTGCGTTTAACTTTATCTAATTATCTTGTATGAGGTCTCAGAGGTTCTACTAACACACCTCATTCTACAAATTACCTTCTATTTTACGCTTATGCTTCAATAATTTACTACCCCTTGAATCTTCCAGAAAGCATAATAATAATTTTTGTATTTCCAAGGCTGTTATCTATCACTGTTCTAGATATCGAAGATGAATTACGCTATTTGCACAGTGGCGGGTTTAAGGTTGTGTGGGCCCAGTTAACAATTTTTGATGGCCCCACATCCCATGTAAGTTGACAGGGAATAAAATTATCAATGGGCATCCATTAAGAGCATGGGCCCTGGGGCTGAGCCCCCGAAAGCTCCTACCTAAATACGCCACTATATTTGCAAATAAGTGCAATGTTGTATATAAGTACCGCCCCAAAATATTAGCCAATACAAATAAAAAGCTATGAGAAAAAATTAAATTCATTATCCAAATCACGTATTTTTACTGTGAATTATATATATATATATATATATATATTACATATATCTGATGTAAAACTCTCAGCTTTTGTTGCGTCCGTTACTTTAAATAACGTGTGACATAAAACTTTATCAGTTACATATAAATTACATTTGCTTATTTGAATAAGCTGCACATGATTTTCAATGCTTTTGCAACATAATTGATAGTACTTAAAATGTCATGCTGACCTATCATGACTTTATTAGTTTTGTTTATCAAAATTTAAAACATCTTGTTTTAGTTTTCATTAAACTTTTATTTTTTGTTTCAATCCATTCTTGCATGAAATACTTTTATATTTTAATTCAAGAATAATTTCATTTAGTCATAGATCAGTGAAAATTCAAGATTTGCCTAGTTCGACTTAAACCTACGTTTGCTAACGAAACATTGCTACATTTAGGCCATTTATTCATACTGCGTGCAAGGTCCAATGTTCATAAGACAATAAGCAGACCACTTACCTTCGTTATATCTTTTGTTCACGAGAAGAACTAGATTGTTATACCAAAATATACAGACTCTTTACGCACCTGGATGAAAAAAAAAAATTAGAAAATTTAATAGTAATGGTTAAATCATATGTGACAAGTTTTGGAAGTTCTCAGTAGATAGAAGGTGAATACACAGAAAAGCTAACTTCACGTAACGGTGATCCACGGATCACTCAGCTTCTCGTGTAGGTCAAGATTATACACTACGGTTATGTCGTTGGGGAAGGGTTAGCCTCGGGCAGCCAATGGCTTAAGCCAACCATGGCCACTTCCTCAGGAAAGCGTTATTTACTTAATATTTCTCCTATAGCTCTTGCAACATTATCCATATCCTCATTGGCTGCTGTAAAGATGGTCCGCCCACAAATCACCGAGTCCAAAATTTACAGTAATACTGACAAACACCTAATATTAAACTGACCTTAGCCTAACGATTGATCAACGAGTGTAATCTGATTTGTTCACCACCATCTCTTTTCATTTACGTTATTTCGCTTCAAAATTCAATAATACAGGATGAAGACTTGTTATGACAATAAATCTCGTAACTTTTGATAAGGCAATTCCTTTCAAGTTTCTTACACTGCCTTGTTACAGTCGCGTTTGAGATTATAACAGTAGATATAAAAACAACGAAACTTTTTCCATGTATGTTTACATTGTTGTAATAGTATCTCGATTGTAACAATGACTTAAAATTAAATGTACAATCTGACGAAGAGCACAAGTTCGAAACATCTTTCTTTATATAAAAAAAACTTGGCGGTTATTCAACCTATTATTTAATTTTGGTATTTTTGTCGCTTATTCGGTTTTAACTGTATTTGTCTTGTTTAATAGTGCTGGAGTAACGATAACAAAGTAACTTTTTCAATTGTTATCAGTAACAGTGGTTGTTGTCATGCAGGAATGAATAACTGTGGAATTCAGAACAAAATATTAAACGTGTTTCAAACTCAATGTCCTAACTGTTTGTTTAGAATTAAGCACAAAGCTACACAATGAGCTATCTGTGCTCTGCCCACCTAGGGTATTGAAAGCCGGGTTTCTGGTGGTATAAGTCAGCGGACATTCCGCTGTGCCACTGGGAGAGTCCTAATTGTTAACAACAATATTTGATAACATCAACAATGTTAACATCAATCAGTGTTGTTGTTGTTTAGAATTAAGCACAAAGCTACACAATGGGCTATCTGTGCTCTGGCCACCACGGGTATCGAAACCCGGATTTTAGCGTGTAAGTCCGCAGACATACCGCTGAGCCACTGGGAGGCCATCAATCAGTGACTCAACCGGAATATGGGGGTTTTAATGGGACGGAAGGCTTACCAGAGAACTCTTAAAGAACAATTATAAAGCTTTATATCAGTTGAATTCCCACAAAACAATAACGTTGTTCTGGTAAGAGATATTAACTATTTCATCATAATAACTATAAACTATTTTGCTCTAAAATGTTGCGATTTTATTGGGCGTATATAACAAATGGCGTAGCTTTCATCTAAAATAAAATTGCATAGTTATTTAATTTTTTGAAATCGTTTCTGTTTATCGCTGTATTAGTGTTGGCAATGTCTGATTATTACAAACTGAATCTTATAGGTATTATTTAGTTGTTTGAATATTGTAGTAACCTCATTTATGTAATTTATAAACATACTGTTGGACATTCAAAATATTAACTGGATAAACCTTGCTACTAATTTACTATATGTTAAAACTTGTTATTCAACTCGTAATAGCCTGTCTTATTTATCAATAGTTCATTCTTAAACAAGGAAAATAAACTGATTTTTTAAAAATAACTTTTAGAAACATTTACCCAAATGATTAAAAATTAAAGTTTGTTATAAACAATGACACCCCTGCAACAAATCTTACGATTTTATTCTAATACCAGTTTATTTCCCTTTATTTATTTTAGGAAATGGGACCATTTGTGTATTGGAACCTGAGGCCATATTACGGTTGTCAGGAAGTTTAACTTGAATATATACGTGTTCATTGTTTGACCTGCTTGTCCATCTCGGGCAAAGGCCATGTGGGACAAAATTCATCCCCACAATCCTTTACTGCCTGTTATCGCTATATGTCACGTGACTAGCACTTGTTTTGAGAGTCATTATTGTGGCTGGCAGTTCAACAGTGACCAATACTGGAGTAAAGCAAGAGAGTTTGGTGTAATGTTACTTTGACCTTGGTAGATACTTCCAGACATAAGGGCAAAGTGTTGATAGGATTCTGGTAAACGTCGAGTGGTCATGGAGACATAACTAAAGTCTCTTGTCTATTTACAGCTAACAAACTAATGATTGGTGACATCTTCCAGAAGACGCCAGTTAAAATCTTGATACAAATTATTTGTTATGAAGTATTAACACCCTAGAGTTCTCTTGCTTATAAGAGTAAGGGCTCTGTTTACTTTATCAGAAAAAATACTTTCAAACTAATACGAATTTATTTCTAGATACTTCATTAATTCCATAATATATTTGAAAATAAAACAAACTAATAAAACACATGGAATAGAACAATCTTCTCTTTCACCAACGACACAATATGTATTCTCAATAATTGCTGTAATAATCAAGATATATACAGCATAACCAATAGAAACAAATGTTGAACCAAAGTTATAGTAATCTACGTCTTTTCATGTTTCCAGCAAATATACGAACGTTTCTAAAAGTATGCCCTTGTTGTGATGCTTTTCTGAAACAAACGTATTATCTTGATTTGCGATCTTTGTTTATTAACTTTATCAATAATGAATTGTTGTTGTTGTGTTCTTAGTACAAAGTTATACAATTAGCTAGTTGCACTCTGCTCATTTCGGGGAATCGAATCCTGCATTTTAACATTGACGGTCTGTAAATTTAACGCTGATCCACAGGGGTTCATCAATAATGAATAAAAAAAAAACACAGTTTAAGAAAGAGAACAAAAAGCGTCTAAAAACCACACCTGTGTTGTTTTTAACCTCATGATGTGATCGTTATATATATATATTTCTCTTGTTGTTACTTAGAACGGATATTTATATTTTAACCTAATATAACTTAGAGCTTATTAGTTCGTTTTAAAAATCCACATAATGTAATTTTTTTTATTCAACGTTTTTTTTATTAATGATTTGTAGTAAAGTATTCCTGAAGATAAAGAACTTTTTTACGTAATAATTGAATGAGTGTTCTAAACTAAGTAAAACTATATATATTAGTTATTATTCAAAGGTATATTAGGACTTAGCAGCTGTTTAGTGACTGGTTAGTTGATGAAGGTCTGCGAGACATCAAAGCTTTTGTTTAATATTCAGGTTTCTGTTTTTTAGATTTCTATAAAAATAATCTATAGTTTCTAACGATGTATTTAAAGTTTTAAAGCAATATCTTACTATTGAAAATTAAACGACTTATAAACACAATAAAATTTAGTTATGTAGAGAACAAGTTGTATGTTTTCAAAAGAAGACAGGCCAATGTTTTAGTAATAGCTGCACCCTTGTAAAACGTTTATAGGATTGAATTGTTTGTTTTTAATTTCTTACAAAGCAACTCGAAGACCATCTGCGCTAGCCGTCCCTAATTTAGCAGTGTAAGACTAGAGGGAAGGCAGCTAGTCATCATCACCCACCGCCAATTCTTGGGCTAATCTTTTATCAACCAATAGTGGGATTGATCGTAACATAATAACCTCCCTCCACGGCGAGCATGTTTTGTGTGACGGAGAATCAAACCCGCGACCCTCGGATTAAGAGTCGAGTGCCTTAACCAACTGGCCATGCCAAGCCTTGATTATAGTAAATCACAAAAAGGTAATATAGTAATTAATTGAGCAACAACAATTTATAATCACTTTGTACAGAGAACATTGGTTTATCTTTTTCTGTAGAGAACATACTGCATGTAGCTATCACTAGAAAGTATTGGAAGACATCTTTTATCAAAACAAAAAGTGGGTAACATGTGCACAAAGAATTTAAGTGATTAGTATGAAAGCCAAATGTTTTCCTTGAAAAAAGTAGAAGATAATGGACTTTTTAGCTTATTGGGATGCTATTTTGTCTCCCTCCACGTGGCTATTCCCCGTTTGAAATTTTGCTGAAACCCTAACAATAGGTTCATAACATTTCTGCGTCATTCATTTTGGTTTTATTTTATATTACACAAACATAATAGAGGTAAGCCACATAAGATAGGAGTAGCCCTTAGTTCATAATGTGCCACAGGAGACTGAAAAACATAAAAACGACCCACCAGTATAGGAAAGCCTACACTTGTTTCCACAGTATATCCTCATCATAACTTTTCACGACAAACAAGGGTTGATTATCTTCTAGTAACATTTCAGTATCGAACTGAATCGTTTTACAATAACACTCATTTCAAATTGTATTCGTCTCAACTGGAAAGAGTCGTCCAGAAATAATCATTTGCTTATGTTTTTCTGACAGTATCAAAGTGTTCAGTGGCACATTTCCCTCTTACTTAAAAATAAGTCTTTAAAAATTTGTGTATTTGACGAATACAACAGAACATATAACTGTGGAAATTGTGTTCAAAAGTGTTGCACGTTACTTAAGCCTGTAAAAGTATTTAAACCATAATAAAGAATATTTCATTAAGAATCACGAAGTGTTTTCACAGACAATATATGTCCCCTTTAATTACAAGAACAAATACATTTATTGATTCAGTACTGAATTTGAAAAGTCAGAAAGCCTTTACTTAGCCCATCCAGAGGTTAGGATTAATTCAAAATGGCGAGAAGAAAAAGACACTAGAGGTTTTAGTTCAACCTTGAATTCGACCCTCTAGTCAAAAGGGTAAAATCAACAAAAGATTCCTCCCCTATCTTTTTCTATGCAAATTGTTCTTGCGTTATTTCACAGTTGTATTTCATATTCAATAACTACGTACGTAGCGTGCTGGAAGACCTTGTTTACGGCCTTTCTTGCGCCACTAGCCACAGGCCAAGAAGGCGAACTATTTTTAGGAGCCAATGCCGATTCCACCCTTTGTCATGTATTATAGGAATGTACTAAGATCCAGGTAAACAGTCCGACCCTGACGTTATCTCATGGCTAAGCCACCATTGCCAAATGTAGGCTGCCGACCATTGGGGCGTGACCCTGAGCTATCTTTAGCATAAGACTGACCCACATCTAACTAGAAAAGGGTAGCAAGCAGAATTACAAGGGTTAGACATAAGCTCCGGTGGTTTGTAAGGGTTAGGTTCTAACGCGTCGGTGAAACATAATCAATCCCAGTATTTCCGGAGTTTTCACAGAGGAAATTTTAAGAATCCATACAATGGGAAGGGAAAAACTGAGGTTACCAAAAATAAACTCTTTTTTTGGATGAAAAGAAAAGAAAAGAAAAAAAAAGCCTACCACCATCTGGGGTTAGTCCACGTAAACATGTTTGGTAGTACAGTATTTTTATTTATACCAAACTGTCGCACACGTTCATCATGGTGATCAATTTATCTTTCCACTCTAAAATACGTCAAAAAATACTGCATGTAACAAGTTTTTTTGTTGTTTTTTTTCATATGAATATATTTTTGAGCCAACTGATATCAGAACATTTTCGGTCGAGGTAAAAATGGTTTGGCTCTAACTTCCACTTTGTCATTTAGTTTAATTTGTAAAATATAATAAACATTATCTACAGTTTCACCAAATCATGAAAACAAAGAAAACCCATATTAAAAATAAATTAATTTGAAAGAACTGGTGTGAATACATTTCATATGCAGCTAAAAACAGTACTGTAAACTCTTTCGTACGTTAAGTTTGCTTTTCTTCAGAGCACAATACTGAAAATGGCTGTTTGCATTCAACGGGTTACGCACGGATGCTTTAACTTCCTCTCAAACGTTTATAAAGTACATTCTTCAGAAAACGAGAATATGATGATTTTACACTGGAACCTTTCAGAAATATCAATAATAACCATCATTTTGTTTCAAGGAAAATTTAAACGGGTTAGACGTCAGTATGACCAGGTCTAAGAGCGTGACCTTAATTTAAGCACATTTCATGCAGTAAGGATTACTTGTCCGGTGTTTTGTATAGTTAGCTCTAACCGAACATTACATTTACTAGTACGTATAGTATACTGACCAAAGTATCACGTGGTTATTTGCTGACCTTATTTGTTATTTCTGCTTTCAAGCTGGGGTAATTCCATGCAAGAAAATATGTACAATAACTGGATTATTCCAGTTGAGATCTCCATTTTTAAGTTATAGGAAATTTTTGTAAAAAAAATCCCAATTTTGTATGAAACGAAAACTATTTTCATGTTCTTATCTGTCCTTATGTTGGTAAACAAACGTATTGTAAGTATTAGATCAATTTTTGTATGAAGTTAGTTAAAGCTACAGCTCTGTTTACCATATTCAGTCTACACCTTAGAGGTCTGTATGATGTTATAGGTCACACACCAGCTCCATATAATTTGGGTTAAAGATGTGGAACATTACTTTCTCACACAAGTGAAAGTTGTATCAGAAGAAATAGTTTAAGCAGCTGCAACTACACATTTGGAAAACAATATGATAAAGTAATATCAAGCACCATAGACAAATAAGCACTATTTAAAAATTGACAGAATTTGTTGTACAAAAATCAGTGGCTCAAAAACTGGTTATCAAGAACATCCAAAAAACTTTAATTTCATCATAAAAAATTTCTGAGTCTATGCCATTTGCTAAATCTAGTGGATCAAAAAACTGACGCTAAATGTCATCCGACTTCAACTTTCTTTAGAAAACACTTTAGAAACAGAATGTTCTGAAGCAGCTTGCCATATGCATGGACAAAGTGGCAGAAGATGCAACACCAAGATCTCCCACTTTTGTTGATAAGACAGCCATAGAACATTATTGGTTTTGGAACACAATTCAGAAACTCGTTCAGTTAATAGGTACAGTCACCAAGATTGATGAATCTAGACAAATCTACACATTACATAATTTAGGTTAGATGCATTTTTATGACTGTCCACAAGTTTTCCTGTAAGAACCAGTGACAAAATGAATAACGATGGTTTCAACACATTTTATACCTCTTTCACTTCCAACATAAAGATTATGTAACAAAAGAGCATAGGCATTAAATTTCTTGTAATTTCCATTCACACCAGATACATTTCTTATAGTTTCCATTCACACCAGGTACATACAGACACTTGCAACAATAAATACAATGCTTCTCAACCTCATTCTCAGTACCTGAACATCCCTTAGAAAATTTTAATGTCAGACCACTGTACTCATGATCACAACATATTTAATGCTTATTAAAAATGCTGTAGTTCAATACACTAGTATCCTACTTATTCAGTGTGATTAAGAAGTTAGCCCACAGAATCATATACACAAGTTGCAAAGGTTTTAAAACATGACACAAAACCTGAATACTTTCAAGTAGTTCATTATTATTCTTCAGTGAACTTTTCAAAGATGTTTGAGTTTTGGGTTTGTTATAGAGCAAAATTTCTTAAAGCATTCTGCAGAATGTTCTATATTGATCATTATATCACATGATCTCAAAATCCTGTTATAATAAACACTACAGAAACATACTATTATATAATAAATTTTATTGTTTCAGCAATACTTTTTCAATTGGTTGACATATCAGCTGATGGCAATAATAATCAGTGGGAAAAACTGAATAATTTCACATACACATTTAGCACAGATAATGAAAAAACACTACAGTATCATGTGTGTCGATACAAAATACAAAAACATAGTAGAATCATTCAAAAGAGATCTATTGTATGACCAAAGCATCTGAACATGAAAATAGATTATATTAGTCTTTAAAGTCTAATATCCTTTATATTATTTTCCAATATAGTTAGCTATAGTTTATGATAGCCGAGATAGAACAGTGCAAAATTTAGGCAAGATTGGCAAAAAATGCTCTTATTTAAACAAGTCCACTTGAGATAAATGTTACCAAATCTGTGGAAGAGGAATATTAAGTCTTTCATTTCCTAATAATCAAAAATATAATTTATATAAGGTGAAAAAAACCTAGAAATACCTACAAACCAGTGAAAACTTAGAATCTGAAAAACAAAATAAAATTTCAAAGTACAGAACCATGCTCATCACATCCACAACTGTAGAGAACCATGCTCATCACATCCACAACTGTAGAGTAGCTTCAAATATTTATTGTATGAAGTACTGCACTACAAGTACTCCATTCACTAAATTACACTGGTGTAATTTTGTTTACACATAGGTAAAGCTGATTTGATCAGACCTTAGAATTTTAAGCAGACATATTTGTGATTACAAGATGTCTATTTAATACAGGATAATCAACTCAAAAAATAGTTGAAGCATATCATCATTATTAAAATAATATTTAGTTGTGATTGAGTTATTAACACTGAAAGAATAAGTTAGACATTTTCTGATTCAAAGATCAAACAGGCATTATGTGACTAATAATCAGAATATCTTACTGGTATCAATTATTTAAGGATTATCTGGGAATGTATATTTACACTAATAAAGTGTACAGAACAACTTATTCATGAAGTTACAACAGTCCGATATAAAAAAAACCACAATGAATTAATAATATCTAAACTACAAATTTACTTTAATTTAAAGATCATACCAAAATAATGATGGTCAGGTTATGTTCATCTAGAATAAGTAAAAATGATCTAATAATCATCAGGAAAAATACTGTGAGGGAAAGAAGATATGGCACCATGTTCACTGAGCTCTGACAGTTAAGGATAAGGACTAAATTGACTTGATAATCAATATAACCAGTTTTTAGGTAAAAGTTAAAGCTATCTGATGATCATTAAGTTGACACAAAGATCAGAATGAATGGATGATTATCAAGTAATAGATTAATGTTTAGAGCTGTTTTGAACAAGCTATAACTGTCCATGAGAAATTACAAAACAACTTCCTGACTGAAATTATACAATTTCAGAAAAACCATTTCAGTGCCTCTAATGATCCCATCACAAATTATCAGTACCCAAATTAGATGATGGACAATAAGTTACAACTCTCCAGAATAAATATGGCCACCTGGCTACAACAGTTCAGAATAAAGTTTAGGATTACTTAATAATTATTAATATATAGTTCATAAAATTGCCAAGCCTGAGACACTCAGGTTACAGCTTTTAGAACAGACTGGAAAATACAGTGAGCATTAAGTTACAACTATTTAGTATGAAGGTAGACAGACCTTACAATCAATAAGCTAAAAGTACAGATGAGAAGCTGTAAACCAGGTTGCAATATCCAAAATAAACACTAGAAAGATCTAATGATTAGCAAGGGAAGGCTTTACATTCAGACCAGTGACCAAAATTCCAGTTTTTCATGACACTTTTACCTATGGAATACTAAAATTTATGATACTGTAACCTGATGTTTGCTTGTACCTAGTCTGTGCACTTTCTTTTATCCATTTTTAAGTACTGTAATTTAGTTACCAGTCTTAACTTATATTTAATCCTCAGAAAAATTGTTAGATGCACCAGAGTATACTTCAAAATTAGCATTATATTTTAATAACTTTTGATTCCAATATGACAAAAAACAGAGAAAGCCCATCTATATTACAAATAGAAGTCTCCAAAGAAGAATGATCCCTACAGCTTTTGATGAAAATTTCTATATTTTGTATTGTTTCTTTCTCATTTATTCATAAATTATTTTCAAGCACATTTTTTTGCATGTGGAGTTAACACAGACTACATCTGAAATATTTTACACTCTACTATGGAACTCTGGGGTCCATATTAATTGTTGTATCACTTACAAATACTATCCCTCTCTCATAGTCTGAGTATCATTCAAGTATTATGAATATATAAAAATGTTGTATTTTCTACAGGTGTTTATGTTTTATGGCACTTCAATGGATAAATACACAGAGAGCTCTTGGTAAAATAAATACATAGAGAGCTTTTGATACAATAAATACACATAGAGCTCTTCATACAATAAACATTTGCCACTACTAGACTGGCCAGTGGGTTGTTGCTTTAATGCCAATTTTGTGTACACTTCTTCATTCTGTTTGTCTACATGGTAAAGGCCACTTTATTTTTAGCACTTTGTTACAGAAATCACATAGCCAATACTCTGAGTTGTTAAAATGGTTTATTTGTGATGTAAAACACTGCAGTAATTTTATAAAATACACAATCAGATGTTAGGTCTACTATTTTAGTGTGTACAGAAAAATTAGTGCTTGTGCCCCTGTCACTTACTTAAGAATTGATTATTATAGAAATATATGCAATTTATCTTGACAAACTGAAAGTAATATATATGACAAAATGATTTGTTTCTCTTATAAACCAAAACAGGACCAGTTTATGCAGATATTATCAAAGAACTCATCTGACTATGCTACACAATAACTATAAAAATATCCAGGTACATTACTAAGATAAGACTTAACTAAAAGCATTTGGATTTACATTATATGGTCATCTTGGAAACCGTTAAAAAATACACTATATGAAGTAGTTGGCAACTCCAATGTAACTTTTGGGATCAGCAGACATAAGGCTACAATATCATACTGATTTCATTATGTTGTACCATAAGGAAGGGATACTCTAAAATTTAAAACCCTTCTGACATGTTGGCCACAGGTCTAAGTATATGGTTACAGAGGCCCAAATCAGGCAGTAACTGTGAAAACAGAAGGTGATGAAATATGGTGATTAACAAGGTACCAGTGTTCAGAATAGAAGTCAAGATAACTTAGTGATCCTAATATTAAAAAAATTCTAAACAATCAAGACAATCCACTGATCACTAATTTACAACTGTCCAACAGAAAATGTAGATAACTTTGTTATCATGGTTATAATTGTATACTTAATAGTTAGTAGGACCCAACAACCAATATTCTCAAACAGTTCATCACTCTAATGATCACAAATAAATAATAGAATATTTAAAATAGAGGCGTGGATAATGTATGTTATTACAGTTATGCTATGGACTGGATGATTTGTTTATAATCAGATAAATATCTTGACCTCTAAAATAATTATTAAGTTTCAGTTGGTCAGTATAAATACGATTATCTTCAGGTTTCAAATATTCAAAATTAAATGCAATAATGCCCTGATAACCATAAAACTACAAATGTTTAAGATAGGCTTGGATGGATTAATGATTATCAGACTACATATGTCTACTGTTATAATGATAAATATTTCCTTACTTTTAGACTCTGAATATTCAAGATAAAAGACAATGTAACAATCCAGAAGTTACAACTGTTCATGACAGTAATTATGACCTGAGGATCAACAGACTCCACCTCCCCTGGCCAAAAAATCAAATAACCTGATATTATTAGCTTACAACCTACCAAGACAGAAAATGAAAACCAGGTGAAAATGAACAATAATGGATGGAATTTTTTCCAATAATTTTAAAGTTCAAAAGCTTTCTAGATTATAGTTTAACATTTGTTTTACTGACTTACATGACAGTTCTATATTTTTCAAATACATCTTTCATTCACTTCTTGCAACATGGTACCATAGTAATTCACAACTATATAAACATTTTTTTTCATTTGAAAGATTAATATTACAAAAATACAAGTAAATAGCACCTCTTGATACAAAGAAATATTAAAAATAAACAAGTGATCAACTGAAATTTAAAGGTAGGTGATTACTGTTTACAGAGAAATAGTATATTAGTAACCTCCTAAAAGAACTTGTTTATCCACAACTATGCATATGCAGAAGCTTTAAAAACCTCTAATGCATTCATTATATAGCACTTTTGAAATTTAATTGAAATTTCAGAAAAATTCAGTATAAAAATGTCCAAGGTTTTAAACAAATCATACAATTTTATACATTTTCAAATAAATCTTGTATTTTCCTTAATAAATGTTAAAGACTGCCATGGTGAAAGCTGCTTTAATGAATGGCAGAAATGGCAAACCTCAAATCATTTAACACACAAAATTAGATTGGATACAGGAGTCATAGTATACAAAAGAAAATTTTGACTCTTAAATCATATATTAACAATATTAATGAAACAGTCACTAAAATAAACTTAATTTTTAATAATGTAAGAAAATGATAACAAAGGAAACCATAAGATGCATAATATTTTTATATATATTTGGTTTGGATCTGCATGTTTCAAGCAGAAGTTACAAGCATTAAGAGAGAGACAATTAAAATAACCCAATTCACAAATTTCAATGCGAAGAATTTACAAAGGGGTGATAATAAAAAATTCACAATTTTCAGGAATACAGGAAAGTTAGAAACAGTGTTATCACAAGTTACTTTCAAATGAAGAGAGAAATACTAGTAGTGTGGATATTACAAGCTGTAGAATAAATCCACAGAAGAGCTTACATTAAAAAATCACTGAACAACATGAGCATTTAATTATCACTAGCTCCACACTTATGAGTACTAGCTTAAACTAGTTAAACAGTGGGCCTAAATATGGAATGCTTTAAACACTACTAACTGGTATCTCATTAATTAACATGAATTAAATACTTACTCTGTTCATCAGATGGGGCAAGAGTCATTAAGAGAGAAAAATAAAAATAAAAAAGAGTATGTTCCTTTTAGAACAGAATAAAATAAAGCAAATTACAGCAATACTAATTTGACCAAACAGGATAAAACAATAGAACTATAAAAGTTTCATAACATACAAGCAGTGCCAAGACCTAATTTTCTTTTTTCCTAAAAAGAAGAGAAAAAATCAAGACAAATGTAAAATCTTCATGTTAAACAAAACAATGTTGGCTTAACATGGTAACACAACTAATAAAAAATTGTGAAGCAAAATGAAGGTTGGGATATAAATCTTTATGTCAGAGTGGAATACACGAATCTTAACTCTTTCACGACAGACAGAATAAGCTTGAGCTCTTCTTGTTTGCAAGAGAAGGTGCAGAAATATCAACTATTCTTTCAAGAAAGAAAAAGATAAGCTACAGAATTAATTTGCATTATAATGTTACCTAATTTTGTTACACAATGTAACCTAATCTTGCTACATAATATGGAGTAAGACAGAAATATTCATTATTACTCAAGTAATCAGAACATGACAGAATATAAAAAAATTAACTTCTTGCTAAACAGAGCAAAATAGATATAGAAGTATCTGGTGGGCTACTTTGCTAATAAGAAAAATGTAGGGTACAAAAAATAAACTTCTTCATATAAAGAACAATTTGGGATAGATAGACAGATACATACACGAGATTTATCATTAATTTCAAACAATATGATTATGTGTTACCATCACCAGAAGTGTCTACTTAAAACAATAAAATAAATAATTTGAATGTGACTGTACCTAACATTTACTATTACATAAATAATTCCTCAAAAGAGCTTTAATATTTAATGTAATCTCATCTTCATGGCTACCAGTTAGTTAAAAGGTAAAAGATAGGGTGACAAAGTATATTGTTAACCAAACACAACCTTAATATCAGCTAATAGCTTATACCAAACAAAATACTAGGTATAATATAGTATGTACAAGAAGTTAATATTAAATATTTCTTGCTGCAAACACAGAAATCTTTACATCTGCTATTTTAGGCATCTATACATCACAGATCACCTTCTTGTTAATATTGTATACTTTTTCTTCTTTAATAACTACTGGCTATATTACATTCATATTAAAAGCCTTGCACGCAACAACCACCACTTGAAATAAAAAAAGCAAAATTAGACATCTACAATAAAGAAGCCACTATGAGAGGCATTCTGTTCCTTCTGTTTAGACGATTCATCTTCACAATGAGAGTCCATTAGTGTAGCTACAACTGAAAAAAGGTAATCAAATAGTTATTTAAAACCTTACACTTTATAGCCACAAACCATCTCATTTGTTTACAATATTAAGATAAATGCCTTATTTAAAACCTAATTTGGTGGTGCAAAGTTCAGAAATATAATATTTACATTTCTTTTCTGTGGAACAAAGATAAAAACAATTAATAATAATAATATACTTAGATCTTTAGAAGTAAGACCAATAGTTAAATGATACATTCCATATTACTGAAAACCTTCCGAATAATGAGCATTACAAAATTTGTTCCATTCTTTAGTCAAATACTAGCTTAATATTTCGTGTAAGTACAAGTTCATAAGAATCACACTGCAAAAATCTCAGATCATGAAAATATGAACTAGCTGCAAAAGCATTGATTACTGTAATAGATTTACTGTTATATATTTATTTTAGTGCCTATGTTTGTTTCAATATAGTTTTTTTAATGCATATGACATATTGTTGGATGTGTAATGTGTAAGTTCTGCCTGTTTTCTAACTCTGTAGAAGATTCATGAGAGTAAAAATCAACAGTATTTGTTTTATGAAAATCCTAGCATGTTTTTGAACATTATTGAAAGTTCTGGAATCTTGCCTTAAACTACATAAACCAATACACCAAGAAACAATATTATAACTATTGGTTAAAGTCGGTCTACAATATGCCTTTGAAGTTATAATTGTGATTAACTCTTATTAATCAGAAAAATTTACAATTAGACCATGAATGTTTACAGATATTGAACATTACAACAAACTGTTCAATTTTAGTGAATTAACGTTTGACACTTATTTTTGTGAGGATATTGGATATTTTCCTTAAAAAGAAGTGAATTTGTAACCAGTGTGAGGCCAGCCAAGAAAAGACAGTGTTAGTGTAAATGAAATGTAACAATTTCAACTAAAAATTAATTTGCTCACTGTGTACCTCAATTGTTGATAAAACGTTCAGCTCTAGATTGAACATAATACTCAGTATTCTCTGGAAGTTTGTGAAACTGCTGTATATAAATAATTATTTATCTTAATTATTTGTAATAAATGTCATTATAAACTGCATTGTTATTTGTATATTAAAATATATTTGCATTATGAAGGAGAACTGAGTATCAACCTTATTGGCAAATATTCGAAATCTGATACATATCAAAATTCATACAACTTCTAAATTCAATTTTCTGCCTAACTGAAATTGTAATAGTAATGAATGTAATGTTACTGAAAAATCTATTTACCTTCAATTCCTTGCTCTACACGTTTGAGATTCTTCAGAACACTGGACAATTCTCTGGTTAAATTAGTATGATTAATGTCAAGAGTGTAGTCTGGCAGTCTCTTGTCTGTAATCTGGGGAAGAACTTCATCAATCATTAGCCGTGTGTCACTGTTTGTTGGATGCCTGTTTCTTGGGAAAAACAGCTCATTTAAAACAGAATATTGTGTAATGTTCTGAGATTCTATTGATTTATTTTCACTTCTAAAACATATTAATAAAAATATTGCACTTACTTCTCTTTTTCCAGAATGATTCTTGCTGTACTACGAAGTTTGGCTGATAGCTGATAAATAGCTGACACTACTAGGCAGTCCAATGCCTAAAGTAATAACAAAAATCAATTTTTAAAATAGATACTTGACACAAATGTATCATAACTTTTAGAATGGATTTTTTTTAAATAAACAGCTTACGATTGTTGATTGCATGAACAAATTTGAGTCCTAGCATGGGAGAATTTCACTCGTTTACCTTGATATTTCTCTTCTGATGGTAAAAATATTTAATTAATTGCATGAAGCGTGAAACTTACCAAATAGTTAAGTGCTACTGAGTTTCTGTTCCTGTTTAAATGAATTCATAACTTTTAATGTAGTTATTGTAAATGTTTTTCTTTTCAGTTTAAGGGTTAATTATTACAGTCTTAACTCACTAAGAAGCCATTTAACTGAAAAACAATAAAATGATTACTTTTTTATGGAAGGGTTCAATATTAAACATTTGAAATGTAGATATGTAATCAAAACCTCTGCCAGTGATGACAGGGGCTAGTACTGATTTAAAATATACATAAAAGCTCACTTGGGACACAATCTTGATGCTCTTTAACCCTATACTGATGGGTAAAAGACTATGTCATCTCATTTGTTGACTTACATTCACAATTTTATTAAACTATTATATTCTGTGAATTTATGCCAATAAATTCGGTATCAAAATGTAGATATAATTAAAATTTTAGTATTATTTTTGATTTAAAAGTAAATACAGGGTGGTCGCTAGAAAAGCAGAAAATTTGTCAAACAGCTATTTATTTTTACAAAGAATAACTTTTACAAAGTTTTTTAAAGGCATATGTTATATTACACTCATAGATGCTCAAAATGCATTTTATGATATTAAAATCATGCATTTTATTCATAATGTAAAGAAATCAAAATAGAAATGAGTAAGCACGCATTTTATTCATGATCTCATCTGACCCTCAAATTTTCCGCTTTTCTAGCAACCACCCTGTATAATATTAAGACAACACTTTAAATATAAATTTCTGTCAGTCACATGGTATGTTAAATGTAACACTAGTTCAAATGAGATGTTTATGATGTCAACACTTAAGTTTTAGTTTGATATGAATCAGGAACTCAAATTTCTGATACTGACAACCCATAATATAAAATATGAACTTTTTCCTTACATATTGAGATATAACTTGTGTACTGAATCAAATACACCTTTCACTCACCTCTTTTTATTTTTGAAAATGATCCCTCATATGTATATTAACTTCAATACATGAAGTAAAAATAACCAACTAAAAGTTCAGAATGTCCCCATAGTTGCTTTCCAAGACATTTTAAAGTGCTTGGAAGCCATATTATTCTTTTCAAACCAAGATTTCAACCAGGTAGGTTATGTCTTTAGTCTGTTCAAAATTACACAGGATCACAAAAAGTTTAAAGTATATAATAACTCTCAGAATATTATTCACTGTGTTAGTGCTTAAGTCCTGCTTTTTATTTTTTAATCTTTTGTTAATTTTATTAATTTTCAATTTAATATGAAAATAAGATGATACAATATTACTCATTCTGTAACTTAGTTCTGTGAATTTTAAGTTGCCATGAAACAAGTTCTACACCTGATACTTTAAAGTTTTTACTTAAATTCAAATTCAAATTTTAAAAATCTCAATATGAACGAACAAAAACTTTGAGTATAATCAATCTGATAGTTTATAATAATTAAACTTCATAGAATTTTATTTTAAACCATTAACTAGGTAAAATTCTTAAAACTTGATTGAAAAATGCAGTCAATGCAATTTCTATGCAAATCAAAATCAACAGTATTCAAATTTAAGTTTTAATTTTGGCACTTCTTTTCCTAGTGACTGATGTAAGTTATTACTGACTTTCAATGAGATTTAACTAAGTTTTGTGTCTGGTTTACTGGAACATGTATTTACAATTAACCAACTTTTTATATACAATGCAAATAATCAATCATATGATGTGTCCACCATTATAAAAATAAAAGAAAAAAATGTCTCTAACTGCAAGAATATCAATCCTTTGCTTACATTTCTTAAATTGCTATTTACTTTAAGAATTAGCAAAGGATAATGAAAAAAAGTGGAGTGACTCCATGTACAATCAATGAATGCTCAAAATAATTGTCAAAAACTAAACATATGGAATGAATTTGTATATGATATTCATGGACAAGTATGTGAAGAAATAAACAAGTTCAAATGGATAAAAGCAATAAACAGAAAAACATAACCAAGAAAGCATATATTTCCTTAAAACATTTTCCAAACAGAGCACCAACTGAAAGAAATCTGTTCCCTAAATTTAAATTGAGAAAAGGGCCATGCCTGGTTGACAAAAGTTGATTGGCATGAATGAACAATTTGAAATTCATGATAATGATGTCTCCAAACCTTTTAATGGATGTTGACATCGTACTGCATCAAGAGGCCACATGTGTGCAGTGACAACATAACTCAAAGTTTTACATGTACTTACCACCAGCACCCAGTATGATGAAACTATGTTATGTACAATGATCATATGTACGAAACATCCTGGTCAGACTTGCAAACAAGATGTATCAAAACCAATTTAATGCTAATAGAAGCAAAAGGATGCAGAGTAAACTTAAAGGAAGGATAAAGTCAGCTTTAAAAAATGGAGTTATAAATAGTGATACACTTCTCTAAAGAGGTATGTTACACATGATAAATAGGTTTACTTAATATTTTGCTTTAAAGTGGATTAATTTATTTTATTCTTCAATGTTGTACATGTACCTATAATTCCTTCACACTTTTATTTCAGACTTTGTGTTACTTGAATTAATACACAGTCAACACATCTATTAGATTATTGTATTTTATAAAATATTTATTCATACATGTTCTCTAACGTGTAATAATGTACTGTTAGCATTAAGTTTAGTTTTTATGTTTATCTTTATAAATGTAACCAAACAACTTTCTTTTAACCCTGATTGACAAAATGACTGAATTCAATACTTTCAATTATCAACTGGAAATAGATGATCAATTAATGTTTGTGTTAATGCAACTTGAGCTACATTTGATATCTGTTGAACTGTCTCACAGATATGGAAAATCAAAACATTTTGCCTGGTGATGAAATTATGGCAGATACAGGATTCACACTTCATTGTTTGTTTTTTTGGAATTTCGCACAAAGCTACTCGGGGGCTATCTGTGCTAGCCGTCCCTAATTTTGCAGTGTAAGACTAGAGGGAAGGCAGCTAGTCATCACCACCCACCGCCAACTCTTGGGCTACTCTTTTACTAACAAATAGTGGGATTGACCGTCACATTATACACCCCCACGGCTGGGAGGGCGAGCATGTTTAGCGCGACGCGGGTATGAACCCGCGACCCTCGGATTACGAGTGCACGCCTTAACGCGCTCGGCCAGATTCACACTTCATGATTTTTTTTTTTTTTTCCTGTTAAAAGTAAAATTAAATATTTTTGCATTTACTAAGTGTAAAATCTAGCTTGGTGCAGCTAATATGATATTAATAAGAATTTTCATGTCAGAATCCACATGGAAAGAGCAATAAGACAACTAAAAATTTCTAAAATACTAAGCAGCATTGTGCTACTTTCCTTTATGAAGCTTTTTAACAATATTCTGCTTGTTTGTTCAATACTTGTTAATTTAAGGGCTGATATTATTAGGTATAATGACACTGATGACACAAAATAATAATGGAAACAACAATTCTGTACTCAACTAACCTTGTACTGGGAAAAACTGAACCATTGTCTTTTGTACTTTATACATTGTTAAAAGCTAGCTTGCATTCCCATTGAGTGAAGTGTATCTGTGTATCACCATTGAAAAATATTCAGTTCTGGACCAGATAGAAGACTCAGTATTGTTTGTAAAAACTTTTATATATAATTTATTATATGTAATAACTATCTGTATTAATAAAACTGTATGTATCAATCTTCTTGGAAAATATCATAAATTTAAAACATATCAACATTTAATTAACTTCGAATTCCCAACTATTTGAAATCATAATATGTAACATAATAAACTGGAGACTCACCTGAGGTAATTTATAATATGTAACAAGTAGCAAAAACCATGAGTTTTTTATGTCAATAAATAGCTGATGCTAGACAACTATTATTCTGTTATTAATGATATAACTGTGTTTTACAACAAATACCTTAAAACAGTTATTTTTATACTAGTGAAAAAAAACCCATCAAGAAATGACTGAATGATGTTTAATAAATATTTGAAACCAACACAGTACTTCTTACATTAATAATATTTTTTTTCTTTTTGTATTAATCAATAAATAGTAATTCTCACAGTAGTGATGAAAACTATTTTTAAACACATATTTATCTGGACCCTTAGGGATTTTCAAGAATTAAAAAAGTGTATAACAATAGTATTCAAGTCACACTGTATTTGTCAGATTTGTTGCTGATGATGTATTTCATTCAATCTACAGATCTTCAGGCCAGCTGCGATACAACAAACACAGTAGTTCTCAGAACACTATTTATATAAACCATTTGTTACATCAGCAACAAAAGAAGTTATAAATCTTTAATAATAAGTAAAAGTGAAGAGTGGTTTTCAATTATACAAGAGAAATGAGATTTTGGTACTGAATCTATAAAGATCAGTGTTTCTTTAAAAGATGTACTAATCTTTGTATAAACACAATTTTTAAAAATTAGTGAAAACTTATAATTAACAGTTTTTTAAAATATTACAACTTGACAATGAAAAAAATCACATTTCTCATAATTAGTAATAAACAAAAGGAGAATCTGTACATTCAATTCACAACTTTATTTGTAATAATAATGAAAGTCAGGAAAAACAAACAATTATTCTATGACAATAAAAGAAATTGTATAACATTGAAGCTGACAAAGCTTGGGGCATTACCTGACATATGGATTTGGTATCACATCACTATAAAATGGGTGATAACTTTAACTACATCATTCTTTTCATGCTCAATAATGTCTCAGGTAAGAAGTGTATACCGAAGCATTTCTATCACATTTTATCTGTTGTTATAAGTCATTACCAAAGAAATGCTGTTTACTCTATCATAATTTATAAATCCAGCTTCAGTTACAACATTTAAAGTTATTTAATGAAAAAGTTGGTGAATCATAATCCATTATTCAGTAACATCTCTGATATTAAAGTTACAATATAAACATTACTAAACCTGTCAATTATTTTTACTAACTAAAAACCTACATTGGACAAGGAAAGATGCAATTTGAATTAATGTCAGTCTTTCTGGTGCACAAGCACAACCGTTATCAAATAATGAGTAATACTTCCACTGCTTTGGCATGATCAACTTGATTTGTAGTGACTGAAAGTAATACCATTTCAAATAGACTGTATGTTATAAGTCAACATGAGTGAAAGGCATCATAATCTATGGCATTGAATATATTAAGTGCTGATAAAATGTTATTATACATTATTTTTATTGACAACACACAGAAAACCAGTAAAGAAGGATGTGATTAAAATGATTAGTATTACTGTGATAATATTAAACACACAATATTAAACAGTTAAGAGATATGATCATGTTATTATTAACAAAAGTGGAGTAATAAAACAAATAACATCTAGATAACATTGCACTTATCTGAAGAATGCACTGCTTTTAAAAGCAACACCAACATGGAATAAAAAACACAAGTTTTGAAACTCCTTCCATAATCAACACTTAAAAAAAATATTCTACTTATTGTTTTCAAACAGATCAGCCAAGTGAAAGAAAGAAACACTTACTGAAAGCTCTCTTTTCTGCTGTCCACTCTGACTTTTCTCCTGATCTATCTCTGCCTTCAAGCCATTATCAGTAAACTAAGTAAAAAAGCATCATATAATCTAATGTAACAACATAAAACAAAAATACTGAAAGTCATGTTATTCATATATTATGAAAAAAGAGCTTGACTTACAGAAAACCAAATCTCAAAGTTCAATTAGTATGCACACAGTTAGGATAAAATGTTTATATTGCTTACTCCTGTTTTATTCTTGAAGTGGAAACCTTTTACATGGATTTCTTCATGTCACAAATGATTCTACAGTAAAGTACTATCATTATTGTGATTGTGGCATTTGTAAATTGTGGCTTTTTATAGATTGGTTTTTTGATAATTTTGTTGCACATAGTATTGCTGGGGGGAAGTGAAAACCATAATGTCAAAAATGTTTTTGGCTTGTCTATAAATACGTATAAACATTTTACAAGTCACTAAACAAGAATATATTGTTCAAATGAACTCGATATCTGGATGAAAATAGTTAAGTCTTCTGTTTAAACAACAAATTACACAAGATATGGATGCTGAAATACTATATTGCAGTTCACACTCAAGGATAAATAGCACATCCTAAAACATAAAACAATTAACAGAACATATCAAACATAAGGTGTTTTTTTTTCATACCTCTAGGTACCTACTTTAGCCATATAAAAATATTAATAATATCAGAAATTAGTATAATAAAATATTTGGACACAACTTTTCATCAGGAAAAAAAATCTTCATACTTTGACATACAAATGAATTTTAAATTGTGTCCCTCATTTGAAAATCAATAATTTTTAGCTTTAACACATCCTAAACAGAATTATGATGGTATACAAACAATCTTATAATGAGCTAAGCTGATCTTAAGCAACAGCATTCTTAAAAGCAATACCATAAGCATCTCCCAAAGCCACATCCCTCATCCATCATCATGGGAGTTAGAAACAGGATGAAGTGAAAGATTATTAGGTTCGGGTGAAGTATACGTGTGGTGAGAGATATCTAATTAAACCACTATAGTAACCATGAAAAGTGGTCTGGGTCACACTAAAGCATCGTGGCTAAAGCTGCAACAAGCTCAGCAAGCCAGAAGTGGATTGCTGAATGTTCAAAGGAAAATTGAACTGACTTAAATGGAATACAGAAATGTCAAAGAATGATCAATTCAGATGAGGATTAGAATGGTAACTTCGAACATCTATGGATTGAACAAAGAAATTGGTAAAGTAATGGTGAAATACAAAATGAAGCTGCTAAGAATATCTCACAACAAAAAAGGAAGAAATATATTAAGTATTAAAATAATGCATGGATTTTATACATATGTGGTCTAGAGTTGACCAAGAAAACAGAGTAAAACACAAAATAGGTCTCATGTTATATCTGGCAATAGCAAAGTGTGTTGTAGAGGTAGAATACACATTACGAAGATTCATCAAAATAAAAATAAATGAACTGAAGATGTAGCTCTACATACAGTTGTACAAACCATATAATCATTCTTATATTATAAAACAAAACAATTCTTTGACAGTATGATAGATATGTTAAATGAAATTAAGAAAGAAATTAAAGTATTTGTCAAGTGAGATTTTAACTGGAACATAATAGCAAGATCACCATGCAAGGAACATGTAAGACCCTCTGTAGACAGTGAAGCAGAATGAAACCTTAAAAGAACACTGATCCTGAAGCTGTAAACAATAAGAACTTTTATTATAATGAATGCATCTTTCCAGCATTGGCTAAACACTGTTGCTACTTTGTACAAGTGTCACAATAGCCTACAACTTCACTAGATGGACCAAGAGAAAAAGCACCATTGACACAAAAGTTGTTCCAAACACACACACACATACCAATTACAGACCTATAGTGTAAAGACTAAAATATAGGAGAATGATACAATTAACATTGTTGTACGATGTTGGTTGATTGGTTCATTTAGCATTTTATGCCACAAACCAGCTAAGCTATCTGCACAAAACTCCAGTAAAAAGTTACAATTAAAGTAAATTTAGTATAATTCATAAAAGAAAATAAAGGTAAAACAAAACAAAGTTAAAAATCATATACAGCATGAAACCAATGTATATATCCACTCTACAACGTTAAGAGAAAACTACAGAAATACAAGTTGTAAACGTCTTTCTGTAATATAATTGTAATGATTATAACTCGCTAGAAAGACTAAGAGGCAAGTACAAAAACCACCAGTAGTCACCTGAAGTTGGCTTTTCCAATCCTGGTTCAGAGTTATTTGATGTTATGGCCATTTTTAGAAAGTAAACTGAAAAAAGTTTTGAAAGATTTTTTTGCAAAATTTAAAATAACTTGTCAGAATGACAAATTGGTAGTTCAAACAGCAGCATTAGTCACCTGAAGTTGGCCTTTCCAGTCCTGGTTTGGAGTTATTTGATGTTACAGCAATTTTCTAATTTCAAATTGAACTAGATGGACTGTGATTCTTAAAAGGGAATCATATTAAAAAGGTTATAAATTAAAAAAAACAGCATTAAAAAGATTAATGGCCTTTAAAAAAAGACTAAAAACATTTACAAGGTGGACAGTGTCACCATCACCAATAACACTAACGTTATAGACAAACCTTGGGACAGAACATGTTTAAAATGGTGCCACTGTTGAGTCATAAAGATGGCAAGAAAGTAAAATGTGGCTTATTGTGACCTGAGTGTTACACATACTACACATTGGTACATCAGTTCCAAATAAAAGATAAAGATACGTTAAAAAACTGGAAACAGTTAGAACAACTTCCTCTTTCTGATCCTTATGGAAGCAAGACAACCAAAGTCTAATATAACGTTTTATTTGGAAAAGTTTGTTTTCACGTTGCTCATTCCAAGTCGACGGCCAACTGGCATGGAGCTGAGCCTTGAATACAGGACCATAATCCATGCATGGAACAGGCACAGCAGTGATAGTGCAAGAGCAGATAGAGTTAGCTACAGCATTAGAGAGCTCATTCCCACGAAGTCCAACAAGGCCTGGTATCCAGAAAAACTGGATTGAAGTAGATGTTAAAGATAATTGGGCCAGTCGATTTTGAATATTGGCAAGAACAGGGTGTGAACTAATATGAAGTGATTCCAGAGAACTAAGTAGTCAGTATAAATAAAGCAGTTTGAGTACTGCTTAGCTTCTATGTGATCAAGGACAAGAAAAATGGGGTACAGTTCAGCAGTGAACACAGAAGCTGCAGAGGGAATTCTGCAAGCAACCACAACAAACCATGGCAGACCCCAGAGTCACCTGATTTCGAACCATCTGTATGAACAAGAATGAAAGGACAATTCAAAAGATGTTCAGCAAATAGCAGACAGTATTTCCAATCAGGAGTGTCTGATTTTCTCAGATGACTTAAAGATAGGTCACAAATGAGAACTGTATTTCAGTGTTGTTCAGATATGGCATTAATCTTTACACTGAAAAGTGTGATACTCAAAACACAGCCCTGAGGGACTCCAAGTTCCTGTAGAACAGTACAGGAAAGTGTCAAACTCATATGAACTTGGAATCTCCTGTCCATTAAAAAGCATTTAACAAAAATGGGCAAACAGCCACGTAACCCATATATACAGAAGTCACTCAAAATATCATACTTCTTAGTTGTATCATAAGCATTCTCAATGTATAAAAATATTGATACAAGATGTTGTCGTTAGAGAAAGGCTTCTCTGATTGATGTTTCAAGTCGAATCAGGTGGTCCACGGTAGAGTTCTGTCATTGAAACCCACACTGGGTCAGTGAGATGAGGTTGCTTAATTCGAGAAACCAAACAAGATGAACATTAACCTTCCTCTCTAAGGTCTTACAGAGACAGCTTGTCAAAGTAATTGGTTGGTTGGTTGATTTAGTGTTTTATGGCACAAAGCAGCTAGGCTATTGCCCCAAATATCCAGTAAAAAAGTAAAAATAAATTAAATGTAGTAAAGTACATAAAAGGAAATGAAGGTTAAACAAAACAGCATTGAAAAACAGAAAAGCATAAAACCAATGTTGACACCTAGTCTACAATGTTAATAGAGAAAGCAGAGTAACAGAAGTTGTAAAGAACTTTCTCTTGCATAATGGTAATGATCATAACCCACCAGAAAGACTAACAGGTAAGTACGAAAAACACTGTCAGTCACCTAAAGTTGGCCTTTCCAGTCCTGGATACAGATTGTGTCATAACAGCCATTATCAAAAGGTAAAGTAATAAAAGTTTTAAAAGATGCAGCAAAATCATAATAATAATTAGCCAAATGTCCAGTAAAAAGGTAAAAGTAAAGTAAATGAAGTAAAATACATAAAACGAAATGAAGGTGCCTGTGAGTGAATGTGTATGTGTCTGCAACTGTATGTATGTGTGCATTAGTGAACAGCGAGTATGTGAGTGCATGCGCATGTACATGTATCCAACATCCCATATGATATTCAAGATGAATTTCTGGATCTAAGGAACGACTCTTCAGCTCGTGATCTCTTCAAGGTGAAATCTGTGACTCAATTCTGGCCCGCTATGTATCAGTCGTACTCCAAAGACAGCATAATAGCTTTATGTGTCCTTGTTCCATTTGCTTCTACCTACTTGTGTGAGGCAGGATTTTCCACTCTTGTCAATATAAAAACAAAGAATAGGAACAGATTGGATGTTGGAGATGACATGAGACTGGCCCTGACAAACGCTCGGCCACGAGTTTCAAAGCTTGCTGCTAAAATGCAACATCAGGCATCTCACTAGCTGGGTTGGACAGCTGTTCAAACCTATGTTGATATCATTTTAAGAAATATATGTTCTTTTTGTGAATTCAGGTTGAACCAATGTAATTTAATTTGCTAACAAATAATTACAGAATTTTTGAATATTTTTTTTAGATGTTTCTTTCCCTCTCCTTCACAGAAAATAAAAGAAAAATTAAGCTGCTGATAGTAAGCCTTAAGTAGGGGGTCACATGAGTTCCAAACTTTCAGGTAAGGGGTCGCGAGTGCCAAAAGGTTGGGAACTCCTGAACTAGAGAGATTAAGACTCTTAAAAGGGAACCACAATTAAAAAGGTGTGAAGAATAAATATCAAACACTTAAATGACATTAAAAAACTAAAAACTTTATCAAGGTGAACAGTATAATCATCACCAATAACACTGTCCAATTTTACGGACAAACACTGGGACAAAACATGATTAAAACAGTGCCATTGTTGAGAGTCGTAACGATGGCAAGAAAGTAAAATGTGGCTCACAGTGTTTTGAGTGTTACACAAACTACACACAGGTGCAACAGTTTCAGATAAAAGAAAATGATATGTTAAAAAACTGTAACCATTGCGTATTCTAGTTAGAACAACTTCCTCCTTCCGAACCTTACGGAAGCTAGATGGCCAATGCCCAATGTTGCTCACTCCAAGTGAACTGCCAGCTGACATGAAGCCGAGCCTTGAATACAGGACCATAGTCCATGTACGGAATAGACACAGTGGTGATAGTGCCAAAGTAGATAGATTTAGCTGTCGTGTCTGCAAGCTTGTTCCCTCGAATACAAATGTGACCTGGTATCCAGAAAAACTGGATAGAAGTAGATGTTAATGAAAAATGGGCCAGTCAGTTTTGAATATCAGTGAGAACAGGGTGTAAGCCAACGTGAAGCGATTCCAGGGCCAGTAGAGAACTAAGCAAGTCAGTATATATTGTGCAATTGGAGTACTGCTTAGCTTCAATGTGATCCAGGGCAAGAGAAATGGCATACAGTTCTGCAGTAAATACAGAAGCTCTAGAAAGGACTCTGCATGCAACCACTGAACTGAAACAAACCATGGTAGAGCCCACAGAGTCACCTGGTTTTGAACCCTCCATATAAATAGAAATGGAAGGATGGTTTGAATGATGTTCAACAAATAAAAAACAGTACTTCCAATTGGGAGAATCTGCCTTTCTTAGATGACTTAAAGAAAAGTCACATTTGGGGACTGTAATAAGCCATGGTAAAATAGGCTGACCAGTGGATTCTGCAATGTTATCAAAGGACAGACCCAATTCATCTAATTGCTCCTGAATGCGAAGACCAAAAGGAGCAAAGACAAATCATCTGTTCAAAAAAGGTATGGCCCATTGACAAAGGAAAACTCATCCCCAGGTGGGATGCTTTGGTAAGGAACAAAGTTTCAAATAATAAAGTAAAGACAGTTGCAAATGGCGAAGGTGCAGAGAAGGTTCATGGGATTCTATGCATAAGCTTTAAACAGGGGAGGGGCAGAGTCCTTGATGATGAATGGGATCCAGCATCTTTAAGGCTGAGGGTCTGGCAGAGCCATAAACCATTGATCCACAGTCGAGTTTCAATTGAATAAGAGCACAATATATCTTTAACAAAGAACACTGATATGTTCCTCAACTGGTGGTAGAGAGGACACAGAAGATTTTCAGTGCTCTTATGCATTTGACCCATAGCTGCTTTAAGTGTGGTATAAAGGTCAGCTGAGGCTCAAAGAAAAGCCCCAAAAACTTGGTCTCAGGGACCACTGGCAACAAAACTTCACCAATATGGAGTTAAGGATCGGGATGAATACCCCTTTAGCAGAAAAAGTGCATGCAAACAGTTTTAAAGAGAGAGAAATTAAAGCTGTTCCCCATGATCTACTCCAGTACATGATCAAGGGCAGTTTGTAGTTGCCACTCAATATATCTCATGTTCGACGAATGACACAAGATGTAAAAATTGTCGACATAGAGCCAATTTCCAACAGTGAGAGGGAGTTGTTCAGTGATGGCATTTATCTTTATACTGAAAAGTGTGACACTCAAAACACAACCCTGAGGGACCCCAAGTTACTGTAGAAAAGAATGAGAAAGTGTCAAACCCACATAAACTTGGAATCTCCTGTCCTTTAAAAAAATTTTAATAAACATGTGTAAATTGCCACATAACACAAATATATGGGTCTCACAAAATGCCATACCTCCATGTTGTGTCATAAACCTTCTTAATGTCAAAGAATATTTATACAAGATGTTGTCATTTGAGAAAGGCTTCTCCGATTGACGTTTCAAGTTTAATTTGGTGGTCTGTGGTGGAGTTCTGTCATTGGAACTCACATTGGTTGGGCGAGAGGTTGTTTGGTTCAAGGAACCAAACAAGACGAGCATTAACCATCCTCTCAAAGGTCTTACAGAGACAGATCATCAAAGCAATTGGGCAGTAGTTTGGAGGAATCTTGGGATCTTTCCCAGGCTTAGAGAAAGGTAAAATAAATAGCCTGGTATCAGACATTACAAAAACATCCTTCTACAAGATCCAGGAAAACACAATTAGAAGAATATTAAGAGAAGCAGAAAAGAGGTAGCGCAACATGTCATAGTGTGCATCATCAGGTACAACAGATGCACTGCCAGACTGCTGAAGGGCCATTTCCAGTTCCACCAGTGTAAAGTGACAATTATAGTCAAAGAGACAGTCAGTTCCGAAGGAAAGAGGTGAAAGCTCTGCACAAGTCTTGATGGCCAAGAAGGTGGAGGAACAAGCAGAAGTGCTAGATACAATGCAAAAGCTTTCATCCAGAGTATCAGTAATGATCCAGACAGACATCAGCTACCTCTTGGTATTCCATACCATGTTGCAGGCAGGATTCTGCCACAGATGAAGATATCATGGAAAACATGTCAAGGTTTTAGGAATACACTGAGTAGCTGCTTTTATAATGCAGTCATATATTGATGGCTGACTAACAATGGCAGGATCAAGTTCTGCATGAGCAGTGAAAGTGGATCAGTCTGCCTAATCCAGCTTCCACTGGGGCATGTGGGTAAAGTGGCATCAACCATGGCCAGTCTCTCTCAAAAGTATAGAAAAGTGATCACTGCCTTGTGGATTATTGTCAACCCTCAATGAAAAGTGGGAGAATAATGAAGGGGAGCAAACTGAGAGATCAAGAGCAAAAAAGCACTAACTAGGTGTGTGAAAATAAATAGAAGAACCAGTATTGAAAAGAGAAAGATGGTGATCAGAGAGCATATGCTCTACAGAGCAACCCCTTCTGTCAAGAATAGCACTTCCCCAGAGGGAATGATGTACATTAAAGTCCCCCAGGATTAGAAAGGGAGACAGCAACTGTTCAAAGAGAGCATCAAGGTCTGATTGATCATATGTCTCTTCAGGGTCAGGTAGGGAGAACAAACAGTGATGGTATGACTCAAAGAAACATGGGTGGCTATAGCCTCCAAGGGTGTGATGAGTGACAAAGACAGGATGAGCACATGCTGATCAATCAACAGTGCCAGCCCTCCATGTACTCGTCCATCACACAGCCTGTCATTTCTGTACAGAGAAAACTGCCAAAAGGTGACTGTATCGGCAGGTTTCAGATATGTTTCTTGTAAGTCATCCAGTTTAGAACGTAAACCTCGACAGTTCCATTGTATCAAGGTGGCCATTTTTGATGATGGGTTGGCAAAGTGGCTGGAAAATCCTTCTGTTTACGACCACGTCTTTTTTTCCTAACTGCCCTTATTTGGAAGAGGTTTATCAACTTCCATGGATCCTGCCCAAAGTCAGTTGGGCAGGTCTTTATTGTTGAAAGGGGATTACAATGACTGAGGATGCAAGCGAATGACTCCTTTGCATCTTGGTGTGGGAGAAAAAGATGTATCTGAAGAAATGCCTGTACTTGAAGCCAAAGGATGTGGATCTTGGGATTTGTTGGAACATATGGGAGGGACAAAAATGGGTGTAGAAGTCGATTAATCAAATTTTTAACCATGGAGAGCAAAATGCTTTTCATATGTTTTGAAAATGATTTTCTTGGAGGCACAAAGAGATCTGATTGCACTCCCACTGTAGTTGTGGAATGAAGTGCAGCAGCATAAGTCAAAGATAAAGTGGTGGACAGCAATTTCCAATCTCAGGATAAGTAAAGCTATGAGTCATTTTCAAACTCTGCACCTCTTTTTCCTCCAACCATTTCGAGCAAGAATGAAAGTAGGAAGGGTGAGAACCATTGTAATTGACATAATGTAAATCCATTTCACACTCATAGACATTGTGATTCTCACTACCAGAAGCACACATCAAGGAACCATGATATGACATCTTTGAGGGACCAAACCTCTGACACTGGAAACATCGGAGAGGGTTTGGAATGTATGGCCGTACCCTGCAATTTAGATAACCTTCCTTGATGGTGGCAGGTGCACATGGCGATTTAAATGTCAAAATGAGGATATTTGTTGGTAGTGTAACTCCATCTTTGCAAGCAAAGATGCACCTCACTGCAGAAACTCCTTGAGTGGAGAAACCAGCGAGAATCTCTGACTCGGGGACATTCTTCAAATCTCTCTCAACAATAACTCCTCATAATGAATTCAAGGCAACATGAGGGGTAACCTCAATAGGTACATCCCCAATTGTCTTTGAATTCAAGAGGAGTTCACTTTGTTGGGATGTGGATTTTCAACCAATATGTCTCCAGATCGAAGCTTCTTTACTGACTTTGAAGAGCCAGCACGTCCTTCTAGTCCCTTTTGAATAAAAAAGGGGGACATTTGCCTTAAGGTTTTTCTGAAAGAGAATGCAATATAAGAAAATGAGGCACATGTGTTACATGTGTTAAAGATTGCTGCTCAGAGTCTTCAAGACACGGTCATTTACCTATTGACTGTTTTTTCACTATTTTATTTAAATTTTTCATAGGAGGATTGATAGGAAAAAGGAAAATTTCAGTACCCCCTGACCCCACTCACCATGGAGTCCTATGAGGGGACGTACAACAATGTCATGCAAGGACATTGCAGCAATGTCAACCAATGTGAGCACTATACCCAAAACCCAGCATCAGATACTATGTCCACAACACCTGTTGAAAACATCCAACAATGGTACTTGGTTGACTCTAGCCCAAGTGGACCAGCCGAGTGACCCAAGGGGGTCACCCAAAGGCCAACCATCTACAGGAATTCAAGGCCAAAGTGGTATGTTGGGGTTGGACACCTCAACAACCAGGATCCTATCCTCCCCTTCATGGATAACCATGCACAACAAACACATTGGTGAATGTGCAGATCCCAAAGGAGGAAGCCAAAGAGAACAAAACCTTCCCTGGGAGGTCCCCTCACCACATACAGGAATCCACAACAAAGGCCAAAGTAACTGGACAGTAGTTTGAAGGAATCTCGAGATTCTTCCCAGGCTTAAAAAAAGGCAGGACAATAGCCTGGCACAAGGCATCAGAAAAAACATTCTGCACCCAGATCTGCTTAAAAACAATTAGAAGAATATCAAGAGAAGCAAGAGATAGATGGTGCAGCATTTCATTGTGAACATCATTAGGCCCAACCAATGTTCTGCCTGACCGATAAAGGGCCAGTTTGAGTTCCACAAATGTAAAAGGACAATTATAGTCAGAGATAATCAATTCAAACGGAAAGAGATGATCACTCTGCCAAAGTCTGGATGGTCAAGAAGGTGGAGGAAGAAGCAGAAGTTCTAGATAGCCAGCAAAAGCTTTTATCTAGAGTATCAGCTAGGCTCCAGGTACCAGCTAATTTCTGGCCATCAGAGAGCAAGATAGAGAGGGGGACAGAATTATATTGCCCACTGACCCTTCGAATCTTTTCCAATGTGACTTTGGAACCAATGGTAGAAGATAAGCTGGTTGTGAACTTAATCCAAGATTCTTTTTGGCTTTGGTGTCTTACCTACCAAGCATATGCATGGGTCTGCTGAGAGGTGATAAGGCTCAATAGTGTGGAATACCTACAGAAAGTATCCCATACCCTTTTTTGAGCCATCTGTGCCAGGTGGCAGGCTAGATTCTACCATGGACAAGGATATCATGTAAAACGTTTTGAAGTTTAAGGAATACACTGCTGCTTGTATAAGACAGTCAGTTACTGCTGCCACACAGTCATCTATTTATGGTTTACAGATGATGGCAGGATCTAGTTCTGCGAGAGCAATGAAAGAGGGTCAGTTTGCCTAATTCAGCTTCCACCAGGACATGCAAGTCAGGTGGCATCAACTACGGCTAATCTCTCTCAAAATTATAGGAAAATGTTATCCAGATACAGTTCTATTATATCGAGGTGGCCATTTTATTTACGTGTAGGTGAATTGGGTGGAGAACCTTTCTATTTGCGACCATGTCTGTTTTTAACTATCTTGATTCGAGGGAGGTCTGTGGATTTGAGGGACTTGGATTCTGCCCTAGGTCAATTGAGCACGCCTTTGCTGTTGGAAGAGGATTCCAATGACTGAGAATATGAACGAACGATCATTTTGCATCTTTGGGTGGAAAAAGAAGATGTATCCAAGGAAATGCCTGAACCTGGAACTAAAGGAAGTGGATCTTGGGATTTGTTGGAATGTATGTAAGGGACAGAGATGGGTGTTGAAGTTGATTCATCAATTTTAACCATGGAGATCAAAAGACTTTTCATTTGTTTTGTGAATAATTCTTTTGGAGGCACAGAGAGATTCAACTGCACTACCACTGTAGCAGTGAAATACAGTGCAGCAGCATACATCCAAGATGAAGCAATGGACAGCAATTTCTGAGTCTCAGGATAAGTAATGTTATGAATTGTTTTCAAATGCTGCACCTCTTTTTCTTCCAACCATTTAGGGCAAGAACAAAAGTAGGATGGGTGAGAGCCATTGCAATTGATCCAATAAGGGTCTGTTTCACACTTGCAGGCATTGTGGTTCTTTCCACCACAACAAGCACACATCAAGAAACCATGACATGACATCTATGAGCGACTGAACTGCCAACACTGGAAATGTCAGAGTGTGTTTGGAATGCATGGCCTTTCCCTGCAATTGCCACCATTGAGGCAGGTACATGGTGATGTAAATGTCAGAATGAGGAGATATTGGTCTGCATCGTAATTCCATCTTTGGGAGTGGATATACACCTCTTTGCAGAAATTCCTTGAGTGGAGAAACTAGTTAGAATCTCTAACTCAGGGACGTTCTTCAAATCCCTCTAAACAATAACTCCTTGTGATGAATTGTTGCATGGGGTGTAACCTCAATAGGTATATCTCCAATTGCCTTTAAATGCAAGAGGAGTTCTCTGTATTGAGATGTGGATTTTCCACCAATATGTCACCAGATTGAAGCTTCTTTACTGACTTTGGAAAGCCAACAAGTCACACTAGTCGCTTGTGAATGAAAAAGTGAGACATTTGCCCTAGTACCTCACTAGTGCAGCTTTAAGTCTATGGATTTACAATGCTAAAACCAGGGGTTAGATTCCCCTTCAGTGAGCTCAGCAGATAGCCTGATGTAGCTTTACTATAAGAAAACACAAATTTGCCATAAAGGTTTGTCTGAAAAAGAATGTAGAATAAGAAAATGAGGTACAACAGGTGTTACAGATGTAGAAGATTGTGGTTCAAAACCTTCAAGACGTGGTCGTTTACCTATAGAGTGCTTTTTCACTATTTTATTTAATTTTTTATTTGGATGATCCATAATAAAAAAAGGAATAATTCAGTGCCCACCCACCATGGAGCCCTACAAGGGGATGCACTACAATGCCAAACAAGGACACTGCAGCAATGTTAGGGTTTCGTGATAACTATACCCAAACACCAGCATCACATACTATGTCCACAACACCTGTTGAGAACATCCAACACTGGTTCTTGGTTGACACTAGCCCAAGTTGATCAGCCAACTGACCCAAAGAGGGGCCACTCCCACCTACAGGAATTCAAGGCAAAAGTGGTGTGTTCGGGTTGAACCTCTCAACCACCAGGATCCTCTTCTCAATTTCACGGGTCACCACACACAGCAAACACATGGGTGGATGTTTGGACCCTAGAGGAGGTAAACTGAAAGAACACAACCTTCTCTGATATGTTTCCTCACCACTGAGGGTTGTACAAGAAGGAAAAAAGGAGGAAGGTTAAAAAGAAAAATACAATATGGTGGAACAAAAAAGGTAGAAGTTATTGAAAAACACTAGGAGGTTCTGATGGATTATATGTAGAAAGCATAAAAACACGTGAAGAAGTTGGCATATTATGGCAAAAGAATTTTTTACACTGCATGGTATGAAAACAAGTTACAGAAGACTGACAAACAGTAACCATTATACTCGTATGGAAGAAAAGGAGTAAAAGAGACTGTAATAGAGTATATGTGGATCTCCTCACCAAGCTATGTATGAAAGATGCTTGAAAAACCTGAGAAAGAGCAAGAGATTAATGCTTTATAAACAATTGAACATTGCATAGATGGGTTTTTGCAAATGGCAAAAGTTACACTGATGCCATAATAACAAGATGATTAGTCTTGGACATTTTGTTATGAAAGGTTTCACTGCTATTTTTTGTGAAAAACAAATTTTGTTACTACATTTACAAAGATGTTTCCTTTCTAAACGACATTTTTAGTCAGTATATGTTTGATCTAACAAAACAAGTTATCATACAAAAATGACAGACATTATGTTTACAAACCCTCAAGTCCTAAAAGGTGTTTTGAATTCAGATTAAAGTATGATAAAATATAATATATGATTTAGAGCTGCATCATTTTCACTGAAATTGTTTCATGTAATACTGTTTATGACACCCATATTCCTATAATACACTGTAATACAAACTTAGACACACTCATCCCCAGAGTTTCATGTAATTTTTGAATAAACTCCATGTCAATGTTAACTAACAATTTACTATGTTGCAAAATCAATATTCATAACAAAACTGCCATGCCACATAAATGACGTAACAAGGTTGCAACTGTCACAAGTTGTCCTAATAACAATGTAGCAGTAATGAAATCTCCAATAACAATGTTTATAACAAAATATTCAGATTCCAACTACAACAGCTGAAAGAAAAGACAGCAGAATACAACAAAAAAGCTTAATTTAGTTATGTTTTGTTTTTTTTACAAGAGTACTGTATTAAAAACAAGACTCTGATATAAAGGGAAGGCATCTTATTGGACAGCATAAAAGCTTTGTATAAGCAACAAATGTGCTGACATAATATCAAGTAGGCTTACACAGTGGCTAAACCCGACTGAAACAAAGTAATAAATTCAAATATTTTGGAAGTACCTTCAGCAAAGTGGCAAATTAGGTGGAAAGATAAAATCAAGTATCAGAGAGCAAACAATGAAGCCTATCAGATGCTCCCCCCACAGTTGCCCATAGGCATCTCTTTAGAAAAGGAGACTTACCAACATTGTATTAACCCCAAAACTCATATTTTAATGTCAGTCAGAAAAACAAAGGAACAACTTTGTGTGAAATGCCTCCATAAGGCTGTCAAACCTACATAAAATAATGTAAGGAATAAAATACTTATACAACAGCTTGTAGTGAGACCCATACTGAAACATATAAAACAACTGAGACTGAAATAGTTCAGTTATTTGGTGTGAATGGGTGGAGAACAGTTACCAGATAGAGGATATAATTTACATCTAACACGAAACAGTGGCAGGGGAAGAGGAGAGCATTGGAATTATTGTGTAAAAGATATAGCTAAGAACATGAGATTAACAATTGCTGAATTGCCAAACTTTGTGGCAGAAAGACATTCACAACTGCCATAAATGGAGAACAAAAGAAACAACAACAACAAATTAGAAATTCACAAGTAATTGCACAAAAGCAAGAGGTAGTTAGGAATTATATGTATAAGAGCTTGGTCTATATAGTCAATAATGTTACAAAGCATTTATCATTCTCCATTACTATGAAATTATAGGAATTGGTCATAATATGAAGACATGGATCTGCAGATGCATATGTCTATGTTATATACTTTCATGTATTCTATAGTTGGCAAAAAAGAAAAAAAGAAAAATTTCATAAAAAATAGTTGTATACGTATGTAAAATACCAAAATCCATGGTCATTTCTAATTTTTGTACATCAAGAAAAATGCATAAGAAAAACCAAAGTCTTACTCATTTCACGATGCTTAAATCCCTAAACACCTAAGGATAAAACATGTATAGGTGAAACGGAGTTTTTACATCTGAAAATAAAAAGATATACAACAAAGACAGTTCCTGTACAACTAAAAACAAACAAAGAAACAAAAAATAAACTATACACATTCTTCAAAATCTCTAAATTTCAAGATAATAATAATAAAACTAAATGAAAAACTCAGGTTTTACATTTATACACCTGGAGATAAACAGCTGATCCTTCAATTAATATTTATTGCAGGGTACCTACACAGTAAATACTGCCCTCAAAACTTACCTCTTTCTTGTTGTAAGTTCCTTGCTTAGTTTTTGCTAGTTGACTGTTACGGAATGACTGGCTTCTTAAGTGTGATTTTCCTGTAAAGTCTCGATGTGACAAACTGATAGGAATGCCTCTGAAAGGACGGTGTTCTGTTAACAAATCATCTGCCCCACTGAATGATGCCGATCTGTGAAAGAACTGATTATTATCCCCATCAAAGGATGAATTCTGTGAGTTTGGTGTACCTGATCGGGCTTCAGTATCAGACACTGTGACTGTGAAACTAGTTTTTCTGTGTAAGATTCTTGGTTTTCCAGGATCACTGTCATTTCGCTTGTGACCTTTATAATCTGAAGGCTAAAGCAAATGATTTTTTCATACTAAGTTATTTTTTGATACGAAAAACAAGAAAAATGGTTCTACGAATTGTAAAATATTGAATATTTCAATGTAATATGTTTCTATTTCAGTTTCTTTCATTATAGTTCAAGAGATTTACTGGTAACATTACTAAAAAATATTAATATCATTCTTTAACTACATTTAAACAGTATCAGCATGACAGAAGGCAAATATCATATCACACACAGCAATAAACCAATATAGATTATTAATAAAATGTTACACATTTATTTAGCTACTACTTTTAGTACCATATAAAGTAGACCATTATCAACTTAAACTGAACAGGATTAAAAAATTTACAGTTTTATTTACAAACAGATTTCTGCTTAGATATACAAATGAACATGTCAACTTCATGTTCAACATTAAATCATGGATGCCTATGCACATTAACAATGTGTATTAATTTAACTACAGTTTATTCATGAAGTTAATGTTTGAATACAAAACCCTTATATATACTAGAAAGCAATGATCATTTTATTGTTAATATTATCATACAAGAGTTATATTGGTTAACATTTTAACAAACACAGCAGATCTTGAAAAATGCTTCACAGATTGTGCAGAAGTTACATAATGTTATTTAATACAAAAGAACTCACTACAACATGCAACAACCAACTGGCATTAGTCACTTGGTTAATAACCTGTTTCAATAATAAAGGCAACAATAAATATGGAGATCATATGAGATACAAAAGTAATTTAATATCCTTGTACTACAAATCTCGAAAATGGTACTTTGCTACTGTCTCGAATATGCAGGTTATATGGCTTGCATCAGGGGTAGTTAATATGAAAGCTACCAATCAGCAACAATCCAACAAAGGATTGGTGCTTGATTTATTTCACTACACTTAGTGACCTGAGTTCTTAAAATATACCACAACTTTTAGCAGAAAACAAAGTAATGTTCATCCAACTGAGTGCTTCTATGTAAGTATTTAATATAACCCACAATGGAAAGTATTTTCAAAATAATTCCCTTAAATATTCTGGTTATAATGAAAGTTTCATTATGATGTTATTACTTTTTACTACATTTTCTTGGTGAGTTCTTGTAGTTGGTGGTAAAAATGTAAGTAGTAAACTGAATGTTGTGTCAGTCTAAATGGTAGCCTGTTTGAACTGAAATGTTTCATGACAGGTACCAGTTAGTAAAATACTGAAAAATTAAAACAACAAAAACAAATTTTAAGTTTCAAAGTTCAATAGAATTTTTATATGGCATTTAACCAAAATTCTAGAGCTGAAATGTTTTTTTGAAGCTTTATGCAAATCTTTTTATACAACAAATGGTATACCACTTCAGTATGTCTCCAAAAATGTTTCAAAATAACCTGATAATTGTATTTTATTTTTTCATGCAATTGTTATTTTTTCCTAACCAACAAGCAGAATAATTTGAGTACCAACAACAAATCATACAGCATACAACTTAAATCTGCAAATTATGCCAGGTTGTTAGATATAGAAAAGAGGGGTGACCAAAGGCTTAGACACATATCATAACCTACCTGTTTTTTCTTTGCTTTATGCTGGGACTTGATGCAGCAGAAAGAAAGAAAGAACCATGACACTTATAAATAATGTAATAAAAATAAATGTTGACACGTGTACTTACACAAAATTTTGATATAAAATTTAAAATGTAATATCTAAATAAATCCATCAATGTTTTACAAAATCAATCCTTTATCAGTTCTTTTGTTTTGGAGCTGCAATACACAGTACTTACTTAACTTTCTCTTTATGGGCTTGGCATTTTGACAGACCCTATAACTACTGTTATCACAAAACTATACAAACTATAACTTTCAGTTTACTAAGGGTATCTTGACAAAAACTGACAAGCTTTTAGTACATATTACAAGTCTTTTATACACATATACAAAAAGAAAAAATGGAATATTTTTACAAAAGATTTGCCTGTGAATTTATAAAAAAAAAATCTTCAGAGTTGCAGTAAAAGATAATTCCGTACATAAATAATTTAAACACTACTTTTTATCTTAGAGTTTCATATTTCTTTAGAATAGCCACATCACCCTGAATTAATGTTAATTTCTTTGTGTACAACTCTATATTTAAATTTATTTTCTCTATCCTAATGCAGAATGTTGTGGAAGTTGAATAACATTAAATGAAATGAAAATTAATGTTTTCTAGATTAAATGCAGATTATAACAAACAATAACATTTATCTTGAATACCTTTAAGCTTCTAACAGTTTCACATCTACTTTCTCTTTGAACTATGTCTAACTGGCAAAACAGAGCACTAAATGTGCATTCCTTAAGAATAATCTTTTAATTTTATTTCTATTTAAAGTTTTCAAAAGCAACCTAACAAGATTCTAATTTTTACTTTAAGTTTTCTTGACAAAAATTGGCAAGCTTTTATTACACAAGTCTGTTATAAGGGTTTAGTTATTTTTGTTAAAAATAAAAATATAAGCCGAGAAATTTAGTACTTGAGACTTTTTGTATGTGGGTGTGTGGTTTTCAACCCAAGTTTTTTTCACTATGCAGTTTTTAATATGTTCTTTAGCACATAAAAAGTGGATAAAACATTAGAATATACTGTTTCAGAACTGCTACAGTTTATGTGGCTTTTTAACTAACTTATCAATAGGCTAAAAAGTTCCTTTACTGTTCAGAGCAACACAGTCCAAACACATCAAAACCTCATGGAAACTATCAACTTTAAATTATTAAAACAAAGCAAACAATTGTCTCTTGCATGTAGTTTAGAATTTATCCTTTCTTTTCATTATACATATGCTTAACAGCATTGTCAAAGAGAATTACAGACACTTAAAACATAGAAGATATGAAAGGGGCATATCTATATGAGTGGCAAAAATATAGTGATATCTCAGCAAAGCAAAAGGAGAATAGATATTTATATTCTGGTTTCTTAGTACCTATAACAACTGTTTCTAGCTGGTTGAACAATGTAAAGCCCTAATATGGGAAAAGCCTATAGATAAGAATTTATAACAACATCATTATTAGCACAAAGCAACTCTTATCTACATCAAACAAGCTAAAGCTCATCACAGAGTATCTAGTTTCAGTTTTGAAAATTTCATATAAAATTGCTTTAATCTTACTATAACTTTATATGTTGTAAAATGCTAATTTTTGTCTATGGTACACTGCTTTGAAAAAAAAACAAACATTTCTTTCATTTTAGAATTTAAATATTTTATAATGTTTATAAGTTCCATTTTACACACCCTATCAGTTTCAACTTGATTTGGCATTCACCAAAATATTTCTCTTCATACTTTATTTTAAGAAATGAAGTAGTAACCACTTCCTGCTATAAATTGTAGAAAACTTCACACAAATTAGCATAGGTATATTGGTGACCTGACCTTTTAAAATGGTGCGAGGTCAGACTAACTAACAGTATTTTTCCTAATAATATTCTTGACTTAAATCAATTTATGTATTTCTTCTTAATAAATCACAAGTTCCCATATTTAAATGACTTGTTTAAAGAGGATAAACTTAACAATCATAATCAATTTCACGATCAATATGTAGATACTTTGCACATGTGCACAACAAAATCAGTCATTTCTTAAACTCAGTGAACAATATATTCAACACCCTTTGAGTTTAATAACAATAAAATTAGCAAAAATCATGCATGTATTAATTTCTAATTGTAAAAACTTGCAAATAAGTGAATCACCAGCATTCTCCATTGTAGGGTATGTGACAAAGCATACATTTTGGCCAACACATGGCACAAGGTCACCTAAATTTGCTGTTCATCAGGTTCAAGCTAAAATGTCATATATATACATGTGTGTGTGTGTGTGTAAAATGTTTAACTACACAAAATGAAAACACTGAACTTGTTTTGTGCAAAGAATTAGTAATTATGTATTTGAAGAAACTCAAGAAAGACAGCACAAATATGTTTTGGCATGTGTGTTTTGACAAAAAAAAAAGTCAACAAAACTATAAATGCCCATTGATTATGGACATAAATGCAGATTGGGTAAATATCCAAACAAAATGGTGGCAAAAAAATCAAAAGTTGTATTAAAAATGCTGTCCAACTGACAAATTCCAACATGGGGTCTTCATTATCAAGTATTTAATGTAAGAATACTAACCAGTACTGATATCAAAGTCCACTTATGTCTATCTATGTGTAAGAGAACTTCTAGAATAGTGAGCAACACTTTTTCTATTTTTTAAGTTTTCCAAAACAGCTTATTTAATTCAAAGAGTTTTTTCCTTAAAATGTATTTCTAGTTATGATTATGACATTTAAAAGCATTTTTGGATGATGTTCAAACTTTTATGTTTATGTCAATAAATAATGCAAGCTACTAGTTGTACTTTGAATTAAGACATTTATTTTAAATAAAACACTTAAGTGGTTATCTTGTAAAATAGCTACTTTCATATTTAAATTTACTAGCTGCATATTATTAACATTAATAGAGCAAATGTTAAGTTTTGTAAACATTAAGAATTGTTATTATCAATAACAAGGTCAACATTTAAATAATAAAACTAAAAATGTTTGACAAAAACTATTAAACAATTTATTTGAAATATGCTTTAAATATCTAAAACAAGCCTTTCTAGAGTTACATGAATATTAATATTTTAAAAGCTTAAGTAGTATAACAATACTTAATGTCAATTGTGAGACAATGCAAAATATCAAATTGGACTAAATACATCACAACAAATTTATGAAATGAGTAAAATGGTTCATCAACTGTGATGCAATACTAAATATGAAATCATATTACAATAGGTAATAAAATTAAAAAAGTATATCATAGAAATGAAGTTATGAGTTACTGTTTCACAGAGGACAGTTCAAACAGTTTCAAATTAGCAAATAAAATGTTTACATAAAAGTCTCATATAATATCAGAGTAACTAATGCTTAAATATTTATTAAAAATGATACAAGAATATACAAGTATTAAATTATACAGAACTCACCTTTGGAGAGCTAACTCGACCCACTGCTTGCTTCTTAGCATCTGAGAATTTGGCAGAGCCTGGTCGAGGAGAACTACGAGGAAGCCTAAGACTAAAGCGACCTCCATCTTGTCTATTTAGAGAAGGATTGAGGTGAATAGCTCTATTTTTAACATCAGTTGTGCCAGTGGGTGGACGGCTATTGGCACTTGAGACACCACAAGGTGTGTCTGAATCTAAGCCTAGTCTCGCTCTTCGCAAAGCAAATGCTCTATTAAGTTTCATCTGTGGTCCTGAGTCTGTTTTACCTCTTCCAGAACTTTGAGAACTTGGTTCTGTGCTTGTGGAGAGGTCAGACACAATACTGGCCGTTTCTGAGCGGCTATGATCTAGATCTTGTTCTGATGATGTTAGATTCCATGGCATTTTCTTCCAAAGAATACCTCCAGTTTTGGCACGAGGACTTCTTCTTTTGTCTACAGGATTCTGTAGAGCTCCATCTACTGATTTTGTCATAATATCATTTGACCTTCCAGGTGACACTGTTCTCTTAGTAGAAATTTTCTTTCCCTTCTTTATACTCCTGTCTGGTGGTAAAGGTTTTAATTGAAGATCATTTGTTGATGTGGCCAGTCGACTGTCCATAAGCTCACTTGTACTTGATTCTTGCACACAAAGACCACTTGGAAGCTCACCATGCCAGGACTGTTGAAGACAAGACTGTCCCTTACGCTTAGGATGTGGACTAGAAATAGGTTTTGGAGTAATTCTTGAGGGAGAACTTGACCTTGTAGTATTGACACTTTGAACCAAATTCTGAACAGGAGGAGTGGGAAGACGACGTTTAGGTCTAGACGGTGTTTGTTCTTTATGTTCTTCAGTAGAGAGAAAGGAAAGATGAACTTAATTTGTAAATTATTTTTAAATCAATTGACACCAGGGAGAAAGAGATGATACTACTATGAAAAAAAAATCACTAATGAGTTGTGATATTACCCAAACTATTTAATATATGCACTGTCTACAGAAATCATTCTAGTTATGTCTAAATATAAATGTAAAACCTTACAGATTAAATAATTTAACATAATCAGATGTACTTAAACTACTATGAAAGCAAAACTTGTTAATACAAAATAATCTGAAGTTAATAAAAATCCAATTAATTTGTTAAAACTTTATTAATCTATGAATCTGAAATAATCATCTGAAACCTTAACACTGATACACAATATATAATGTTAAATAATTTATTCTAAGAAAAATAATTACAAGATTAACATTATAATTAATTTTGCTTTAATTCTTCATATGTACAGACCTTACACTGGCACTATACTAACACCAAAGGTACCACTGACTATAATTAAGATTTACTAGCTAGTATTGAATACTTGTATGTCTAAGCTTGTTTTTCCAGAAAGATTTCTACATTGATTACTTTTCACCATCAGAATAACTATATTTTTGTAGGATCCTGATTTTTGATTCAATTTACTAACACATTAAGTACACAAACTGCTAATCTACACTATTCAAACCAATTTCTTCTAGAAAAGGGTATCTAATAATCAATACAACTGACCTTGTCCATGCTATCTTGACAGCTGCTATAATTAAATGACCTATTAAACTCTTATCTTTACAAACAAGCTATGTGTTGAGTCAACAAAATTACCAATCCCTCTCCTTGGAATTAACTTAAATGCTCAAGCTGACAAGGCATTCAGTTTCTTTAGTAGTTAACTACGTTTATATTCCAACTAACTGACCTATATCAAACACTGTTCTTGCTAAGGATGTAGGGATTCTAGTCAATGTGGTAGTCAGTTCTTGTCCCAACTAAGAAGCTCTAACAAAACAACCTAATAAACCTGTCAATGTTACTAATTTGGTTTAAAAACTGCACAAGTTTCTAAGAGTTTTAACCAATTAATCTATCAATCTCCGTCCTTGCAAAAGAGCAGTTCATTAACCAAATTGGCAAAACTTGTCCCTACTATACAGACTTTTGTTACCAACTGACATCTTAAACTTTTGTCCCTGTTAGTTCAGTAAATGTACTGAACAAACGTCAAACAAGGTCCTATCTAATTATCTACCAATCCTATTGAAGTGTAGTTGCATAAGTACAAAGAAACCAGTCACAATAAGTGATACAGCAGAACAGATGGAAAACCAACTGAAACTGCTTCCATTTGTTTCTAGTAGACAGAAACCAATTAATTTTTTAAATTCAGGCTAAAATGTACAGCTGTCTTCACTTTTGAGGTTGTTGGCAATCTACCATGTGGCTATTGAATATATACTATCACACAAACATTCATGCTCTGACCAACAAAAGAGTAATTCCCTATCACCAGATGCATACACAAACCAATAAAATAGTAATTTCCTGTCCCAGATCAGGTACATGCTCCAAACAACAAAACAATAATTCCTTGTCATAAGTCACTGAATACACACACACACTGGCCAACAAAATAATAATTTCCTAACCTAGGTCACAGATAGGTGTACTGAAGAACAAAACAGTGGTTTCCTGTCCTAACTCACTAGATACATACTCTAAACCAACAAGGATCAATCCATATTGAGTCTCACTAGAATAGATGCTCTCATGAAAAAAAAGTAAATCCATGTTTTATCTCAGTAGATAAGGTGCTATCATCAAAAAAGCACTTAATCTATGGTTTATGTCATTAGATAATATTCCATCCAAGAAAAGTTAATCCTTGTAATAGCTTATTGCACAATGTTCTAGAATTCAAGGTCTAACCAAATGACCTCACAAATCCTGCCCTTTCTAACAAGCCAGTAACTCTAATCAATTTACTATTAAACTGTTTTTTTTACATCTTTGTAGGTGTTTTGACAAGCTATAAAATTCTATTTATGGTGAAAAGTTAGATTCTCTAACAGAGTAAAGTAAGATCTGTCTTTAATAACTACTGAGTGTGGTTGATCCTAAAGAGTAATCAGATCCACACTCCTGTGAAAAAATAAATACGTAAATTTCTTGACCAAATTAGCCAAAATATTATATCCTACCTAAGAAGCCCTCTTCCCGATTATTACTGTTAAGTAGGTTCTAAAACACCATGACAGCCTAATGTACTTTCACTTAATAGTTCACCTTTGAGTATTATTAATTAAGAATTAATCTAAAATAATCAGAGTAAAAACAACATATTTTATTTGTATTTAATAGTTAAAAATACATTGAGGTTTTGATTTCATTATCTCCTGCTGATAAACTACAGAATTCCTACCTTGAACATTCAGTTTAGACTTCTTAAACATTTATTTAATTTAGAGCTTTCTGCATAAAACAGTAAACAAATCTTATTTGAAATTTCTAGCATTATCGTACCATGTCTCTGGTTTTGTTTTCTAAGCCATAATTGACCATTTTTAGACAAAACATATCCTCATAAAAATAACCTGAGGAATTAATGAAATCATTTATCTGATTGGAAAACAGAATGAACTAATTTTGACTCAGATTGCAAACTTTTAATCAGCAAAGTAGTTAATAGAATTTAATATTCTTTTTAAATTATTTCACCAAGACAAAACAAAACAATGGCAGTACACAAATTAGAAGCTAAATGTTAAAACTCGGGAAAACTTTGAATGTGGTTATTATTCCTTGAACCTGTACAAAGATAAACTAACAATCTATTGCAAGCAATGTCTTTAGCTGGTACCTAAGTTTATTTTCTCACGCATCTTCACCATTTTATTAAATATTTCTTTTGGACATACATAAACAGCTTTTATCATATCACACTTCCATGTCATAAGTTGCTGCACAATCTTGTGATCATATATTCAACAGTCCCTTTTATTCAACTAGTAACCACAAAGCGTTTTAAAAACAAAATCATACAAATTTCACAACACATGTTAATTCAAATGAAAAATTAAGAACAAAAGAATTTATCAACTAGCGTAGTGTTTGCTATACTAATTTTTTCCAATAAATAATCGCTCTTTCTTTCAAGTGTAATATACCCTTCTCTAATAAATAATTGATAATAATGTAAATATTTGCAAAAACAGAACTCACATAAGTGTAAACTACCATAGATACTCAAATCTTAATTTAATCTTTTTAGCTAAAAATATATTAGGTTTTTGTTCACATCTTCTAGCTAGAACATTTTAACATAGAATTATTTCTGACACCTTTAAAACATATTTTAAGTTTTACCTAAAAAAATTATGAAATTAAAAAATTCACCTTGATGCGAAAATTCGGCAGGTTTTTTTATTTCTTCTGACACTGCATCAGGAATCTAAAAGACAATTTCTTTTTCAACTGCAGCTTTATCTTAAAATGTAACATACAGACATTTGATCTTCAACATAACCAAGCATTTTAACAGAGAGTTAAAAATTATGGAACATTTATTATTCCTGTATCAGTCCATGTGAAATAAAATATATATACATTCAAATCAGTGAGTAAACTCAAAATGAAACTATGACCACACATTATATTGTGTGATTTTTGTATGCATTTCATTAGCTGGAAAACATTGGAAATGAAAATAAATGAATATAAAACAAATATGAAGTGTCAAAAAGAGCAATCAACAATTTTTGAAAGAATGATTTTGACAAATGGATGTGGCAAGAGGAGTCTAATTTTCAAGTTTATGGTTCAGTAATGAAATAAGATTGAAGGCTGTAAAAACTATGCCTTTCTTGAGTGATGAGAACATTATAACAAGTAATTTACAATAAATTTCATAATTCTTGGAGAATTAGTAAATAAGGCAGAGATGAGGAGATGCCTAGAGAGCAAATGCCACAATTCTCATGCTAGTGTAAATAGAAGACCTTTTAAAATATTACATCATAAAAATAATAACCTAAAATGTAAATAATATTAACATTTGAATTAGTCATTATGTTTTTATGCCAAGTTTATTCATATACCTGGAGAAGAAAGAAGTTCAATTAAATTTTGAATATAATTCAGAAAAAAATTGTAATGTTTGCAGAAGGGGATGCTCATAGCAAGAGGATTTATACTATCTGCAAAAAAGACTGAAAATATTTTAAAGGTATGATGTGCTATTAACCTATACTGAAAGAGGATAAGAGTGATTATTTTATTTCAAAGCACAATTATCTTTTACAGAAGCCTTAAACATTAACTGAAATATTCTACAACCAGTGATTTAGCACAAAATGGTATAAAAGGAGTAAAAGAAAAGAAAATTAATAGCAAAAATTCAAGACAAAATTAACCTTTTGAACAAGAATACCTTCTTTACACACTCCAGTAATATATGAAAATTAAACTAATATTTCCAATCAAAAATGGAAAATAAACACTCTGTCTACTTACCTTAGTTATGCCTCCAACTGAAGAACAAGCATTTTGTGTTTCAGATACTGAATCATGATTTATAAACACACCAAAGACTTCATCAATTTTCCGACGAGCCTCTTCAAGATCTTTGTCAGTTTGGTCTCCTTCTACAGTGTATGTCCCTGTTTCACTTTTGTCATCACCAATATAAAGTTCTTTATCAACTGTAGGGGAATGAAGGTGCTTCTGCTGCCTTTTGGAATCTTGTTTTGGACTTGAGTGCTTCTGAGGAGGAGTAAACTGTTTTTTCCTTTCAAGTGAACAAGGAGATATTTCCCGACTTATTTCTTGCTCAGACACAGTTTTTGTTGATGGTTCACTGTCTAGCATTCTCTGTATTAAATAAGTTGCAGAAGTACTAAGTTTACCATTAGCAGCAGGCTGCTTCCTTGAAGGGCTCTCCTTATGTTTCACTTTCACCTTCTCTTCAGAATATTCTTCTAAGATTCACAAAGATTAGTTATGAAAAAATATTAACTAAAAATGACTTACAGAATGAATCACAATTTATAAAGAAATTATACTACAAAATTGAAAGCAGTAAAACATGGAGAATATAAAAATGTGACACACAGATAAGTTATAATTTCCTCAAATAGAATAATGGATATAAACTTTAGAAGAAAACTTCAGAATTTAGAAAATAAAAAAAATACACACTCAGTACAATAACATACATTAATAAAAGTTAAATTTCTGCAATATGCTGATATTTTCAGGTAAGAATATAAAGTTAAAGGCTTGATTTAGATTTTGTTGGGTCAATCTTGGTGGAGTAGACTAATTATGAGACATACTACCATTTGCTACTAACCAAATGTTGGTTAAATCAAAACACAAACACTAAATAGTATCAGAGTTGATTAAGTAAACTTAAGTTAGTGATGTTTTAATATCTTTTTCATACTGCTAAGTACCTTAACTGTACTTCAGAGAACAGACATTAATTACTCTTAAAGAATTATATAATAATTATGGAAGAATTACCTTTCCCCTCAATATCTGGTGATAAAAAATAATAATTCAAATGTTAGCCTATTCTCTGTTTCAATTCACTGCCTAAATTAACTTGAACAAGCAAGCAAGCACAAAGTTCATAACAAGAAGATATTGCTTTTTTTTACTGCTCCATGTTTTAAGAAAAAACAACTGAAGTTCAAGAACTTGTTTGTAAATAACAATAATTGCACACACACACAATGTATTATAACCAAATTGTGACTGTATTTCACATTAGAATAAAGCCAAGACAAGTCACTTTGTAAAAGCCAATGTTATATTACTGGATATGGAAAACATGAGTGCACAAGCTTCAACTCAATACAACTTCTGTAATGTTAGTTAGACAATGCCAAAAGTTCAATAAAATAAAAATAATATATATCAATATATAATAATGACATTTAAGATACTTGAGACTAAGCAACTGTGATTTTGTGTTATAATCTCTAGAAAGAAAGAAACTTAATATCTATTTATTAATTTATTTTACGATGGTTATGACGTTAATCAAATCAACCAGCTCCACACAGCTATAATCATCAAAACCCCACATTAAACGGTTTTTTTCTAAGAAAAAAAAATTTTTGATAATTATTTAGAGATAAAGATTACAGATGTGAAATTTCACTATTTCCTAATGCATAAAAGTATGATCAATCTTAAAACGAAAATTAGTTTCTATGTTGGATAGTCAACAATCAAGTATAAAAAAATACACGAACAAATCATAATGATCACCTTTTGTGTACTAAAACCTTTTAATGTTTACTGTGAAGCCACAATTTTGTAAAGATATGCGTATTGTATTAAAAGTTATATCACGAAAACTATAACATGCACAAAATGGTTATGAGGTTGGTTTCCCTGAGACCAAACACATTGTGACATCTCTCAAATAAAGCACAATTTTTATAGCTTTCAATAGTATTTGGTTAATAAGCCATATATAAAAAAGTCAGACCCCTTTGCCACATCATTTCTTTCAAAAATTGCCAATAGTTCTCCTCTGATGTTTAATACTATATTATTAAAAACCAATAAGAAGCCATTATTTTAATCTATCAAATGACATATTATATTACACTGTTTTCTTAACAGAGAACTGTATTTTGGTTTCAATCCAAACTTTATTCCCACAGAAAACACATACTGACAAGCTCAACTGACTTTTCAACAGCTACTTTCACACAGTTAGAAAGCCAGAAAAAAAGTGTGATATTTATATAATTTTATCTGCTTTTTGTATGTTATTATTCTGTATTCTTTGGTGCATTACTTAACTAAATATAAAATTATTCAGTGCAGTATTTTTTAGTATAAAAATGCAGGGCTAAACTTCACTGACAGTCAACAGCAAAAATATCTCCCCAAGTAAGTGGATTATTTTTTGTTCTTCATGAATATTCATTATTTATTACTATAAATGTAGCGAATATGTAAAAAAAATAGACACTTAAGGTTGTTAAGGTTAGATTAGATAAAATAGAAAAAAACAATAACTTTTCATGGGGTACACTTGTAAGTAGCCAATGTGTTATTTAATTTAATAGGGTAATGCCAGTTGCATGTTCACCAAGTAATTTACAATTTTGGTTGTAGGGATTAGTTAGACCATGTTCAAAGAACAACAATACAATTAAATTTAAATAGAAATACATGTATGGTGTTACAAGTTTAAACTATTTAGGACAAACAGAGAGTTTCATGTTACAATATGAAGTCTTTCTAAAAAGAAAAAAGAATGGTAATTGAGATCTATTTCAACTTATTTTATTAGTGGTTATAAGGTCAGTCAAACTGACCAACTTCATACAGAGTTAGGGTAGAGAAAATTACAAATAAAATAGTTTTTGTGAAAAAAAAACATTTGAAATTTTAGGAAGTTGTAGAGATTACACAAATGAAATGAGGTTTTTCAGATGAACAAAAGTTAACAAAAAAATCACTTTGCACATGTAGCAGTCAACACATTGACTTCACATATTCATGTGAAAAAGTATGTTATGACTACTGAAAACTTGCAAAATTTTCTGAAGATACACAAAACATATTAGACATAATATTATGAAAACTATAAACATCAAATTGGAGTCACAAACTTAGCCAATTCCATAGTGAGAGAGTTAACACAGATCATGCACTGTCAATACCTTTTAAAGCATAACCCGATGATTATTCTCCAGTAAATAATTTCTCTAGAGAAGTTGAACAAACATATTTAAAACACTGGTAAAATGTTGCATCAACACAATTTATAAATATTACTTGTTCCTTTCATTTAAGTAGTCAAATTAACCTAATTTCTATTGACATGCAAGTATGTTCTTTTTATTTTAATATCACATTACCAAACTCCCTTTTTATTTTATGCTACTATTAAAGATGTCATAATTTATCTTAATCTAGTATCACTGTAATAGCACATTCACTTATATCATCAATTTTATTTTTATTTCAACATTATTGTACTATATTGTAAATTATCAATATTCCTTGTTGTCCAGTACCAGTGTAAGTAACAAGTGTTGTAAGAAGCTATTATTTGTTTCATTTTAAGAATTATTACAATATCACTACTTACAAAGAAAAATTATAAGTGTTACTTTTTATCATAATATCACTGAACTGACATAGTTCACTAATTATGCTAATAAAGTAACATTTTCTGGTTTGCCTGAAACTATTATTCCATTTGTTTTAACATAACTATACTAATACTGTATCTGTTTCTTCGTTTGTTTCAAATATTTATGACAATGGGACATCAATCATGGAACATCAGATCTACAGTTCAGCATAACTAACCACTATGTCATGCTTCACCTTTTCCTATCTAAGTAAATAATACACTGATGTTCTGAAAGTTTCAGTTTAAAACTGATTTTCCTGTACAAACCTGATTTTTCTGAAGTAAGCCGTTCTTGCTTACGATTGGTTTCACTGGGACTTGCAAATTTTATATCTTGAGAAAGTGCCTAAAAACAAGTTTTTTAAATATACATTACTTTCAAAATACACCATTTAATATATTATACTTGTAAATACTACACTGTGCACTTCAAACATAAACCTAGATTCTACAACACTGCCTTTTAAATCATATAAATTCCCACACATACATAAATCAATACAAAAAAAATTCTACAAATTTCTCAGAGTTCTCACTTTTGATTAAAAACAATTTTCCAGGACATTTCAAACATTTTTCTTAATGCTACATAGCCTTGAATCACTTTTCCTATCTACCCCATCCTTTTCTTTTTTTACTCTATATAATTAACTATTAATTGCTATTAAATTGGGCAGCTCTAACAGCCTCAAATACAATTACTTACTGTATACATAATATATTTCATAAATATATACATTTGTTACCATTTCCCAAGCCATTTGTATTCATAGTCATTTTACATGAATTTTAAACTGGAAATTAAAGTAAAAAATTCTCTGTTTTTTAGGATGTGTGTATATATTTATACATACATGCACAGATCTGTAATTGACTACATTATGTTTTAATATGTTCTACATATACATCTGCAATAATTGTATATATTTAATAAAATGTTTTAATCACATGCAAAACTACTCACAACTGCTTATACTTTACTCATATACATTTTAAACCTCAACTTTACTACAATAATATGGTGACAAACATTCTTTGGTAGTTATACTTTACAAAAGCACACAATAACAAACATACCAGTGCTAATTATGCTTTATAATAATTTAAACAATAATATGGATCTACACTAGCAAAACTTTATATTAACTTATTTTTACTAGTTATACTGCCATAGTATATATGTGCAGACAAACCTGTTCCATACTTCATAGTAAAGCACTTATATATATGCACTTGTGAGTGTCATCTACACTTTTTAATTGTACACACATGGCTTGATTTTAACCCTTTTGCAATAGATCATGGGTCTAATACCATGTCATCACATTTGTTGACTTGTATTGAAAATGTTATTGAACTACTAATTTTACATCATGTCAATAAGTGTGGAATCAAATTATAAATTGTAATTCAAACTTCAATATTATACGAGTTAATTTCATAATTTAAAATTAAATATTAAAAGAATACACCTAAATAGAGATTTTGGTGAGCCACATGATATGTTGAATGTAGCACTGTTTAAAATAAAATGTTTGTGATGTCAAAACACTAAGTCTATAGTTTCATACAAATTAGAAACTCAACTTACTAATATTAACAAGCTAATATATAAAAAAAGAACTTAATATCTTCTCATTTTGCAAAGATACACCTTATGAAAAGAGGCCCTTATAGAGAATTACTTCAATATATGGCATGTAAATAACCAATCGATAGCTTAGAATGTTCCCCTAATGGTTTTCTGAACCATTTTAATCTGTGAAAAGGCTAATACATTCATTTGAGCTAAGGTTTCAAGGTAGGTTGTGTCTTGTCTTCTCATAGTTTCATATTTTTTTAAAATATATCTTGATTAGTAAGCTTAATAAATTATTGAGGAATTCTATGGTATCAGGATAATTATTTATGATGCTTTGGTTATCCAGCTATATTTATATAGACCTCTAAAAAGTTTTGTTTGAGAAAACCTCCATGTAAGAAACTTTAGAAGGTTTAGAAACCTATATCTAGCAGCAACTGAGTTCAGAGGTCATAGCTGGAAGAGATAATTGTTTTACTTTGTTTAGTATTTTAAGAAAAAGTTTAATAATTTATTTCTAAATAGTAATAATTTATATATATAATAAGTACTTAAAATGTGAATGTATATTACATATTTATTTGCGTGATGATAAGTATTCATTCTAGCATAATTCATATTTCTTTCCCAATTTTGTATGATGTTTATAAGGTTGATCAAGTGACAGACCCCACATATTCAGGGTACAGAAAGTAGCAAATTATGATGTCTTGGTAAAACAAGCATTCAAAATATTTTTAGGAGGTTTTAGAGATTTTACAAATAATATCCAAGATTTGTAGAACGAAGAATAGTTTTTTTACTAATAACACAAAATCACCTTGCACTCAGATTGGAAATGAAAGTCACTATTTTCAAACAAATCTTTAACAAAAATATTTCACTAAAAATTCTGATTTTTTAAGTACAAACAAAAATTGTAATCTTCACTACAAATCCACTAAATTTTGTAATGATACACATGCTGTATCAAAAGTTATAGTGCAAATACTTAATATATGCAAATATGCATACAAGCTCAAGTATATTATACCAAGTCCATTGCAAAAGGGTCAATAGTTGTCCAGTAGTCCAAGATATCAAAATATTTCTTTTGACAAATAAAATAAACCCCTGTATTATCCAATCAATAACAAGGGCCCTGGAACAGACCCTTACTCAAAACAAAACAGCATCACAGTCTATTGTACACTTACCCATGCTTATACTATACATGTAATGTTGACTCTCATACTCAAACAAAATCATTAGTAAATTCCCTAAAACTCAAAAATTTGAGCCTCAAAAAATATCTTTTTGTCAATTTTTTTGTTGAAAAAAGATTGTACTTTGTACAAGAGAAATTGTTATAATCCACCAAAAGGTGCTGAAAATGTCAGGAAAAGTTAACTTTTGTGATTGGCTGAAAATGCTGTTTTAGCCAATAAAATTTCTGTCATGAACAAACAGCAAGAAACTTTTGTGTGAAGTTCAAGTACACATGAATGTGTAGTAACACAGTACAGTGTATACAGCACAGTTAATTACTACTTTTCTTTCTTTTTTTACAAGTTATACCTTTCACAGAAGATTTACTTCTGAAACAAGAATTGATGTTTTGATCACAAGGGTGATCATTTTAAAGTACACAAGTTTTAATTGTAAAATATTGGCATTTAAATCAACATTTAACCAATTTAAAAAAAAAATTAAAAGTATATATACACACACTACTTTAAAATCGAGTTCTGACACATGTTACTCTGCCAAAAGTACCTGGACACTCTTTGAACAGATTACTTGTCCACTTAGACCAGTCTGCAAGGAACTGGATAAATATAAATACAAACTCCCAGTTGTAAAGTTGAAGTTTTTTCATTATGCTAAAACATAACACATTTAAATTTGATAAAGGAGAGAACATGGATTTCCTAAATTGTGGAAAATAAATTTCTAATGCTTGATCACATAAAATATGCTATACTTGGGTCCATTAAAACTATCACAAACTAGATGAAGATTAAAAACAAAAGCATTTAAGTGATGCAAAATTATTATTGGTGTTTGACAATTCTTCACTATTTTTTTCACATAGCATTATGAAAGTTCATAAAAATCATATTTGCAAAAAATGAAACAAGCACTAAATTCATGCAACAAGACTGAAAGTGAAAAAGCACCATTAAAGATGCATGTATCATGTATTCTGTAAATTTGAGTAGTTTGAAGTCACTGGAATAAACAAACCATAGTGCTCTCCCAACAATGCAAGGTGCCATTTTGCTCACTGTAAAGACTATAATTTTTGGAATCATAAAAAATGTTTAAAAGTTTAATGTGCCCACTTTATAAAGTTTCAAAGTGATGCCAGAGAAAAACTGTGAGAGATGGGAAAGTGAATTTTAAAATTTTGTAACAGAAAATTTTCCAAAGTTATAAATAATTGATACAAATAGAATTTTAATAGTAAAAATTGAAAACTAAAAATTTTTTCACCAGATACTTATAAATGTATTAATCATCATACCTTCGTTCCATTTGTATTGTCATTAGCTTTAGTTCTTTGTCGTTGTCTGTCAGGAGGGGCAAATTTGCTTATGCTGTCCTTAATACCCAACGTTTTTCGAGGTGCAGCAAACTCATTACTAAAAGCAATAGTGAAAGCTACAGGTGATGTAGCCATTCCCTTATCTGGAGAGCAAACAATTCCACTGTCTGTCCTATCATTTTTATCCTCAGAACATGGAGATTCAGCTTTGTTTGAAAAGCTTTCTTCACTAACAGTATGTTGGGTACCTGATGTTGGGGTTTTCTCCACAGCAGTGCCTTCTGTGTATATTTGATAAAAAACCTGATTATTATTATTATATAAATAGACCTGAAGTTTACAAGTGATTTAGAAATTGGAGTTAAAGAATCTTATAAATTTGTGAATAACTATTTAAATACCTTTTCTAGGATAAATATAAAAATAGTTAAACTCCTTTACTCATGTTAAATTAGTTGGTCCAAAGATCATTTTGAACATTAAACATAAATGTAAAGAAATGTAGGATAATTGTGCCTATTTTACAATAACAACAGACTAAAGATACTCCACACGAGTTTTCTTCTGACAACTTCATCAATGATTTCAACTATTCTGAAACTGTTGTAAAATGAAGTATTTTCCTATATAAGTGAAATCACCAAAACTACTGAGATCAAATATATTTCATTTAGCTATATTACCAGTATATACTATGTGGTGTACCACACAGTCAATATTAACAAGGTTTGATTTATCTTTAAAAATAAAATGTTGAAATTACATGGTCATTGTTTATCAAGTTGATCATGTGTATTATTCTGCCTCTTTGTTGATCAAGCTCGATTTCACAAATTTTATTTATTTCAGTTAGTTATGAAATGTGAGGTTAGAGTGTATCATGGGGTGAGGGTATTAGTATTTTCCCTGTCATTTATGATGAGCTATACCCTAGTGTTTACATAATTGTCACTACACAAAATTGGCAGTTACCAAACAACCAAAGTTTATGAAGCTGGCTCACCTGTATGCAAAACTCCTAATATTAACAATCTCACCTGGTGAATGTGGATGACTACTATCCTCAGTTTGTGTAGCAGATTTTGCATTAGTATGACTTCCATGAGGACTCATGACTGATGGTTTTGCTTGAGATTGTAACTTCTGTGAAACCAAAAACACTGGTGAAAGTCTCGATTGGGAAGACTGCTCTTGAGCACTATTTGGAGTAGTTCTGAGGTCTTCTAGTGAATCAGTATATTGTAGCTTTTCTTGGGGGTCTTGTAACTTGTCTGATGTGCTGTATTTCCTATTTGCCACTACATGACATCCATTTACATCTGTATCTCCAACAGAATGACGTTTAAATTTTGTACTAGTCTCTCTGTTTTGACTGGTAGAGTTCCAAGAATCTGTGAATGGTCTGCTCAGTAATGTTGCCTATCAATGCACAAGGGCTATCTTTAGATTTACAAGTAAACTGATTAATATCTTTAAAGAGTATAACAATAAAATGTGTGTGTTGTTATAGGGTTGTTTGTATATGCTGCTGCACAGCAATATACAAAATTATCTTGAGAAATAACAAATTGGCAATTAAAATATTCACACAAGATGAAAAAACTCATTTAAACAATTTGAAATCTTGTGAAATTTTTGATTCTATATTATTAATAAACAACTTTCACAAGAAATACAATTGTTATGTGGGCTTAAACAGTGTAATCAAGTTTTATTAACAGTCTCACAAAAACGATTAAATGTATGCAATAGTATTTATTAGGAGTATTGTACATTTTCAGCTAGTTTTCTTTTTTCTACTTAGTTGCTTAGAGACTATACTTAAGCTACCAATAACAAATACAGGTATTATTTACATTTAGCATGAAGTTAAAAAAGAGAAAAACAGCATTTATAGAGAGAAGTTGATAACTTTCATAAAATTTCTTTTATTAAGAGAAAAACATTTTTTTATAGAACAATAACTTACCTCTTTAGAACTCTGGTCATCTTGAGAAAGACAACTACTTGGTTCTATTGTTTGTTTTGGAGCAGAAGCTTCTACAGATTTTCTCACATAAAAAACATCAGATCGTACAATGTGGTTAAGGTTTAATAACTGAAGTAAAATTAATAAATGTTAACTCTCTCAACACAGGGTTAGTCTATATAACAAACCACATGGCCTCTTTGTACTCATTTAGTCTCTTTAGATTTAATACTTCTAGCTTTCATTACAGTAAGCATATCATCACAAAATTTGGCAGTATTTTACAGTCTTCAACACCTAAAAAATACTTCACTACAAATATGAAGAAATTTTAATAAAATAAAATAAATATCTAGCCATTAGTACATCAAGTATTTATTTTGAGTAATCCATGTGAAAAGTAGTTTTCATGTTAAAAATACTTTTCTTTACCTTGAACATTCAAAATTCCTTTGTGTAATCTCTAAAATCTCCTAAATACACGTAAAACTTGATAGTTTATATTTTATTTTCTCTAGCTCAAAATAGGATCAGCCAAACTGACCAACCTTGTAAACACCAAAAAAAAATCAAAATAAATGTAAGTTATCCTTTTTTTCTTTTTATAATGACTTAATACTTTAATATGAAACTACACTCATTTATCCTACTTAACTCTTAAGTTTGTAGCCATATACATCTATTCATAATTAAATTTTCATTTACTGCCCTTTGAACCATGACTAAATACTGTGTGGAGAACATGCAACTTACCAACTTACATTATGCTGTTAAATTAAATCACCCACAAGCTACTACAGCTAGCACAGTGGTTCTCAACCTGGGTTCAATCAAATCCCAGGGGTTCAGTAAGTCAGTCTCAGGGGTTCGGGGAGGTCAGGACACACGCATTATGTGTGGGTCCATTCCATTCACCACACTCATATGATTCATGAAGTTGTGCTCCACTTGGCCATCATTGGCTGCGGCTGATCACGTCACATCACTTGGCCTTAATATCTGTGCAGCAGGGAACTTCGTGCACTTAGCAGTCAATTTGTGACTGTAGTAATCATGCGTCATTTGCGATTTTTTTTCCTCCAATCAACAAACCGATCCTCACATCATCGTATGAAGTTGCGTACTTGATCGCAAAGAAGGACAAACCACACACCATTGGTGAAACACTCATAAAACAAGCTGCATTGAAGATGGCAAATATCATGCCAGGAAAAGCTGCTGAAAATAAGCTATCCCAAATTCCTCTTTCAAATGACACCATCAGCAGCAGAATATATGGCATGAGTGATTACATCTTGGCTCAAGTAGTTGAAGATCTGATTTCAAGCCCAGCAAAATTCAGCCTTCAACTCAACGAGACCACCGACATTTTCAATCTAAGCCAGCTTGTTGCATTTGTGTGCAATGTGAAGAGCGACGAGATAAAAGATTTATTTTGTAATTTTTTATTTTTTATTTTATTTTTATTTTGTAATCCAATTACAATAACTTAGGCAGCTGACATGAAGAAACTTGTAAATGACTTCTTCAGAGACAACGATCTTTAATGGGATATGATTTCTGCAGTTTGTTCGAACGGAGCTTCAGTCATGCTGAGGCAAAACTCTGATTTTGGTGTGCTAGTGAAAGCCAATGCACCATACATCATTGTAACGCACTGTGTTCTGCACAGGTATGCATTGGCAACAAAAACCTTGCCTTCAAAACTGGCAGAAGTATTAAAAATTGCAGTGGAATATGTGAACTTTATGCGAAATAGTGCCTTAATGCACTGCATCTTCAAAGAGCTGTGTAATGAAATGGGCTCTGAATTCAAGGTAATCTGTACCTTTCTAACGTTTGGTGGTTATCCCAGTAAAGGTGCTGAATCATGCTTTTGCCATGCATATATAATTAGCTCCGTTTTTGTGAGAACACCAACATGGTCATGCAGACTGCTTTGAAAAATCGTTCGTTCTCATTTTGGCATACATGGCCAATATCTTCAATGCTCTCAATCAACAGATGCAAAGTGGTGGAGTCAACATCATCAAAGCAGAAGAAAGTCTGAAGGCTTTTCAAAAAAAGCTAGTTATGGAAATGACAAATAGAGAATGATAACTTTGCAAACTTTCCCCTGCTGTGTAAGTAAGACTGAAGATGTGTCTGAAATTAGAGACATTTCTGTACCCAGGGAACTGAAGCAAGCAATTGCCATGCACTTAGATGTACTCACAAAGTCTCATAATGGATACTTCCCCACCATAGAGTCATATCCAGCACAGGTGAGACAGCCATTCATGTTTAGTGTTGCTACAGCAATGTCAATGATGAATACCTCAATGAAATCATTGAACTTCAACAGAGCCAGGTTTAACAGCAACTTTTCAGAACAACAACACTCAGCATTTTAGTGTCATCAAATCATAGTGTACCCTCTTATTGCTAAGAAAGCCCTTGATATACTCATACTGTTTGTAACAACATATCTTTGAGAGCAATCCTTTTCGAGGATGGTAGACATAAAAACAAAGAAAAGGAACAGACTTTGTTGCAAAAATGATATAAGAGTGGCACTTGCCAAGGTGAAGCTGCGCATTTCTGAACGTGTCTCTGAAAGGCAACAGCAAAAGTCACACTGATTTCCAGTAAATATTCATTGAGTTACATTTTTGTAAAATTCGTGTTTTGTTGGTTTTGTTCTTTGAACACAGTGATATTGCATGCAACTGATGTATGGTTCATTTTGTGCACTAATAAAATATCTACTTATGTTTCCAATTTGAAAAAAATCATTTTATTTTTCCAATTACAAAGGGTTAGTGAATCCAAGTACAAAACTTCCAGGGTTCAGTACCTCCAACAAGGTTAAGAACCACTGAACTAGCACAAGTTGAAGACTATAACAAACGTGATGTATCTGAGCAAATACGGTTTTTCAGAGAGTAATTTACTATAAATTTTATACTTTTTCAATGGGTGGTGGATATAAAAAGGATAATAACATGCTAAAAGAAAATGCATTATGTGTCACTCTATGGGAAAATCAGAATGCTTTTTAAATATTGCCTTGTAGAATTAAGAACTTGAAACTTGTATACAATTAAAATATGAATTATTAGTTATGATTTTATGTTATTCTAACTGGTACATCATAAATGAAAGATAGTTTAATAAAAGTGTCAGGCACAGCAAAACATTCCTGGGTGGATAGGGCTAAAGGTGCATCCTAGCTGTGAAACCTTTCTCTGGTAAAATTACTTTAAAAATAGTATTTTACTTCCTGAAAGAAAAGTGTAGAAACAAAATTTCAGAACAGACAATTCACAATGCAGCAGTAATATTTCATGATCTATACTGCTTATCTCCAATAAAAAAAACAAAACTATATTGCTACCATATTTACAAATACAATGAATTATACACTTAACAAAAAAAATGTGGTTTTTGATTTACTTAAATTGCTAACAGAGATTGATTCCCACAGAACTCATTAAAATAAGTTATGAGTTCAAGCAACATTTAAGTTTGGGTAAAAATATGCACCCAGATGATCAGAAGTTTTAGTGGATTTAGTAGTAATAACCAAGACAAACACATTTTTAAACAATGTTGGGTCCTTCCTTTAACATTTTTGGCCTCTGAAAACACCTTTACAAGTCTCTTATTGATCCATGGGATTTCAATGTAGATAATCTTGACAATTCCTGAAGTGTGTGATAGAGCTGTGAAACATTTGTGAAATTATTTGACAGTGTCCCCGTAAATATCATTTTGCTTGTTTTGTTTCAATCAAAAACAGATCTCACTTGTCCTCTCCATGAATATTTGAAATAATGAATTCTTAACTATTGAAATAAAATTACAAAAACATTTCAAAATGAAATTGCAAAATCATCAAAAACTAAAAGAATAATTTCTGAATATTTTTTTATAAAAATAACTTTTTATAAATACTTATTTTATATAAAAAAATTCTGTAGCTTAAATGCACCTTAATACCAGAAGATAGAAGCCATACATCTGCTAAAGAAAAATGAAAACTCTGAACTAATTCTAAGCTGATAATATTAAATAATCTTTCAAGCTAAGGATACTGTATTATGTAATCTCCAGAACCAATATACAGAGCAAGCTGGAGAAAAATACCAATATATGTGTTGTCATTTAATCCACAAATAAAAAATAAATTTTATATTAATAACTTACAGCAGAAAAGTTCAAATGCTAATAGCTAAAAGGTACCATTTTGCATTCAACAATAATTTATATTATACAAGACTTGGTTAAAAATAATTATATGGTGCTAAGTTTGTGCAAGAAATATGCTACTTTGGAAACAAGTAGTTTCACCATATAAAATGTAATTTACAGAAGAAATAAGCTAGTTGACAACAATTACCTGGCAAGACCTTACTGTATGTATAAAAAAAATGTAATTGAGCTGGATTGTTGGTATGTAATGGCACTTCCCATATTCATAAATAAATCAGAGAAAATTACCTAAGATAATAATTATAATAGTTAGGAGGTAATATTCAATAAATAGATTAAAGAGGTTGTGTGTGAAAGCATTGACATTAGCTAAGTAATTTACACTGAAAATAGGTATTGTGAAAATGATTAAGTAGTAGCACTATGTTATATATAACTAGAAACAATTTACATATCAAACTAGCCAGGTTCAGAATAGCCAAATGGTACCACTCTATCCATAAATATACACACCAAGTAAACTTTCCAACAATATACATTCTATTCTAAAAAGAGAGAAACTAAATGGCAATAATTGGTCATTAACACTTCAGAACCAGCTTATAATTTTAATGAAAAAACATGCAGCATTGACAACAATGTAACACATACCACTCTGGATATAAATATACATATATGTATGTTTAAAGAAACTTTCTGTAGATAGTATATGAAGAACAGTTAATTCACACAAGTATTTAAGTTGCATTAGAGATTACTATAAAAGGATATCATAGCCAAAACGAAGACAGTCAAGATGATTTAACTTCACATAAGACTGCTCTGGTATACGCAATCCATTTAGATAGGTCTGAAGTGACAGAATGTTTTACTGTACATTCCTTAAGATTTAAACATACTATATTTACATCTACATGAAATAGTATGAGGGATATTTATCACTTTGGAATTTTATCTGTGAGCGAGTCTATTGATTAAAACACCTACTACTATAAATCACTATCACAGGAAAACTACATTTTTTATTATTAGAAAAAATAACTTATGCATATTATGTTATTTACCTCAAAAATAAAAGCAAATATTTTTTATGGATATTAAAATATTTATTAACAAAAGCATGATCCAAGCAACTTCAACAATAATTGCTACGATCATGAAGACAACAGTTGTTGCCAAAACTAGCAGACCTCTTTTTATTAATAATTATTTTATTATGCATAAGAATGTCATTCGTGTCTAGATCTGAATTCAAGAATATAATTTAATATTTCTTTAAAAGAAAATGTTTATTGTTGTAATTACTTCATATTAATTTTTCTTTTTTCTTAAAACCTTATTAAATTCTGAACAATTAGGTATTTCCATCTACTTGAACATTTATTGTTTCAGTTCAAAATAAAAAGTTTTCTCACTCCATTTAGACTGTTCAGATCTTTAATACAAAAGTATCGTTCACTGGCATCATAACATATCACAGCATGCCTTTTATCAACACTAGAAGACTGAAACAGAAAGAAAATAAATGTAAGTTTCATGATTTTGCAGTCATACAACTTTTATAAAACACAATAAAGTTTTCCTTGTTAAAGCTAAAGATCACACAACTTAGGAAAACAATTTCATGGTTAGCCAGTTGATCTCAACATACATAACAGTGTGTCTCTTGTCAGTTCTAGAAGATTGACAAAATTTATGTAAACAATGTAATATTTATGATTAAGTAATCATCAGTGTTTAACATTTTGTAACAACTAACAACATTATAACTGGAACAATAAAAAAAATATATCAATCTTGTTTTCTATACGTAATTAAACATCAATCTAATTTTACATACCAACTGTATGCATGAACCTTGCTAATTCTACATGGTTATAAAAAAAACAAGAGATGTATTAATATTTGGTTATACATGCCATACACCATTTCTCTTAGTAACACAAGAAATACATATACAACTAGTTTTATCGACTATTATGTTGTGTACTTCGACATGTAGTAAAGGCTTGATTTCTTATGTTAAATGTATAAGATACTGACCTTTAAAATACTCTCCTTACATAACACATCACAGCAACTGACAGATAGCTCTATCAAACTGTATGCACTTGATATATCATACAAAAATGCAATTTGTATTGTACTATGTTAACAGTACTTACAACATACAAATATACACAACTAATCTCATTAACCAGTACAGTGCCTATGTACTATACAAAATTTAAAGGTAAGATACATAAAATACCAAATCCTGAGGATCCTACAGCACTTACAACGTAAGAACACCAACCACTTGTTTTAGCAAGTTGTATGCAATTCTTGCAGTAAACAGAACCAGAATCTGGTAACTAACACAAATAAAATGCTTGAATATGTGGATCTAACAGCACTTATATACGACAATCAACTGGTTTCACAAACTTTAGAACCACACCCTCTCAAATCTTTTATGTGGACTAACTTGCACAAACATGGATCTTCATACATACATAACCATGCTTGTAGAACAACTACATAAATGTACAGGCAACTTATTTCGTCAGCAGAGTACCTAAGATAACTAGATTTTAAATCCCACTCAACTGTGACAAAATGTTCTACATGGTAGATAGAATATAATTAAGGAATTGCATCACTCAACCTTCAAAAGGTTAGGCTAGTAGACCAATTAAATGTATATATCCAATATAAGAATGGGCCTGTTTTAACTTGCACTCATTAAAATTAGTGAGTGCTGATTGGATAAATTTTTCACGCAAACAAAATTGAACTTATTCTGATGAGACATAGAAATATGAATAATACAATTATTAACTGCTTTGCTAAAGTATATTAACTTACTGCATTACTCCAATATATATTAAATAAAAGTATTCCTTCTCTTGTAGTTAATTTTAAGTGACTAAGTTTTCTAACAATGACAAACATCACAAAATTCAAAATTATGTTTCATTGAAAAAGGAAAAGACAATCATAATAGGGTAGGTAAAATACAAGTTCTAAATACCTTTATAATTAAACAACATATTTCACACACTTGTACACCAACTTTTATAAAATTATCTATAACTTAATTTAGTACAAAATGCTATCAGAAATAATTAACAAAAATCAAGAAGACTCAAAGTAAACTTCTCACATTTTAATTTTTAAATAACAGTTTTCTAGAAATATCAAGGAGTACTAAAGAAAAGTGTCAAAGATGTATCTATGTGAAAAATGTTGCTTAAATACAGCAACAAAAGTACAAGATGCATAATTCTGAAACATTCTATAGTTCAGTATTACAAAGGCTCAACAAATAACACAAACTTACAATTCCTTATTTAGATAGGAAAATCACAGAATGATTCAAAAGCTTGCCCTACTTGTCTACAAAAGGTAAGTGTACTTTACTACAGGTTTGTACTTGTCAGACAACTCACACTCATGAGGTCATGGTCAAACCTACACATTTCTCTTCAGAAAAATTGTGTGTCAACTCACAGATAAATTTTAGTGCTGTCATCTAGTGAGAACATTAAATAGTGCAGTACTAGATTAGCAGTTTAATATGAATTTCTATTAATGAATTAATACTCATTCTATCATACAAGTCAAATATAAACCATTGACAAACTATTTAATATTGAAGGCTTCATTTTTAAACTTTATTACAATTCATTTCTCTCATAAGAAGAGAAAAAAAATCTTGTTATGAAAGGGATAAAATTGCTATGATAAGATATTACAATATAATTTTATGGCTAAAATATTTCATTATTATTACACAAATATGCACATGATTTAGACAGCAAATGATCAAAATGTTCACATAATGAAAACTTTCTCTAACAATGCACTTGATCTTTTCATATTCATTAGCTCTGCCATGGTGCCTTATTAGAAAGTCTAGAGTTAAATCCTAATAGATAATGCTAAATATTTGTATCTAACCATCACATGCATTAGTAATACCCAACATCTTCAAACTATTTATTTTTTTAAGACTTTAGAAATTTATAACAAGTTTATAATATTAGCATTTATTTCATATTAGAATATCTCCTGTATTCTTGATAGATTTCAAAATGTAAATGTTAGTTATTACATAAGATTTTTAAACTTAAGAAATCATGAACACTTCTCATGTACATATGAAGACATGGGTACAAGAGCTGGGTGATTAATGTGTTGAACTGGCGATCAATTATATGTGAATATTTGACATCACTTAGTTTAGTAAAATAATCAACTAATAAAAGTTAGCATTTCCACTTATTATTATCTTAAGATTATTTCAACCATCCAACTTGCCAAACTTCTGCCATTTTGATTTCTCATTGCTATTTTTGATTGATTTAAAGGTGTTTAGCTTTACTGATTGTCATATCTCATCTCAAGAATCAACTAATTAAAATGTGTGCATGTGCCATAGTTCATTTCATGTATTAAATATGGTATGAATAAATGTTTTTTTTCTTTTGAAGCATGTTCATATATTGAAACATTTTAATTACATGTAATAGTGAATTTTAACTGTTACAAGAAGTTAAAAAAATGTTTATTTTTGGTGGAAGCTGGTGTAAATCTATAGTATCACACTGTTTACAGCCACCTATTCTAAAAATATTATATTATTAAAAGTTATAGTTTCAACAATGAAAGCCAGCAAAGCATTAAAAAGTAATAAAGCCTAATATTTATGTTAATCATAGACAAATTGAGAAAAATAGGGAAAAATTTCTGTAGTTTACATGATATACATTTTAATGTTACTTCTACTAGGTAACCAACTGAGCAAATATTTCAACAATAGCTGACAGAACTGCACTGCAAAAGTCTGATAATCCAAGTTTAGTCAGCTGGCCTATATGATAATTGCTGTGGCAACCAATCAAAAGACCTTAAGCTGCAGTCTCACAATATTCCTTTCATGATACTTTGTTTGGATATCATTATGCCATGCAATTCAGTTGGGAACTGCAAAACTTACAATACTGTCAAATGAATCAATAAGCCTTATTAATCACAATTACAGTAACATTCTATAATTATTCTTAACCTTCCTGCAATATAAATAACATGTATACGTATCAAACGTGTAATGAAACTTGATAGCAAGATCTGTGATTCTTCATTCTGAAAATGATAACTAATTTTTTCCGAGTGCCTACTATACTTTATTACCAAACCTTCTACACTAATAATTAGTTTTATAGTTTAATATTCTTAATAAACCAAAATCATATAACTTATAGTTACAAATATGTACAAACATTAATATTAAAAACTAATAACACTTTTACCAGATTAATTGCATTTATCTACACATTTATTGTACAAAATATATTATCTGATCCCAAAAGCATCGATTACAAAATAAACTTAAAAACAGTGATCTTCAAAAGAACAAATATCTCTAATCACTCAAAAATGCTTTTAACATAAAATTATACAATTATTACCTGCAAGAGAATATCACATTCTTGACGACCAATAAAAATCATGCTTTCAGGAAGATGATATGATGCTCCTCCCTTACCCAACAGTATCCAATTATCTGCTTTACATGGACTCCCCATCAGTATAAGAACTGAAAAAAAATTTCATAGTTTCAAGATTAATTTTTTTAACCATAACTCTGTAATTTACTTCCATCTTCATTACTGTAATGATAGAAAAGTATTTTTCATCTCAGCTACATTTCACTGGTCTACCTGCATCATTATAAGTACCGAAATAAAGTATGATATTATCAAAACTAATTTGAGACAATTATAATTCCATGGCTTAATTTGTTCATTATATCCACAAAACAAAATACAATAAAATGTTGTGTTATTCAGACCTTCTAACACAATCATATTTCTATGGTTTATTTATTACAGAAACAACAAAAATGTGACATGCAATAACAGTCTCCTTACACATACAAAATATTTTAACATTGACTACATGTCTCTTAATATAACTATCACCTTAGCCTGGTCTCTCCGCTGGAGTAAGAGCTAAAATAAAGCACAAATTAATATACTATTCTGTTTAAACAATCACAGTTTTCCAGTTTATCCATTCATCTACATTTGTTAACTCTTCCTCTGATTATAAACTGCAATAAAATGGATCTGATACTCACATTAAGTACATAAAACTAACCTCAATGAGATGAATGGTTTTGTCACTTTACTTCATGTTCTTAGTTCAAAGTAGAACTAGTAGAATATCACAGCTTAATTTAATAGTTAACAATTTGATCAAGTTAAAGTGTTGCAGTGCAATTAATCTGGTACCCAGTTTAGTATGTTTTTATTTTTGTATTACAATGAAAACACCTGGTTAAAACCATAAAAATTACAAACTATTAATGAACAAAAGGTATATTTAATATTTTTGTTAACATAAATAAGAAATACACAAAGAGCTATACAGTGTATAAATACAAGCATCAGAAGTATAAACTTCCATTACAAGAACAGCAAACTTTGCTTTTAATTTATCAATTCCAAAACTACTACAGTGAAAGCTTTGTTATACAATATTTTCACATATAGAAAACTCTGGTAACTTAAAACATCAACCTTTCCAAATCCAAATGCTCAGTTTAACTGAGCTAGTAGCAAAACTGTAATTTTGCTTACATTATTTTCCATACAATACAGTTGCTAGCCATCTTTACTGTGATTCACACGTTAAGTACTATACTTAAGTTTTTATACAATTTGAAGCCTTTCACATTTATTACTGTTTAAAACATAGATAATATATAAAATGCTACATTAACAAGGAGTTAAAATTTTTCCTGTAAACTATTACAAGAAAAATGTTTTCATAAATAGAATTTTTGCTTATTTGGGACTTCCTAGATCCAGCAAGTGCCAGTCAGTAAAGTTTTTACTGTAGTTTGGAACCTTAACTTATCATTGTTTTTGTAAAGTTGCCTGTGTTATTTTATATGCTAGGCTTTATTTTAAAAGCTTTTTCTTTACATTCCACTTCATGAAGTTTATAAATATTTTGATTGCCTTTAATAAATGTCAGTCATCTGAAAGTAGAAAAAAAATATTTTACAAGACAATGATGTTTTGTTGTTGTTTTTTTTGCAGGAAATGCCATAACTACCAAAGCTTACATTTCAAGCATAAAGTTTTAATGTATCAACAACAACCCAAGTTTCTTTTATAAGATATTATGCTTTCAGCTTTTATTAGAAATTATACATTTTACAACCCATTTGCTCTCAAGCATACTTGAATGGGGTTGAAAACCTTAAATTGAGTTGTGTAAATTTTTTAGAATGAAATGTGCTTTTGTTAAATGCAAGGTTAACATGATGTTGAACAGTGACAGCAGTTTAAAATCCTTTATTACCAAAATATTTCTATTATTCATTTGCTCGAGTCTGAATTAATTAATTTTTCATTATTATTGCAATGAAATGTGATAATATCAGCACTTCCTTATGTGACAAAAAACATCAGATTATTTGCTCTCCAGTAGTTCACAAAATATAGTAAAATTAACATTTTCTTACACAACTGTAACTTAGTAACAAGTACAATACAGTGCAATAAAATCAGATTTGTAATAATATAGGCTTAGTTTTCTGGCTAACTCCATTTTACTTGGACCTTCCAGTGGTAAAAATAATATTGTAAAAAAGAAAACATTAAGTTTTACTTTAACTCACAAAAGGTAAAAGAAACACAAACTATGATATAAATGGGAATCTCTTCAACATAATTCTAACATTTATTTACTCTGCTTTACTGAACTTGCCCTTAAATATAAGTAGTGTATAACCAGAATTTTGTTTGTTTATGAACTTAGTGCAAAGCTACGAGGGCTATCTGTGCTAACCATCCCGAATTAGCAGTGTAAGACTAGAGGAAAGGCAGCTAGTCATCACGACTCGCTGCCAAATCTTGGGCTACTCTTTTACCAATGAATAGTGGGATTGACTGTTGGGTTATAATGCCCCCACAGCTGAAAGAGTGAACATGTTTGGTGTGATGGATATTTGAGCCCATGACCCTTGGATTACAAGTCAAGTGCCTTAACCACCTGGTCATGCTGGGCCCATCAGAATTTTTCTATCTTAATTACATGCTTTCCATCAGCTTTTATAAGCATCAGAATTCTATAAAAGTATTTACCCTGAGAACCATAATTTTCTATTTCTCACACACATTGCTAACTTCTGTATCTTTATACTCATGATAATAAAAAACAACAAAATACTATGTAACAATTAGCATTCTTTATAAATAACGCAGTTCACATAATTAAAAATAACTCTGGGCCTATTCATCAACTCTACCAACGTAACAAAGTATTATAACAAAATGGTTTTCCTAAGGAACTAAAATTCTGTTGAAAGTACATTTAAAGTATAATAGATTAAAGTACACATGACACTCATTATTAAGCTGTTGTTTTTACAATTAGAATTAAAACCTATGAAATGGTTTGGCTTGTGATCAGGTTTGTAGCTTTGTGCTGTTACTATAAAATCTACAAATACTGTCAAACAAATATATGTGAAGTATTTAAGTTTAAAACTGAAACAAAAGTAAAGAATTTTTCATTAATTTTATTACTTTCTTAGCAAAAAATTGACTTCAATAAACACATTGCTTTTCCTTATAAAACAGACCTACCTATCAGTGTAAGTAAAGTAACAAACTGGGGTAACAAACTTTTATGAAAACAATTTAAATAATACATCTCCTATTTTCAAGCTATCCATAAATAAAAAATCAATGTAATTACAAAGTTACCAGTGCAGCGAATAATGTCCCATCAGTTTCTTAAATAAATTTTTCTAAACTACATACTTACTAGATTGCTTGTGGGTCAAACCCTTATTTGGATATATGGTTTCTAATGAAACAGGACTCACACAAAATACAATCAAAATATAACAATACCATAATCAGCATTACAATTAATCTCTAACTACTGTTGTGGTATACTACATAAAATATACTGTGTAGTTCACCAAAACGATAAATATGAAATAGTGTTTAATTTAAAATGAAATATATATTACAAGTTACAATTTCACCAACATTATATAATGGTCCACATGCATATAACTATTCCAAAGACAAATGTTTATACATGTATTATCCATGTTATCTAAAACCAGATAACAGTAACACCACACTTCACACATAGCTAATCAGACTTAATCACAGTCCATAAAAGAATAGGTCAGTAATTCCTAAAAAAAAAAATATTTTTCTAACCAAACAGCAAGACAAATAACCCTTGTGTGATTGAGTAGGTAAATCCCAATTCTGGTTTCAAAATTTAACTGAATTTTATCACTTGATAACTAAGGACCTATGTTTTTTTACCATTCAGTGATCTGTGGAAATGTGAAAAGTATTTTCCTCCACAACTAAGATGTACTTGCATCACATATTATTAAAAATTTCTATATCAAAAGTTTGTTATCTGGCATCTCTCTACCCAGAAAAACTAGTATAACCAAAAATTTCAACATCTCCAAATGCAAGTCTCTTAATTGTTGAAGCATCAACTTGAGGAAGTAAATACACCCTTATGTAGGAAATGTATGTGTAGTAAACAGTTTGTTCAATTGCATTTAGAAGAAATCACATATGTACCTAAAATTTGTAAAAATAATTACACAAGTACTAAGAAAGGCCATCATTACACTAATGAGACTTGTATTTTTAATATGCAGATAAACAGCTCAATAAATAGTTGGTGCAAAAAGAAAGTAACACAATAGGTTCGTGCATTAAGAATTTAGTTTATAAATGTGCACCATACTTTGTACTTGTGAGCCATTATCTTGTGTCTTGATGAGTGTTCAAAGTCATTTTTGCTTTCCTAAAAATCTTCAAAAATCATTAATTACATTTTCTAAAATGTGACATAACCTGCAATTAATCCCACAGTATACATTATATTCAAACATTAAAAAAACTTACGGCTAAAACATACCAAAAAAAATATTAGTCAATTCCACAATTTTCTTAACCTCCCAGGCATAGTGCAGAACTGCAATATTTTTGTTTTAGCATAATTATAGTATTTTGTAGTTTTAAAATCTTTTAATAAAATGCATAACACTATTCTAACATTAAACAGTAACTCCTTTCAACAGTGTTTAAGTTTTCCTGAAATCTCCACATTGACAAATACATTATCCCTAAAGTATTATAAAATCTGTACGTCTTCTGCAACATATTTGACTGTGTTCATTATCTATGATAGTGAAAATTAGAATAGTAACAGAATAATAGCACAGACCCTTGGAAGTTTTCCATACGGTCTATTACACCTAGGCACACTGCTCATTATTGTTACTTGTTTGTGAACCTGAATATCGTTATTCACCATCATATCAAAGCTTTCCTTCATGAAATATGCCATAGTTTCTTTAGTGTGGACAACTGTTACTTAATGTATAATGACTAATGTTAGGCCTACTCCTATTTTTTTAATTTGCCTTTCCTTCATTTCGATACTCGTTTACTTTTTAGTGTTAAACTGAATTCAACACATGCATGAAAAAATTAAAATGCACAGTCAGATGCAAACAATATTAAAATGATATTAGGTTAATTTAAACTATTAGTATTACAATTAATTCACTCCTTCATAATTGTTTCGCAACGTACCAACCACACAAGCTACAACAGTTTTCTCTAGAGTAGGGCCGAGAAGGTTCGACGAAGCAAGTCCTCAAGTCTGTAATCACAATAACATTTACTTAATAATCACGTATGTAGTGTTATTTCTATTAAGTTTATTTTTATCACTGTAACGCACGGTATACAATATACACTAACACGGGCATATTCTAATCAACAAACGAAAGTTGAAAGAAACATTCTTTCTCGATAATATGACTATCATTAACTAACATTTCACCTCACACACCTTCCCTTAGACTCCTACACATAAAATGCCATATACTGTCTGCCGTCTAGCTGCTTTAAAAAATTACCAGAGTAAAGATATAAAAGATAACCATCCTTTCATTTTTATTATTATTGTTATCATCATTATTACACTGTGATATTTTCAACAAACTCAGATGGTGATAATAATTTATCAGTTTTAAAGCTTATAAATGATGTTGTAGTTGTTAAAGTAACATATGTTAATCGAAAATTATTTTTTGCGCTAGAAGATATAAATCACGAATATGTTTTCAGTTAGTATTATTTATACTGACAAATACTTTTAAGCAAGTCAGCATATTGTTACGGTGATTTAATTTCATTAGCGTGGTAAAATATATTACATTATTTCCCCTTTAACATTTTTGTAAACGTGAACACTCATACATATTCCAAAATAGCTGTAAGCCTTTATGAGAAATAATGTTAACTGAGTAAAACGAAACTTACTTGTACAAAGTAACCGCGATGAGTCGCACTTTGATTTGTTCACCTTCTATCTTGAAAATCATTCTACGCATTTCACAACTATTATCATTTATAACCTAGCTACAAATATACTTGAAAAAATTTGACATCAAATCTTCAAAACCTTTCAGACATTCTATACTCACTAGTTAACAAACAAGTTACAACGTTAATAACAGATCTTTACAATATTGCCTACTTTCTGGAATGTGAAGTCATTTGAACAATCATAATATGAAAAGATAAAACACAATATTAAATTGTCCAATTCATCAAGTCTTTTTGGTGACTTTTTCTTTCGAGTCCCATTATATATCGATAGAATGACATCTTCTTCCTTGTTTTCACTGGGGAGTTTTTCATGGATTCAATCTTGATGATCGGGAGTAGTCGTATCAGGAAATTTGAGTTCCTTTACAAGCTGAAGTTCCACTGACACGTTATTGTTTGAAGTTATTCAGTCGGCCATTCTCTCATCAACATACTTCCAAACACAGTCATGGTAGATGAGTTGCAGTTTTGACATCACCTTTGTTCTTCACATCTAGGAAAGCTCTTTAAATATCAATTACTCATGAGTGCTGGAATCTTTAGTTCCATGAAGCTTCAGTCACTGAATGAAAAAATATTACTATTAACCCTAACATGATTATCTCATTTTTTGGTGGTATAATTGCCACCACCCCTATTTCTAAACATTTAACCTCTGGCGTAGTAGTTGTCATGTAGTGTAGATGGGTTTCATGGTTATAGCTGTAAGGGGTATAGTGTTATGTATTTATTTTACTGTCTATCTTTTTTTAAAGTTTAATACATATTTATAAATTTATATGTGTGCTGAAAAACCCAGCCTTTTCTCCAAATTTGTAGAATATTCTTAAGCGTGAGAATTAACAATGAATTAGGAGTGTATATAATACTAATGAACACCACAACTGTTGGGTTAACTAAATTTTCGAAAATCTCGCCTGATGAGTGTAAAAGTCAGTCATCACAATATGTGAGGAGATAGTATGTACTGTTGGGTCGCTCCAGTCAGAATACTATAAACATCGGAAGTTATAATTATGATAAACACTTATTAATTGGAAAACTACAGATATTTGACCAGGAACGTTTATAGATTTCAAACATTACGAACCGTTTGCCTTTAGTGAATTAATTTCGAATGTTAGTATTTCTACGAGGACATTAAATACCTTCGTCAGTAAAAAGTTAGCTTGTAAGTGGCGAGTAGTCAGCCACGAATAAACAGCTTGCAAGCTAAAGCAAAGTGTGACAATATCAACTCAGAACTAATTCGCTTTTTATAGACCTGGACCATCGATAAAATATTCACATCTAGACTTTTAATATGTATAACAAATGTTTGACATAAAACCTCTAGTACAATTTCCGTCAAAAACAAAATTAGGAAAGTATATAAATGAATACTTATTTATGGTATTTTATGAGCATGCATTTTACATGTAGTAACCTGATTTTTTGTTCAATGGTCACCATCATTGTTTTTATCATTAATATCATCATGAGACATTTTGTTACCACCTAGTTTCTGACTGTTTACAAACAGGCACTTGTTAGTTAGGAAAATTCATGATGAGAGCAACTGCAGTCATTGACGCATGGCTTACTCCCACAAGATGAATATACGAGGTCTTCTAGCCCTTAGCTGCTGTTGAATCATTGAATAATTTCTGTTGAACCACTCATTTCTGCCTGTACTATGCATGACCCTCTGGTGCATTTGTACATTATTTCATGTGAATTTCTCACCAAGATCATTCAGGTTTGTGTGTGCCGAGTCATATCTTCCTTGTGGATCATACATGATACTTACCAACTACATTGATACCATAACAGCTCTCTGAATGTTATTAGTAGCTAACGTTTCAAGAATTGGATAGTTTCTGTTAGCTTGCAGTAATTTTAATGTTTCCATGTTTTCTTTTTCCATAGCCATAGAAATCTGATACATTGTCGCAACCAGTCAGTGCATGAAATCTTGTGTCCATCTGTGCAAGTAGGTTTGACATATATCTTGCATTGGTATAATTATGTATCCAACTGGAGTTTTTATCTACCTTGAACTTTTCAGTATTCTGGAGCTGTGAAAACTAATAAAAATCTAAGATAAATACATCAGTGTCTGCTGTTTTTATTGTGATGGAGCCACACAAATACTTTTTTTCTGATTTACACATCAGCTTGCTTCATATGCAAATAAATTCTAGTGTCAGCATTGTCCTGTGTTGATAATAGTTGAAAATTATATTTCATGGCTGGACAGGAAATACAGACACTGAGCTTGCCATCTAGTTTGCCAACTACTAGAGTAGTTTCTCTGGATTGTCTGAAAGCTCCTTTGTTTCAGGTTTTGTTTGGTGATAGAACCATGAACTTCGACGACTGAGGCATTAACTGTCCAACAATTACTTGGAATTTTCAGGCCTCACTACCACAAGCAAGACGTCTGATCCTTTTGTCTGTCTTCATGGAGTTGATATTATCATATTGAACAAAGGCATTAAAGACTATGTTGTGTAGGCCGACACAACAACGTAATTAATTCAGGCAGTCATGAACAAGGTTTATAAACTATTTCCATCAACAATGTACAGTTTAGCCATGTCATATCTGATATACAAATTATGCTGTGGATTATCTTAGATAGTGCTGCCAATCTTTTGTTTGATTAAAATTTCGAGTAATAGTGGTTCACAGAGTTTCCAGAACTTGCATGAACATTTCTTGTTAAGCATAAAAGGTTTTAAAACATAGTGCAGATGCACACAATCTTTATCAAGTGTACAAGTGGTTATGGATGTGCATGTTGTATCGTTTTTATCAGCCACATAAACGTGATCCTCAAACTGTGTTGTAGTTAGTGGTTCTCAGTACTTTTTGAAGCAAAATTTCTAGACTTTACATGATGCAAGAACAGGAGGTCAATAGAGAGTCAAACACACGGTAATGCCAACAACTGATGTCATTTCTATTGGCTATGTTCAAACTGTGATATTTGGTGTAATTCCACCTCTGCATGGAATCTGAAATACAGAGGAAAAATGAAATGTGTATTGGTAGGATAACCTTCAAAGGAAACTTTAACAAAGAAGTGTTAAGTATCCTCTACATTGAAAAATCTTGGATATCACTGTTCCTCTACTCAACACAGAGTGGGGTAATTTATATGTACCAATCATTTATATATTTTAAGTTCCTGAAGAGATTCAGCAAATTAACTTTGATAGTAGCTGTTGTATGAGTTGTCCAAAGTGTAATTCACCTAATCATTGTTACGCCAATAGTTTGCCAGAACATGTGATACTGACTGCCAAGAATATGCTTGCAAGATTTTGTTAATTATATTGAAACTGACTGTGACAAACACTTGGCGTATGCCATACTGTCCACTGAATAAAGATCCATTGGTAGTTTGCCCAACACGTTTATATTTGGATGAGAAATGAAGCTCTCAGCAGCTGTGATGTATAATACACCACCTAATGCAGAGGCGTCACACTGTCCACAAGTCTGTGTAAATTAGCTAAAAATCATAATGACAGACATGCGTTATTTTGCATGCTTGGGTCTAGCTTTCCTGGGTGGAGATTGGGTATGGCTGTAGTAATAAAGCAGCTCGGCTTCAGTTGGATAAATCCACATTTAGATTTGTCATATGAGATCCAACAATGACATAGTGCGAGTTTGTTTGTACAAGACATGGATCAGCTGAAATCTTATATTATAGATGAACTTCTCATACTTTGGTTTAACCCTGGATTGACGTTAAAGGCCAGTAAATCAGAGGAAAATGAAGTTAATATCTTGGAGAATCTCAGCTTAGCTGATAAAGAGGACGAAATTGAGAACAGTTAATTGATTCAATGAATCAGATGAGGAAGTGCCTAAAGAAAGACAGGAGACTTTAGTAATTGGCTGGTATGTCAGTTACTTCGTGAACATTGTGGCTGGAATTAATTATCAGCTCAGCAGTTAAGATAGCTTTTGGTTTCACAAAACCTGATTGGAAAGAAGTAGCAAAACTTATCATTTAATTTTTGTATTCATATTAGTGTGTAAAAGACATTTTAGTACTAAAAATAGACGATCTTGCAACACCAGATTTATAATTTTTCTTTAATTGTGCACCTAAAATTTCACTATATCTTTTTCAGAAGTATTTCACTAAAACACAATTTGTAATTGACAGTTTACTCACCTTCTAAGATATCAAGTAATGTTCGCTATACTATTCATTTGAGATTTTCACATGAGTATCAATAATTAGCACCAATGATACTTGCTTTCTGCACTTATGGTGGGTTTACTCAAACAAAATGGATGAATGGCATTCTGTAACAATCTCTCATTTACCCAAAATAATGAGAAAAAGTTGGTCGAGAAATCAAAGGCTTTGCAACCGTTGCTTTCTAAACTACTGAATGATTTCTGCAAAAAATACTCACCCTTTTTCAAGTAATGTCTTCTCAATAAAAGACTATGAGTATGAGTTGCTCCTTTATGTGGAGTGAGAGAAGTGTTTTCTTTACATGGGCAAAAAATATATTTTAATGTAATAAGTCTTTATCATTAAAGTTATTACAATCTTTCTACGATGCCAACTAATATGAGAGTATATAGTCATGTAAGACAATGTAGTATTGTGATACTCCATGACTGGCAACCATTCTGGACAGCTTTGTTTGTTTGTTTTGGAATTTGGCACAAAGCTACTCGAGGGCTATCTGTGCTAGCCGTCCATAATTTAGCAGTGTAAGACTAAAGGGAAGGCAGCTAGTCATCAAGACCCACCGCCAACTCTTGGGTTACTCTTTTACCAACGAATAGTGGGATTGACCGTCACATTATACACCCCTACGGCTGGGAGGGCGAGCATATTTAGCGCGACGTGGGCGCAAACCCGCGACCCTCGGATTACGAGTCGCACGCCTTACGCGCTTAGCGATGCCAGGCAAGAAAGAGTAGCCCATCACGGATATCGAAACCCGGATTTTAGCGTTATAAGTCCGCAGACATACCGCTGAGCCACTGGGGGGCCTTCTGGACAGCAAAAGCATGTTTACTGTGAACAAGATAAATTATACTTGTCTTTTGACATTGTGAAATAAATAATCTAGCAGAATTTAGTTAAACTAAGACTTTTTAACTACGATTCTCTCATAATTTGACACTCTTTCCAGTTTATATATTAATCCTACTCTCTTACCAACCAAAACTTATTACAATTGTCTACAGTAAAAGGGGTTTACTAGTCTAAATTGGTGTCAGTGCTCAAACTAGCAAACATTAAATTGTCATACGAGTCGCTTTACTCATTACAGTTAGTACCACAGCGAAATAAATGCGAACAAATCCAATGAAACAAGACTGATTACATTCAGATTTGTAACAACCCGATTTATATTCCACGTTGACTGAGAATACAACTCTCAATGCTCATATGCAAAGGTGTTACACATATTCATAGATGCTGAGAGACTGTTGCGAGTACTCCATCATAAGCATTCTTCATTGGATCAAGGCAATCAGTAGTGTGTGAGTTGCAATATCATTTTAACTCAGTTTTGCATTCCTGAACAACATTTCTAGTTGTATAAACTGGCAATGTCTCATGTGTTACGTGTACTAACACCAGCTATCTTAACTAGGCAGTAATCGAACAGCTACCAACTGACATCCTTTGAATATAGGAAATAACATACTTTTAGTATCTTCATTCTTACAATATACAAATATAGTTAATATATTTTGTTGCAAAGTTCTTTTGTTTGTAATTAAACACAAAATTACTCAAAGGGCTATCTGTGTTCCGCCCACCACGGGTATTGATATCCGGCTTATAGTTGTGTAAGTCTGCAGAGATACTGCTGTGCCACTGGGAGCATGTCAGAAATACAATACCAATCATTAACTTTGAGAGCAGGAGTTGCAAGACCCTTTCAGTCATGGGTTTCCAACCAAATAGATATCTTAGTTGCAATTATCAAACCATAGTTACAACATGCAATTCATATATTTTGATGAGAAATACCACCTGATAGTTCAGCGTAAAAGGGATGTTACTTCCTTTCAGTTAGTGACTCACCTAACTGCTGATAGAATATAGGTCTTGCTTTGATATACGATCGCTGATTCTCATTGCGTTCACGGACTTCTGCACACCATGTAAGTACCATATCTCAAAAATCCATAGGCTCATTTACTGGAGTACTTCAAAATCGATTGAATTAGTCATATTAATTACCTCGCTGTTTCTTGATTCTGAATATACTTATACATAACACAGATAACAAAATTCTTTAGCAGAGAAATTCAATTCAAACTACAGTTGAAATATTACACTGTCCAAGTCTTTAAGAATAAATTTGTAATGCATTTCAATAAAAACAAAAAAACATATTAAATAATCAAACAAAGATGGTTAAGGCGCTTGACTCGTAATCTGAGGGTCACGGGTTCGAATCTCCGTTAAACCAAACATGCTTTCCCTTTCAGCCGTTGGTGCATTATAATGTGGAGGTCAATCCCACTATTTATTAGTAAAATAGTAGCCCAAAAGCTGACAGTGGGTGGTGATGACTAGCTGCTTTCCCTCTAGTCTTACACTGCTAAATTAGGAACGGCAAGCGCAGCCCCCGAGTAGCTTTGCGCGAAATTAAGAAAAAACTAAAACAACAATAACACAACTGTCACAAGAAAACAAAACTTTAACAGTGACTATAATAAAATACATTCTTTTTTGGGGTTAAAGGGCCCTCTCATGATTTAAAGAGGTCTAATGTGCCCATCAATCTTCTACATTATTTCTAGTTACTTCTATGCCTACCCCAAGAGTAAATACCAAAAACAAGTCCCAGTAGAATAACCAGCTATAGAACTCGAGCATGCATGTTACATTTCGTCCTGCTAGCCTGTGAGTGGAACTATATAAATATAGGTTCAACCATGGTCACTGGGGCCCTGATGGGCTTTGTAATACAAAATGTAGTGCCAAATCTAGAGTCAACAACATTTAAAATATACTCCTAGAATCCCTACATGTAGGGATAATCTTTTGGCATGTCATAATCAAATTTATACTTCCTTCAAAATGAGGCCTATAAATCTATTTGTATTTTTGTCTTTGGCACTTAATGTTGTAGACAAAGTGTGATCCTACTAGCATATTTGTTAGGGCAAGAACATAATTTCAAATGTGTTGACCACTGTATAACCAGGAACATGAAGTCTTGTGGCAAATTAGAATTAATCAATCCTGAATAATCACTCCTATATTCCTATCTAGCTTGGGTAATCTTCATGACACATTTCATCCTTTCTTTACAGGGGACTAGAACTCTAAAATATTTTGATTCTACCTGCCAGAGTGGGCCCTGCAAACTTTAAAATTGTAGTATAAATTTGTTATCAAGCAAAAAATGAGAAATTCACTAAATATGAACTGATATAAATTACTATTATCACTATTCAATAAGACATTTTGGATATAAAGTCATGCCTTAAAAACACAAAAAAAAAAATTATAATGCAAAAGGATATGTCTTTGTTTACTGAGGATACCCTTTAATAAACTATCCTAGTTTCTGATAATCAAGCAAGTATCAAACATCTCTCACAGTGAAATTCTACTTGATAGCTTGGAAAAAAGAACGTTCCTAAGCAAAGTGCCCTAACTTATTCATAGTTCATCAGTCCCAGACATTTTCCCTCGTTGGGTAAATTGACAATAGATGGCATCTTCATCTTGCTGTGACTTGTTAATCTCAATCTTTAATTCTTTGCAGAACCATTGTACTAGATATTTGTATATGACATATGGATGAAGTTTACTGATATGTATCCACTGTAACTTGCATTGGCCAATTTGTTGAGACATAAAATACAGTTTTGCCTAGACAGATTCAAAAAGCTTTTGTGCTATTTCTTCACTGTCTTGTAGTGGTGCGTCTTCTGACGTTTGACATATATTTTCTGCTGCAAACTCACGTGTATCAATTAAAACCAACCATACCACTTATATTCATGTACACATTTTTGGGATGTTCACTGTAGAGAAGGACCATACGTTGACAGGAAGAAGGGATTTCTTCTCATACATGATTATCTTCAGTGAACAACCTGTAGAATTTTGTTTATTGCTTTACATGCCATTATGACACACAAGTGTTCATCCCATTTAGCTTAGCCAGGAATAACAAATGTGCTTGTGCTTGATAGTTTACATATTTTTCTAAACTGTCAATTGTTTGTTTGTTTTGAATTTTGCGTAAAGCTACACGAGGGCTATCTGTGCTAGTCGTCCCTAATTAAGCAGTGTAAGACTAGTGGGAAGGCAGCTAGTCATTACTACCCACCGCCAACGCTTGGGCTACTCTTTTACCAACGAATAGTGGGATTGATCGTTACATTATAACGCCGTTACGGCTGAAATGACGAGCATGATCGGTGCGACAGGGATTCGAACCCGCGACCCTCAGATTACGAGTCAAACGCCTTAACCACCTGGCCATGCTGGACTTTATTCTAGATTTAAACCGATGAATAAGATAAAACAAATTTATGTAATACAAGAGATAATATACAGTCAATGGAAAAACTGAGATTTATAAAATTCAATACGTGTTTATATTGGACATGTAAAATGCGATTTAAAATATCGTTTAGCCTAACTTTGAGGAGTGTGTGAAAAATGCAAGAACTGAAGATTCTGCCACAGCAAACATATATGTAAAGCGCAACGTAATATATTATGGTGGGAATATACAGCAACATTGGCTCACCCGAAAGGTATTGAAGCCAGTAAAATTCACGATTTCTTAGGTTGTTGTTTTGAATTAAGCACAAAGCTACACAATGGGCTATCTGTGCTCTGCCCACCACTGGTATCGAAACACGGATTTTAGCGTGTAAGTTCGCAGACATACCGCTGAGCCACTGGGGGGCCGATTTCTTAGGAATAATAACATTTAAAGATAATTAAATAGACAAATGTATGATGAATATCTGTATAAGGATGTAGCAGGTCATTTTCTGATATCTAGCTGAGAAGAAAAAATATTACATTTGCGTGTTTCAGTTTCACTCCTGAAGATAAGTTAAACATGTAGATTCCCCATTTAAGACTATTTTCAAATCACGTATCGATTTTAATATTGTTTGTTGTTTGCTTATTCTTTTAACGTCATGCAAAAATACTCCAAAAATATTCACTGATAACATAATGTAAAATCAAGAACACTGGGAACTTCTTGCTGTGGTAACAGGTTGAGACCACTACCCCACTGCTGTTAGAAGGTCCTGTCGAACTTGTATCCACATATACTGTGCAACTGAGAAAATTCATTTTGGTGAATGAGCATGAGAGCGTTTTTAATTAGTTTCAGGTCTAAGTCTGAATTTTTATCATATTAAATACCATTCCTAGACTTCCAGCTGCAGACTCGAATGAGCAACCACAAAAACGGGTATTTTTTTCCACTAAAGTATAATTAGTGTAAGCTCCATAAGCCTTGGAATTACTCAGGTTCAAAGACATGGTATCGAATGCTTACAAACCATTCCCTCTGTTAAAATTATTGTTAGATTTGCTTTGGCCATTCAGCTAACTTCCAACATCCAAATGACAGATCTACAGTGTTAAAAAAATGGAAACTTTCAAATACAGACAGATATTCGTGGCAAAGGAAACTTAGCTTACCATGTTCATCAATCTAAAATCAGCATAGAATCATGACGTACATTCCTTATTTTGCGACAATTATTACTGAAGACGATTTAGCTCTTTCAAAAAGGTTGTATGATCTCATACTTTAGAAGCCATTGTAACTCACTAGAGGCTATATGTTTTGACCTGTGTTATATGAAATCTGAATAAATAACAAAAGTTGAAAAATTCTACATTTAGACAACATAGTTTAAAGTACATAATGACTTAAAGAGCTATTTTCTAAAGAGAAAACTATGAATACCCAGCTATAGTTTATCTACTTCAGCTTTCCTTTTTATTACACCACACTTTAAAACACCAACACATAATGTCTAAACTTGAATACAGCTAATAAAACTTCCATTGCATGTTAAAGTACATACTCCTGTAAAGTTGTGAGCCAACAAGCTATCATACTCCTTGTGTGTTCTTAAAATTTGTAAGCTATTTTAATGATTAAGAGTTCACTCAAAACGTTAATCTTCTGTTGTACAGGTAATGTCAAAAGTGTTTTACAAAGACAACAATCTCAAGCAGTTCTTTCTTCACTGTGTAGTATTTATGTTCAGGAACTAAGTTTAAAGCTCGTGTATGCTATCAAATGGGCGACTAGCCACAGTTTACATAGACCAGACATAACTTCATTGCAACTCCTTAACCATATGCTCCACTAATATCTTGGAAAGTGGTGGAAGCATGAAACGTCTCTAGCATTGAAAAGTTTTAGATCTGATCTCACGATACAACTTGAGCTGCCAATATCTAGAGACCAAGTCTAAATCGTTGAACACTGAGCACCCATCGACATATACAGACATTTAGTATTGTCGAGAAAATCCACTTGTTGAGAAATATATATGCAAAAACGGTTCATTTGGGTTGAGAAAATATTTTACATAGATGAGCGACCAACGTTTCGACCTTCTTCGGTGAACCTGACGATGACCGAAGAAGGTCGAAACATTGTTCGCTCTTCTATGTAAAATATTTTCTCAACCCAAACGAGCCTATTTTGCATATATATATACATTTGTTTAGTTAATAGAAAATAACGGTATAATCCACCAGACGTCAACACAGAAGCTGCACAAATTATCTTTCTTTTCTGACAATTACTACTGGAGATTACCATGCACGTTTCGAAGACTGTTTGATCATGTCCTAAGCATACACTTCATCTAAGTGATTAATATATCCGCATTTCCCCAGGAAAGCCTTTGTAATATTTGTTTGATTGGAAAGGCGTCCTTAATAGTTTAAAGTGATTTTTGTCTGACTAAGCTGGGTCCTACACCTAATTCACCATATTCTAAGAACAGATAACCGACACCTCAGTTGAATTCAGATTGCTTGTGTAGTCCTTAACCAGCAACCTCATGTATGGTAATTATTACTTTTGTTGTTAAGTTACTGGTATAATATATGAAATAAACTTGACAAAAGTAATAAGTTAAGTTTGTCATGTTTATTTTATATATTTTACCAGTAACTTAACGTTTGTTCAGCTTCACCCTAGATAATATCAAACTAGAAATATTTGTTACTTGTAACATAACATATGGAAGATGAATGGACTACATATATTCCTTATCTACTATTCTAACTTCAGAATCTATAACAGTAACTATAAATCTCTCCACAGATGATTGACCTTTACGTAAGTGATCCAATCTACTCAAGTCTTTTGACACAGCTAGGTCTGACTGTCATGATTCTAAATTCAACATAAATTTGTGCAAAGCTAAATGAGAGCTATCTGCTGCAACTGTCCCTAATTTGGAAGTGAAATATTAGAAGAACGACAGCTAATCACCACCACCCACCGACTCTTGAGACACTCATTTACCATTGAATAGTAGAATTTACCATAAAGTTCAAAATTGATCTTTTCGCAATGAGAGTTATGAGTACTAATAGAGATGGGTGATCAATTACTGGCTGATGTCCACTGATAAAGTGGTAATCACTTATTGGTAAGGATCCTAAAGATGCTAGAGTTAGCAACCCTTCTCATAAAATCCTGAGGCTACAAGTGAGAACTTAAGTCTTGATATGACATACGACATGAACTAAAGACCTTGTAAACCAGTGTATTTATCTCTTATAAGTGAATATTACTCATATCTGTGGTAGTTCTTGAAATATAAAACATAATTCTTTTTTTGATCAGTGATCAAATGAAGTACAGATGACTTAAGAAGGTCAAAACGTTGTTCAGTACTTTATTTTAGTCTCTCACTGTAACAACGGACTTGCAACTCTAAAATCAGGGATTCGATTCTCCTCAGTGGACGTTGCAGATAGGCTGATGTAGCTTTGCTCTACTTAATAAACACACACACACACACACATTATTTTAATTAAAGTTCTAATACCCATACCAGCCATCTTAAGAATACGTATTCTTGACCTTACTTTAAGCTTTATAAGCAGACACTATATATAATATGCATTTGCTGATATTGATAACATTATAATAACCAAAAAAATAAACCAATTTCCATTGTTTAACATGTTTTGCATTTCACAACAATACAGAGCACAGATTACTATGGAGTGGCTGTTTTTCACTCACTGTTCCTCTAACACTTTGAAGAAATGTTGGTAAACCTCATGTCCGCATTTACGATTCAAAGTGCTTGTGCAATGAATTTCAGATTGCCTTTCAACACAGTATTATATATTTGATATCAAGGTTATTAATTTTACTAAACATTGCTAACTTAACAACAGTTCATGGTAGGGAAGAGTAACTACAGAATAATGGGAAGTAAACATGCATTTTGAAGGTTCTAGAAGTTACGAAAATGTAATATCCAAAATGTATGAGAGATAAAAGTGCTTTTATTCTCTGAATGAACATCACCTCACATTACAAACTGTTAGGACCTGAATCAAACAGATATTTTCAATTCATAGATACATCTTGAGTACAAATGCTTTAACAAATATATTTTCTGTGCACAACAATCTAGTACTCATATGCCATTTAGGCACATATAGTAAATTCAGAATTATAAACAGCACTTCTCCAATGTGAGATTAGATTCATGCGAGTATTTTCAGGGGTTATCTCAATGAAGTTTCTTAACAAAATAACAAATGTAAAAATTTTTCAGCTACGTTTCACTAGGATTATTATTGTTATTCTCCATCTCCACCAATTTGAATATTTATAGACTTGTACTGAAGGCAAACAAACCCAAACACATAAAAAGAGTGAAGTTTGAGAAACTTCTACTCCATAACCACTAGACACCGATCCCAAGTGAAAGAAAATTTGTGCTATTTACATTGTATTCAATATGCCTTAAATGCTACCACACTAACTGAATGCTTTTTACTTATTCCTGTTAACAAATGTGAGGTCTTTCTCAATTGTTTTCTTCCATACGTTGAAAATAAGAACAAACAAGTCCCAAATAATGAAGTTTTATTTTCCTTTAAAAAATTTGGATTGACTCACCCTTTTCCAACTGCTAAGTGTAATGAATTTCTTAGCAGATGTGAAACTGTGGCAAGAAATGAATCTTTTATTGTACATTATTACAACTTAAAAACTTGTATAACTGTCTTATTAATGCATTTGCTGATAAATATTTCATAGTTTAAATAGATGCTGATGTTTTTCCAAATTGATTTCCCCTCTCACCATAAAATCTCCTTATGATACCCATTCATTATTTCCACAGTAAGATGAGAATGTCTGACTATACGAATTAAACAACAGCAAAACTTACATTACCCTATTTGAAATAACATTTTGAACAGAATTATTCTACGAATATTTTTCCAGATGTTTCCACATGAATACATAATCATCAGTACTGTTCAACATGGTCTGCTTTATTCTCCAAAGAAATTTAACTAGAACAAATATGAATTTTTGATGATGAGGATGATATGTACCACTGGCTTCAGTATAAAGTATATTGCATCACACTTATTTGTTTTGATTTGAATTTCATGCAAAACTACATGAGGACTATCTGCATTAGCTGTCCCTAAGTTAGCAGTGCAAGACTAGAGGGAAGGCAGCTAGTCATGATCACACACTACAAACTCTCTTTAATAATAGTTAAAATGGGAACAGCAACAGAAGAATTAAAGAAAATAAATCAAAACTGCTCCATACAGGCCACATAAACAACACAATGCGAGTTCAAATCTACTATTATGAAATGGATACCCTCAATATTACATTGAGACTGTTTTAAAATCACACACATACAAAACTTACAATAGCAAAAGTCCTCCCCTCCAAAAAAACAACAAAAAACGTATAGTTAAACATCAACAATAAATATTCCTTTCATAAACACAATCACAACCAAGGTTTGTAAAGCCATTAAACAGTTTCAACTGAAAATCAACATAACACAAAAACCAGATAAACTCTGAAAAAGCTATTAGTCTTCATTCTCACATACAAAATATGTACAAAAAAACAAACAATGCTACATGAGAGAAAATGGAGCATGACAAACGTGCCATATCAAAAATGCACTCCTATCAAATCATTTGTAATACATGTGGAGATGCATATGTAGGAGAAACAGGAAGACCTTTCACATTTCTCAGAACAGTGTGTTACATACATATGACCAATACAAAACTACTCCAGCAGAGTATTCCTATGTAAACACTGTACACAAAACACAATTTAAAGTTTCTATCTTACAAACAACCAAATATTTTAAAATACATAAAAGCTAGGCTCATTAACACACACACAAAAAGAGACAATGAGTGGTATATACTCGTAACTAAATCGTTATTCAAATAGCATTCCATACCTTTATACTATTTACTTTCAGTTTAACACTTGCATATTCTGAAGTTTCACAAAGTCTTGCATTTTGGTATTAACACTGTTTATAAATTTTTTATCCTTTCCATCTCTTATTGATTTTTAGTTTCAATTTTCCATCTACGTAATATTTAGCTAATCATGAAACCAATTGTGTTTATTTTTATATCTCATAAAACAGAGGTATACACCTAATATGTTAATACACCTGTACAGTTAGGTATTATAATATTAGAACAATAACAAAATTATTACAATAATTTATACAATGTCACATGCACATTATAGAAGATTTGAGAAGTATAATATTACAAGTAGTTTCATAATTTAATAACTATTCTAATATCAAATAGTCATGTATATTAACCCCAAGGAAGCCTTACAGGTGAAACATTGGTTAAAAAATATATATTTGGAATGTAAAGATTGCTTTGTCTAAATGCATTTTACTATGTGTAAATCTCACCAGTATGCACTGCAAATTTTGGGTGTTAAAGTTATGTAGGTATAAGTGTGCACTTACCAATTCATAATCACTTAATGTTCTTGAAAATAAAATATTTTTATACATCATTGGAAATCTCCAGAAAAATTAATTTTACTGAAGTACTAACACCAAAGTTTCTTGAAAAACTTAAAATGTTACAGATTAAGCCAGTCTTGTCTTAGAAAAGCCTGATTCCTCACATAATGTTGTTTGAAAAACAGTACATACGTAGGTAACAAAAACAATTATCTGCATCTGCAAAAATTCAGTTTATTCTTTACATCAGCATTTACATATACATTTTAAATATAATGAGTACACATCTCGTAACTAATATGGTTGTTCATTAAAAACACTAAGTTACTAATGTATAACTATTTAAATTATTTTGTTGAAAATATATTTAATTATATTTTTAAAGATACCTATATACAACCTGAAAGTTAATACAGAATAAAATTATCTCAGCCATTGGTCAAAGTACTGACATTCATGTTGAAACAGACGAGTTTGTTTTTTGTAGCATTTGCAACTTATACTAGATATTCCATGAATAAAATTCTACCTTAATCTAAGACGTCAACATTCTTGTTCCCTGTTACAACAGATACTACATATTCTAAGAGAACTGTTTACAATGAGTCTAGCAAGTGCTAACATTTTTACTTTTTTTTGCTAATGACAGATACAAATGCTCTGAAAGGAACATTCACAGGTAATCTCAGGAATGTTAGCATATTTCTTCTGTTCCAATTAGTCTAGTAAGTGCTAACATTTTTACTTTTTCTTGCTAATGACAGATACAAATGCTCTGAAAGGAACATTCACAGGTAATCTCAGGAATGTTAACATACTTCTGTTCCCAGTTCTAACAAGTAACTATATATTCTGAAATTAATTTTCACAATTACAGAATTTGTTTTATAATGTTCAGTTTTGCTGACTCTTGAAAGTTACCTAAATTGAAAATGACTTTTAAAAATAACTTTTTAGTAATTATATAAAAAAAATTATATCAATAAATTATATTATATATATTTATATAAATGTAAAATTTTAAGATTTGAAAAATAACAGATATTATGAAATAAGGGAAAAAATCTGCTTTGTCACTTGAAGTAGCATTTGGGACAGTACTAGTTTGAAAAAGTTGCTAAAATGTTTCAATATACTGTGCATTTCATATACTTATTTATTTATGTATTGCATTTGTCATTTTAGTTTTAGTTAGGACATATCCTCATTTCATAAAGAAGCCTTATTTTCAAATGGGTTGTATTTATTAAGAAATTCCATTCCAGATAAACTTCAAATAGTAAAAAAAAACAAAAACAACTACGTTGGTGTTAAAATTGAAACCTTTTCAAAGTTTTATCGATATGTTCTAAAACAGTAGTTGTATTCTACACAAACAAATAAATTATACTAATAACATTTGTTGATAGAATGAATTACTATTTTTGTTACAAGTAAATCCAACAGTTCTTAACTGTAAATGACACAACAGATGGTCAAATATGTTTGTGATTGCACCTTTCTGTAAAAGATGTTTCTCTTAGTTATTAAACCTGAATCAAATAGTATAATGTTCTTCTGATACGACTGAACTACAAGTGACAGAATAATAAATACTAATTAACTCTGGTGAATAATATTAGAGAAACAGTATGTCTTTAATTCTTTAAGAAACTATTGCAAGGTTTTGAAATGACTTTCAAAACTAAATAAGGAATAAAGCCTATGGTATACGATAAATATTAATAAATTAAGAGTTATAATCTAATGAATATACAGTTAACAGCTCAAAATTCCTGTTGGATAAATATCTAAATAGTAAGAGATTTGAATATAATCCATTTATTATATTCACACACTGTTACTATTTAAAAATTTTGTTGTTAATCATAAATTTTATAATTGCAGCTAGTTTAAAACAAACAAACCATATTTTAAATGCTTTTTAGCAAACAAGCTACAAATTTGTTTAAAAGAAAAACCTCTAGTCTCAGAATAATTTCCATACTTGTAAACTATTATACTTAAGATAACAAAAATACTTTGCAAAGTAAAATTAACACGTTTACAAATTATTCAATACTAGTACCTAATAAACATAAGTCTATAGTATGATGCAAGAATGTTTGACAACTAAGCCTAAAACATACAATCTCAATTCACACACATCTAAATAAACAAATTTCCAGATATCTAAATAACAGTTTATAACTTAATTTTTCTTAAATATATAATAGAGAAGTAACTGGGTAAATATTTTTAACACTAAAATTTTCAATATAATTGTTGGAAACTATTAGCAGTAGGTTTTAAACCTGAAGGCAAAAGTAGATTTTAAAACCTTAACCACGCATTTAAATTGAATAATGTCTTGTCCACAAAAGTTGAAAAACAAATTGTGTTTGGTTAACTTGTGTAAAATGGTACAATCATAAAAGAAATAAAATACGTAGTATACAAAAAGTGATCAATCTTTTATGAAAATACTGAAATACCAAAGCTAAAAGCACTTGCAATTTTCTCCAGTTAAATGCACTATAAAACAAATACAATACTGACACATGAAGTTTTTTTTCTTTTCAAAAAGCAAACCATAATATTAATATTTTACCAGCAATAAATGTTTTTGATCAGTTTTCAGAAATAATTCAAGGAATATAATCCAAAAAATAGTATTTCTAATTTAAATCATTGGCATAGGTGAGTATTGTTCTCTGTTACAAAATAAGCTGTTTATTATAAACTTCACTCTAAAACATCACTACTTTGGCAGCAACATTTAGAAAACATCACAAATGCTTGTTTAATACAAATTCTTCTGCTGTTGAATCCTCAGGTGATTAACACATTACAGTTTCAGTATTTGAAGCACACAGTTTTCAAACTTTGAGAAATGTAACATTTATTCTTTAAACATTATATTGTATCATATTCAAACACAACCACAAATATGCATCATTACTAAAGCATCCAGAATACCAGTTTAGCTGTTCTTTATCACATTCCTAGCTCAAGGATCTCTTCTGTTTACTTAAGTAGTATTTCAGCATTATACAAATAATCGCAACATACATAGTTTTCATAAAATAAAAATACATCTTTTATAAACACAAAAATAAATTACATTTTTATATGTTTATCAAAATGCAGAAATTTTTAAATGTATAAAGACACTGAAAGCATGGTAAACAGTCTTAAAAACATTTATAAGTTCCTTCTATCATGATCTATTAAATTTGGAGGAAAAGTAAGCAGGTAAACACTTAATAGAATTAAATGTAAATTTAAACAGATTATCCATTTAAAATATAATTGACTTTCCTCAATGACATGTAGCTCTAGTTTAATAAAAAATGTATAACAGAGATCTTACTACCTATGTTAACAGAAATGAAAATGGTAATTATGTTCACTATGTAAAAAAAAATATATTTTATGTTGTACATTGAACCTAAAAAATAGAAAAATTAGTAATAAAGTATACATGTCACTTAACAACCCTTTCAACTTAAGAGCAGCAATCTAACCATTGTACCTATTCACTTTCAATTTAACACAGGTATGTCTTGTGAACTCAAATGTTTTGTAAATTAGCAACACTTTCAGTTTTAAAATATAGGACTGACATATGTACAACAATTTGACATCATAAAGTCCATTCAGATGTCTTTTCACTTTCAAATGAGTGTAACTCATCAACAGATGTTTTATTTTATGGGATCCAGAGTTTTCAGATAAAAATGAATATTTAAGGTACATGTAGATGTTTCAGGTCATGTTAACATGACCTACACAGCACTTTTAAATTTAGAATTTTGGAACAAATTATGAAACGAAATTTTAGAGATGGTGCCCACTTACAAAATAGATTCAGTTTGAAATATGGAAATACCTCATAAAACAAAATTTCATGCTTAGATCATACCCACTCACACAAAACCTTGTTACAAATTTTGTAATTCACTAAGAACAAGAATTTTAGATCATCATACCCACTTATACAGTACTTTCATTTTAAAATCTGAGTGTCACTTGGGTTTGTAGTTATGGTATCTACTCACAAAATAGTTTCAGTTCATTATGGGTGTAACTTCTGAACAAATTTTGTATCATGGTACCTAATTTCATAATACTTTCAATCTAAGATGTAATTGTAACTTACAAAGTTTTAAAATCATGGTATCTACTTGCAAGACACTAAATTAAAAATGTGGACATGCAACTTAGAAGTAGACACTTTAGATCACAGTGCTTATTTAAACAAAGAATTTTTACTTGAAAAAAAAAGCATAAATTAATAAACATTTATACTAACCAAAATTTCATTTTACGAGTCAAATCCAACACATGAATGATATATACCAGAAATCATGTTTAAAAAGCAGCTAAAAAAGGAGTTTAATAAGACTTCAAGTTATCAATGATGTGGAAAAAGTTTATTTATAAGCAAAATAAATACAAAGGTGTTCATGCTGTAGGGTATATAAACACAGCTAGGTCATTCAGTTTCCTTTTAGATACCAAGTCTAAACATTACTATGATATGGTTACACATCCTGTTTGTCAGCAAGCAGTAAAAGATAAACACAACACTAACCACCAGTGATAAGTGTCTGACTGCAGCTTTCATTGTAAGATTGACAGAACAATCACATGTTTGTTGCTCATTCCAGTATGTAAAGGTTTATATGAAACATTTAATTCCATAATACTCGATGGCACCACTGTCTTCAATAGCTATTTTCATGACCAGCTAATATGTACAGGTTGGAAGGAGTGTTGGGTTCATCAGTAGGCCTACTTTCTAACACCACTATCCTAAAAGAGGGAATGAATTTAATTTAAAATCATTTCCAACATAAATGCTGAGTTCTTACTGCATGTACATCATATGAAAAAAACAACATTAGTTACATCAAACACAGATTATTTAAAAGTAATTTAAATGAGTAATTTGACTTGTTTTTCAGAAAATTTAATGATAAAAAACATAAAAGAGATAATTGGAAGCATTTATTAAACATTTTGGAATCCTCACAATTCCATCATCAATAATCTAGAGATACAATACAAATAAAGAATATCTGTAATTACAACAAAAATATATACAGAAGTAAACAATCTGAATATACAAATGAGTAAAAAAACAAACAAAAATGTGGCACAACTGAAATATGTAAGTTTAAATCTAGTGAAGACTATGTAATATTTAGGGATGGAAAGAGTTTTTATGTACAATGTTTCTTTTATAAGAAGTTCAGTATTGTGACTGGCTGCTGAGAGAATTTTGAAGTATTTAAAGGAATCATAATGATTTTGAAACATCTAATAAATGCTTTCTATTATCATATTTGTGTTTTATCATTAGTTTAAATGAAAAGTAAAGATTAATTTTGGTAAATGTTTTGTGTTTAGTTTCGAACTGCAGCTTGAAGATATGTGGAAATACTATTATTTGTTTTAGGTCAGTGTAAGTATAAGTTAGCCAGTTCAAAAACCAACTCCCTGCACAGTAATATAATGTAAAATAGACAATCTTACATAGTAATGTAATTACAACACACAGAGTTAATCAGTAATGAGAGGTTCAGCATATGTAATCAGAATGTCAGAACTGACATATAAAACGGTTACACCAATCATTAAAAATAATGGATAAATTATAAAGCATATTTTCAGCAATAACAAGTATTGTAGATACAAACTCAACTGAAAAATATTTACCTATCTGATCCCAACAAGCGGAATATCCGTGTGTTGTCATTGATTTCTTGAACCACTTCGTTGTCTTTGAAACTACGACCTTGCATACCATGTTCATGAAATGCTAAAACACTATCTGTTAGACAAACTGGAAAATAAAGAAACACACTTCTTATCATTTTAAACATGCTACATGTTAATAAGTCATTTAAGAAATTAAATGATTTAATCATAATTTTAAGTTGTAACAATTCAAGATAATAAGACTAAATGCATTTTTATTCATGTCAAAAGCACATATCATCATCATCAGCGAGAAAAACTAAGTAAAATTTCACTTTACAAATATACAAAAAATGAAGCATATATACCTAGATTTAAGAATTTTACTTAGCTTTTAATAACAGAATAACCAGAAACACTAGGCTAAATAAATAAAAAGATTTAATTACATCCAAGAATACTTCAATCATTAAAATAAAAACACTTCACATATCTCTAGAAAAAACAAAAGCTAAGTAATTACTTTAGTTACAGTTACCAAGTAAAGGTAATAATTCTTATTTTGTTAGTTAGTTCATTTGTTACTTCATCCCCCATAATTAATTTTTTCCATGCCATAAGGTTATATTGAATTACATTCAAAATTTAATTAAACTACTTATTACCATGGTAGATGAATACACTTTGCATCAAAAGATAGCTAGTAAACTGATTTTTTAATTTTATAAAGAAATATTAAACAAAAAATCCTTAGTCTCTCCTACTGTAAAAATTGTGACAGTTGCCCTCTAGATCTTCCATCTCCTCTAAATAATTTACCACCAAGTTGATAAGTAAGGAATTGAAAGTAAACGATGCATTATAACCATGATTAATCAGGCAAATCATATTTTACACAAGCTGCAATTTTATTTGGTTAAAGAGCCATAAACTAGAAAACTATTTATAACCAATAGAAAGCCAAAGTTTTAACCTACAATATGATGCATTACAGTATCAAATTAAAGCTTTAATTTTAAAGCCATTGATGTAAGAACAATAATACTTTAAATTTTAAAAAATATTAAATAATAAAAAAAATTATGACAAAAAGAGTGTCATGTTCACAGATAGGATTTGAAAACAGATTAGTATAGATAATCCAGGCTTATCTCGCGACCGCACATTTTTCATAATATTTATTTTAAACTTTCCATTTTTATGTAATTTGAGCCATAGCATTCGAATTTGGCATAAAAACATATAATGAACCACATTTAACATATAGAGACATTTATTCAAAGAAATATAGTCAACAAATTTTGAGATAAACTTGACATTTATTTCTGTGTCCACATCTTGCGAAAAAGCATGATCAATATACCATTTAAAGCAATGAAAATAAATATATGCTTTTAAGAGATGTTACTGATGATAATAAACAATCATTATATGCTTTTACACATGCTTTAATAATAATTAAAATAAATCTTTCAGAACTTATGAAAAAATTAAATATGAACATTGTTGTGTATTGTCTTCCTATCATGTACCAATGACTAAATGTCAGTACTCAATAAAAATCATGCCATTAAATATCACTTCGTATATATCAAGTTTAATGTCACTTTCCAATTTTGTTACATTATATCTGACAAAAAGAAGACCTATATCAACCTCAATGGTATTAAATGTTCAGAAGTAAACTTCAGTATAAATTTTGTAAACATTGTCTATGCTGGTAGATGACTTTGTGGTCCACATCCGCCCTCCTGAGACTGGTTCCATTCCTAGATCCTGATAAAATGTCTTTCAGTTGCATTTGAACTGTTTTAATCAAGCCCTGGCTTGCTGCTGCTTGAGCTCTGCCTCATGCTCAGGATAGAACGCTGTCAGTAATCCAGACTGAATATACAACTGGATTGAGTGTCCTCTGTGGGTCCTAAGGCATGCTGGACCGTCCTCATTAAAGAAAATAGAGGGGTCCTCTGAGGCAGCCTCAATATAAGCGTAGAGTGGTTGTATGAAATTACAAAGACTGACATATGGTACAGAACCATCTTCTAATAAGTTCCAAAACGGTCCTGTCACTTGAATAAACACAACTACCAGTGGGTCTGACAAGTCAGCTGAAAGTGTCTGGAGCTTTTTATTTGATGACCGCATGCCTAACAAATACAAAAAGTCCTTTCTGTGATAAAGTACTTGTGCCGAGGTTTCAAATAATCCATTAAAACGATTGTCCTTATAATTGGCCTGGCATGGCCGAGCGCGTTAAGGCGTGCACTCGTAATCCGAGGGTCGCGGGTTCGTGCCCGAGTCGCGCTAAACATGCTCGCCCTCCCAGCCGTGGGGGTGTATAATGTGACGGTCAATCCCACTATTCGTTTGTAAAAGAGTAGCCCAAGAGTTGGCGGTGGGTGGTGATGACTAGCTGCCTTTCCTCTAGTCTTACACTGCTAAATTAGGGACGGCTAGCACAGATAGCCCTCGAGTAGCTTTGTGCGAAATTCCAAAAACAAAAAAATCCTTATAATTATTTATTAATGATTTCAAACCTATTGTTGCACAATGAACTTCCCACAGGTCTCTTAATTTCCTATTAACATTTCTTATGAAACATCTCTTAATATCATGGATAAAGTAAATTTATTTGTTTTTCATCAGCTACTATAATCTTCTACCCAAAATATCGCTCCCCTCCATATAATTGACTCGCCCTGATCACTCCCGCTCTCGCCAGCCTTAGCTGGCTGGTCAAGAACGGGACCAGCGTGCAGGCCTCGCACAATCAAAACACAGAAATCGTATCGGTTTAGAGATCGATGCCGCATAGAAAATATACTCTAAACAACATCAAACTTGGTCAATATATTCTATGATAGATAACCTATCGAATGATATACGTTGCTTACCTCTAATATTCCCCGAAGGGGACGAATTCGAATGTAGACTTTCTGTGATTCTTTGTTTATGTTTTTGTCGAGATATGCAGAAACAAACATTCACGTGATTGCAAATCTGTGCTCCGATTGGTTAACATCAATTCAGGTCAACACATTCCAGTTTTCTTCGCGCCAAAACAACACAAAGGGGTTGATCTGAAAAATTGCGCTATATGCACCACGAGCAGCCGCACAACTTATTCCAGTGATCGGCGTTTTTATCGATTGCCTGTTCATATAGTACGCACGCAACAAATAATCTCTTTTGTTATAAACAACAATAAACATTTGTAGATTAAATTTAAACCAAACACATATATCTGAAAGTCACAACATAGTCGTAAAACGAACTTTTATTTAGACACCAAGTTCAGCGTATTTGCAGCAGGCTAGCATTAAAGTAGTCGTACTTCGCGTGCGCGGCCGCCAGCGTTGCTAATTACAGTACATTTTTTCTGTATACAGAATTGTCTTTCACATACATTTACACTTTTGTTCTTGCAAAATTCAGTGACAAGTTTAGGTGAATTTTTAACAGCTCTTTATTACATAGTTAGAAAGCCAGAAATATCATGAAAGACATACTATTCTGTGTTCTTAAATGCATTACTTAATTAAATAAATAATCATTTGATACATTAACTACCATCAGTACAAAAAAGCCACGATAAGTTTCACCAATATTCAACAGTAAAAACGACATTCCAGGTACGTACTATATTTCATTTTCTGTACATGTATTCTTTATTATTATAAAATAAGTTAAAAAAACACACTAAAACTTATTAAATTAGGTAAAATACAAAAAATATAATAATAATAAAACTTTTCACAGGGTGTGCTTAAAAGTAGCCTGTGCATTATCTAACTAGATAAGGTAATGTAAGCCACATTCTCCAATTGATTTACAACTTATAACAGTCCATATTGTACTTAGACATGGTTCACAGTGCAATAAAAGAATAAAACTTAAGAATAAATAAATGTATACTGTTACTATATCAAATTACATCATTCATCATGAACTACTTGGAAGTGTATCTTCCAAGTTCTAAAAAATTATTAGAACTATTAATTTTATAACAAGTAAAGAATACACAACATATACTCAAACATACATATACATGCACACACTAATGGTACTACTGCTTTAAATAACGTTTTTATTTAATTAAATAATACACCAAAGAAACCACAATAATCATATGCAAAAAGTAGACAACATTCCATAACTATCACAATTTTTTTGGCTTAGTTGCTGTGTGAAACAAGCTATTAAAAACCCAGCTAAAATCATCAATGAATGTCCCATGAGAATAGAGTTTGAACTGGAAATAAAATATACAATTCTCTGTACAGAAAAACATGTAATGTGATGTGCCATTTGATAGACTAAAATCTTGGCTTTCTATTGGTTGCAAAAAAATATAGTATTAACCCCATCTACTCAAGTTTTTTTTATTGAGCATGCTATACATCAGATATCACTATCCATCCTGGTATTTTGTTACTGTGCAAGAAACAAAAATTTAGTGTCTTACAGGATTTGCATAAGCAATGCATGTATGAAATTGTTTTTCCCATAAATATACACTTTATTTTGATAATAATATCCAGATGCAGTTTTATGTAAATGTAAACATGATCATTCAGAAAGAAATTAACTATAAAATTATGAAAAACTTTCATGTATAAAATGCGAGCTCCAAATAGATTAAGCTACAAAAATCAATAGTTTTTGAGGCAACAATCAACAAACTAGAAATTCCCCATGACAGAAGACAAGAATAAATCTTAAATGAAGAACACAATCATAAATGTACTAAGACACTATCACACACAACAAAATTAAACAGGAAATGGTAAAAATATATAAATGAACTGAAAGACCACTTACTCTTATTAAGCCAGTTTACATAAAAAAAATCTTGAATAAATACGTAATTTGATAAAGAGTTTAAAATGACTTGCCATATACCTAATTGCCATTAAAAATACCAAACAATTTCAGCTAATTGAGACAATAGTTTGATAGACCAAACAAAAAACTAGTTTGTATTATACTATTCATATATATACTTCACAGATAACGCACCAATGGACTTTACTTGAAAATCAAAATGCAACTCTGCTGGCTGCCTTCTACTAGACTTCAACTTCCCATGAAGATTCACCACTTTCACTAAATCTGAAAACAAAAAAATGTTTATAATGGCTGTAGTTGACTTCAGCTTTCCATTATATCTAACTTTTCTATGACCTTTAAGAAACAATTATAACAATTTCTTTTCTTTCTTTTGATACATAACATTTTCAAGGGTTTGTTAAAAAAAATCAAAGTTCTCAGAAGATAAAGAGTTTACAATTACACCATATTTTAAAATCATTTCAGTCTTTTCACAATTGTATTGTAGCAAAATTAATTACATAATTTATTTTGAAACAATATGAGTCACAATCGGAGTTATCAAAACATTAGTCAAATTATAACGTTCCAGTAAAATTTGAATAGAGTGCATACAAATACCAGAATTCTTAAAAAAAAACAAAAAACTTATATAATATTAACATTTTGATTATCAGCTACACTTTAATGTTAAATTTATTCTTGTATCATGATAGAAAAGTAGTTTAATTAAATTTTGAATTTAATTCACTGAAACCTCCTGACATGCAAAGAAAAATATTCCTGAACAAAAATTGTTAATATAATCAAACAACTGTGGTGGTAACCACTAGTATGCAGTAAAACTGCACTTTTCATAACAGCTGGAAATGAATAATCTAATGTTGAAAGTACCTGTTCTTTTTACTACTTTTAGTATACAGTGTATCATTGAACATGTAAAAGATCCATATTACAGAACTGATTTCTGGATTATAAAATAGCACTTCTAATCTGCTTATTTTTTAACAGCCACATACAAACAATAAAACCTAATAACAGAGCTTTACAAATCAATAAAAAAAAGCAGTTAAAACAAGTTCAAACACTTACTGTCATGACAAACTAAAATAGTATCTTTTTCAAGATGTGCCACTTTAGTGATGTTGAGATAATCATAACGAGGTATAATTGTTTCCATACCATCTTCATGTTCTTCAAACCATCTTGCAGAAGAGTTCAGGTCAATCATCTCTAGTTTCACATGGCTTTTGTCATACCTAGAAATAGATACACATATAACTTAAATGCCACTTACTGAACTTAGAAATAAACTATGTGACATCCCTAGCCTCAAATGAGCTTTGTTGAAAGAAACAGTTTATTTTTTTAAAAATTCACTAATGTCTTGAAAAAAACCCCTAAAATACTTGACTATAGCTGAATATTTGAGCTTCAGTAGCTATAGATCAGTGGTTCTTAACCTGGGTTCAATTGAACACCAGGGGTTCGGCAGAAGTCAAGAGACACACACTGTGTATGTGTGTCTGTTCCGTTCACCCCACTCATATGATTCATGAGGTCATGCATCATTTGGCCATCATTGGCTGCAGCTGATCATGTCACATCACATGGCCTAATAAAATATCTACTTATGTTTTGAATTTGAAAAAATCATATTTTATTTTTCCAATTACGAAGGGTTCAGTGAATGCAAGAACAAAACTCCTGGGGTTTAGTACCTCCAACAAGGTTAAGAACTACTGCTACACATCTATGTATTTAAGTAGTTCATAGAACATAAAATAACTTGACAAAAAATATTACATGGTGCTATTTGAAAGTGTTAATGATACCACACTTCCTGTTCATTACTAATACTTTTTACTTTTGATACAACCTTCTTAACTGTATATTTACTCACCCTCTTCTTACTCCTACACATAACAAAGGATATTCCATGCCTGGTGTAATGATTATTTCAAACACTGAGAGGTTACTTGGCAGGAAACATTCAAATTGCTGCAAATAAGAGGTAGATCTTCCTGAGTTAATAGTCATTTAAGACCTATAGCTAAACACCTATACAATGTACCAAATAATCATATTTATCACTAGTGTTTTGACATGTTAAACAGATACAAAATATAATAAATCTGAAATTTCAAGGAACTTGGATATTTCCTTCTTGAGTGTACTCCAAATGTATACATGTCCTTTAACATATCACAAATAATATACAACTAATGGTAAAATAATGACGTAAGAAAAAGGAACTTGTGCTTTTATTTTTAAATGCTTATTACGTCAAGATGCTAGCCTTATCCAGATTAGATGTTATTTTCAAAATATACATTCCATGAAAAATGCAGTGATAAATTTAACCATTGGTATAAAATACACAAGTTTGTATACACATTTCTTAAATATTTATACCATAACTTTTAATGCAGTTTGTGTATCTTCACTGGTAAAAATTACCAGTTTTCTGTACACAAAAAATATATTTGTTTCATTACTAGTCCTAGTGTGAAGTGATTTTCATGTTATGATTAAAAAAACTATTCTACATTCCAAAAATCTTGACTATCACTCATGTAATCTCTACAACCTTCTAAATACATTTCAAATGTTTGTCAGTGAAACTTTATAAGTTGTATGTTCTGCTCTAACTATATACAGAATCAGTCAATTAAGTGACTTTGTAACCACCATGAAATAACCATAAATTATGCTTTTTTGTTCTAGAATGATTACAAATTATAACATGAAAACACAATTGTTTAGTCTAAGTAGATTAAATCTCATAATACTTTTTATATATATCCATTACTTTTATTACATTGACTTTTCCGGCTTCACCTGGAATGTTACAGAAGTTCCAATGACATAGCACACATGCACTCTTATTATCCTATCGAAAAATATAAAACTGGCCTTTACACAGTGATCTTTCTTGGCTGTGTTTCAATGGACTGACCATTTTCCCAAAAGAATAGAAAAGAAGAATTTTTCTATTTGTTCTGTTTTGATTAATCTCAAGCACAGTTAATTCTCATTGATAAATTTCAGGTTCATTACACTCAAAAAGAAAAATTCTGTGTAAGAGGAATTCCAGTTTTCTGGATAACCAATAAAAAGCTCTGCCATACTTTTTAATAACTAGATGGTTCATTTATCCTAATTTAATAGATATTATTGCAGGGCCATTCAAAAACAAACTATTCCTACACGCACACAGCAGGCACACAATTTAAATAACTTATTTTTATTTTGCTAGCTTTTAATGCAAGTTTTACCATAATGTTATCAGACATTTGGTACAAAATGACATTATAGCAATATTTACATCAAAACTTTCTTGATGGGGACTAAAAAGTTAAACAGAAAATTCATGGTGGGATGATAAAAATGCTTTTCAGTATTCAAAACATGTGTATACTTTTAAGTATTACATCTTGTAAATCTTTCCATATTAGTCAAGTCAATGCTTTTTGTTTGACTAGTGCTTTATGAGAACTCTTGACTAGCTATCATTACATTTAAAATGACTGATTTAGAGGAAAGGCAGCTAATCAACAACATTAGTTGCCACTTTTAGGCAACTCTAATCAAAGTGGGATTTGACACTTACTCTTATGATCCACCTATGGTGATGTGTAATTTTGTAGAAATGTCATGGAAACTATGGTCTATCACATTCATAGATAAGCATACAAGCTACTAGTCTATGCCCATCTTAATTTAAATGTAAATGATATTAAATGTTAAAGGTTACCAGAATAATTAACATTAAGTAATTAGAATGTTTTGAATGAGACAGCAAGCATTTTTGGGATTCGTTAAAAAAAACACAAACAAACTACAACTCTTTACTGCTTAACCCTTTCACAATAGGCTCATTTATTTCACACAAGCTTGTAACTATGGTGGTATATGCAATATGACTCTGGAAGAACATAATGTGTCTTCAGGAATATTGGCAAGGTTTAATTAAATGTTACGTCTTTTGTAGACAAGTAAATGCAACAAAATTCTGATTTAAATATTTTGTTATAAACTCTTTAATTTTTACAATGACAAAGTGTAGCCTGCACTGATTGCAAACAAATATTACTATTAGAGATACTTTTCTTCATCTAAAAAGTTTGAAATTGTGTTTGCATAGCCCCCAAAACATTCCAAATTATACATTCAACTATTTTTCCAGAAAAACTACATTCTATGTATTCTTTTACCATAACTCTATATGGGTTTGGTGGATTTGACTGAAAAGAAAAACAAAAGACTGTACATTGTAATAGGAAACTACAATTTTTTGCCCTAAGTTGCTTAAAGCTTGTAACAGTACACACCTACTTACACTCAATTTTATTGTTTTACTGGCTTTCAAACTCTAAATAACAATTCTACTACACAAGTAGTAAATTGCTCAATGAGCCTGTGGCTCACATTACCTAATCAAAATACATAATGCACATTTTACTCATGAACAGACCAAGTGAAAATGTTTTCAAATTATTTTTCATTGTCTAACCAAACAAGTTTATAATTTCTTACACATAAACAAGAAACACTGTACTTACCTGGCATTTTATTGGCTTCTTTTTTTTGCAGTCAACTATCAATGAGACTTAACATAACTTTTTGAATACTAAGGGTACTAGTGAACTAAATAGCTCTTTATTTAATTAAATAATACAGCTAAAAACACAGTATAATAACATCTAGAAAGACAATATAATTTGTCTAATGTACTTCAGTGAGAAATGTTAAGGTAGAATAACAAAACAGACAATTTTTATTCAGAAAACAATGTTACATAATACATTATTTGACAGATTACAAATTTGGCTTTCTAGTGGTTATGAATGAAATAATGATAGTGTTGAAAATCTGAGAACTGTTGGCAATTTGAGAAAGACAGAATGTGACAAGTTGACATGATCAGAGAGATCTAACTTTCTAGTTTATGGCTCTGAAATCAAATAAGTTTGAAGGGTATAAATACAATGTTTTAACGGAGTAATAACTATTATGAGCAACATCCAAGTTTTACCAACCAACTGCAGAAGGGTTAAAAGTAATGTACTAAAGAATCACACATGCAGATTAATAATCATTTTTTTTTTTTATACACAAAGTAGAGATACCTTTGACTACTGGATAATGTATTAAGTAGATAAATCAAGTATTTATCTACTACTCGTAGGTGTTTATTTTTTTGTTATATAAGATAAAGGATGGAGCAGCATGTAATACAGGGTGCCATCAGTTCAACTTAACTATGGTAATGTCTCTCATAACATTAAAATTACTATCAAACTCAAAATTTATGTTCTAACTTTAAGTCTCATTTATTTTTCTCAAAATAATTTTAAAAATAGCCTATAGAAGTAAATTAATAACTAACTTGCTAAAGCATTATAAATGGCAGAGAATTGAGGCACTGGTACTGTTGGGAACATTATACTTCCCTACTGATATTAACTACTTAACATTTGTGTATTTACTTTTGTCTAAATTAGTCCTGTAAATGTGGTTTAGTTTGCAGGAAGAAAATTTATTTCATACTGTTTAATACTTTGTGTGCAAAACATTTCTAGAGTATATTACTTTACTTGTAGGTTAGGTTAATATCAATGTTAATGCCAATGTCATTCTACATCATAATAAAATACAAGTAAGAATGCATAGTTTTTTTAATCCACAGTTCAGCTGAATCATCAATTATAAACAGCTTCAATTAAATTTTTCATATAATAAAGCTAAAGATTTTATTTTGAAAATCTATAATAAATAATAATTTTGTAAAATAACTGTGTGCAGTATTAATTACAGTTCATCATTTTAGTATTGTTAAAATTTAATTGTCAAATACTTCTGGGGAGCCTTTTGGCAAGTAACAAGTTGAATATCTGGTGAAAATCAAACAAATGTTAGAAATAATCACTATTATGCTATTTTAGCCAATAACTTACACATACAAAATTATACATCTGCCACAGTCTAATTTAATGTTAGTTTATAATTAAGCACAAAGCTATACAATGGGCTATGTGTATCAAAATCCAGTTGTTAGCATTATAAATCCTCAGACACACTGCTGTGTCAATGAAGGATGATACCAAAATTTGCTAAGAAAATAGGTCAGATATGATGGCTATACAATTCCTGCATGATGTATTACTATTTCATAATGTGGAAAAAAACCAATATAGATTACCAAAACATAGAAACATAAAACATATTACTAACGATCTTGAGCTAACAATATGTAAAGCAAATAGTACTAATTTTCAGTTTTTAAACAGATTTGGATTTGAAATTAGACTGAGAAAAGACAAACATCTTCAGGGATGGAAAAAAAAATTATTGAAGGTTTAATCCTCACTGATTATTACTTTAAGCACATATTATCAAGTAATACCTGATGTTGCTTAACCCCAAAAAATATATCAGCATAGAAGAAAATATTACCCAACTTTGTACACGAGCACTTGATAAAACCAAAACTTTACCAAGTAATATTTGATGTCTAACCAGTCAAGACACTAATTCTTTTCACCCAACCCCATAGTGTTATAATGAATTATTTATGTTTCATGATAGGATTTCTATACCTTTAATAACATGAATTTATTGAGGGGATTGTACCACTGCATAAGAAATAAGCCATTAGGAACAGCTCCACAAAGATACGTATAACCATTGTAAGGGTTTCTTCCCACGCAACATCTTGTACAACCCTTGGTATCAGGAACCTTGGAGGTCGCTGCATATTTTCTGTAAATATATAAATAAATAAAAGCGTAGTAATCTTTGTTTAATGTATTAGTACATGCCATATGAATTTTAAAATACATGAATTTAAACATTGTACATGTTCAAAATTTAAAATGATTTTAAACTATGACCCCATTCAACAGGTAATGAAATTACAGATCACAAAGCAATTATTGTTTGTGGATATAAATATGTAATTCATATAAGTTGCTAAAATTAGAAACATTATAATGATTATTGTATACATTCACCATAAAAGACTTGATATTATACTGAACAGACAATAAAAGGTACAAAAATAATCTACACCAAAACAGTAATTTTTTTTCTAGCTCCTTATTATACAATGTAAATATGTATATTGCCCCCTACTGACCTAGGAACAAACCTCTCGGGTATTTTATTCATTGACATAGAAAACTTGTTGGTGTGTCTTCCGTGAAGAATCAGGAGATCATGTCTGTACAACTGCTGCGTTTTACCTTCATTATTAAAAAATATACACAATATAATATTTTTCATGTTACTTTGAATAAAAATTTTATCCACATAGTGTATACAGATAACAGTAATAAAAATAATTAGCCAAAAAAACAATTTTGTTTGTGAATTGACACATTTATCATGTTGACCTGTATAATATCAATGTGATTAAAACAAGAACCTTTTCTTTAGATATTCAGTGTAAACTCAAATTTAATTAACAAGGTGAAAAAAATAAATAAAAACAAACTTAATTCAGATAACCACTGGACCTTCAAGCTTGAAAATTAAATTCGACCCCTGTTTTATTTTTATAATAATAATGATACAAAAAACATTTTTAATCTTCATTCAATTTAGTGATGTTTACAGAAATATGGTGGGTATTAAAGTATCCCAACTGAACTGATGAACTTGGCCATGGAGTGATAGTCCTTACTATCACAAGTTGCAACAGATCTTATGTGGTTGACATATTATTCTTTGCTTACATTGTAAGTTCTTAAAATATATTTTTGTACCTGATGTGATACAACATCATGAAGGATATACTGAAATGTTAACCAATATCACAACATTCTTCACATGCTAAGCTTCATCTGGTTATGCTACAGCCACCAAATTATTAGTTCTAAGTTTCCTGAAGTGTTAAATGTTGAATTACAAGTACAAATACAAAAATTAAAAAAAAAAATCCTTTACATAATTTATACCAATAAACAGTGTACTAGTAATATAATTTTTAAACCTTTTCATAGGTCAATTAGGAAGCAAGATGAATTATAGTGGTTTGGGGTACTTTGTTTTAATGTCTGTTCATAAAAATGCATATTTGAAAACCGCATAACTTAGTTGCAGACAACTAACTTGGAAAAATTTAGGGTTAATAAAAACCAATTTCTTAAATTAAAAGCTAAAATGTCTTACTTTTTAATGAATAATATAATTAAAAAAAAAGTAAACTATTAAGGTTGAAATTTTTTGCTTCAAGCAAAGCATGTGTAATATACATATATAATACACTACATGAAGTAACCTGAAATTTTGTTTACCCTAAAATTTCTGTAATCCTACTGGGCAATTTACTATTATTTGCAGTAACTGAATAGATAGAAAAACCAATAAAACAGTACAACAGAATATAAAGCAGCTTTTAAAAATAGGGTTTCAAAGCTCTTAGAATAAATAATTATAATCATATGTTGCAAACTACAGTCATTCTATAAGTTATACAACTGAAGTGAAAAACATAATATTGAATAAAGTATTTTACTCTTTGTCTAAAAATCATCTTTCACTCAGTGATACAGGAAATGCTTCACAAATTCCCAGAGAAATCTCTAGTAGAAATACTTTTTTAAAAAAATTTGTTCCCTTGTATTGCTTTATAAAATTAAAACCTATATAAAATCAAAAATGTGTATTCTTAGCTACAATTATATGACAAGTTTAAGTATATACTATGATAAGAAAGTAGTTTAATTAAATTTTGAATGCAACTCCCCAAAGCCTTGTATAACATAAAAAAAAAAGAAAATCCACAGAAAAAGTGTTAAAGAGAACTACTGGAACATTAAACAGGCATTTTAAAAATGTAATTAATTTTTGTTAAATATGAAAGAAAAAAGCTAAACTGCCTTCTCCATACATACATACGATATAAGGGTTCATTATAACAGAAATTAACTCTGTGTATGTATGCATTCTCAAATTACCCATTTTCAACTTTCTTTTCTCAGTCAAGAAATAAATGTATTTTACTTTGTTTAGTTGTTGAACACATCCATCAGAAAAACCTTGCTACAATGACAATAAGTGCATGTGCATACTCTCTCTTTCATATAAACACACATCCTGTATACCTACCCGAAAGAGACATCAAGATATTCTTTATTATAAACATCCATGTGGTTCTCCTTGGGTACAGCTGATGGAAAAATAAATTAAATATTTGCATTTAATCAAAAATAAAAGTTGCAAATATTACTATTTCAACTTTTTCCCTTCATAATACAATATTATTATATAAAACAAAAATTAAAAAATAATTCTAAAGCATAATGTTACCCTAGTATTCCCCAAGTAATTTACAGATCATTGTGCTGCAAAAAATAGTTAGACATGGTTCAAAAGGCAATAAATTAACGTTTAATTATAAGTAGATGTACATTGTTGCAAATTCAAAGCTAGACAGGATAAACAAATGTTGTTTTGTTACGATCTAATGTTATCCTGGAAAGAAAGAAAGAAAGAGTAATCGGGATTAAAATTTTTTTTGGTGGCTTAGAGGTCAGTTAAATTAACCAACACTGTATAGAATTATCATAGAGAAAATAGCAGAAAAAAATAGTTTTACTGAAAGCAAACATTTAATATATATTTTAAAGGTTTTAGAGATTTTACAAATAAAATTAGATTTTTAAGGAGAAAAGTATTTTTAATCTTGACATAAAAACAGCTTTGTACATGGACTATTCAAATCAAACACTGTATTCACAGACATAATCATTAGTTTATTTAAATACTTAGAAAAAAAATTATATATAGAAGTCTTAAGTTTACTGAAAGACTACCAAATTTTAAGATATACATACTCAGTAGTATCAAATCTACAAAGACTTGAAACAACGACAAAGAGACTAAGTGGTCAGTCAAATTGACTGAGCCCATGTTCATGGGCCCAACCTAAGTTTAACAATTACCATACTACTGTCACAGTTCTTAAGTGCAAAGTGCAATTTTTGCAGTAATGAGATAATAACCATTGAACCTAAGGCCCAGTGTCCACCACATTACCTCTTAGATTGTGTTCACATCTTTGCTGCTGCAATGCTTATTAGAAAAAGAATACACATATACACACACATTTACATATACATAAATTTAACACAATTAAAGAAACTAGCATTGGCATGCAAATGTAATGTCTTTACCATGTAAACAAAGCACAGCCAGTAAAACTGCACCACTGGTTGGCACCTGCAAAAAAGTACGTTTGTACCAAATCCCATGTAAGATGGATGACAAAAATGAATAACACAAACCCCCCAAATAGTGCTATTGTTGTTGAAAGATGAAGCACAACACAAAAATTACAAATGTGTGTTTATCTTGGTAAGTAACCAGTAAAATGTATCTTCGTATCAAATCCCACATAAAATGGTTGAAGTATGGCAGAGTAATTGTCAATAAACCCTAATACTATGCTTTTTTGTATCATCTATACCCCTGTATAATAATTAAAAATAGATAAGTTACTTTTCTTTTTTTTATTATTATAAATGTGTATTAGCTGTAGAAAAGTATCTTTGAATCAAGTCTCATTTAGTGTAAAGTTATCAAAATACTGCCAAATAATTAATCAAAACTTTCAAAAATATGTTTTTTGTTAGCTCTGAACATGTATTTCTGGATAGTTTGATATATACAAAAAAAAATCATAAAAAAGGTCAAAGTAAAAAATAATGAAAAATGTATATGGGTAAATCAGAGCATGGTATAACCTACCAAGTTTCCAGTGAATCTGCCAAGAAATGATGGAATTGCACTATTTCTTCATCCAAAATATTTTCACATAAAAAAACAAAAAATGGAGAAAAAAAGAAAGAAAAACAGTATGTTTCTCTCTGGAGACAATTATTAAAGCAATTAAAAATTTATCTATTCCATTGAAGGAATAAAACATTGAAGTTTTAAAAAATGTACCTGTTCCATTGAAGCATCATGGAGTTGATTCATATTCAAGGTATAAATCCCTTCTTCACAACCAAACAGTATATTTTGGTCTGCAAAACAATAAGAAAATAACTACTTAAATTTAAAATTATTTACAATATAGTAGCAGGTTTAAATGCAAAAACTAGAAATTATTATTGCATAAGCTACAAAAGCATAAAATAACTATCTCATAATTTTTTTTTTTAATATATTAAGACAAAATTATCCTGGAAAAAAAGTAGCAGTACTATTTAGGGTAACAATGTAAAAAAGATTGCTTGGTTGATTTAGTGTTTTTGGCACAGATAGCCTAGCTGCTGTGTGCCATAACGTCCGATAAAAAGGTAAAAGTAAAGGTAGTAAAATTAATAAAAGGAAATGAAGGTAAAACAAAACAGCACTGAAAAACATAAATAGCATAAAACCAATGTTGACACCTAGTCTACAATGTTAAGAGAGAAACTAGAGTTAAAGAGGTTGTAAAAGACTTTCCGTAGCATAATGATAATTATAACATGCCAGGAAGACAAACACTTAAGTACAAGAGCCACCGTCAGTCACCTGAAGTTGGTCTTTACAGTCCTGGTTTTGGGTTATGTGTCATAACAGCAATTATCAAAAGATAAAGTAATAAAGGTTTTAAAAGACATGTAACAAGATTGTAATAATAATTCCCCAAGCATCCTGTAATGAGGTAAAAGTAAAGTAAATGTAGTAAACTTCATAAAAAAAAATGAAGGTAAAAACATAAACGGTACAAAACCAATGTTGACATCCAATCTACAATGTTAAGAGTGAAACTACAGAAAGAGAAGTTATAAAGGACTTTCTGTAGCATAATGGTAATTATCATAACCCACCAGGAAGACTAACAGGTAAGTACAAGAACCACTATCAGTCACCTGAAGTTTGCCTTTCCAGTCCTGGTGTCAAGTTATTTAATGTTATGGCCATTTTCTAGTTTCAAATTGAAGTAGAGAGATTGTGACTCTCAAAATGGAACCACAATAAAAAAAAGGTTTAATGAAGAAATATAAAACACTTCAATGGCATTAAAAACATTAATGGCCATTAAAAAACTAAACTTTATCAAGGTGGACTGTCACTGTCACCAATAACACTATCTTATATTATGGACAAACCTTGGTACAGAACATGTTTAAAATAATGCCATCATTGAGAGTCGTAACGATGGCAAGAAAGTACAACGTGGCCTATTGTGACCCAAGTGTTATACAGACTACACACTGGTGCATCAGTTCCAAGTAAAAGAAAACAATGAGTTAAAAAACTGTAACCAATGCATAGTCTAGTTAGAACAACTTCCTCCTTAAGAAAGCAAAATGGATAAAGTACAATATAGTATTTCATTTGGAAAAGCTTGTTTTCGCATTGCTCACTACAAGTTGACTGCCAGCTGGCACAGAGCCAAGCCTTAAATACTGGACCATAGTCCATGCATGGAAAATGCACAATGATGATAGCACCAGAGCAGATAGATTTAGCTGTTATGTCTTCAAGCTCATTCCCGCGAATACCAACGTGGTCTGGTATTCAGAAAAACTGGATAGAAGTAGATGTCAATGAGAAATGGACCAGTCGAGTTTTAAATATCAGCGAGAACAGGGTGTGAACCAATGTGAAAAATTCCAGGGCTAGTATAGAACTAAGAGAGTCAGTATAAATAGTGCAGTTAAAGAACTGCTTAGGTTCAATATGATCCTGGGCAAGAGAAATGGCATACAGTTCAGCAGTGAACACAAAAGCTGTAGAGGGGATTCTGCATGCAACCACCAAACTGCAAAAAAACATAGCAGAGCCCACAGAGTCACCTGATTTGGAACCATCTGTATAAATTGGAATGCAGAGATTGTTTGAAAGATGTTCATTAAAGAAAAGATGGTACTTCCAATCGGAAATATCTATTTTCTTAGATGACTTAAAGAAAGGTCACATTTAGGGACTGTAATAAATCATGGTGGGATGGGCTGACCAGTGGATTCTGCAATGTTATCCAAAGACAGAAACAATTCATTCAATTGCACCTGGACGTAAAGGCCAAAAGGAGCAATGGCAGATTATCTGTTCTGAAAAGGTATGGTCCACCGAGGAGGGAAAACACAACCCCAGGTGGGATGATTTGGTAAGAAACAAAATTTTGAAGAATATAGTAAAAACATTTGTAAACAGCAAAGCTGCAAAGGTTCATAAAATTCTACATATAAGCTATGAAATGGGAAGGTGCAAAAAGCCACAGTGCAGAGTCAAATTCCTTAATGATTGATGGGGTCCAATATCTTTAAGGCCAAGGGTCTGGCAGAGCCATAGACCACTGGTCCAAAGTCAAGTTTTGATCGAATAAGAGCATGATACATCTTTAACACAGAACATTGATCCACTATCAAACTGGTGGTAGAAAGGACATGGAGGATGTTCAGTGCTCCTGTGCATTTGACCTGTAGCTGCTTTAAGTGTGGTATAAAAGTCAGATTATGGTCAAAGATAAGCCACAGAAACTTGGTCTCAGGGACTACAGGCAGTGAAACTTCACCGATACAAAGTTCAAGATCAGGGTGAATTAAAGCTGTTTGCTGTGGTCCACTCCAGTACACGATCAAGGGCAGTTTGTAGTTGCCACTCAATATACCTCATGTTCGATGACTGACACGAGATGTGAAAATCGATGACACAGAGCCCGTTTGCAACAGTGAGAGGAAGTTGTTCAGTGATGGCATTAATCTTTATACTGAAAAGTATGACACTCAAAACACAGCCCTGAGGGACCCCAAGTTCCTGTAGAAATGAACAAAAAGTGTCGAACCTACACAAGCTTGGAATCTCCTGTCCATTAACAATTTTTTAAAAAACATAGGTAAATGGTCACGTAACCCAAATATATGAAGGTTTCGCAAAATACCATACCTCCATGTTGTGTCATAAGCCTGCTTAATGTCAAAGAATATTGATACAAGATGATGTAATTTGAGAAACGCTTCTCCAACTGACGTTTCAAGTCGAATTAAATGGTCCATGGTGGAGTGCTGTCATCAGAACCCACACTGGGTGGGCGAGAGGAGGTTGTTTGATTCGAGGAACCAAGCAAGACAAGAATTAATCATCCTCTCTAAGGTATTACAGAGACAGTTCATCAAAGCAATTGGATGGTAATTTGAAGGAATCTTGGGATATTTCCAAGGCTTAGAGAAAGGTAAGATAATAGCCTGGCACCAGGCATTAGGAAAAACATTCTCCTGCTAGATCTGGTTAGAATATCAAGAGAAGCAGGAGAGATGACAAAGCACGTCATAGTGTATATCATCTGGTCCAAAAGATTTACTGCCAGACCGATGAAAAGCTATTGTCAATTTCACCACTGTAAAAGGACGATTATAGCGAAAGAGACAGTCAGTTCAAAAGGATAAAGGTGAATGCTCCACCCGAGTCTTGATGGCCAAGAAGGTGAAGGAACAAGCGGAAGTGCTAGATACCTGGCAAAAGTTTTCACCTAGAGTATCGGCGATGCTCCAGACATTAGCTACCCCTTGGCCATCAGAGAGTAAGATCAAAAGGGGGACAGAATTGTAATGCCTACTGACTTTTCGCACGTTGTCCTATATGGCCTTGGAACTGGTGGTAGAAGATATGCTAGTTGTGAACTTAATCCAAGATTCCTTCTGGCTTTGATGACTTACTCACCTAGCATGTGCACGGGCCTGCTTGAAATGATGCGGTTGGAAAATGTGTGGGATATGTACGGAAAGTATCCCAGGCCTGTTTTTGAGCCTTCTGTACCATGTGGCAGACAAGATACCACCATGGATGAGGATACATTGGAAAACATGTCGAGGTTTAAGGAATACACTGAGCAGCTGCTTGTATAATACAGTCAGTTACTCCTACCACACATTCATCTATTGATGGCTAGCAGACGATGGCAGGATCAAGTTCTGCAAGAGCAGTGAAATCAGACAAGTCTGCCTGATCCAGCTTTCACTGGGGCACGCGAGTCGAGTGGCATCGACCATGGCCAGTCTGTCTCAAAAGTATATAAAAATGATCACTGCATAGTGGATTACTGTCAACCCTCCATGAAAAATGGGAGAATAATGAAGGGGAGTAAACCGAGAGATCAATAGCAGTAAAGGAATGACTTGGTGCATGAAAAATAAGTGGAAAAACCAGTATTGAAAAAGGAAAGGTTATGATCAGAGAGCACATGTTCTACAGAGCAACCACTTCTCTCAATATCAGCACTTCTCCATAGGGGATGATGTCCATTAAAGTCCCCCAGGATTAGAAAGGGAGGCAGCAACTGTTCAACGAGAGCATCAAGGTCTGATTTATCACGTGTATACCCAGCTGACAGATAGGGAGAACAAACAGTGATGGTATGACCCAATGAAACATTGATGACTACAGCCTCCAAGGGTGTGTTGAGTAAGCACATGCTGATTAACCAACAGTGCCACCCCTCCATGTACTTGTCCATCACACAGCCTGTCATTTCTGTAGAGAGAAAACTGCCGAATGGTGACTGTATCAGCAGGTTTTAGAAATGTTTCTTGTAAGGAAAGACTTACAGTTCCATTGTATCAAGGTGGCCATTTTTAATGATGAGTAGGTGAAGTGGCTGGAGAACCCTTCTGTTTATGACCACATCTTTTTTCCTTACTGTCGACCTTCAAGGATCCTGCCCTGGGTAACATGGGTATGTCTTTGTTGTTGGAAGGGGATTCCAATGACTGAGGATGCAAACAAATGATTGTTTGGCACTCCCACTGTAGTTGTGGAATGAAGTGCAGCAGAACATGTCCAAGATGAATTGGTGGACAGCAATTTCCTTGTCTCAGGATAAGTAATGTTATGAGTCGTTTTCAAACGCTGCACCTCTTTTTTCTCCAATCAATTAGAGCAAGAACAAAAGTAGGGAGGGTGAGAACCATTGCAGTTGACACAATGTGGGTCAGTGTCACACTCATAGTCATTGTGGTCCTTCCCACCACTATGAGCACATGTCAGGGAAGTCTTTGAGTAGCCAAACCCGTTACATTTGAAACATCGGTGAGAATTTGGAATGTACGGCTGCACCCTGCAATTTAGGAAACCTACCTTGATGGTGGCAGGTGCACATGGTGATGTAAATGTCAAAACAAGGATATTTGTCGGCAGTGTAACTCCATCTATGCGAGTGGAGATGCATCTCACTGCAGAAACTCCTTGAGTGGAGAAACCAGCAAGAATCTCTGGTGAAAGAAAATTTTGGTGCCCACTGACCCCACCCCATGAGGGGATGCACTACAATGTTAAGCAACGACACTGCAGCAGCGCCAGGGTTTCGTGAGCACTACACACAAACACCAGCATCAGACACCATGTCCATAAAACCCGTTGAGAATTTCTAACAATGGTGCTTGGTTGACTCTAGCCCAAGTGGACCAGCTGAGTCACCCAAGGGGGCCACTCCAAGGCTGCCCGTCTCCAGAAATTTAATGCAAAAGTGGTGTGTTTGGGTTGGACCCCTTAACCACCAGGATCCTCTCCTGCTCTTCACAGGTCGCCACGCACGGCAAACACGTGGGTGGATGTTTAGATCCAGAAGAGGTAACCTGAAAGAACAGAACTTTCCCCGGGAGGACTGTTCCCTCACCACATACAGGAATCCACACCGAGGGGATGTAAAAAGTTGGCAAAATTATTTCTTTAGTTATATACTTTTTTTTTTTTTACATTACTTCAGGATAAACTTACAAATACTTGAGATATGCCACTTTCGAACATTGTCACAATGTGCTTACCTCTAGTATCGGGATGTACCCATGAAGCAGTGCAATGAATGTTTAGTGGGCATCCATCAAATACTTTAGAGAAACAGGCTCCCATCTGAAAGAAATTTTTTAACAATTCATTGACAAGAGCTATTGAATACTGTTTATAAAATTTTGTACTATGGTCATTTGGGAGATAATGCCTGAAGAATTCTCTTTGCATATTTTATTATAAATACAAGTTTTCACAAACATTATTTACAGAATTTAACATTACACATTTTACTACTAATCTGCAAAAAAAATGCGTATTTTTAAAATATTATACAAAGGATTTATCTCAGAATTTACTTGTATTTTATCAATACAATCAGAAATGTTTTAACAGCATTAATAAGACAAGAAGAGATGCCTGTTGTAGAACTATCAAATGAGAAAAAGGATTTTATTAAAAATTTAGTTTAAAAATGAGCTATCGTCACAGCACAGAATCACAGAATAGATTTTATTGAAGTATTTCTTTGAGATGCAGTTATTCATGAGTTTCTTGCATTTCTGTTGCAACATTTATGAGATTTTCAATAAACTATTTTGTGTTCGTTTATGAAACTTAGTCCTTTATTATTTTTATTGTTTAAATCTGAAACATTTTTGTAAAAATTTCAATTGCTTTATTTAATGCTTACCTATAGAAATACTGCCTAGTTATAAAAATATCATCCAATTTTAATTGGTAATGATCAGCATGTTTTGTTTCTAAGATCAGTTTTGGATTTGTACATAACAAGCTCAATTATAAGATACATCACAACTTAAGTTTTTTTAAAATGTTAATTTCTTGAACAGTTTACTAATGTAGTAACAGATCTCACAACTAATTTACTTTATACCACATATTTTCTACAGAAATTTAAGAAGCTTTGTTGAAATTAAACTTTTTTTAATACAAAAACTGATTACATCACATTTTGAGATCTTTTAACATCTTATAAAACAAATTTAATACCCAATAATAATTTTACAAATCTTATGTATTTTGCATAATATCCATAATGTATTTTATGCTGTAAAGATATAATTACATTAAATTATTTAAGAATGGTGTCTTACATGAACCATGTAAGACATACCAAATAAAAAGAAACCTTGATTAATGAAATGTAAAGGCAAAAAATATGACAAACTTACATGAACTTTAGGAGTTGGTGGAAGTCCATTGCTTACTGGTCTCTGATAAACATTATAAATATGAATGTATGAAACACAGAAGATAGGTATTTACTGACATATATTACAAACCATAACCATCTGATATAACTTTTAGTTTTTAAAGAAACTGTTGTTAACATCTCAAAAAGTAACACATTAGTGATAGCTTACAAAAATGTAAAAATAGTGTCAAACAGCAAAATAAGCTGTAATGTAAATAAAAACAAAAATAATTTTAATTGGAATAATTATCATGTAGTGTATCCCCTCCCTTATAAACAAACAATCAAAGGTGACGGTCTTGTGACACAGAACTGGAGCTTAGAGTTGGTGAAAAGTTCTCAATCATTTCTCCCTCATAAACAAGTCTATCAGACATCATTACCAATAACAGAAAAAAATATACAATCTAAAACAAGCTTTACATTTTAGATTATGAGAATGAACAAAGTCAACTTAATTTCAGATTGGAATTTACAAGACTTTCAGAAATTAAGTTCATTTTATTTTGAGCTTTACTTGTGATACGAGTTCCATTTGGCTCAAGCATACCATTCAAAACTGAGTTATATGTTTTAAAGACCATACTAAGTGTTAACCAGAAATGACTTTTATTCTAGTGAATAGTCACAAATAATGATATTAACATATTCATTTAGCTAAAACAGAAAATGATTTGGTAAATATTTATCTTTACAACCAAGATCTGTGACCAGAAAGGTTCTAAATAAAAAAATAATTGCAACAAACAACTGGGTCTATGGATATAGTTGTTTCTTTTTTTCTGTAAATAAAAAAATGCTAGTCCCATTTACGATGAAGTGTACAGCAATATTTTATAGCTAGAAATGGCTTAGGAATATGAGATATTTCATTTAAACAAATTTACATATTTTTAAATTGAATACATTTCTTGTAGGAATCATTCAAAACAGAATTTACAGTTGTTAAACACCACACTTCAACCCCTGTTACTCAGTGTTTTAAGAAACCATACACAATATTTTTAGTACACAAAAAATTAACTCTTGATGAGATTTATCCAAGATTTTCACAAAATTCCTATTTTGTTGTTTTTGTTCTTTAAGTTATTAATTTGTTCATATTCTTAGAAGTTTAATTTTTTAATATCATTGCCACAGAAAATAACTTTTATTAAAACCAAATATAACTTGCTGCTGTACAAGTTTATATTTCTTCTGTCTTCCACTCTAGTAATAAAACAGTTTCATTCAAACAACGAAAAGTTTTCTTAATGGTGTAGGTTTATTATTTTTACCTTTTTTCTTTTATGAAGAAAACAATTACACAATATGAAAAAAACTTACTGGTGGTGTAACTTTCTTTTTTTCTCTTCTCCTGGGGGGTGTTTCTGGTTGTTCTATTTCAGTATCAACACTTTTTTTCTCTGATAGAACAGATATATCAAGTTTCATGATATTACCATTCTGCTGATAACTTGAAACTGTGCTAGGTGGTGTTGAAAAATGTTCATCTGTTTCTGTGAATAATAAGATAATATGCTACGTACTTAGAAGATCCCAACACTTTGAACTATTTACATTTAAAATGCAGAAAACAACAATAGCAAAAAAAACAAAAAACAAACCACACACTTAGAACAAATGTGACTTTGTAAGCTTTAAACAGTCATAATCAAATATGTACAATATTTAATTATTGTAAAAGACAAGAGAAAATATACTATTAATCCTATCATCATGGGTCAAGGGCCATATCATCACCTTTGTTCAATTGGTTTAATTTTTTTTTTAAATCAATGAATTACTATTTTATGAATTTATGTCAACAAGTTTGGTACTAAATTGTACAGAATAATTCAAGTTTTAGTGTTACATATTTGCTAATTTATTAACTTAAAAGTAAATATTAAAAGACCAACCTAAATATCAATTTTTGAAAGTCACTTGGTATATTGAATGCAACACCAGTTCACATTAGATGATTCTTATGTCAAAAAGTAAGTCTATAGTTTTGTACGAATTAGTAACTCAAATTACCAATATTTTTTAAATGCTGAGATATTGCTTAATGTACTAGATCAAACATAGTGGCTCTGCTCACCTCTTTCAATGTTTCGGTTATATAAATCGACTTCTATAATAGCTCAGAATGTTTATCACATGGTTATCTAAGCCACTGCAAATTACTTGCATAAGAAATCTATTTTTTAATTCTCAATTTCACATTTTTGTTTAGACACAAATAAATCTTAGTTACAAAGTTTGATAAATTATAGTAGAATTCTGTGGTATCAATATAGTAATTTATAATTTTTGGTTATTCAAATATATATAAAAAACTTATTTCACATTTTCCACATGTAAAATTTGATTAGGATCAGTAACCTATGGCAATTGGCAAATGAGTACAAAGTTCATGACTAGAATACAAATTATTTGTCACTTCTTCATTAAGTGTTCTATGTTTTAAGGAAACTAAATTTTGGAACTTATTTGTAAATAGTAATAATCTATATACATATACAATGTATGACAAGTGAAATATGACTATTTCACAAAATACTAGTCCACTAAAACACAGCCAAGACAGGCCACTTTTTACAGGTTAGTTCTAAATACAGTAACATGAGTGTATGTACTCTTTGTAATTGCAATTTCTGTAATGCTATAGCCAGGTATAACTTGAAAGGTCAAAATAACACAAATAGTAAATATATAGAAATGTATCATTTGAGATTTAGACTAAAAATGTGTTTTTATGTTGTAATCTACAGTCACTAGTACAAAAAAAAGCATAATTTGTATTTCATAATATTTTATTATGGTTACAAGGTTGGTCAAATTGACCAAACCCATATAGCTAGATGAGATAAAATAAAATATAGTTTTACTGAAAATAAATGTTTGAAATGTTTAGAAGGTTTGAGAAATAAACTTCTCTTTTAATACCATGTCCATCATGAAAGAAATAACTAATCTGAAAAGCAGCTTAATCTTTTCTTGAACACTACAATCAAAGTAGTACAAATGCTCTGTATATGATCACTCCAAATGTTACCCTTTGTTCTAAAAAATGAGTATTACATCAGATTTTTAACTGATAAAAGAAGAAAGTTCTATCAAGTTCTTAGTTTCAACAGTGGGGTCAAACAAAACAGTAACTCTTATATAGTTTTAAATTATTAAATAAGGTTCTTATAAATATGTTAAACTCACCATCACTACTTAGAGTTGGCTCAGTAGTTAAAGTTCCTGATCTACTGTCTTCTTTATTTGAACCCAAGTTCTGGTGTAAGGTGTGTCCATTATTTTTATCTTCAAGCTTCTCACTGTCCTTAACCTTCTAAAACACACACTCATATATACACACAGTTTTCTTATATCAGAACAACTGTACTAAGTGACTCATACAAATCTCAATAAATGACAAGTATCACATTTTAGATTTTAATGACAACAAGTAAAATTTAATAAATATTAACATTTATTTCTCCTTCAAATGGTACAACAGATAAATAAAATGCATGTAATACCAACACAATAATAATTAAAATAAATATTTAAACAGTTAAATGTACTACTTGTGCAAATGCAAAGTGCCAGAAAACGAACTTGGCTTCAAGAAGATCTGACATTTGCCCTATTGCATGTTGATATTCCTCATTTTCCCAAGCAGAACAGTTAACCTTCAACTATTCTGTCCCCTGTATTTGAGGACTGATACCATTCAAAGCTAGCTTCAACTATTTCCTGGAACCAATAACACTCATAATTTGAACTAAAAATAAAGAAAATCAAACCTTATTTACTAAAACTTAAAATATCCAGAAGAAGCTTATTAACTAAAAACAACAAAAATTAAACACAAACATCAATTTATTTTGTCTTTTTCTAAAGCCTTAAACTTAAACAAGTAAAATAGATTAGAATGGTCTTAAAAATTTGAAAAAATATGACATACAAACACTGAAAGGGTAGATTAGCCTTTTAAAACATTAGATGAAACAATGTCCCATGGGCACGTTTGCATCAGTAATTTGTAATAGTATTATATATACTTCCTTATAAAAACGTGAACATTGTCTAAGAAAATATTTTTTATGGGATGAACTGAATGTGAAAAAGTGTTTGGATTGTGCTCTTTAGTCATACTCAACTCATTGGATTAACGTGATTCAATATACTGAGCTCAAATTTTCATAAATTTTACTGATACAAACTTTTACACATCTTTTACTGAAAAAACAATTTTTTTTAAGGACTCCAGTTTTTAGTACTACATATAATCAAACCTCACATACAATCATGTTCTTGTAGTGAGGACAGTACTTTTATTTAAAATTGTGTTCTGCTATAAAGATGTGGCTGTTGCACATACCATATTTAGTTTTCTAGTTTACTAAACCTTGGATGCCCAAAAGATTTTCTGAACAAAATAATATAGAATAATGCTAAAGAGTAACTTGTAAATCAATAAAACCAATTTCATATAACAAACAGATTAGAAGTACTTAATATCATAAATCAATACACAAAATACTACATCCCACAATAATTAAATGTATTTCTATGTTAAAAATATTTATCTCATTAAAGAAATAGATTTGTCAGGCCTTCTTAACATAAGAATACAAGATGGTCAAAGAGTGCATGTCATGATATTTTCACAGAGTTACATTCAAAATTAACTTCAATCACTTTGTTATCAATATATGTCAGTACACTTGGCTTCACAACATACTGTATAATCCAAGCTGTTATATTATCCACAATGTTATACTCTAGCATTCTCAAATGCATAGTATTTTGTGGGTAATTCACACTGTAAAAAAAGTAGCATAATCAAATTATGTACATTCAAGTACAAATATGCCTACAGGTAAGGAAAAAATATTCTTAATTTTTCCCCTTTTTATGTATTTATATACATAAATATTTAACAAAACTAATTAAATGTAAAAATTATAAACTTGTGTTAAATAGCCCCCCCCAAAAGAAAACTCATTATCACTCATCTGGTGAAATTCATGTGTTTTGAGGTTACATGATGCAACCTATTACATTTGTTTACTTTAAGCTCTTCAAATGAAATTTAACAACTTAATGCTACTAAAGATGAGGGCTTATGGTGCAATAAAATCATTAAGATAAATGAAAGCTGATGTGAAAATGCTAAAAGCTAACTAATAGAATAAAAACTATCTTACAATCTGTAGTCATTCTATTGGAAAATAAAAAAGGAATTTTAGATTTTATTTCATATTTTATCTTTTCATTTCAATGTATAGTAATGAGACCACTACAGTTAGTGTTTGAGTATAAAAAATAAGATATAAAAATTCTTCAAAAACTAGATATTCATTAAGAACCTCCAGGAGATTACACGAATGAAATATGAAGTGTTAAATGAAACAGTATTTCTATTGTTAGCATGAGAATCACCTTTCAATAAGACTGACTCAGTGAAGGCTTGTTAGACTCAAAAACAAATGTTCAGTAAAGGTACTTTATTAAATAAAATTCGACTTGTTTTGTGTGTACAATAAAATAATAATGTTTACTTGAAGCTTGACAAATTTTGTAAAAATACATAGATTTTAGGTTGGTCAAAATTATCTTGTACATAAACAGAGTTAAATTTGCAATAACTAATGAGAAAAGATCAATGGACAATTGTTTCTTGAAATTTGTATTGCTAAACATGAAAAAAACCAGACTGTCCTATCTCAAGAAACATCTTACTAATATTAATCCTTAAACAGAATAGAACAAAAACAAACAAGGTTACTGTCTTCAAAAACATGTAACTCTGTACGAAAATTTTTTTTACCTTGTCTTCTGAAACCTGAGAATCTTGAAGGGGAAGAGTAGCTCTGAAACAAATGACAAATTATATATATACTTGTACTTTCTGTTATATAACAAATTAAAAGTATGTTAAGTGTGTGAACATTGCTAGTTGCTATTAACAAAACAAAGTGGAAAAAAAAATTGAATATGACTCACCATGTTCCATTACAAATTAAAATATTTTGTAAAAATGATACACATACTTTTATGTCTAATAATAACAAAGTTCAGACAATGAATGATAGGTATATAGGTTATTCTAATACACTGATGTCTGTGTTAATACTCCAACAACCAGATATATAACTTAAGAGAAAATAAAAAAAAAACTGAAAAAATATTTGAGCTGTTCAACTGAAGTTTAACATTATAGAAGCAACAAGATAAGTCTAGTTTATAAATTTAACAAAAATAAGTTTAACCTTTCTTCCCCTATCCACGAATGAAAAAAATATTCAATAAAAAAAGTTCTAGAGAAAAGTTATTAATGGAAAATGCTACCAACTAGTTCTACATACATTGCATTAAGATTTGAATATCTGAATTTCCCAAAAATAATACTTGAGAATTGAGTGTATTGAAGGTTTCTAGATTTCAAGAAAACTTTAAAGAATAAAAACTATATACAAATAATTATAAAAACCAACAGAAATTGCAGATAAACTAAACTTTTGGTCATTGGTTACTAAGAATATATCAATGATGTCCATGACTCCCAACATAATGGAAAAAACTATTTTCATTTATTATACTTAAAAGACTCTCTTGTTGCCATGAATGCTCTGGATACCGGTGAGGATGGTAATGAAAGTGCATATTACAACCTTATCTTGCTGATTTACAGTTTAAAGTTAATTAAACCACTTTATTAGCATTGTATACTAATAACCATAACATTAAAATGTAGTTTAATATCAAATTTTTATACTAAGTTTTTAATTTCTTAATTTTTAAAGGAAATATTTAAATGAATTTCATTCTTCACTGTGTCTTGTCTTCTATGTTCCTAATTATTCTTTTAGGATGTTCTTTCTTCTCTTGTATGGATTTTCATCTATTAGATATAGATTATAGATAATAACAGTCCAGAAAATAATAAACTGCAACTTTCTCAATTTTCTGAGGTTACTATAGATTCATTACACCAACCACAGAGGCTCCCACTAACTCTTTGTGCTTTTGAAATCATTGATTTGCTCATGCATACTTGTTTATGATACATTTTTATAACCAATAGAAAAGTCAAGTCATAAACCATGATTCTAACAATACTGTGATTTGTTTTTTTGGTGAAAGCCACTATTTCTGGTAGATCTTGATATGTCTGTGTTGGTGCTCTGAAGAGTAATAGAAGTTTTCATATCCGAGTTAGAAAGTCAGGTTAATTATAATAGTTTTGAAGCATTGTGTTTTAGTATAGAATTTGAGTTTTCAAATACACACTTATAAATTAGACAAATTAATTTTTGACAACAAAAAGTTAGAAAAAAGCTTATGAAAGCATTTATTCAAGTATAAACTATCCCATGGCTGTGGTAAGTTCTAAATTTCACTTTTATATATTGTATTTTTTTTTAATAAGAGTAACTAAAACATTAACATTAAAAACTTGTCAGATCATGCAAGAAAATTAAAATAATTTTTGTAAAAACTCTCTAAAAGAACATAGCATTGCATTATGAAATTGTTTATCCTAATCTGTCACAATCCCACTTGGTATTATATTGCTTGTTGTGATATCAGATATGACTAAAAAGCAATACAACAATAAAATCACAAGATGTCATGAAAAGTGAAGAGACCTAAAGCACATATAATAAATTATTTCAAATGTTTGTTATACTATACAACCATTTTAGAAAAAAAGTATTTCTGATTTTCATATTTTTAAACTTTTTTTACAGCTAATGTTAGGGTAGAGAGAAATAAGAGGAAAAGAAGTCTTACAAAAACTCAAAAAGGAGGGAAGGTTCTATAGCTTATGTAAATAACATGTAAAAATTGTAAAAAGTATTTTTATTCTTAAAGTGAAAAATGACCTGCCATTCAGGCTGAAAATTCACAGAAAATATTTAGTTTAAATCCTTCATGAGAAAATCAGAATTACTATAAAGAACTGACTTGTAATGCCTACTATAAGCAGAGTATATTCAGAATTAGAGTGGATGTAGTTTTATGGTTACATGGTCAACTGAAATGACCAAATCCATATACTGTCAATAAAGAATGTGCAACATAGGAAGCATAGCTCCTCATAATATTAAATGATAATACTAACATTTTTATTACTAACTCAAGATATTAAAGATGATCATTTTCAATTACAAAAATAAAAATCCAGTAAGAAAATCAGCAAATCAGTGATAAATTAAATACTTAAACTGTCAATACTGATGATGACAATAAAACATGCCAAATGGAAAACATTAAATACACCTCACCACAATATACAGCATATTTTAATAACACTGAAAACTAGATGATGAAAATCAAAACAATGATAAAAAGAACAAAACAGTATCAAAAAAATATTTCAACATAATATACTTTACAAGATAGATATTGTAAATAAGGATGGTACATTATTTAGTTTATAACATAATATACTGTTGATAAACAGATGTGAACAGTAACAAAGGCATGTGAACTGTCAATAAAAATTAGAACCAAAGAAAATCATAGGTATAGCTCAACATGATCGTTTATAATTTAAAATTCATTTTTTTTAAACAATTAAATCTCATTTTTTGTATACGGAATTTAGTTACCATAATGATGGTTAACCTGGTGTTTCATATTTTGCAAATATTTCACAAAACTATTTTAGTTACAATAAGTTTCATAATTCTATTGAAAATCTCTTATTATAAATTTACAATAGTTCAGATAAGAAAATAAAATGCACATTAAGTAACTAAGCTAACTTGTTTATAAAACATTTTTTAAAGGTTAGAAAGAAATTTTATTTAGCGTGTGACAATTTGTTTTATTTGGCTCAATTAATCAATCGTACCAAAACAATAAACCATTATTAGAGATACAAAGCTTTGTGGTTAGAAATGCACCAGTACAGAGGTTAATCTAGAACACACTAACATAAAGAGCTTACTGCTGGGTAAACATGAGATCCTCTTCAAACTCCGCCAAGCTCTCTGGGTGGCCTCTGAAAGGGAAGCCCCAGAAAAGTCAAAAGCAGAAAAGGGTTTTAAAAGATCTGTTTTGGTAGCCAAAAACAACTAAGAGTTTAACAGCAGGGATAAAGCATAATACAAAAGACAGATATTAAATGCTAAGAGTTAGGAACACTACAATTAAAAGAAGGTATGTGAAGCAAATTGAAACGAGAAAGCAAATCAACGAAAGCAAAGCATCATGGAAAATGAAACATACAATGTTGAGATAGTATAATAGTGAGAACTAAGCAGGAGACAAAAAGTAAAATATTAGAAGCCAAGACAGAGTAACAGTAAAAATAGAGCAGAACTAATATGCAAAATATCAACAAAGGCTTGAGATGAAAGATAAAGCAGGAATATTCAAACAGAATTGTGAAGCACAAAGCACTGAGATGAGTAAGAAGAAAGTTAAAACAGTAGATGATATAGCTGTAAGAACAGAATGATGGTACACAGTAAAATATTAGGAAGTACAAAGTAAGACATGAAATGTAAAACAGCATTACACACAGTAGTGAGAAGTTAATGTGAAATGGAAAGTAAAATGTTACAACCAGAATCAGAAAATTGGATTCATAAGGAGGACTTTAAAATTAGATAAACCACAGTAATTAAGACCGATACACAACTTAAAGTGAAGCTTTGTGGAATGGGGAAAAGGAAAATATCACAGACAGAGTTGACTATGATAAGAAAATAAAATCATTTTCCATGTTAAACTATATTGGTATAATGCACAGCAAAACAAAGTTACAACTATTAATGAACAAATTCTAAAAGTACAATAGAATAACATGAATTAAATCATACAAATAGATATAAATATGTCAGTGGTTAAGAAAATGCTCATGTTTAAGTGAAAAAAAAGTTTGAAACAAGAAATGAAATTTGACAAATAACTAATTAAACATTGAAAATACAAATTATTTACAGAAGACAATGAAATAAACTCAAGTTTGACTCAGTAAACAAGTAACTGAAAGTATAACAACACGACCAGAATAAAGGTAAGTGAAACAATAAAGGAATTCTAATGTTAACATACAAATGACCCACTTTAATCAATTTCACACAGAGAAGATGCTGATAAAACAAATCGGTCAATAAAATGAATCAGCTACCCAATTTAATTGACTGGTAGTTTGTTACTGATCAAAATTAAAACATGGTTACCAATAACACACACATACTTTGAACTAAATTTTTCAACCTAATAGATTATAAAAAAACAACAAAACACAAAAGTAAAAGATCTAATAGTTAATTATTATTCAACCAAAAGAACAACTGAGCTTAAATAAAACATACAAGTAGCAAAATTTGTTCTTTTAATAGAATTAATGAATCAACTTGTAAGAAATGGTTAAATATGACAAAAAGAGAAAACAGAAAGAAAGAAAACCCTCTACAAGGAATACGGACAGTCTTGGTAGCAGCAAATACAGTGTCTTCATCTGCTAGGTGTACTTTTATTAGCTGGAAGACAACATGAGGAGAACCTTATCCAAACCTTAACAAGTGTAAAGTTGAAATCTCTGAAAATATTTTGGTTGGTGAAATTAAGGACGTATGTAGTGCTCAAAGAAGTCTAGAAAATATTCTTTAGGATTTTTTGTTTGTAAGTCTAGAGTTCTCTACTTTCATTATCCTGAATCAGAATAAATTCTAGTCCTACTATATATGCAGATGGTACTACAATTAGATCTAATTTTTCATCACTACAATGTTACATATTCAGCCAATCTATCAGTAAAATTTGCATGTCCATACTTATGTCTCCCATCACAATCATAACTGAACTGCAACCAAAATAATTATATTCAATTATTTTAAACTGGACATACTGTTCAATTCTGAATCTCAAAAAACAAACTACTTTTTAGGACAAGGAGGACTTGTAGTAGTTGATCTTCCACAAGCTAATGACCAAATGACCAACATGCTCACTACCCTCTCAATATGGACCTGGTAGCATTAATATGATGCTGGTGTTTGTCTCATTAAATACCTTTAAACAAGTTGGACAGTTTGATATTTCAAACAGAGAACCTACATTTGCCAAAATCAGGTTACACTATCATATAAGTAACACAAATCAACTTTCAGCAAGACACATCAAGTTTATACACAAGTACCATACAGATTTTTATAATTCCATGCAAGTATAAATTTTAAAACTAGATTAAACTTCACCATAAGATTTTTAGCAACTGCACAATCCTTCAATGTTATTATTTTAACATGAGCTGACATTTTAATTTTTTTTTTTTTTTTTTTTTTTTTGAATGAAGTCAGTCAGACCTCCAAAACATGCATTTCTAATGGCTTGCAAGTTCTTTTAGGGATCCATTCCACATCTCATTGCAAAGTGTACTCTACTACATTATCAAAAATTTCACTGAATTAAACAGATGTTATGTATATCATAAAGAAATTAAAGATAACAATTGATTTTGTTACAAACTTAAGGTTCATGAAAAAAAAAAAGTCAAACCATTCTGTTTTGTTCAGACCGCTTACATGTTCATAAACGATCTTTAATTTCTTTCTAAAGCATGGTATAACAGTAGCATATTCTACCCCTTTAAAGTAATGTCCTTCACTAATCAAAATAAATCTAATCTAGTGTAACCTATTTTTGTGCTTACATAACATTACTGTCTAGCTGACACATATTTGTTAATAGAATGTAATTTTTGCTGGAAAGATGGGAAAATCATACAAGTTACATTACCACTAATTTTATACCAAACAATGTCTTTTTTCATCAGTTCTTTTATATAATGAAACTGCAAATTAGTCATTCATAAATCTGATACAAAAAAAATCCTCAAATTAGCACTATATGGAAAACAAATACCTCTAAAATGGCTTAGGTCATAAGTTAAACTTATTGTCCTTTTCTGATCAAAATAAATAATGAAAGAACTTTCTCTTGAGATCATTAACATTTTGAAGATATTGCCACATTGTTGTTGAAAAAGGACTTTGTACTTATTCAAAAGTCTACTTGTAACAAACTAGCATTACCAAAATCACAGATTATATGGTATAAAAGTTGCCTATATCACACAGAAATTGTCCAAAGTTAAAACTCTTCTTAAATACAAGAATCAAATGTTGATAATTTGAAAAAGAATATAACAGAAAAAAAAAAGGCAATGGGATCAGAAGTACAAACAGAAAAAAAAGTCATTACAAGTACAAGTGGGAGAGAGAGATAACAAATAGTTACATTACAATGATAATGGCAACATAATATTCTTTATGGCATGTTAAGAAATGTATTTGAATCTGAAAATGCTATTAGTGGTTGTTATGTAAATATCATGTAAATGTTATGTAAACAACAACCATGTCGAGTGTTATGTAAATGTTGTGTAAATGACAACCATGTCATGTCGTGTTTGCATTCCCATATCTATTATATTTCCATATTTATATTTTTTTTTCGAAGTTTAAACCCAAAAAATATGTTATTCATTTAAAATAACATTTTAGAATCAATTAAAATTCATTTAGAATTATTTATGTAAAAATTTCTAGAACTAGGTAGAGTGATCACTTGTATTAGCCTAGTGTTTGTACTGTGGAATTCTGGGAAGTTACGCAATTAGTATATGAACAGATGGCGATGCGAGGGAAGTAAGTCATCCGTTTTTACTTGGATCAAGAAGTTTGTCTCGTTTGAGAAAGTTTAAACGTTTGCCGTGTGATTATTCAAATTGAATTTGTGAATAGAGCTAGATCAACTAAAGCGGTGAATTTATTTTATTGCGTCAATCTTTATAATTCAGTCGAATTACGGATTATATCGAAAGCCAACACGCATTGGACTGAATTTTTTTTAAAATACCCATTCAAACTTCGAAAATTTCTCCGTCAGACTAAATTCCCCGCCTAGATTGGGACTTTGGATTTGGACACTCATTCTGGATCATATTATTAAGCACAGGCCAGTACCTTTTTGTATTATAAGTGGTTTTGAAGGTTGAAACTGGATATCTGTTATTGCTATTGGATAATTTATTTTGTGTCTATCACATATCAGTAGGTCATTGTAATAAATTATACAAGCTGCTATCTGTGTCTTTCTGTTGCATTCAGTCCACATAAAAAACGTAACAGGGGTCTATTAGCACAGACAGCTTATAACTATTCTATACACATTTTAAAATAACATGATAACATGTCTCTTAAAACAAACAAAAACTTTGCATCAAAAAGCCCAAAAATGTATGAAAAGCACCAGAATTTTCCATCAATCAAAGGCTAATATTCTTATTGAAAATAAAAAGGTATAATCTTTGGTTTCTATAACCATTTTTTTCCAGCATGCATTCAATATTTTTAATATCTGCTTACATTAGGCACATTTTGTAAACACAAAATGATTGACATACACTAATCAAATTATCACAATGCCATACCTGGAGAGATTAGTTTTCCAAGTTATATGCTTGAAACTCGTACTCAATGTAAAGCACTTTTAATGCATTCTAGCACACTGTAAACAGGGCAGCAACATTTATTTTCACAAATGTATTTCCACTTTCCTTCATTAAATACTATTTAGAATATTTCCCAACTGCTCAGTGCAGAGCATGCTAATTTTTTTTTAAGTGTCAATTTAACAAGTCACAAAGAAACAGTTCTTTGCAAAGTAAAAATTATGACCTATGTTCCTGGAAACTTACTCCTGAAATTCATGAATTAATTATTACACAATGATAATTCAGCTATAACTTCATATAATCCCATGACATTCCACTGAAACCCCTTTTTAAATAATGCCATGAATACAATCTTATTAACCCTATCTGACAGATATCCTTTACTGCACAAGGTTTTTAGGAAACAACATTCAAAATTTTTAACCTGCTTTAAATTTAGTATAACATATAACTGTAGCTAATAACACTATTATGTCCTTCTGGACAAAAAGTGTTATTTCCCAATTGCTTATGCCTAAAGTAAATAGAAAAATATCTATTTTTCTCTGAAATGAAATTTTCAAATATACTCATTTTCCAGAGCATTCCAGTTGGATTCAGTGCTGAGTAGCTGAAAGAGAATTTTCTTAAACTTACAAGAACTTTTTAGCATGTTGTAGAATTTACAAGAATTTAAGAGCTTTTTAGTTTAGTTCTAGCTGCCTAAGTGAACACATAGTCCTGTGAAATAAAAAAAATGAAAGCATTCTCCAGATGCATTCTGCTACATATGTGGCCAATTTAACATAATGAACCAAGTTCTCTGCAGGGAGGCAAAATGTCAAGTGTAAACCATTAGCAAACTTCCAGAAGGTGTTGTTCTCATTCTCACCATTGCAGGTATATTTGGGTCTTATGAAACAATTTGTCACAGCTTTTGATAAGGAGTCTGCAGCCTTTAAGTACCTTTGAGACTTCTTCCCTAAGCTGTCTGAGGCAAATGGCAAAGCTGACATCTTCATTGGACCATAAATAAAGATCCTGGAGTACATAAAATTCCCCAAGAAGCTCAGTAGGAAAAAAAGCTTGGGGCTGCTTTGTCGCAGTGGTTTGGGTCTTCTTGGGCAATCACATGGCTGAAAATTACGTGGAACTGGTTGAGGCTCTGGTGAAGAACTATGGCAAAATGAGCTGCAGGGCATCCCTGAATGTCCATATCCTTGACACTCATCTTGATAAATTCATGAGATCATGAGAGCATTTTCAGAGAAGCAAGGCAAGCACTTCCACCAAGACATACTGGCCTTTGAACATAGCTACCAAGAAGCATATAACAAAAACATGATGGAGATTATATTTGGGGGCTAATAATGTGAAAGTGAATTATATTACAGTCGCAAATCTCGAAAACTACTCACTTCTAAACATTTTTGTATAACTTTAGTATAAATACATGTAAATCTTGATTCATATGCTGTTTTATTCAAGCCTTATATAAATGAATATTTCCAAATTTGCTCATTTTTATGTAGAAAATTGGCTAATTTCTAAATTTCATTATTCAGGTCACAAAAGCAAAGTATGAAGGGAATAATGGCCATTTTCTGTACTTTTATAACATAAACCATTAAGAAATAACACATACTATCGAGGAAAAAAATCTGTGTTATATAGTGTAATCCATATTCTAATAATATACAAGTTCTTACTTTTAAAAGGCAATAATTTTAAGAATTCTAAATTTTCCCAAGTGTGATACTTTCTCTAGGCATCTCCTGTTATCTATTTTATCCAACATTATCCAATAAGTTTGAAATTCAATGTAAATTATTCAATATAAAATAGTCATTGTTCAGACAAATCACAATTGTTATAGCCTTCAATTTTGTTTGGTTACAGAGCTATCAAATATAAAATCAAAACCTTCTTGCCACACCCACATGTTGCATCCTTTCTTTCAGGATTTGATAATAATTCTTTAAGTTTTCATCTGCCAAATAAAATATAATATGTATATGCTGTTTTCTGAATGGAGAACTGTCAATTTTACTGTTAGTACAAGCTTTGTTGTTATGGGAAAGACAATGACTAGCTAGAATGATTTTGCAACAGTTTTTGTCATAAGTAATGTAATTTGATAATGTAACATCAGCTCCACATTCAAATGACTTGACTGACAACTTATCATTTGAACCATATCTAACTACTACATACAAAATTGTAATAAAATAATAACATTTAATCATAAATATATATATATATATATACTGTTAGGCATTTAGAAATGGGTAGGATAAATGACTGTTTGTTTTTCAATTTTGTGCAGTTACTTGAGGGCTATCAGTCCATAATTTTGCACAGTAAGACTAGAGGGAAGGCAGCTGGTCATTAACACCTACCACCAACTCTTCGGCTATTCTTATTCCAAAAAATAGTGGAATTGACCGTGACATTATAATGCTCCAACATGGCTGAAAGGGCAAGCATGTTTGGTGCACCAGGGATTTGAACCTTTGATCCTTGGATTATGAGTAGAACACCTTAACCCACCTGGCCAGGATAAATTAATGTGGTTTCATGTTAGAATTTGAAGTAATTCAAGGAAGAAAAAAGGGCAACTTCATTTTTTTAATGCTTATGATTGGTTGAACTGATCAACCTGGTATAGAGTTAGAGTAGAGAAAATAAAAGATAAAATATAGATTTACTGAAATCAAAACATCTGAAATGTATTTAGGAGGTTTTTAGAGATTATACAGCTCAAATCCGAGATTTTCGGAGATAAGGTTAAATGTACTTTTCTTTAAGATGAAAATGACTTTGCACGTGGACCATTCAAAACAAATACTCCATATGTTCATGAAGAAATCTTTTTTGTCTATTTAAAATACCTCACACAAAATATGATTTCTTGTCAGTGAAAGACTTGTAATGCTTACTGAAAGACTGCTACATTTTGTGAAGATATATATACCATATTAACAGCAAGTAGTATCAAATCTATAGTGACTTTATACGAGCCTGTGTTGAGAATAGACAAACTTACATTACAACAGCACCATGATAACCGAGAACCTTTTGCTTACCAGTACCTAAATCAAAAACCATCTGTTTCACACTTTGTATGAAGCTTAAATCTATCAAAAACAGCAGCATAAATATAATTCAATACAATAATAACACTACCACCTCCAAGAACAAACAGTCCAAATGTTTTTACCCAATATTGTAAAAGCACCTTTGTAATTACAAATCTCATTTGACACACATTTGAACAATCAATGTAAATTAACAAATTTATAATATTCAGTAATTTTGTCCCCAAACTCCCTGGCTGCTATCAGATTTCTTGTTCTAATAATTTGTACAGTCACTGTATAACTTAAGTACAAATAAAAATTAACCTTAGGCTAATTCCATCCTTCTTGTGGCTTTTTATTTTCTATTTAATCATGAAAAACCTTTCCAAGAAATCCACAACCTACTTAGTTAAGAATTTCAAATACAATTCATCATTATTACTAAAATGTTACCAATCTATTTGCAAATCAGCTAATATTAAGGTAATCTCCATAAAAAAATAATAACTAATCCCAGTAGCTGCAAGCATATTAGTTTGTTAAACACCCTTGGTATACTGATGGAGAAATTAATTCCAAAGAAATCAAATGCTTACATAGTAACCAAGAATATTATTAACAACATACACTATACAGGAAAAAAATGTACATGAGCCACTAACATAATTTGTTAGACTTAAACTATTTATTGTTATTTAAACAAAGCATAAAACTATAACTAATGTTGCTGATGTCCAAGAAAGCCTTTGATTCAGTGTAGCACTGCTATAACCTAACTGATATTCATGTACCTACCCATAGTGCATGCTGAATACCCAGTTTTCTTACAGACAGAACAAATAAGTTAAGATCAACAATGTGACCTACAGGCGCTTTATATTCAAAGCCAGCGACTTCTGAGGGTTAATGTTTAGCTCAATATTATACAACCTCTTTGTCTATTATATCCAATTCCTTACCTTAAACCATATACTTACATCTGAACACATGGAGATGATACCACTCTTTGAAATTCTTCTATTAATCTGTGTGCTACAATATTTAGGATCCAACTATCATTTGATTCAGTTTCAGACTGATGCAACAAGTGATATGTAGCTCTCAAATCATCCAAATAACAAGATGTACCCTTTTTTAGGAAAATAAAAGTGAAAAAATTCTTCATAATCCCCAGTCAATCCAGACGCTGATCAGGTAGAATATTTTGCATCTGATCAGCAACTCCGTGTTTACTTGGAGTACTCCCATTTATAGCAATGACTGAGACTTACTTCCTCCACATCCTATTTCTTACATGTCTCAAAGAAACCAGGATGTACAAGTGTTTAAGACTGAACATAGAATCATTGTGCAAGTTATACCACACGTGTTAAATGCTCAAAATGTACTCAGTATAAAGATGTATTACTTGAAGCACAAATCCAAGAACTTGTTTAGCATCATACTTATTTTAATCCCTGCTAGGGTATGGCATCGGAAAAGTTACCTCACAGGGAATAGTGTATTCACAGTGTGACAAGTTTACGATGCAAAGATGAAAGATCATATCAATTATAACAACAGATGTGACAAATTATTTGAAGAAACCCAAGCAGCAGCAAAATGATTAAGTGGAATATCCTTTTGTATGTTTCACAAGCTAGTCGATGAATACTTTAATCTAGCATAGCTGACTAAGTCTCACTTTGATAATCTGTCTTTTAGGATCCCATCTTTGAAGAACACTGATATAAAGTGTGTACAAACCTGTCTGGGAGTTAGTAACTTGGTTTTCACGATACTTTCCTTGTAAAGACAGTAATATGTTCAATTTATGTTTTGATGAGCAACTTTTATTTCTCTGTATCTTTAAATTAAACATATCAGTCAGAACTGGTATTTAACCAATCCTATTCTCATCCATGCGACATTTTGGCAGAAGACAACAATGTTTGTCATCCTAGTTTTTATTTACATACACCTGAGCCTAAGGTGAAGATACAGTACCACTGCTTGGGCATACTGGTACTTCTCAGACCAACGACTGTTGTACTCAACTGTATCATTTTTTGATGGGTGAAATAATGATGTTGCAATCACTCCTCATAATGAAATAATTTGGTTAAATAACCAAATAGTTTATACATTTATATAAACAGTTTCAACAAGTTTCACTGGAAATTATGGGTACATAAATAAATAAATAATAACTGTAAATTTCTGAAAAAAAACACATTAAATTACAGACAAAGCAGAACACAGTAACAGTACTTTAATAACTTTAGATGAATACTCATATGTAAATAGTCATGTCTACTGCTTATAAATTCTAAGTGTTTTACAAACATGATTTTTTTTAAATGAACAGCATAGTTTTGTCTGGATATGTTCTATGCTTTTTTAAAATTTCAACTCTTAAGTTTAAAAACTGAACAAAAATACCTGAAGGAGAAATCTTGCTAAAATAGTGCCTTCAAGGAATGACAAAATGATATATACTGATATGACTGTAGCTTTCACAAGAAAGAAAATCACATGCATCTAAATTTGCTAAGTAGGTATTCTGACTGACAAATAGAAGATAAAGACGTTTTAAGGAAACAGTACTTGATGCTAAAAACAACTGAAAAGCATATTAAATTATTTTAGTAAAATTAAAATAATTAAGATAATTCCTTACAAAAGCTTATTTCTCAATTTATCATACTAAAAACTTATTTCAGTTTAATAATTGTTTACTCAGTATAAGAAAGTAGGATCATATGGTTTAGAAACCACAAAGTTAAACATATTTATAAATAAATATAAAATTAGTTACTAACAACAGTTTAATAATTTAACTTTTTACTAAAACAAATCAAACAACTTAGTGTTAATACTATTCTATACTATTCACTAAACTTCTGTGCTACCTTTTCATATCTAACTTCTTATTTCTTAAGTGTCTACAGTATGTTTTTAATACATACAAATTATGTTAATGATACAAACAATTCAACCACAAGTTCTTATTGACACTGAAAACAAGCAAAACAATTTTACAACCCTTATAGTTACATACAAAAATTCAGTGTTGCTTCTACAATTTTTATTAAGTGCACAAAGTTGTTCACTGACATCCAGGTAATGAAGTAGGCATCAACTTCACAAATCATAAAAGCACAATGTGATAAAGTAACTTTTATTTTAAGAAACAATCAACTGAATCATTGCAATTTGTGTACATGTTGATAAAATGTGATTTGTCAGCCACATTTAATAAATTAATCTATTTTAATTGAAACAGCCGAACAAAATTTACATTGCTGTTACCTCCCCTGAGCCTTCATCCTTTATTTATTTCTATTTTTTCTAATGCTTTGATTGAAAAATGTAGTAATATTTTTTCTTCAATTAAGTGATCTTTCACATCTTTGTACCTTTCATTTATTTTGCCATTTTAAATTACTCACATCTCATAATATCAAATCTTCCACAAAACTAATTGACATCATAATGCAGCCAATCATATTCCTTTGCATATCCAAACAAGCTAATTAAAATCATAATTTACTGTTATAATGTCACTCATGATACATTTTAAAGGCACGCATACACAAAAATTTAAATTGCTCACTTCTATTTTCTATTTTGTTTGAACTAATATGCAGGCAAACAATTATTTTATTCCAGTGACAATCCAAACAGCACAAATACACAAAATATGCATCTTAGAAGCAACAATGAAAATTGGATTAAATTCATTGTTGTACTTGAATGATTGCATACATAAATGTAATCTGTTGAGCACTCATACAAATCTTGATGAAACTCTAATTCAAAACTTTTCCCAAGTTAATGCAGAACATCTTATAGGTGTAAGAGCAATGTAAAAGATCATACATGTACAAATAACATTATCAAGGTACTATAAGATCTTCAAGATGCGTAAGCATATATTATTATTATAAATTTATACATGAAATGAAAACTCATAATACTGCTTGTTGTAAAACTGAGTTGCTCATTTGTATGAATCGACAGTGTCAAAAATATGTAAATATGTAATATACATATGGTGTTGAATAAATGAACAAGATAATAAATATTACTTATGAAAATATTCCTCAGTAACATATTTTTATCATACACTCATTATGATTGTTGACCACATAAGCATATTTTTTGCTTTTTGTTTGCTTACAATATTGATCATACTTGTCATTAAAACTGTGTTTCAAATATGAACACTCACAAAGTAAAAGAAAACAACAACAAAGAAACATTTTATGTTGCATTTTCTGTTATTTATCTGTGATAATTTTAAAGTAAGAAATATGTAATTTTACATTTGTAGATATTTCTGAAATCTTCGATCCTACAAAAGTTGTGAACTAAAAATAGCAACAGCAAGATAAAATAAACCCCAAAAAAGTTGAACTAAACATGATTATATATTGGTCAATGACAGAGAAAGCATGGCTTGACAAGAGGAGGAAGATTTCAGTAGATCAATAATAAACAATCAGGATAATTTAGTAGCTTGAAGAAATAAAAAGCAGGCAAATGACAGAAAGATGTTCATACCTTTGCAGAAGTTCCTCATCTACAATCTCCAATAGACTCCTGAGGATATCATAAAATGTTACTTTAGTGTCAACACAAAAACTTAGTCTGATGAGGATGAAGGTATGTACACTCACACATCTGGTGGGGCTTTTCTCTTTGTTAATTTTTTATTTCCTAGTTTTAAACATCATCTAACACAGTATAAATTTTGTTACAAACACACCAAATTCCAGGAACCACATTAATATTTATTGTCTTGAGCATTTAAAATGCTTAGTACCAATATTGTTTAATACAGAATATTTAAAGAGTACATACTACCGTGTAGGGATACCAAACACAGAAACACAGAGAAATCATAAATAAACAAAACAGAGTTAAAGAAATAAACATTAAAAAAAAAAAAGGTGTTTTTCTTTTAATACTTCTTGCACAACTATAATACAGGGTAATATTTGCATCTATAAATGAAAATGGTAACATAAAATATCAGGAATATTTTGTATTTTGAATCCAAGCATAAAATACTGTTGATATGTTTTAAAACTTCAGGCATGACAAACCATGTATGAAATAGCCAGTGGATATGCAAAATGTTCTTTCCACAAATCAGGAAGACACAGACACACAAACACTATATATATACAACTTAATAGTATGATTATATAGCAGCTATTTAATATTCTTAAAAAAAAATCCAAGCTATATAGAACAGTGTGCTACCCTTAAAAATGTCTAATTTAAAAGTTCTAGGCATAGAAATAAAATTACAGTTTTTAGCTAAGCCTCTCTTGCTTGAGCAAGATTTAAAATTCAAGCTTTTTCTCTCATCAATTCTTCCATTTTGCACTTTTTTTTTTATATCTACCCAGCAGTTGGTACATTTTCTATTTCAGATAAATTTTGTATTGGTTTATTTTATTTTACAAGCCAACTCTATTTTCAACTCCATGCAAGTTCTCTTACACATTTTTCTTCTAATTCTGGCATTTGTTTATGAGTTGACTAATTAGTAGTTACTTAGCTATTAATTTTACTTCTTAACACTGTAAACTATGAATCAAACATGAATTATATAGGATTTAAATATATGAGCTGATAACTAGTTGAAATATTAATGTATATATGTTGATTTTTAAATACATGATGTCACAGGAAAGTATTTTTTTTTTCTCTTTTTTCTATATTTATTACAGATCTCAAACTTTTCACTTACTTGCGAATAACTTCTGAATCCCCACTCTCTTCCATCCAGGCTGTGGCCAAGTCATAGCTATCTTCCACACTGATCTCCTGTTGAAGTTAGAAAATCTTTATAATATATATCACTGTTTAAGTTGTCATTAACCCTTATAGAAAAACATGATTAAAAAAACCAACAAATTTAGCTAAAATATACAAAATACAAATTAATAAGTAATTCATAATGATTTACACTAAATGGTTTTGACAATAAAACTTGTACTAAATATCTCGATAACACTTTTCAGATTCTAACTTCAATACTATAACTGTTTCTAGAAGCAACTGTATCCTACATTTACGTGACTCACTGAGGGCAAATGGTCATTTCTGGCTGGACCCATAGGAAGTTTAGTATTTCAAAAAATGATTTATGGATTTGTTAGTAAGACAATATTGGTTTAATACTCAAATTAGACTTTTTTGTTTTATTTTTACATTTTTCAGTATTTGTAGGGTTCACACATTACACCATACTGAGAAATCTTACTTTTTGTCTGTTACACTCACTGAATTGAGTAGAACAACAAGCAAAATCACAAATTGTTATGTGAATACTTAGTGTATACCAACAGTACTTAATGGAAGTGTAATTGATAATGTGTTTATTTAATTTTTGTTTTGAGTGAATTAACATTAATCACAATAATGGTTTGTAATAACAATTGCAAGGAATTACATAAAATTTCAATACAATGTTTGGGCAAAAAGCACTTCAAGATGTAAAGCTTCAGCTCAAACACCACTTTAAAACCTCTACTACTGACTACTGAGACTGTCTTGGCTGTATTTTAGTGGACTAGTATTTTGTAATATATATTCACATTTCAATTACTATACATTATATATGTATATAGATTATTAGTATTTAAAAATAAATGATTAAAAAACTTATTTTTCTTGAAATATAAAAAAATAAAGATGTAAAGTAAATAATCATATCTTCTAGCTATTACCTATGAATTAAACTGCTGCTGGCCATAAGTTGCTAAACTTTTTAAAATTTTGCATTTAAATAACCACAAAATCATAAATTACTATATCAATACCACAGAATTCCACTATAATTTATTAAGCTTAGTCTTAAAAAAAAGGGAAACTTCAAACAGATTAAAGACCAAACTTTCCTCATTAAAACCTTAGTTTGAAAGAACATGGTAGTCTTTAAACAGATTAAAATAGCCAAGAAAACCATTACATGGACATTAAGCTATCAGTTGGTTATACACATGTGTTGAAGTATATATGAAGGACCATTTCCAAAAACAGAAAGGTGAATAAGGCCCCTGTTTGTTTCATTACACAAGTAACACCTCAGGAAAAATAAAAGGTAGGAGGCTCTTATTTTATATTCTAGCTTGTTAATATTGCAAATATGACTTATTATTTTGGCATCACAAACATCTAATTTTAACTAGTGCTGCATACAATGTACCACATGACTAAAAAATTATATTTAGGTGTGTGCTTTTAATATTTACTTTTAAATTAAGAAATTAGATCATGTATAATATTAAAGCCTGAATTATAATATACAATTTAATACCAAATGTACTTACATAAATTATTAAAATAATAGTCCAATGTTCACTAAAATTTGGAATGCAAGTTAACAAATGCAATGATGTGACCTTTGACATATCACAAAAAGGTTAAAAGATACAAGTTATTTAAAGCAATGTTTTAGACACATTTTATTTAAAAAGGCTCCTTTTCAACTAGTAAAATTTTATACGTGCATAGTGGGTATCATGTTTTAGTCTAGGCATAATTTGTCCATTGCTATGAATTATGTGTAGAAAATATACTTACAAAGAACCTATATTCTAACCAAATCTTATTGACAACTTCTAGTTGCAGCTTAGTATTTTGCATCTTAAACTAATGCAATCAGTTAGTAGTTAGAGTAAATCACTACGAACCATACCAGTTAACTTCTAGTTATGCTTATTATCATTAGAATGTATGAAGTTAGCTATCCTCCTATTCCAAAGTTGAGAATAAAAACAAGCAAGCAAATAAATGAATACAAAATTAAAACCCTGAACATACTGTTGTAGACATTATTCATTCAAACTACAAATTCCTATTTTAACCAAACCAAATGTCAATGTAGGTAAGAGCTTAGGGCCAGAATAGGGGTTTGTTGTTTGAGTTAATAATGCATACTGCATCTCCAGCTGTATACTTCTATGATCCCCACACGCAGGTTTTAAAATTCCCAATTTTTCATTTATCTACCATAATCGATGATCACAAGGCAATTTAGAAAAATGAGAATTATAAAAACTGATACGGACTCCAACAGTAACCCGAGGGCCAACTCCTTTAACCCCCTCTGTTTTTTTTCTTCTTATAAATAATTCACTTTCAACTATAATAATAATTTTTAAACTCTAGCACTACAACTAATAGTACTGTTAATTACTATTACCAAATTTGATTCAGGAAAATGTCTTCCTTCACAATTTTATAAAATATTACCATGTAATCATTTATAATAAATGTTGAAAATAACATATAGCCCAGTTATCATTTAATATCCATGTGTTTAATCACAGATTAATTTTAAGAATGTTTACAGGTTTGTCTTAATATATGTATATTTTTTAAGACATACCTATAACCATTATTAAATATACACATATAAAATGTGTGTACAGGGAAAAGCTGACCATTAACAAAATTGAAGTCAAACATAAGCTATATGCAAATTAAAACTAATTTTAAAATTCAAATCAACAGTATTTTACCTCTGAGATTCCCCAGGCTTGAGATACTTGGCACTGTCCTGGCCCCTATTAAGGGATAACAATCATAACAGTTAAAATCTTTAACATTTATAAGAATAATTTTTCAAGTAAACTCCTATACATTGCTCTATATACTAAGATGGACAAAAACTGCCTGAAAAAATTAAAAAAACAGTATGCTACATTTAAACTATTTTTACATATAAACTTCACAACACAGAACAAATGGCAAACTAAAACTATGTTTTTTTGACATACTACTACTAGTCAGCATAGTCTCACTCTGTGTAGATAACTAAAAAGTCAGTCTCACTCTGTGTAGATAAATAAAAAGTAAAATGTAAGCTATGCTTTGCAGAGTATAGAAACAATGTTAAACTGTATAAAAATTTAGTTTCCTCTTAGATCTAGTATTTAGAAAAGTTTGTTTGAAGTTAAAGCATAAAGCTGTACAATGGGCTATCTGTGCTCTGACCACCACAGGTATTGAAACCTGGTTTCTAGCATTGTCTGTCTGGAGGGTACTCAGGATATGGCCTCACATAACCAATTATTTATAACATTTCCAAAAATATGCAGCTGTTCACAAAGTTTAAATGTTAAATTCATTAAACATAATCTAAAACCTTTTAGTTTATGATAACATTGGTGCCTTAAGAGTTGTAGTTATGACTGTAGTCATTCTTAGTTTGTTATCAATGCAAAGAAAATAATAATCATAAATCATTTTATTTATCAGGTAAATGCACATTTAAACATTATAAAAACCTAGCAATTTTTTCAACATTCTTCAAGTAGTTTAAAATGTTAAACATAAAAATTAGACAAACATACAATTACTTCACAAAATAAATTTATCTATCATACAAAGTCTGAAAACCATCAGAAAACGAATAAGAAACAATTTCTCAACACTAGCTACAGTAATACTTACAATACCATCATACCAGTTACCCTTGAAATTTAGCTGTGTAAAACTAACTAAATTATCAGCACTTTTATATGAAAGAAGGGACTATAACAATATATTATTTTTTAATTAATGTTGACCATACAATACTAAAGTAGACAAAGTACATCAAGTTAAGGCAATGCTAGCATATATTTTTGAATGATTAGCTCAATCTAGGTGATGGTCCAAAGATTTTAAATCCTGTCTTTATCTCTACAAAAATGGCTGATATGAAAATAAAAACACTTAAACATTTACGGTTCTTAAATGAGAATTAAATAGCTATAATTAATTATAATAATACTTATAATGAAAATTATAGCATTGCTAAAAAATGATAAATTTAATGAAAACACATCTTTGAAGTTTATAAACAATGCTACTGTCCAACACAAAGAAAATACAATAAAAATGACTACAGTAACATTTAACTGATGTTCATGTCGTTATATCAGGTTAGAAATAAAATATCAAAATACAATATTACGTTAAAAATAAAAAAATAAAACATATTGGCTGAGATCTTGCCTTGATTGCTTTAATGTCAAGTTGTGTTAACTTCAGAAAACTTCAAAAATTGTGGTAATTTATAGCTCAATCAAACAAAAATGCTGATACCTTTTTGATAATTTATGGTAGTTTAAGAATGTATGGCACTTTTTATAAGTTTCTAGAGAAAAACAGAGGAGGAGCCAGATACCCCAAGATCTGCATCTATTTCTATAATATTAAATAATAATTATTCATTTCTAAAAAAGGGATGAGGAAGTTAGCCTCTCCTCCTCTAAGTTCATACCTATATATAAAACATTAATTAATTGATAAGTATAAAATTAAAAAAAATTGTTACAAAGTACTCCATCATCCTTGGACCATGAGTCATGCCATAAGTTGGTTCTCATCTGGTACTATCCATCCTAAGCCACATCCAGAGCAATAATATGATTTAGTTAATAACTTCAGAGGCTTGAACTAATTTTTATTCCTAAATTGTCTTTGAGTTTTTTTTTCTTTGCAAATGTCAAAAATTCACATTTTGGCTATGAAACATGGCAACCAAAGCCTAAGATCAGACCCTTAAAGTAGCAGGGTACATCTGAAAAAACTTTTTCACACAGTTAGTTCTACACTGAGTTTAAGAGTAATATCACCAATAAATATCTATTTTGTCCCAAGAAGGCAAAAAATCTTTTAATGTAGTCTCTCAAGAAGCACTTAAGAGTATCAATAAAAACAGACTGTAGAGATGAATTAGTTACAGTAATAAAGTATCTGTAACACCTTTTCTGTAATGTCAAATACAAGAGTTGAAAACTAAATGTGAAAAATATACTAGGCATATAAATACAAATTCTTGTATTAACTTTTTTCAAGCCTACCTTGAACTCTTGTGCTTCTAGATTTATAACAAGTGCTTCAGTTTGTACATTTATTATTTAAGAAACAAAAATTGGTGGAAAGACATTTATATCATTTCCACAGATCTGCACCTATTTATACAATATTAAAGAATAGCTATTAATTGCAGAAAAAAGTGGAGTCCAACTCCCCATGACTTAAAGAATGAAGTTAAGCAATGATAAGGCAAAATACAATGTAAAAACAACTATTTAATAGTTAAACAGCCAGAGCTGGTGGTGGGGGCTGCTATCTCACTGGCTTCCCTGTAGTGAGCAGTTCAAAATTAGCAACAGTAACAGTTAGCCACAGTAGCTTTACAATAACAAAAAGACAAAGTGAGAAAGTTTAGTGACAATAAGAACCACTCTTGAGACCCTCAAAGTATCTCCTACCATTATGTAGCTTTGCACTTGACATAGAACGTAATGGTAATATCTTAATTACTTGGATAATTAGAGTAATCACAAACAGTAATAATGCAAATTTGGATGATTTGATTATTTTTGACAATTGATTAATCATTTTTTATTAATTGATTACTTTAAGAAACACTAAATTACAACTCGTGATAATCAATTACCTTGATTAAATCTGACCAGTTGTATTCAAAATATTTTGAAAAAAAGATTATGTATAGAAACCTGATACATAGAGATATACAAAAACACACATTTCAATGCATTGATAAGTGAAAAATTTAGTTATTTTTACCTGATCTATGGACAATTCTGTCAGGAGAGGTGGTTCAAAATTTACACTCTCCACTAAAATAAGGAAGAAAAAAAAATATGTATAATACATGCACACATTTATAGACACAAAATGTAATTAAGACAATAACACTTATTCAACATACTTTGAAACATGTTTGAATACATCTTCAAACCATAAATTTTAAATACACAAACTAACAACCTCTGTACAGTGAGGTTACTATATACGGTGTTTTAGCTTATCTTAATCCTAACGTAGATATAATGCCACTATATGAATACTGCAAGTAATATTGTAACATACTTATAAGCTATTATAGATGTTATTTTAGAAAACAATCTGTGCATATAAATCTATCCACCTCCTACAAGTAAATAATCCAGAGGAAGTGTTAGCTCTGCAGGTACTGAACACAAATATTCACATTAAAACAAGAAATACACAAACTTACCAGTTATTACAAAACTTTTCTAAAAGTAAGGTTCATTACTTACTATGAAGTTCAGATACTGTTCTTTGTTTATTGTGAGCTGACTTCTGAGAGGTAATTCGATGAGGCACGTCAGGTACTGTCTATAATATAGAAACATTAGTTTTTGAGCAATTAGTTTTAAGCATTTATTCTGAAGTCTTATTAAAACTGTGGGAACAAAATGATTTCATTATACATACAGTAACAAAAATATTTATGGAAATACCCAATGATTTACATACAGAAGTTGCAAACAAAGATTACTGAAACTATACTGTAAGTTTATTGAAAGTACAAAAATTTCAACTTGTTTTCCTGAGGGCACACAGTTTATCAATTTTAAGATTATGTAATAGTTTTAAATGTTCCATCTTCCTTCCCACAATTCAACCAAGTTACAAGGTTATCTTTTAATCTTCTCAATTTTACTGAAGTCTGTACAGCTACAATAGTATTTATACAAAAGTATTTCATATTATCATCAAGATGTCAGAGAACTACATTTCCATATGCTTGAGATAATTTCTTCTGCAAGATGAAAGCCCACATGAAATGTCATAATTAATCAGTATCTTTTTTATTTTAACATAGCTCTGCAGTCACAGTAATTTCAGCTATAATACAATTTGTTAAAGTTACAGTTAAGAAGTTCATAATTTAATATAATTTCTAAATTGGCATTTACTAGGACCAAATATCTACACCTTTCATTTGGTTCCCTTTACTGAGTGTCTTGGGTGGCCAACACATGTACTTTGAAATTTGAAAAAGTGAAGTTCTCAGAGTATATGATTGACATCTAAACACAGTTAAGCAAATCCAATTTCAATACAAGATTTAAGTTCTTAATTTTATAATGAATATTTAAATTATTCTCAATCTTGTATAATGTGAGTAACCATAACATTTCCTCTCCTGGTATCTTCACTTCTCTAATGTATTATGTTACATTGTGTTCTACACAAAAAACTGTCTATTATCTGGTTCAGTTCCAAATTTCTTCTCAAAAGAATTATGCTGTCTTTCTTAGTTAATTTTTTAAAGGCTCTTATTGCAATGTTAGAAAGCCAGGAAAATTATAAGTATAGGATACTATTTCCTTTTTTGTGTAATTAGTGTTATTAATGCATTATGTAATTAAAAACAGCTCTTTAGTGCAATAGTACCATTAGTGGAAAAAGTGCACTTAAGTTTCATCAACATCAAATAAAAACCAACAACAGCTAAGGAAAGTACCATATTTTTTGTCTGTCTTGTGTATCCTTTTCATAACAGTAACTAAAATATAAAAATTAAAAACATTATGTTAGATTAGGTAAGATTAAGAAAAATACTAAAAATTTTAATGAGGTAGGCTTGTGAGCAGCTCGTGCATTATGTAATTCAATACGTTAACATCAGTTGTACATTCCTCAAGTAGTTGATTGATTGATTGATTTAGTGTTTTATGGCACAAAGCAACGAGGCTATCTGTGCCAGACATCCAGTAAAAAAGTAAAATAAAAAAATAAATCTAGTAAAAGACAAATGGAAATGAAGGTAAAACAAAAAAGTAGAAAACCAATATTGACACCTAGTCTACAACGTTAAGATAGAAGGCAGAGTATAAGAAGTTGTAAGGTATTTACTCTAGCAAAAAGGTAATGATCATAACCTGCCAGGAAGACAAACAGGTAAGTTCAAGACTCACCGTCAGTCACCTGAAGTTGGTCTTTCCAGTCCTGGTTCTGGGTTATGTGTCATAGCAACCAGTATCAAAATGTAAAAGAATAGAAGTTTAAAAAGACACATAGCAAAATCTCAACAATGAGTAGCCAAATGTCCAGTAAAAAGATAAAAGTCAAGTAAATGGAGTAAAATTTGTTAAAGTAAATGAAGGTAAAAACAAAACAGCAATTAAAACAGAAAATGGTGTAAAAACCAATGGTGACATCCAGTCTTCAAAGTTATAAACTATTTACTCTAGCAAAATGAAAATGATCATAACCCGCCAGGAAGACTAACAGGTAAGTTCAAGAACCTTTGTCAATCACCCAAAGTTGGCCTTTCCAGTCCTGGTTCCGGGTTATGTGTCATAGCAGCTATTATCAAAATGTAAGAAAATAAAAGTTTTAAAAGACACTTGGCAAAATTGTAATAATGAGTAGCCAAACGTTCAGTAAAAAGATAAAAGTCAAGTAAATGGAGTAAAATTTGTAAAAGTAATTGAAGATAAAAGTAAAATGGCAATTAAAACAGAAAATGGCGCAAAAACCAATGTTGACATCAGTCAACAAAGATGTAAAAAAACTACCTGTAGCAGAATGGTAATGATCAAAACCCACCAGGAAGACTCTAACAGGTAAGAATAAAAACCACCGTCAGTCACCTGAAGTTGGTCTTTCCAGTCCTGGTTCTGGGTTATGAGTCAATATGGCCAGTACTAAAAAGTAAAGTAGTAAAAGTGTGAAACAATATGCAGCAAAAGTATAATAACAACTCGCCAGGACAACTAACGAGTAGTTCAAACAGTAGCGCAAGTCACCTGAAGTTGGCCTTTCCAGTCCTAGTGTCGAGTTATTTATTGTTCTGGCCATTGTCCAATGTCAAATTGAATGAGAGAGATTAAAACTGTAAAAAAGGAGCCACAATTAAAAAGGTGTAATGAATAAATATGCAACCCTTAAATGAGATGAAAAAGATTAATGGCCATTAAAAAATTAAAAACGTTATCAAGGTGGACAGAGTCACCATCACCAATAACTCTGTCCAATGTTACAGACTGACCCTGGAAAAAAATATGTTTAAATAAAATATTACCGTCATTGAGAATTGTAACGATAGCAAGAAAGTAAAACATGGCTGATAGTGATGTGAGTGTTACACAAACTACACATTGGTGCATCAGTTCCAGATAAACAAAAATGATGAGTTAAAAAACTGTGCCCAATGCGTAGCCTAGTGAGAACAACTTCCTCCTTCCAAACTTTACAGAAGCTGGATGGCCAAACTCCAATTTTGGGTTTGATTTGAAAAAGTTTGTTGTTGCGTTGCTCATTCCAATTGGACTGCCAGCTGGCACAGAGCCGAGCCTTGAAGTGACAGTGCTGAAGTGACCACTGGCAGCAAAACTTCACCAATATGAAGTTCAGGATCAGGGTGAATACCTCGTCGACTGCAAATGTGCATGCATACAGTTTTGGAGAGAGAGAAATTAAAGCCATTCGCCAGAGTCCACTTCCGTACACGATTGAGGGCAGTTTGTAGTTTCTGCTCAATATATCTCATGTTTGACGACTGACATGAGATGTGAAAGTCGTCGACATTCAGCCCATTCGCAACAGTGAGAGGGAGTTGTTCAGTGATGGCATTTATCTTTATACTGAAGAGTGTGACACTCAATACACAGCCTTGAGGGACTCCAAGTTCCTGTACAAAAGAACAGGAAAGTGTCGAACCCACACAAACTTGGAATCTTCTATCCATTAACATTTTTTTAAATAAACATGGGTAGATGGCCACGTAACCCACATGTATGGAGGTCTCGCAAAACGCCATACCTCCATGTTGTGTCGTAAGTCTTCTCTATGTCAAAGAATATTGATACAAGATGTTGGTGGTTCAGAAAGGCTTCTCTGATAGATGTTTCAAGACGAATTAGGTGGTCTGTGGTAGAGTGCTGTCGACGGAACCCACACTAAGTGAGCGAGAGTTGGTTGTTTGATTCAAGGAACCAAACAAGACGAGCATTAACCATCCTTTCTAAGGTCTTACAGAGACAGCTTGTCAAAGCAATTGGATGATAGTTTGAAGGAATCTTCGGATCTTTCCCTGGTTTAGAGAAAGGTAAAACAATAGCCTTGCGCCAGGCATCAGGAAAAACATTCTCCTGCCAAATCCGGTTGAAGACAATCAGAACAACATCAAGAGAAGCAGGAGATAGATGGTGCAGCATGTCATAATGAATATCATCAGGCCCAACAGACATACTGGCAGACCAATGAAGAGCCATTTTTAGTTCCACCAGGGTAAAGGGACAATTATAGGCAAAGAAACAGTCAGTTTGAAAGGAAAGATGTGATCGCTCTGCCCAAGTCTTGATGGCCAGGAAGGTGGAATAACAAGCAGAAGTGCTAGATACCTGGCAAAAGCTTTCACCTAGAGCGTTAGCGATGTTCCAGACATCAGTCACCTCCTGACCATCAGAGAGTAAGATCGAGAGGGGGACAGAATTGTAGTGCACATTAACCTTTTGAATCCTGTCCCATATGATCTTGGAACTGGTGGTAGAAGATATGCTGGTTGTGAACTTAATCCAAGATTCCTTCTGGCTTTGACGTCTTACCCACCTAGCATGTGCATGGGCCCGTTGGAAAGCAACCCAGTTTGAAAGTGTGGGATATCTACGAAAAGTATTCCAGGCCCGTTTTTGAGCCTTCCGTGCCAAGTGGCAAGCAGGATTCCACCATGGACGAGGATATCGTGGAAAACGTGTCGAGGTTTTAGGAATACACTGAGCAGCTGCATGTAAAATACAGTCAGTTACCGCTGTTACACAATCGTCTATTAATGGATGATTTACGATGAAAGGATCAAGTTCTGCGAGAGCAGTGAAAGTGGACCAGTCTGCCTGATCCAGCTTCCACTGGGGCACGCAGGTAGGGTGGCATCGACCACAGCCAGTCTCTCTCAAAACGATCAGAAAATGATCACTGCATCGTGGATTACTGTCAACCCTCCATGAAAAATGGGAGAATAATGAAGGGGAGCAAACTGAGAGATCAATAGCAGTAAAGGACTGACTAGGAGCATGAAAGTAAGTGGAAGAACCAGTATTGAAAAGAGAAAGATTGTGATCAGAGAGCATCTGCTCTACAGATCGACCCCTCTAGAGAAAGGGTCTACAGCATATGTCTGAGATGGAGTTGTGGACAGCAATTTCCGAGCCTCAGGATAACTAATGTTATGTGTCGTTTTCAAACGCTGCACCTATTTTTCCTCCAACCATTTTGGGCAAGAATGAAAGTAAGAGGGGTGAGAACCATTGCAGTTTACACAATGCAGGTTCAAGTCACAGTCATTTTAACCATGGAGAGACCAGCAAGAATCTCTGACTCGGGAACGTTCTTCAAGTCCCTTTCAACAATAACTCCTCGTGAAGAATTCAAAGTAGCATGGGGTGTAACCTCAATAGGTATATGCCATCAATAATAGCACTTTCCCAGAGGGGATGGTGTCCATTAAAATCTCCCAGGATTAGAAATGGAGATGGCAACTGTTCAACAAGAGCATCAAGTTCTGATTGATCGTATGTCTCTCCAGGGGACAGGTACAGAGAACAAATAGTGATGGTATGACCCAAGGAAACACGGATGGCTACGGCTTCCAAGGGTGTGTTGAGTGACAAAGAGAAGGTGGGCACATGTTGATCAACTAACAGTGCCACCCCTTCATGTACTCGACCATCACACAGCCTGTCATTTCTGTACAAAAAAACTGCCGAATGGAGACTGTATCGGCAGATTTGAGAAATGTTTCTTGTAAAGAAAGACAAACAGGATGGTAGGAAACAATCAACGTTTTGATATCATCCAGATTAGAACGTAAACCTCAACAGTTCCATTGTATCAAGGTGGCCATTTTTAAGAACGGGTAGATGAAGTGGCTGGAGAACCCTTCGGTTTACGATCACGTCTTTTTTTCTTTACTGTCTTTAATCGGAGGAGGTCTATCAACCTCCATGGATCCTGCTCTGGGTCAAGTGGGCAGGTTTTTTTATTGGAAGAGGAATCCAGTGACTGAGGATGAGAACGAATAATTGTTTTGTCTCTTGTGGTTGGAGAAAATGATGTATCAGAAGAAATTGCCTGTATTTGAAACTGAAGGACGTGGATCTTGAGGTTTATTGGAAGGTATGGGAGGAACAGAGATAGGAGTGGAAGTTGATTCATCAACTTTTTAACCACGGAGGTCAGAAGGCTTTTCATTTGTTTTGAAAACGATTCTTTTGGAGGCACAGAGAGATCTGTCTGCACTCCCACTGTAGTTGTGGAATGAAGTGCAGCAGCATATGTCTGAGATGGAGTTGTGGACAGCAATTTCCGAGCCTCAGGATAACTAATGTTATGTGTCGTTTTCAAACGCTGCACCTATTTTTCCTCCAACCATTATGGGCAAGAATGAAAGTAAGAGGGGTGAGAACCATTGCAGTTTACACAATGCAGGTTCAAGTCACAGTCATAGGCATCGTGGTCCTTGCTGCCACAACGAGCACATGTCAGGGAACCACGACGAGAAGTCTTTGAGTGGCCGAATCTTTGACATTGGAAACATAGAAGAGGGTTTGGAATGTATGGCCGAACCCTGCAAATGAGATAACCTGCCTTGATGGTGGCAGGTGCACGTGGTGAATGAAATGTTAAAACGAGAGTATCTGTTGGCAGTGTAACTCCATCTTTGCGAGTAAAGATGCGCCTCACTGCAGAAACTCCTTGAGTGGAGAGACCAGCAAGAATCTCTGACTCGGGAATGTTCTTCAAGTCCCTTTCAACAATAACTCCTCGTGAAGAATTCATGGTAGCATGGGGTGTAACCTCAATAGGTATATCCCCAATTGCCTATGAATTCAAGAGGAGTTCATTGTGTTCGGATATGGATGTTTCAACCAATATGTCACCAGATCGAAGCTTCTTTACTGACTTTGGAGAGCCAGCAAGACCCTCTAGTCCCTTTTGAATAAAAAAAGGGGACATTTGCCCTAAAGGTTTTTCCAAAAGAGAATGTAATATAAGAAAATGAGGTACGTGTGTTACTGATGTTGAAGATTGCTGTTCTGAGTATTCAAGATGTGGTCGCTTACCCATTGACTGTTTTTTTTTACAATTTTATTTAAATTTTTTGAAGGATCCATAGGAAAGAGGAAAAGTTTCGGTACCCACTGACCCCACCCACCATGGAGCCCTACAAAGTCATGCAAGGACAATGCAGCAACGCCAGGGTTTCGTGAGCACTATACCCAAACACCAGCATCAGGCACAATGTCCACAACACCCGTTGAGAACTTCCAACACTGGTACTTGGTTGGCTCTAGCCCAAGTGGACCAGCCGATTGACCCAAGGGCCACCCGTCTACAGGAATTCGAGGCCAAAGTGGTGCGTTAGGGTTGGACCCCTCAATCACCAGGATCCTCTCCTCCCCTTCACAGGTCGCCACGCACCTGTGGGTGGATGTTTAGATCCCAGAGAAGGTAACCAGACAGAACAGAACCTTCCCTGGAAGGTCCCCTCACCACGTACAGGAATCCACACCGAGGGGCATTCCTCAAGTAATTTTTGTAAAACTTATATGGTGGGATTATTAGTTAGATAAGATTCAAAGGACAAAAACAATTTAAACATAAACAGATGTACATAGTTAGAAGTTTTAAGCTATTTGGGATAAATAACTGAAGTTTCTTGTTACAATTTGTAGTTTCTCAAGAATGAAATAAAGAAAAAAGAATTTAGATCTACTTGGTATTTTTTACTGATGGTTACAAAATCAAATTGACCCTAGAGTTAGGGAAGGAAAAACATGTAAAACATGTTGAATCTGAAACATAAAAAATGAAGAAACATTTCATTTATTTAAGAGCTTTTATATGTTATGCAACTAAAGAAAATATTATTAAATCTTAACAAGAAAATCACTCTGCACTCAGAGCAGTCAACATTTTAACTCCATACATTTACAGGCAAATTTTTAGTAAGAATAAATCATTAAAAATTCTGATTTTCTGTCTTCAAAATACTTGTAATTTCTGAAAACTTATGAAATTTCATGAAGATGCACAAAGCATATTAGAAATTACAGTATGGAAACAGTTTGGGGTCATGAACTCAGTTGAATTGACAAAATCAATGACAAGAGAAATAAATGCAAAGTAAGGCACAGGGGGTATCACAATTTCAATTCTGAGTATAATTTTGATGGATGTAACTTTAAGACTTATGAAAGAAAAAGATCTTGGTGTTTTGCTTGAATGGTCTTTTACACCATCCAAGCAATGTTTTGCAAACATCAGAGTAAAGAGGATTTTAGGCTGTATGCCCAGAAATATTAAATGAGAGTTTAAAGAAGATATAATGTCATTGATTAGGTTGTATTAGGAGCATTGTATTCAATGTTGGGCTCCTTACTTCAGAAAGGTCATTGATTTGTTTGAAAGAGTTGAAAAGAGGGCTACTGGAATGATAATTGTGATGAAAATGTTATCATAAGAGAATAGGTTAAAATCTCTTGAACTTGTTTTTTTCCTGAAAAGAGAAGAGTTAATGGCAATCTGATTTAAGTGTTTTAGACAATTTTAGGGCATTTACTAATGTTGAAACATTTTTTTGCTTATTTAATGATGAGAATGGTAAGACTAGGGAATACAAATATAAATTTTGATGGGGAAGAAGTTATCTTTAGTTAAGACAGCTTAGTTTTCTCAGATGATGGTAAAACCTTGTAAAGAGTTGCAATCTAATGTGATGAATACAGAAACTTTAAGGGAAAGCTTCATAAATATTTGAATGATAAAGGCTGGCTTTTAGATGTTTTTAGGATTTATTTATTTTAGAGGATGAGACAGTCTTGATGGACCAAAGGGTATCTTATCATCCTTTATTACTGTTTTTTGTCAGTACTCAGAATATCAGAGGTTTACATAAATTACTGACACTGTTTGTTTGGGATGCAACCCAAAATTTCTCCTGATCCTCAACCACATTTCAATGTAGATACTTGAGTAAGGAGGCACATAATGCTGTTATAACTGGTTAACAAAGAACAATTTATAAGCATAATGAAGAGTTTTATTGACAGTGAAAAATACTGTGTTTCAACAGAACATTGGTCTGTTTTATTCAGATATTATCCATACTAAACAATACAAGATCTATATACAGTTATAGTGACAAAAAGACACAAGAATTAAATGTGCTGAAAATTATGTCAGCACTTGCAAGTGAATACACATTTTCCTACATATGACTGACACTGATAGGTCCTTTCACTGTCTAAGACAAACTTTAAAATAACCCTTATTATCTTGTGGAATACTGCTTTAACAACTTTGTGTAATTTATGGAATATTGCATCAAGAATCTCACTTGTGCAACAATACATACAATACCTCTGAGATGCACTTCTTGGCCAAAAGTATGTGGACACCCCTGCTATTTAGTGGGTTTGGTTATTTCAGCCACACCCACTGCTAACAGATACATAAAATCAAGCACACAGCCATGTAACCTCCATAGACAAACACTGGCAGTAGAATGGGTCACACTGAAAAGCTCAGTGACTTTCAACGTGGCACTGTTATTGGATGACACCTTTCTAACAAAATTAATCAAATTTCTGCCCTGCTAAAGCTGCCCTGGTCAACTGTAAGTGCTGTCATTGTGAAGTGGAAACACCTAGGAGCAACAAAAATTCACCCATAAGGCAGTAGACCACACAAGCTCATAGAACAAGACCATCGAGTGCTGAAGCACGTAAAAATTACCTGCCCAAAGATGCAACACTTATTATAGAGTTCAAAACTGCCTCTGGAAGCAATGTCAGTACAAGAACTGTTTGTTTGGAGCTCCATGAAATGGGTTTCCATGGCTGAGCAGTCACATACAAGCCTAAGATCACCATGCATAATGCCAAGCATCAACTGGAGTGGTGTAAAGCACACCCCCATTAAACTCTACAGCAATGGAAACATGTTCTCTGAAGTGATGGATCATGCTTAACTATCTGGCATCTAACAGATTAATCTAGGTTTGATGGATGCTGTAAGAACACTATCTGCTTGAATGCAAAGTGTCAATTGTAGAGTTTTGTGGAGGATGAACAATGGCCTGGGGCTGTTTTTCATCATTTGGATTAGTCTCTTTAGTTCCAGTGAAGTGAAATCTTAATGCTACGGTGTACAATGAGATTCTATAGAATTCTATGCTTCCAACTTTGTGGTAACAGTTTGGGGTAGGCCCTATTTTGTTTCAGCATGACAATGTCTCCATGCACAAAGCAAGGCTAATAGACGTGGTTGGTGCGGAAGAACTTGACTGGCTTACGCAGATTCCTAACCTTAACCTCAAACATCTTTGGAATGAATTTGAATGCTGACTGCAAGCCAGGTCTTCTCATCCAACATCACTAAAGCTTTTGTGGCTGAAAAGCCATGTTCCAAAATCTAGTGAAAAGCCTTCCCAGAAGAGTGAAGGCTGTTATAGCAGAAAAGAAGGGATCAATTCCACATTGATGCTCATCGTTTTGGAATGAGATGTTCAACAAGCACATATCGGTGTGATGGTCAAGTGTCCACATACTTTTGGCCATGTAGTGTATTTTAACATATCCTCATAACAAGTGGTAAGACTTTATTAAATCATTAACATTTTGAACACAAAAAATGATATTATAATTGTTTTTAATAAAAATAAGTTATTATCTATTGTAGTTATTTGCACTCAAAACTTTAAACAAAGGTGCAAGGTGATTTTCATTTCAGTTATAAAAATATTTTTCTTCATCTCATAGTTTTCACATTTCACTGACATAACTTTTAAAACCTCCTAAGTGAATATTAAAATGTTAAGATACATGTTAACATTTTATTTTTGATATTCTCTACAGTTTCACTAACCCTGACTATCATTATCAATGTACAATGCAATGATTAAAATTAGGAATTAGAAAAAAATGCACACTGTATAATTATTTGTAGAATATATTGTACTTTAGCATTTATTATTCGTCTTGATACAACTTAATGGTATCTTCAGAGCATATTACAGTATCTGACAAAAATTCACAACCTTTTTACAAAATTTTGTGCATAGTATGATATCAAAAGCCAATGCAAAATATATATATTATACAAATTTTTTAATTGTGCATTTAAAATATAATTCATGCATACTTAACCCTTTCACAATAGGTTTGGTATAACAGACAAGTTCGTCTACACTTATTTGTACACATTAAGCATTTGTATTATAAAACTTTTCATACAGCACACATTGTTATAGAATTTAGTAGACTTTCGGTAAAGACTACAAGTTTTTTTGTACACAAAAAATCAGATTTTTTAAAATATGTTTACTAAAGATTTGTTTGTTAAAACAAGTATTTTGCTACTAGTCTGAAAGCAAAGTCATTTCATGTCATGATAAAAAAACTGTTCTTCATCCCAAAAACCTCAAATATTATTTACATAATCTCTAAAAACTTCCTAAATATATTTCAACTGTTTGTTTTCAGTAAGACTTGTTATTTTCTACACCCTAACTATGTGAAGTCTGTCACTTGATCAACCTATTAACTGTGATAAATAAAGTGAGAAAATAAATATGAATTATGGTTTTTTCATGCTGGAATGACTATATATTATATATAATTGTATTTTATTATATTGATCTTCCAGTCATGCCTACCTAACATTACATAATTTGGAGATGTGTGGTGCAAGTGCACTCATGTTACGTATCCAATAATATAAAACTGACCTTTAGTCTTCCCTGTGTTTTAGAGAAGTAACATATAGTAATATACAGTCACATCTCAATTATCATACATTATATAAGTATATAGGTTATTACCATCTAGAAATAAATTATTAAAAACTTACTTTTTGACTAGACACCCATTGTCCATTTTGGAGCAAATGAGGACACAATAGATCCTGAGCATACAACACTGATCCACTCCTCAAGTGGTGGAAGAGAGGACATGCAAATGTTCAGTGGTCTTATACTCCTGACATATAGATGCTTGATGCAATGAATGAAAATTGGCTTACAGTCAAAAATATGCCAAGTACTTTGCCTCAGGGACCACAGAGCTTGAAATTAGGGTGCATACTCTACTGGCAGCAAAAGTGAATGGAAGCGTTTTTGGAGATAAAAGTAAAACTGTTTGTTATGGCATACTTCAAGAAACTGAGGGTAAACTGAAGCTGCTGCTCAATCAACCTCATGTTTGAAGACCAACACAATATATGAGACGTCAACAAAGAGCCATTTTGCAACAGTAAAAAGATGTGTTGTGATAGCATTAATCTTGACACTGAAAAGTGAGACACTCAAGACATAGCCCTGAGGGACGCCCAAGTTCCTGTGGAAAAGAACAGGAAAATGTAAAACCCACATGAAATTGGAATAGCCTGTCCAGTAAAACATTCTGGATAAAAATGAGTAAATGGCCATATAACCCACACCAGTGGAGGTCCTGCAAAGTGCCATACCTCCATGTAGTGTCATAAGCCTTCTCAAGTTCAAAGAACATGGAAACAAGGTGTTTCCCCTTGAGAAAAACTTCCCTGATCAATATTTCAAGTCAATTCAGGTGGTCCATAGTGGAGTGCTGTTGTCAGAATCCACACTGAGTGGGCAAGAGGAGATTGTTTGATTTGAAACATTGATGAACATTAACAATCCTCTCCTTTACAGAGACAACTAGTCAAAGCAATTGGACAACAGTTAGAAGAAATCTTCATACTTTCTCAAGTTTAGAAAAAGGGAGGTTGAGAGCCAATGCCAAGCATCAAGAAAAATATCATTTTGCTAGATACAGTTAAAAACAACCAGAAGAATACCAAAAGAGGTAGAAGACAGATAGCAGAGAATGCCATAGTGAACATCATCAAGGCCAACCAATGTACTGTCAAACAGATGAAAAGCAAGCTTGAGTTCCAGCAATGTAAGGGGGGTGATTATAGTCATAGCGATGACTGGCCCAAAAGGAAAGAGGTGATTACTCTGCCAAAACTTTATGGACAAGAAGATGGGGGAAGAAACATAAGCACTAGATGCATCAGAAAAGCAATGCTCCAAACATCAGCAACTTCATGGCTATTGGAAAGCAAGATCTATAGGGGATGGGAAGTACACTTCCCAATGACCTTCCAATTTTATCATATTTGATTTTGAAACTAGTGGTAGGAAAAATGATAGCTGTGAACTTAATCCAAGATTCCTTTTGGTTGGTTTTGACATGTAACCTGCCATGCACAGGCTTAGTGGAAGCAATGCAGTAAAAAGAGTGGGATACCTGCGAGAGGCATCCCAGGCCTATTTTTGAGCCTTTCATGCTTCCTGGCAGGAAGAACTTCACCACATGTGAGGATACCATGATAAAGTTTGTGTGTTTGTTTTTCTTTTAGCAAAGCCACATCGGGTTATCTGCTCAGCCCACTGAGGGAAATCAAACCCCTGATTTTATCCGACGACATACCACTGTACTAGTGGGGAGCACCATGATAAAACACATTGAGGTGTTAGAAACAGACAGAGTAGCTGCCTAGATGATAGTCAACCATTGCTATCACAAAACTGTATTTATGAAAGATAGATGACAGCAGGATCAAGTTCCAAAAGAACAGTAAAAAAAGGGCAGCTGGCCTGGTCTAACTTCCATCAAGGAACACAGGTCAGGTGGTACCAACTAAAACAATTATACCTCAAAACAACAGTAAACTGATCACTACCCCATGGGTCATTGTCAAACCTTCAAGAAAAGCAAGAGCATAGTAAAAGGGAGCAGATAAAGATCAATGGCAATAACGGAATAACTACATGTGTGAAAATAAGTATAAGAACCAAGTAAAGACAAGAAGGATACGAGTTGAGAACAAATGTCACACAAAATGACACCTCCCATCAATATTAACACCATTCCAAAAGGGATTGTGCCTATTAAAGTCTCCAAGGACTAAAAAGGGAGACAGAAACTGTTCAATAATTGTTTGTTTTTGAATTTCGCACAAAGCTACTCTAGGGCTATCTGTGCTAGCTGTCCCTAATTTAGCAGTGTAAGACTAGAGGGAAGGCAGCTAGTCATCACCACCCACTGCCAACTCTTGGGCCACTTTTTTACCAACAAATAGTGGGATTGACTGTCACATTATAACGCCCCCATGGCTGGGAGGACGACCATGTTTAGCATGACTCGGATGCGAACCCGCAACCCTCAAATTACGAGCGCATGCCTTAACGAGCTCGACCATGCCAGACCCAAACTGTTCAATAAAAGCATTAAGATTTAACTGATCACAAGCCTCTCCAGGAGACAGGAAGAGAAAATAATGAAACACAAAGGAAACACAGATGGCTACTGCTTCCAAGGCTATATTAAGTGGCAAATACAGGGTGGGCACACACTAGTTGCCCAGCAGTGCTACCTCTCCATGCAATTGTTCAACATACAACCTGTTATTTTAGTATAAAGAAAATTGCTGAAAGGTGACTATCAGAAAAACTGGGTGAAGAAACCTTCAGTTTATGACCACATTCTGTCTTTATTAGAAGTAGGTCTATTGGCCTAAGTGGATTCCACCCTGCTTCAGGTGTACAGATCTCTGTCAGTAGACAGAGATTCCAGAGACTGTGGCATTAATGAATAACTGTTCTACATCTTGAAAGCAAAGAAGGTGGACCTAAGCAAACAATGAAAGGAAGGATGTTTACAGGAGTAAACATTGACTTGTCAACTCACTTATCCCCATATAGCATATGACTCTTTATATGGTAAAGAATGACTGTCAGAGGCATGGAAAGATCTGTCTGCACTCCCACTGTAGCAGTGGAACATTGTTCAGCAGCATGTCTGAGATGGAGTAAGGGACAACAACTTTCAAGTTTCTATATAAGAAGTGGTATTAATGGCTTTTAGATGCTGTACTTCTTTGATAGTAAGAGAGGGTGGGAACCACTACAGTTAATGCAACAAGGTTCTAATTCACAGATGTCAAAAAACCACAACATGATGCCTTTGAATTGCCAAACCTTTAACAATGAAAACATCGGAGAAAGTTAGGAACACGTGGTGTTACCGAACAATTTAGAAAACATACACTGACAGAGGAAGGTGGACATGACAATGTAAACGTTAAAATTGAGACATTAATTGGCAGCATTGTTCCATCCTTGTGAGTAAAGATATGAAACACAGCAGAAAATTCTTGGTTTTACAAACCAGTAAAGATCTCCAACAAATTAATGTTCTTTAAATCCTTCTCAATAATAATTCTTCACAAGAAATTCAAAGTAGCATGAAAAGTATCCTCAGTGAGTATATCCCCAATGGCCTTAGAATTCTGGACAAGTTACATGTATTTTGGTGCAGATGTTTCCACCAAGACATCTCCAAAATGTAGAATCTTAACTCATTGTGAGAGCCAGAAAGCCCCTCTTACCCTGTTGAATAAAAAAGGGAGATATTTACCATAAATATTTGTCAAAAAGAGAATGGAATATGATAAAATGCAGTACAGGTACAAAATGGAGACTGCTATGCAGAGTCATCAAGATATGGACACTTATGCTTTCTTATTATTTTATGTTTTTGAGGATTTGTGGGATTCATAATGTAAAGAGAAAGATTCAATGCCCATAGATCCTACCCACCATGAAGTCCTACAAGGGTATGTACTATAATGCCAAACAAGAACACTACAGCACAGACAGAATTTTGTAAGCACTGCCCACAAACACCAACGTTGGATACAATGTCCACAACACACCCAACACTGATACTTGGTTGACTCTAGCCCAACAGAACCAACTGATTGACCTTGGGGAAGCCACCCCAAAGCCACAAATTTATAGGAATATATAGCCAAATTTGTGCATTAGGGTTGGACCCCTCAACCACCAGGATTCTCTCCTCCCTTCACGAGTTGCCAGAGGTAGTTTTGAAATGTTGTCAATACTTGTAGTATGTGACAACTCACAAAAGATACTTATCTCACTTTTATTGAATGTTTAAACATCTTCAGACCCAATGTCATAATTTTTATGTGTAGTAGAATTTAACAATTATCTCCCTTTTTTTCAGACACTGTTAAAAACTAAAATAATAAAAATGACAACTAGTATATATCAGAAACTCCTAGTCCAAAATCATGGCACAGCACACAAGATCTCATCACCACTTATCCCAGAAAATATCCTGCTATTTCACCTGTGCTACATAATTTTGCACCCATAAAACAAAAGGTACACACACACACTCTTACTAACTGAACCATTTAAACAAAACAAGTATGTAAGATTAACACCTTATTGCTTGACCCAAAGGAATCCCTACAAAAGAAACAAAAGTAAGGCTTACGTTGTATCCTATGTGAATGTGTAAAAAAATGTAGGATGAATGTTGTGGCCTATGAGATAAGGCAAAGAACATTTGGGTGACATCCATAGAGGTAAATTTCACATATCAATTTGGAATCAGTCACAATATACCTTAAGGCAAAATTATCCTCCTCCACTAATGTCATTTTCACCATGTTAACTTTGTATGAACTTCAATTTAATGAACCTTGTAATTACAGTAAAAAAAATAAAGTAAATCCAAATTAACTTATTTTTCTCTTTCTAGAATAAGTGGAGTAATAAAAAACTATTTGTTTATCCTAAAAAGTTTATGAATCATAACAGTTTACATAACTGTACTTAACTTTATTGATATTTTTACTCTTTCAACTATGGCTAACTAATAATTCTGCCATAGAAGTTGTAAATCGCTAAGCAAATGAGTAACAAGTTAATCTACTGAATTACACAATGCACAAGCTATCCAAAAGCATTCTTAGTGAAGAATTATCATCTTTTCATTCTTCTACCTATACTAACCTAACAAGTTTCTACTTTTATAATTTTAATTACTTTTATAACAATAAACAAACAAACATGAAAAACAAGAAATATAGTACTTATTTTTGAGCTATTTTAATACTTATGGTACTAGCACACTAAATGTTTTTATTTGCTTAATTAATGCTCATAATAATTCACAAAAAAACAAATAACGTTCTATCACTACATATAATGAGTAATTTACATTAAACTCCATACTTCAGAGGGGTGGATAAATAAATAAGAGAAAAGAGAAGACCTGGGGTACAAATTGTCATGATTCTGATACCAGAGTAGACTGAAAATTTATTTGCATATTTTTTCTTTTAAAAGTAAGAAATTAAACTTACATAATATTAAAACTTGATTTAAACTTCATTTTATGTAAAGGTCATTTCTATAAATTTAAAAATTAAATGAAACAATTTAACTAAATTTTGAAAGTAGTTCTGTAATAGGTATTGAAATGTGCTCTTTTAATCTACCTCCAACAAGAGGGTTAAAATTGAATATCATTATACATATGTACCTTAGTTAACTTTTTCACATTAAAATATATTTTGTCATAAAAGTTAATTTAAAAGCATATCCATTCTTTATACTATCTTCAAAACTTATGTACACTTGGAGTTCAGTGTAACAAGTTCAGAACCAACAAGCCGTAAAAAACTTTTACTGTTATTACTACAGTAGAAGTTTGTATATTTTACCATAATGAATAATCATCTCTGAACACACATGAATAAAAAAGATTACGACCACAGAAAATGATGTCAGCAAAAACTCCATTACCTCTTCTTCATCCACGTCCAAATCTGAAAAGTTCTGGTGTGGATTGTTACATTTGTCTAAGAGTTCTTTTGCTAACCTCTTTGTCAAATCACCATTAACAAATGGATGCTGGTCAGATGTTGAAAAAAAAGAATATATTAATTCAGCTGTCACAGAGCTAATATGAATAAAACAGGTAGAAAATTGTACTACAAAATAAATGAAATGTGATAAATATTTATTTTCATCATTTCAATGAAAGTCTCTCTACTGGAGTTAGTGTTCCTAGACAAAAATTTTGTTATTGATTAGGAATCAGTTTTGACAAGGCATACTTATAAATACTGTAAAAATACAGATAATTAATGTACAGCACACGAATAAAGCATTACAGATGTAATTATACATTCTTCTTTACTGTTGAAAATTAGTTAAATTTCACTTCGATTATGTATTTGCTTTATTCACCATACAGATTCTGTTTACTTTATTTTTATTCACTTCTTACCTGAAGTAGTCTCTCTGCTGGTGGTCTTTTCTTTGGATTTTTCGTAAGAGCAACTTTAACAAAATGGTGAAAATTTGGAGACCTAGAAGAAAATAATTAAAAGCAATGCATACAACCGAACTACTAGAAACTATGTAATGAGAAATTTGACAGAATTATCAACTAAATATTGAATTGTAATGTTTCAGTTTTAATATCAACTTAGTCTTCAATACTCTCTATTTAGTTCAAAATCTAATAAGGTTTTGAAAGGTGAAAACATTTCCAGTAACACTCAATCGGCTGTGTTTAAAACTTGGCAGGACAAGGTATGGACCACTCTAAAAATTACACTGGTCCTACGTATTTTTGCATGACTGCTTCAATGGCATTCAAATGGACAAAGTAAGGAATGTATATATCTGAACAAATTGCACACTATGGTACTTAATAATTTTAATTGTAAATAATTTCAAAATACATAATTTTCAGACAAAGCACAACGCTTATATAATCACCTGTTGAAGGAGGACAGAGACATGTCTAATGAACTAACGTTAGAGAAATAAAACCGAATATTTTTGTGATTATTACACAAACATATACAAGTACAATAAATAATCATATATATGAAACATTACTGTCTTGTTCATATATTTAAAAATTCTATAAACATTTCCAACAGACAGCAGAATGGAATACTTCACTAATTGAAAATATCAAGAGATTTGAATAATCTGTACATTTATTATAAAATCTGAACATACATTGATACAGGTTACCTTCTTAATATTCATATAATCAACACCAGTTGGTGCAGTTAAACGTTTTGAAAAAGAGCAGAAAATGTTTAATTTAGATGTAATATAAATCTTGGTAACTTGTTCATGCAGCATTACATGACATATGGTGGATTTTGTCATTACCATTTGTTTTTATCCTTAAGTGTAGGAGGTTTGAATCCAGACTTGGACATCAGAAACAGAGCTCTCATTGGATGAAGGTCAAACATTGGAGGCTGAAGTTCTGCCAACTCAATGGCTGTAACACCAACAGCCCAGATATCACACTGCTGATTATAACCACCTTTTCTTTCTACTGCAGCTACTTCAGGAGCCATCCTGGAATAGTTAAACATTTTACTTAAAATTCCATCCTTCTGTAAATTAACTTATTTATGTTCCACAATAAAATTGAATGGACAACAACTGCCTGTTGTGGAGACACAAGTGTGGAGGATGATGTTTTGAAAAAGTCTTCCGCTTTTTTGCCTTCAAGTCAGTCACAGCAGGCAGTTGCCATCCATTCTTCAAAGTTTCATCGTGAATATTCTTGCCTAAACCATCTATCAAAAACAAATGACTTTTAATTTAAAATAAAAATAAACAATGTTGAGGACCATCATTTAATCAGCAAAATATTATATGAAAAACATTGTCATTAAAGGATAAGTAGGTAGGTTTTATCCTATACCACACATTTTTCTCCCACGCATATCTATGAATATAGTCTGGTTGTATTCCTAAAGATTATTATGTTTACAATGGTTCAGTTTTAAGTGCACCTAGCTTCTCCACACCAAGTTTTAATTTAAAAAAAAAAAACTTTCAAACTTGCTCCCTTCCATCAAATTATGGAAAGACACCCTTTCTTTATGTAAACCTTCAGAACTAAAGTATTTTACTTGTTTTGTAGTTACAAATACTTTATCAAGGGAACATCTAGTAATTCACTAACATTTCACTTAAGAAGCATAATTCAAAATATTAAAATGTTTACAAAGCCATCTGTATAAGAAGTTTTTTTTAAGGAGCTTTTGTATATAGTGTATAAAGAGATTATAAGAAAACAAACTATACATGAGTAACCAACCACACACAAAAGTACTTACCAATATGGTGTACCAATGAAAGACTTTCTCTTATTTATAGTTGCTGTAATTTGAGCCGATACTCCAAAGTCAGCTGAAAATAAACATTTTTACTTTGTTGTATGTTATTTCACAAAATAATTATAATTTTAGACTTTACAAAGCAAACCTATATAGCTTTATAAAATCATCCTAAAAACACTGAGGAATTACAGTATAAATGTAAAAAAATCAGTTTTCTTATCTCAACATCTAAATCATATTTTAAGTTTATAAAAAATATAAAAACATCACTTATTCATTGATAAAAACTGCATTTAATCACCTGTTTACACATTAGCTTCATGTAACGTAATTATTTTTCCCAGGCTTCAAAACATTTAACTTTCATAAACTTAATTTGTCTGCATGTACTGTACTTTACTCCGTAAAACAAGAAATAAGCTATGTTTGAATAAAATTGTTTCATTTAATAAGGAAAGGACAGATAAAACAGACTTAATTACTATGACTAATATCACCAGTTTGTTCAAGGAGGCTGCCAGCAAAATGTGTTATTTGTTAGTAAAATATTAGCAACTCCTTATTGACCAAGTCTATATAATATATACTCTTCTGTAACAAGGATATTAACGTATGTGAAATTACTAGTTTTATATTCTCCCACATCCAAAAAGGTTAGCAAGTATTTTATTTACACCTCTATACTACACATTGAGGAAATCAGAAAATCTGTTTTCACTAGTATCAATTATGTCCCATACTAGTAGGATACAAGAACATCTTTATTTTATGAATTACATTAGTCCAATATTTTACCTTTATTTTTGGAAAGACACTAGATTAACTGTGCTTACCTAGTTTTACATCTCCATTCTCTGTGAGGAGAATATTAGCACCTTTGATGTCACGATGCATTTTCCCCATTGAATGCAGATAAGCCAAACCATTGAGTGTTTCTCGACACATGTAGGCTATCTGCATTTCTGTAAGTGGTCCTGTAACTATGTATTGAAAAAAACATATCAAGTGTGCATTACAAATTGATTTCCAAAAGTAAGAAAATGTACATAGGTACATTAAAAATTAATCTATAATGAGATTGTCTTATAGTGTTTAGAGATTAAAGCAAATAAAAACATTTAAAGTATTATATACACAGCTCATAACACTTTCATTAGACATCAGATAATAGAAGCACAGTGCCTGTTTGAAGCTTATTAAACTAAAAGACCTTGATGGTTTACATTAACATAAGAGAAATATTACTTACAGACTTACCTTTATTCAACCTAATTTAAATAACAGTATCAAAGCTTTAGGTATAAAATATTTTTTACTTTCAATCAATTCAATGTTCCAAAACAAAATTGCTGATAACTGTAAAGGTAGGATCACCTATATTTATTTATTTGTAAAAAAAGATTAGTCTTGATTCAATAAGAACCGACAGTTAAAGACACTTCTATGCAACAGCTATTACAAAGATATGCCAGAGTGAAACACTCAACAATTAGTTATTGCATCACACACACACAAAAAGTTACATATAAACTTATGAAGAGTTACATTAAAACATATCACATGATAATGAGTATACATCACCTTTTACACATTCTGGTATCTATCATGCATATATCAGTACCACTGGTTTTACATAACAACATATATGACGTTTCAAGTGAATACTCTGCATAACTTTAAACAGTAAATCTCCAAATGCTTTATTCTTCTGTACATATGAGAAACACCAGCATGGTATCTCCATGTAGCAAACAAAAATTAAGGAAGGTCTTTCTCTTAAACAATATTATAATTTGTGCAACACACACATTACTAGAAATTTTAAATGTCCGATGTGCTAATTCTAATTTTATTACACAAAGGTGTAATGACAAGGAGAAAACCATCACTCAGAAATGCAAACCTAAACATACAAAAATGACTCCTACTGGTAAAGAAGAGATATTTGACAAGAACATAGTTAAAATTCAACAGGCATTGCTATTGTCACTGAGTAGTGACATTTCTCAGTTAAGAGAACATAAAGAGCTGGTGTGATTTCAATAACCAAAAGGTTGGTATGTTTTCCAAAACAAGCAATATGCAAGATAGCTTATCCTAAGGATAGGAATGTTGCTGATTTAGTCTCATCCAAAAAAAATAAATAGGATTAAAGATGACACCTCAATCTATAATGAAGGCATCAGCAATACAACATTAAGTGCCAGAGAAAAGTATTTAAAGAGGTGTAATCATAACAATGTTATACAAATTGTTACCAACCTGAAAAATAAAACAGTGGATTAACATATTGGAGGAGTTTATTGTAATATCGAGATGGTGTTTAGAACACTTAATAAATGGAAAATAATTAGTTTCAACAATTCAATATATTGCTAGATTAAAGAAAGAGGATGTACAAGATGCAATGAAGTACACTTCCACATTCATGCTAAAAACACTTCAAACAGAGTGGTACAATATTTCTGGGCCTCACTTGTGAATTTGGTATTAAAAATTGGAAAAATTAATTTTGATAACTTAAAACTCTTAATTTTGGTCAGTTGATTAGATGATTTTTTTGTCAACTTAATTGTAATTTTGTTTAATAAGTTATTTTTATGTGACAGTACGTAATAAATGCTTGTGTGTAATGAGATTGATTGATTGATTGATTTAGTGTTTTATGGCACAAAGCAACGAGGCTATCTGCGCCAAACAACCGGTAAAAATGTAGTAAAAGACATAAATGGAAATGAAGGTAAAACAAAAAAGTAGAAAACCAATGTTGACACCTAGTCTACAATGTTAAGATAGAAGGCAGAGTGTAAAAAGTTGTAAGGTATGTACTCTAGCAAAAAGGTATAATCATAACCCGCCAGGAAGTCTAACAGGCAGGTTCAAGACCCACCGTCAGTCACCTGAAGTTGGTCTTGACAGTCCTGGTTCTGGGTTATGTGTCATAGCAACCAGTATCAAAATGTAAAAGAATAGAAGTATTATAAGACACACAGTAAAATCACAACAATGAGTAGCCAAATGTTCAGTAAAAAGAGTGTAATGAGATGAAAAATAAAGAAATACTATTCACTAAACTTACAGTTACATTTGAAAATTTCATAATCACATGGAGAAAACACTACAAAACAACATCCTTTTAGCCATTTAGTAAAACACATTACACAGAGAACAATAGATCTATACCTGATTTTGGAAGGACATGTGACTGTGGACTACAAATATATATATTCAACTCTTCTTATCACGCTAATGAAATCAACCATAACAGTTTCCATTCAATAGTTTGCCCAACAAAAAATAACATATCTATGAAATTTGGACTACTCATTCTATGTAATTGGAAAAAACTTCCTGGTGATCTAAAGATGTTTCTTTCCTTTACTGCTGAAATGAACCAAAACGTACTAAGTAAAATTGCTACAGACATGACTTATTACTTCACTCTTGAAAAAGAGAGACTTTGGTAAAACTTCACACTTGTATAACATCCACAGTGAAACATCATCACCAAATGTTCAATGTACACAGTTTATATAACAAACTCAGTTTTGTGTCAAATGGAAATTTTAGTGAAATGGTGCAAAATGGAACAACAAACATTCAAACAAAATTAAGAACCAAATTAATATAAAAGGAACATCAGTACTTCAATGAAATTGGCAGTTAGCAACTTAGCAATGACGTGTAACAGCATTAAATTGTATCAACACACATCTGTAGCAAGTCATACAAATTACAAGTGCAGAATGTTAAAAACAAAACAAAACACAAAATTTCACACTGCTGTCAACTATGAAAACAGCTAAAGATTTCTAAAGCTCTGGAGCTTTATTTCACACACAAGTCAGTGGATGTGCTTGCTAATTATTTTCTCAAATAATTTGACAAGACAACTTGAACTGATCATTTTGCAAGGAGAGGGCAATATTCAACTGAGACAAGAACAAGATAAATGGCAGCAAGAGAAGAATAACTATGTTTTAGAGCACTTTATGAAAAAGTCTAAATCATGAACTGAATGGACTTCTATAAAGCAATTTGTGCTCATTCTCCTAGGATCTAATGTTTCTGTCAAGAAATTGTTCCCTTACTAAAAACACCACCTGGACAGGAAAAATCCAACCAACCTTGTCTTGAACACTTTTGAATCAGTTAAAATAACCATCATTAATTATAACCAGTGGCATATTTTAGTTGAAGCTACAGGTTTTGTTGGGGGCCCATTGATAATTTTATTCTATGTAAAATTACATGGGATATAGGGCCCACAAAAATTATAAGTCCCTGGGAATACAACCTTAAATCTGCAACTGACTACAATATGTACAATGGTATCCAATGAAAGAATTGTGAATAAAGACAGTATTTCAATAGACTAACTGAAAACTGTCAGTGGTATGAAAATATACAACTATATAATTAGTATCTATAGTTCCAAGTTTGTGTACATGCATATAACAAAGCAAGTAAACTGAATTACAGATTATTGCAATAAATTAATTTCTGTACACCATCATTGTATTTTTTTTTTAAATATGCACACTTAATTCCTCAACAACGTTTTTGGAACAAGTAAACACATTCAGTTTTTAAGGTGGTTAAAATCAGTTGCTCTGTATTAACAGTTTCCTTACAAGTTGAGTGAAATCCACTGAGCTCATAACCAAGAGAGTAATTATACTACAATTTTTGACAATGTAAGCATATGTTTACAAAATTTTGCAGGTTATCCATAACATTACAAAGCTTTTTTATACTAAATATCAAGTTTTAGAATTAAGATTTAATATTTTTCAGTTACGTATACATTTTTTTCTTTCAGAATGTTGACTATTCAACATGTAATTTTCATTTTAAGATTAAAAATACTTTTCTGTATCTCAAAAATTTTCAAATTTCACAAGAGGAACATTCATAACCTCCTGATAATTAGCAAATTTTTTAAAGAAAAAAAATTTATTTTATCAGTTTTATCAGAAATTTTATTCACCATTGAATCAGAATTTCTGTACATGTTCAGAGTTGACTAATCTCATAACTACTACAAAAAATAATAAATAAATATAAATTGTTTTCTTCTTTGTAGGATGGCTTAAAAATTACAACTGAAATACACAAATATTTTAGTCCAAATAACTTAAATGTCAAAACATTATACATTTATTATTTTTATTATATCAACCTTTCACCCACTGTTGGCTAACATAAAAATATTATGACAAGGTGCATGTGTACTCATGTTACCATATCCAAGAAAATAAAATTGACCATTACAAAGTGAACTGTCTCAGCTGTGATTTAGTGATTTGCATTTTGTAAAATGCAGCTACATTTCATTTACAATACATTATAAATGTAAAAACATTATTATTATTTATAAATAAGATTTGAAACTTATCTTAAAACATAGGACAGTAAATAAAGAAGTAAAGCAAACAATTTTCTCTTCTAATTACAACCTTAGTACTCAGAAATTTTGCATGTGGAGGATGTAAAATGAAATTTTTTTTTTAGGTTTTATAGATACATTTGAATAATCAAAAACTTATAAATTACTATATTGATACAAAATAATTACTATATTTTTAGTAACTAAGATGTAGTTGTGTTCAAACAAAATAAGAAATTTTGAAGAGGCTAACTTACCAGTACAAGATTTGCCTTGAGAGAATTAATTGATGCCTTTATATTTAAAAATGGATGAAAAAACCATTTGGGTAACATTCTAAGCTTTCAATTTGTTATTCACATGCCATTTTGAGATTAACTTATTTAAAGGACTATTTCCAAAAATAGAAAAAAGAAGTGGTGACCATTGTATTTGATTCAGTACATGAGTGATATCTCAGCATATAAAAAAAGACACAAGTTTCTTATTTTATATTTTAGCTAGTCAGTATCAGTTATTTTATATCCTAAACTTTGGACAAAACTTTGAACATCACAAATATGCAACTTGAACCGGTTTTGCATTCAATATATCACACTACAAACAAAAATCAATGTTTAGGTGCATGTTTTTGACACTTACCTTTGAATTAAGAAATTGAATAATGTACAATAAGAAAAGTTGAATTATAATATGCAACTTAAAAGTTAAATTCATAAAATAGTAGTTCAATAAAATTTTGAATGTGAATCATCAAATGTGATGACATGGCCTTTCACCTATGATTCATATGGAAAGAGTTAAAGAGTTACATTTATTTTTAAGTTATCCACCAACTGTGGTAGATGTACGAGTTGAAAGAAATATTATAATCATTTTGAGTAAAATTTATTTATAGAAGCTGAAGAAAAAGCATTATTTTATTGAAAAACTTAAGATACTATAACAGCTCACTATGTTACTGGAGGGATAAATGTTTTTATTTGATATAACAACTGTAACAAACTGATAACAAAGTACATTGTTAAAAATGAGGGCTGTTCATGTAATAAATATTTCACAAAGTGAAATCACAAAGAATACACATTTGTTAGTGATATCTTTTCCACAAACATCAGTTGATACATAACAGAAGTGGTGCATGATAGATCTTAACTATATGATTTTATGAATAATGAATAGAAATACCTAGTATATAATGAAAAGTATTTCCTAAATGTTAGACTTTATGGTCTTATCAAAAGATACACCCAACTTAACACAAGCCTAGTGTTAACATAACAAACAGCTGATATAATTTAAAATGCTAAAAAATTGTAACATACAACTATGTTAATAACATTACTATGGTAAAAATAATAAATGCATGAAAAGAATATAAACATGGTGAAGAAAAATTAATTTAAAGGTAGAAACAAAAAAATGAGATATGTGAATGTTCTCTCTAATAAATACGTAGAGGTAAATCCTAAATAAGGTTATAATCACTTACACATACACAGTGTATTAAATCCACCATTTAAAGAGACAGATTTCTAACCTGTTAACTGAAGGTTCCTTTTAATTAATGAAAAGGAGCTTTTATTTTCTGTCAAAGAAACCATGGCATTTTTTTTCTTTTTAAAAATGCTAACACTTCAATGTACATTATGCTACTTGATTCCTAATTTTATGAATTACATATGACACAACACACTATAAATAAAACATGTGATTTTGCTTTAAATGTGACAATACTTACTATGGTAAATATCTTGCAGAGAACCTCCACCACAAAATTCCATACAAATCCAAAGTTTGTCTCTCCTGCAACAAGAAAAGAATTACAAGGTATTAGTTTATTATATATAAACCTTTTCATGAATGAAGGGAGGAAACCTTCACTTTTGTGAAACACTAACAAAAACTAGTGATACTGAAATTTGAAAAACAAAATTCACTACTTCACTTTCCAAAACTATACATGGCAATGGCCACAATGCAGAACAAAATTGGCCTCTCTTTACCCCCATATATTATGCTCAACAAATTTAAAAAAAAAGTTTTTTCCCTCAGATCTAAGTAATACAAGCAAAGTATTGAAACAAGAGAGATTACTTCTGGAACAGTTCAAGTGGAAAACAAAGCTGACCTCTCCATTCACCATGATACTGATATCGATAAGAAAATAAAAAGGCAAGTTTCTTCTATCTTTAACCCAGATTAGCTCTACACCATAGTGGATGAGAATGGCAGAGGATGTAATGAGGCATTATCAAACTTCTGTGGAAGAGAAAGTAGTATCAGCTTGTGAATAATGACTTTAAAAAATGCCAGGTTATCAACATCAACTTTCTGTTAACTGTGGGCCACCTTATCAATAATTGAGCTCAACAACACCACTAAAATTATTGGGAGTAAGAGTAATCAAAAACAGCACTTGGAGGCACCTGTAAAACAACACACAGCACAGTCTACAGACAGGATGTAAAGACATTCATAACCATCCAAAAAATTGAACTATACTGTCACATAGTCACCAAAGGATATATGCTATACATAGATTTATAACACAATTATACAAATTATGATCACATATACAACTGAGAAATAACTCCACTTCTGATCCCTCCATCAAAACTTTCAGCATGCATTATAAGCATATGCATGTTGTATCTGTAAAGTTATATATAATAAATCTTACTATAATTCTGAATTTATTAGATGCTACAAAATCAGAATATTTGATAAACAATTCCACTAAAAGTTTTGGGTGTGAATTTCCTAAACCTTTACCAAGTTAATCTGATCACAAAGTAATTTTCATGCCAAAAAGAGAAGTGCTTTCATCTTACAGTTCCATATTTCTTTTGCATAACTTCTTAAATGAGTATCAGTTTTTTTGTAAAAACTTTTTATCTATATCAAAAACATCTATGTACAGAAGAAAAATTTCATAAATATATAAAACAACATAATACCTTTTGTGCATTATTTAATTGAATATATATTAGTAACATTAATTTGATATGTGTAGAGTTAACTGTAATTGATAGTTGAGAGCAAAAAAAATACTTTGTTAAATATTTTAAAAGGTTAGTTACTTTTATAAAGTAAATAAAGACTAAACTAAGTTAGTTATGGTTAAATTAGGTATAATAAACAACAATAATAATATAATGAATATATTACATGAAGCATGTACACAAGTAGCTTAGAGAAGCTAACAGGTAACATAATTCACAGCATAATGTGAACTTCATGTTCCTCAAGTGACTTTATAACTTACAATGGCATGAATAGGGTTTACCTACAGTTCAAAGGCAATCAAAAGGGCAATAAAATAATAAAATTTAATTATAAATAAATTTATACTGTTATGAATTGAAATCTATTTAGGATAAACAAATGCAGTTTTACACTATGTTTGAAGTTATTCTATAAATAAAAGGATAGTAATTTTATGTTTTGATTTATTTTTAGGTAATTATTAGACAAGTCAAATTGACCAACTTTGTATAAAGTTAGGGTACAGAAAATTACAGATAAAGTTTTATTAATAATAAACATTTGGAATGCATTCAAAAGGTTTTATATTTTACACAAGTGAACTCTAAAATTATTTAGATGAATAAATGCATATGAACTATTCACAACAAATATTTCATATATTCAAGGACAAATTTTTCAACTTGTTAAAAATACTTCACAAAAAATTGTGTATGTGAAATGCTTATAATGTTTACAGAAAGACTGCCAATTTTTTCTGAAGAAATACACACTATATCAAAAGGTAATAGAATTAAATCTATACAGACTACAAGTACAAAAATGTAGAGAGCAGTCAAACTGATCAAGCTCATGTGAAGAGAGTTAATCCTGTTACCCCCAGTCATTTTTAAATTATTTTTTGCATGTGGAACTGAGTAACATTTAAAATTTAATTTAAAAACTTTACTATACATGTATGCCACTACAAATAAACATAATTATGTTATTATTCAAATTTTTGTGGTCAAAATTTAATCCCTTTGTTTAAAAAGAAACATCAAATTGCTGTTTTCTTGTTATGTGATCCATATACTGTGAAAAAATCTGAACTTTAGTGGTGTTGGCTCTTATCCACATGAGTGTTAAGATAGCAATGAATATGCTTTTGCCCTTTTGACACACAAGATAATCTTACAGCTGAATTCACAGGGAAACATAATCTAAGTTTGTCAATCCTTGATGGATGCTGTGTTAACCTTCTACACATTATCATAAAATGTATAAGCCACATAATACATACCTTACACAAATGTATATAGTTTAAGAAAAATCTTGGTTTATACTATATTTCATCACAGGTTAATCTGAAGTTGGCAGCCAGTTTATAAACCACTTGGTGCATATAATTGCTGTTAGTATTGTAGTCTGCTTGATAAACTATAGCACTTAAGGTTTACTTTTACATTTAAGATAATTATGTATTTTGCATTTTAAAAAACAAATTTAAAGATTTAATATATTTTTTTTATGAATTTAACTTGCTTCCTAGATTGTGAAATGTTATCAACAAAAGACATATACAAGCACCATCTTTTAATGCCAATGTATTTCTGCCTGGAACCTGCCAGCAATATCTTCATAAAGTCCCATGGGCATCAGACATATTAGCACATAAAATAAAATACAAAAAATCTTAAAGGAAAATTAAATATAAACAATGAATGACAAGATAGACAAAAAATTATGCAGAATAGACAAAGAAGAGAATTCTACTGAATTTCCAAACAGATGTATGAAATGTACATATTTACATTTATTAACTTCAATATTTTCATTGCACTGTACGTTGATGATCGAGTTAGTGATATAATAAAGAAATCTGAAAATGAAATATAAACATTTATTTAAAGAATATTAATATTTATTTGTGAAGTTTTAGTAGATATTATGCAAATTAAATGTGAAAAATGTAAAAGAAGACATAGTATTTTTATACTTCATATAAAATTACCTTGCAGGTAAACTATTCAGAGTCCAAGTACAAATAGCAGCATTAAATAATGAATCGTTTTAGAACAAATAAAACTTAAATGTTTCATTACTCTGAAACTGCATACTTTTAGACGAGTTCTTGTCAAATTTGAATAAATTCTTAAAACAAAAAACTTGATGAGAATGACATTATCTACTAATAATGTTAATAGCCAACAGTCATGATATTAAAAATTTGGACACTGAATTTAGGAAGAAAAAAAAAGTTTTCAAATGGAATTTAATTAAAAAGTAACTCTGGTCTTTTAATGTTACTAATGGGGTTGTAATGATATATTTATCTCATGATTAACTTGTATCACAATTCTTTTATCATGAGACAATATTTCAAACCAAAAATATTTCCAAACATCTGACTTGCACCCTCTGTTTTATCCTTTACGAGCCAGTTACTATCAACGCAGATTGTGGTAATTTGTTTTAAGTTTTATGTAAAAATTTGATACACAATATTTAAGAAAAATTATAAACCTGACTAACAGAATTTTCACACTGCATTACTAAAAATAAAAAATGTACATTTAGAATGGTCATATAGCACACAGACTGATGACATTTCCATGAAAAATTCAGCATTTGGTTCTATAAAGCATAAAAGGATGTTAAAAAAATGAAAGAGAAAAAGAGGGTGCAGCAAAATTGAGCCATGAATTGATCTATGGTTGATTAACTACAATAATTATAATTTTGTAGAATTGTTACAGCCTAGTTACTAATAGTTAAATATTTAAAGAACTACTGGTGAACACAAATACTGTTTAACTCTCTTCCAAATAAGTTTTAATGGACAAAGCAATATAAAAAAAAAGTAGTACACAACTTACTGCAGTCAGTTCTGTTACTAACTTTTGTACATATGCACATGTGATATACACGTAATTAAACCAATATTTATCATTTAATCAGTCTTAAACATGTATATATTTATAATAAGCTGGAAAATTCACAAACCTCAGGTAGCTTCCAAAGTATGCAACTATGTTTGAATGTCGGCAATCCTTCATCATCAGAATTTCCTGTTGAATAATGGAGAAGTCGTCACCTGGCAGAGAATATTACGTATTACAAGTTGGGAATGTTGAACAAAATTTCATATAAAAATAGACCAACAAAAATCCTTAAATGCAAGAAGTATATGGAATCATTGCCTCTTAGTGCATTTCAAATATAACTGAATGAAAAAATCCTCTTAATCACCTCATTTTACATAAGTGATCAAAAATAAACCAAATAAAAAAAAAATGCTTGAAAATATCAAGTTTTGTTACCTGATTAAATATACCCTAAATTTAATAAAATAGTGTGTAACTGTACCTACTACAGTTACTACCTCTTCTGTACTAATATAACCTTATACAGCACTATGTCTCCTCTTTGCATATCATGAGATTTAACTTGATTTCCTTCAAAGTTCAATTAAGCAATCCTGTGGTTAATGTATGCCAATGAAATTAGCATTAAAATTTACATTACAGTTCAAAGTTTTATTTTCCTTAAGGTTTCTTTTGAAATGAAGTAGTTAAAGCTTAAATAAAATAAACTTAATCTTCAATTTGACACAAGTTCACAAAACTTTTGAGCTTCTTAATTTGATTACTTCTTGACACACTATAACATACTACAATTTCAAATAGTTGGAAATTTGAATTATAATTTACAACCCAGGTTTACAACAAGCAAATTAATTTGGAGTTGATATTGTTACACTTCTTTTGACAGGAAAATTAGCTAGTTATGTTCTTGATTAGCCTCACACAGTTTACAAGTTCACTTTTTTAACAAGGAAGATATTAAATGTCCTTGTAGAAATATTAAGATCCAGAGTTACTTCAATAAAGTTTGTAATATTTGAATTCCATAAACTTTCCTGGCCAAATATCTGTAGTTTTCCAATTAATAAACATTTGTCAAATTATAGCTTCTGAGGTTTATAGTGTACTGACTGCAGCAACTAAACAATAGTTTAAAACTGTTTCTTGGTATCTTGCAACAGCTAGCTTTTATACTCTTCAGGCAAGATTCTGAAAAGCTCAACAACATTCAAAGGCGTGCTAGTGTTTTTGCAACATATGTAATGTTGATATTTTACTCTTGAGAGTCTTTTACAAATTTAGAGAAAAGGTGAGCCTTGAGCAATACATAATTAACAGCATATGTTACATGCATTAAACTGAAACACTGATATTAAAATAAATGTATAATAATAAATTCATTACATCTCCCTCCTACGAGAATTAAAAATTGGCATTAATCAATTTTTAATATATACATCTCTTAGTCTGTTATCTAAAACAAGCAGAAACAAAAATAAACTTAACAATAAAAAAAAAAACAGCACTAATTGAAAGAATCCCAGGATACAAGCTATTATATGGGTTATAAATTGTACCCTAGGTTTCAGAGGAAGTATGACCCACACTGTGGTGGGGATACATCATCTTTTTGTCTTAGTCTCCATTCACTTCTCTTGCAGAAAGAAATAAAATAAAGGAATAGCAAGAGAGAAAGATACACAAATAGGGATTAGAATAGTGAGATGTTGGTGCTGAAGCCCACAAAGTCCAATATCTAGTTCACCTTTTACTGCCTTCTATAGATAATGTTAATAACATTATTTCAGGATTATTCATACTAATTAAATTATCCATAAATATATATGCAAGTTAAAGTGAAAACATCTCAATCTGTGTAGTTTTCAATAAATATATTCTCATAATAGTAAAGATATAAATTTGTTATACAAGTGGAATAGTGAGCTTCCATTGTAACTCCTGTTACTCGTTTTAAAACCTGGTTCTTACAAAATATATAATTATTATAAATACAGAAACTTAATATATCTTTTATGTGTTTGGAGTTAAGTTTTCTTTCTTCCAGTTTTATAAAAGGATAACAGAACTTTTCTGTTCATGAATTTAAAACAAAGGTTTAATCTTTTAATGGAATTGTGTATTTGTTTCCAAATTTTGATACTTTAAAACAGGTTGATTATTTATTATTATCCAAAAAGTATGGGTCTTACTTCCACAGTCACCTCCAAAACCTAGGGTACATTTTATATCTCCCATTATAGCTCTTACTCTGGGATCCTTTCAATTAGTACAGCATTTTTTTTATTCACTTTTGTTTCAGCTTGTTTCTGAGTAATTATATTAGTTTGTTTTAACCAGTTCTTACTTTTGATTTTGGTTGCTTAACTACCAGTATTAATTTTCTACATGAAAAAAATGTCCCCATACATAGATTGATAACAATACATTAAATAAAATACATTATCAAATAATTATTTTAAACTTAAATAATCGTAATATATAGGATCAATGGGAATTTTCTGGTTAGGTTTTCTGACCAACTGACAGGTACAACAAGGTTTACAAAACTGAAAAACATCTTGCCTAATTTTTGGCCAAAAAAATATAATTTTAGCATGCATCTTGTCGACATCTAAATGACTCCATGGGAAATTCATGGGCAATTTTCAGCATTTCAGAACAATATGCTTTTGGAACAACAATTTGATAAATTACAGCCCAATGTTCTGAAGTTTTTGGTGGTCTCCATTTTATCATTAGCACACCATTTTTGGAAGAGTAACCATTTGGAATTTCCTTCAGTTCATTCTTTGCAAGTATATGTTAAAATAGTAATGAGATCTGCAGATCCTTTTCTTACTCAGTGATCAGTTTACTTCAATCAGGTGAACCAGATACTTCATATTCATCATTGCCACTCCACAATGAACTGTCAGTAGGACAATGCTAACAATTTTGGGTTCAGTGACAACTTTTCACACAGCCAAATCATTTCCAAATAATAATGATATACTTTTAATTGGAAGAGTAGGTTTTACTCTAACCACAATTGACCCCAAAATTAGGTCTGATGCTAAATAAATGTTGTGAAGAGGAATAAAAAAAAAAACACCCTCTATACCCTGAGTACTAACACTCACTAACAAAAATGACTGAATTGCCCTAGTACAAGGTAAAATATGTATGGGTATGGGATTAACAGTACCATTTGTCAAAGATACAGAACCTATGGATACAAAAGATCTAAAGTCCCCCCTAACAACACTCTTTTTATCAGTAGCCAAGTCAACATTATCAGTTGATACTGTGAAACAGTGTTCAAATGTGGACACAATTACTCTGGGTGTTCCTCCTTATCTTTCTTCCTTTCCAAACAACAACTGAACATAAAACAACCATGTTTTTTTTTACTGAAATTGCATACAGGCTATGATGAAGTTTTATCCTATCTGAATATTTTGAACTAAAGGAACCAATATTTTTAGAATAATTCTTAATTTTAGTGGACTAAACAAGTACAAAATTTGGTGAGCTGGAGGAATTTTTTTTTATGAAAAGTGGTTTTATGTGTTAAAATGTAATAAACAGAAAGTTACTATTTCCTTTAATGTTAACTTTCTTTTCATTCAAGTAAATTCTGAGGTAGTCACGTGTACAGCATTTTAATTACTCATTTAGACATAATTGTCTATTTGTTGAAACTGTTGCCAGCATATATACAATTACACCACCAATCAAAATAAACTTTTTACAACAAGCCCCCAGTACTAACTAGTATACTTTGAGAGAAGCTGCTTTAACCTTATCATAATCTGTACAAATTTCTAGAGTAACCAGCATAATCTTGTACTTTTTTCAGTTAAAACTGTAATAGCAGTGATCATTTTTCCATGGTTTAAATAACATTTTGAAAATGTTGGAAATATTTATAAACTTTGTTTTCATTAAATGGTGATACTTTAATTTATTGATTGAGTTCAGAGATGTCAATAAGTCTTAGTCAATCAGAATTGAACCTAATTTCTATTTCTTTTAAATTTCTTTCTTAGCTTCAATACAAGTTAGTTAAGCCTCAAAATGCATACTTTTCCTTTCTGCTTTGATACAGACTTGCTTCTTTTGTGCTTTGATGCGGGCTTGTCTCGAGATATTTATTTATTCTCTTTGAATTTTAATACAGGATTGTTCAATCTCAATTTGTTTGAATTTAAACTGGATTTCTAACTTTATCACACAATTCTGATTGGCTAGTGTGGACACTACAATATTCCCCTAATGGTTCCTCAGACAACAAATCAGCATTGACTAATACTTCAATAATATCCTTTTGGAGTTCATTTTTCTCATTAATTTTTTAATTTCCAATTCTAAGATTTCGACAATTATGAGTAATTTACTTTTGTTATATTTTTCTAGTCCAAAGGAAGAGGAGTTTAAGAAAACATCGATAATCAGATACAATGAAATCTTGTTAGCACTGATAAATATAAATTAATTAGAATTTGATTTTTAATTTAGAATGAATCTCGTCTCTGATTGAGATCTTGGACACAAGACCCTAGGTTACTGTGTTAAATATTATAATTTATCTAAGAAAAGTCTCCAATTTATTGTGTTACATACACAAAGTATTAAGATTTCAAATAGCTGGAAATTTAATTTAAGAGTTAATTAAATATCGCTATGTGTCTAATTTATGATATTTGTCAATAAGATTGATACATACAATTTTCTTTCTTAAATATATTTTGATAAACACACAATACAATTTATAATAATGTGCTCACATACGCTCATTCCTAAGGAACAAGAGAGTCAAAAGATGCCAACATTCCCAAAGAGAGAATAATCCACACAGCAGGAAATAAGAAAAACTCTGGTGGTTCTTTTTATAATTTAAAGCCTGAAAGGGGTTGGTTGAGCACAACTTAATTAAGTATTGAAAACTGCACCCAAATGCACAATCCATCAGTGACAAAATATTTTTTTTCCAATCTGATAAAAAAAAAAAGTCCATTTTTGTGGCTTCTGCAAGGAGAATCTAAGAGTACAGTTCTGCTAATTGGAGGAATGGTGCCAGAAGGAGCTGGTCATCTATAATGATGTGTGCACAGGCCTAATGAATGCAAGTAATGTAAAAAAGTTAAAATAACTCTGTAGGAGACATAAGCTACTGATGCAAGACTAAAAGAAAAATCCCATAACTGTAGCATCAAACCCCTTATGTAAAGATATGAGCAACTCCTAGGAAGATTCTGTTATGGAAATATGGAGATAAGCATTGGTAATATCAAACTTGCTTCAGAGTGAGAAAATATTCCATAGTGATGCAAGGAGGATTCAAAAATTGGCTGAGTTGAGATAAATTGATGATTGGACACAAAATTTCTGTTTTCTTGGGTACCATAAATAAATGGGAATAAAATCCCAGAAGAATTGGATTGACCTTCTCTACTGCCTTTTTGATTAACAATTTTCTTATGGCCTGAGAACAGAGCTCCATTTCTCATGGCACTGTTAGAGGTAAAAAGGCAACAGGTGGGGCAGACAATGGTGCAAGTGATATGAAATGGATAAGCAACCCTGAAGCCATAACCTGGAGTACCCATTCATTCCTAGTGACCAGAAAGAAGTAATCATGCTCACTCTACTCCCCCCACCCGTGAAAAAGTCACTGACACCATTCTCGTTGGTCTGTCCAAGCTGAAGATCCTCGAGATGATGGATGAATTCTATCATAGAAACCAGAGGGGGGAAAGGGGCAGGAAACATTGCAGACCAGTACTCCCAAATTAAAGCTAGAAAGACAAAAACCTAATGATGGTAAAAAAGAATGTAAGGAGGAAGTATCAATTCTGGATTCTAACATCTCTGGAATCCCAATAAAATGTGGAACAGAGGAATGGAGTTTTCTGTAGCTTCCTGAGGCCTAAAGATGGTACACAAACTTCTACTAACACAGTGCCAATAAATCTAAACAACAAACCAGCCACAAAAAAAAGGAAAAAGAGAATATAACAGAAATATGCATCAGCAAAATCCCTAATTCATCCTCAAATTCCTAATTAAAATGTTGATAAGCTTCAAACAAAATGTGGGTTGATGATAAATACCTCAAAACAGTCATGACAGTAAGACAAATCCAATAAACAATCAATCTGTTTAAAGTATCACAGTTTGAAATCTAGACCTACACAGGTCAAAAAGGGGTCATCCTTTGAAAATTTAAATAGGCTTCCTCCTGGTGGTGATTAACCAAAGTATGGTGTCCTCTGTGTTAAAAAGAAAGCAGTACAGTCAAATGCAATAGCAAATCCCCCAAAACCTCACAAATGCAAGTAACCAACTGGAAAACAAAGGAACTGAAAATAGCTGTTCAAAATTATCCTTTGTTGAAACTGACCTAGTAAAAGTGAGACTAAATTCTCACCAGTCATTCCCGAGTCACTCGCAAAAGTAACTTCAGATTCTCCCAGAGACACTCTGTCCACATGTCTCCATCTCACTACAGATAATATTATAAGCAGCTTCAACTGAGAGTGACCCCTTCCATAAATATTGACAAACATCAGAGAGCAGAGCTAGAAGAGAAGAGAGAGATCTGTAGTAGAAACATTAACTTTGGAATTCATACCTGTCAGTAAGTATTTTTTATTTTTCATTAAATTATGTATAATTATAAACAAAAGATAACCATAGAAATGCTCACTGCATTCAAATTCATAATGTAAGTATTTAATAATGACATTCCTGTTGATAAAAAACCCATGCCACATGCATTTTCAAGAAAAACTGATTACATTATTGGGGTGAGATCCTCGTGTGTAGTACCACAGATAGAGAACACACTGAAGTTGGTAGGGAAATTTTCAAATTAGAATTTGCCCAAGCATTCAAGTAGGGTATAAAAGACTGGAGCAAGCATTCTCAATACTTAAGTTGACAAAATGTGGAAACCCTGGAGGTTACAAAATAGCTACAGTGTCAGTAGATGGCAAGTATGCTTTAAACTCTTTAACAGTATAATATACTTAAAATTAAATTTTAAATGGAGGTGTTGGTTTCATAGAATAATGAAATTGTTGCTTACATATACAATAATGGAAAAACTTTATTATGCAATGTGCAATCCCCAACTTTGCAAAATTGTTATTCTGTGTGCATGTAGATTTGCAATAGGGATCACAATTTTTCCCATTTTGCCTGTGTTTCCCATCATGGAGAATTTTGTTTTCTTCCATTTGAATATTATTAATGTTGTAATTTAAATGTTCACTAGATAAAGGTGCAGGTTATCAAGATAGGCTTAGAACACAAAAAATTCCAAGAATGTAATATTATGGTTTCTTGTATATAGTACTGTCCATTGTATAACCATGTAACTAATTTGCAGAGTTTAGGTGGATCTTCACCGAAATTGGTACAGAGGTTCATTTGGTCCATGCAAAGAGATGCAAATTTTAAAATGAAAAAAATGTTGTTTTTTTCTTTATGGGTGTTTTGTTTTGTTTCTACTACTCCCTAGAAATGGATTTTCACTAAATTTTGTATGAATGTTTGCTGCACCCAAGAGAAGATACATACAAATTTTAAATCTTGTGTTTTTTGGGTTTTTTTCACAATTACATATAATGGAGCAACTTTTCATTAATCACAAAATTTACACAATTTCTGTCCAAGGGACAAGTACCCCAACTAGTATTACATGAGTATACTTTTTCTATTGTTGTTGACAATTAAAATTTTTTTCTTCTTTTAATACTAATGGTAGTAGCATCTTAAATAAATTTTTAAATTAAATAATTTACCAAAAAACATAGATTAAAAACTTTAAAAGTAGACAATTTGCTATATATTTAACCTTTTCTGCATAGGTTAATGCAGCTTGCATAATTTTGTCCAATAAAAGACATTTATGAAAACAAAAACTCCATGTGTTCTCCTAAAACCTCACAAGATTTTATTAAAGTATTGCGTATGTAAAGAATGGCATTACAATAACAACACTTCTGATTAAAATGTAATTTACATATAGAATTTGCTTTTAAACTGTTAAAATAGTTTATGTACAAAATGAGTTTCGTTTTAAGTATAAATAATACTTTTCTTCATTGTATAGTTTTCATATTTTATTTGCACAACTTCTGGAACCTCCTATATTTTCTTGTTTTCTCTAACATAACACTGACTCCAGCTATCATTAACAAACAATGCAAAGAAATGATTATAATTAGAAAATAGAAAAAAAGAAAAAAAAACACCTTTTAATTTTTAAGAATATTTTTAAATTGTTAAATTAACAATTTTAGATCTTTTACCTTTTCTCATATAGTAACTTTTAATAGTTTATTTTCATTTCTTGTCCAATACCACTTATCCTGATATAATGGTGCCCTCAAGGCATACTATAGTGTCTGACAGACACATAATAGCATATATTGTGCCTTAAGAATTAACAAAGTAAGATGCATATTAAAAAATGCTTAAATCTACTTCAAATGACTATACTCATGTGTATTAAACATCTACATGTAGGATACAATGCTCAGATAAATTTGTTAAATGTGTCACCTGTCACACAGAAATATTTATTACTTGTTTAAACTGTATATTTTCAGATAACTCTGAAATGTTCCAGTGAAAAGGTTATGCAAAATACTGTAATCCAGATGTAATCTATAGAATTGCTACTGTATTACTGAAGGAACAGAGAGCCAAAGTAGAGAATTTTCATAGCTTACTGGTCATATGACAATATATTTGAAATTTTAAGTTGTTTTTAAAAGGTTTCATTTGAAATAAAGAATTAAAAACTTAGATAACAAAACTTTAAATCACAAAACACATCATGATGTTGATTTAATTCACATGAATTGATATTAAAACTGTTTAAAGGAATACCCCTAGTCAATTCTTTCAGCACAAGCTCAATCCATGGAACCAACCTCATAACCATTTTGTGCTTGTTAGTTTTCATGCCAGAACTTTTAAATTAGTAAGTGTATGTTTATGTAATTTGATAGGTTAAGATTAAACATTAGAATGCTTTCCTATGAAAAAAGAAATTATTATTATTATTATTGGGTTTCAAGGTTTGTTAAGTGATGTTTTTTCGCATGCCTTTTTTCATTTTGTACATTGCCTGTCCAACTTGCAAAGTAATTTTCATTTTAAGATTGAATATATTTTTTATGCATCAGAATATTCTTAAATTTAACATGCTAAATCCTTATAATGTCCAGATAGTTATCAAATACTTCTTTTGAAAAAACTTAATATTTTTGGTTATTTTCACAAACAAGTATTTGTAAGAGTCTAGTTGATTTAACAGGCTTCATAGACAACATAAAAAAATTAGGAAACAAATTATGCTTTTCATTCTAGAATGATTATAACATAGCATGCTTACACTAAATAGCTTAAATATCATAACATTATATATTTATTATTTTTATTGTACTGACTTTTCAGTTATGCCAGGATAGCAACATAGAAGTTGTATTGAAACAGTACATGCTCACGAGTTATCACAACCAATTTTAGCTGTGTTTTAGTGAACTAGAATTTCATAAAATAGTCATGTTTCAATTATTTACATGTTACAATCAACTTGTTTTTCTTAAAACATTGATGAGTAAATAGAGGTAAAGCAAACAATAATCTCTTCTGGTTATAGCCTTTGTACTTGGTTACTTCTTGTCATAGCTTGTTAAGCCTCAAGACATTTCCCATGTGGATGATCTGAATTTTTTTTCCAAGTTCTATACACACAGTTGAATAACAAAGAATACACAAATTACTATACCAACACCACAGAATTCCATTATAATTTATCAAGTTTAGTAACAAAGATGCATTTAGCTCTACAAAAAATATGAAATTCTAAATAGGCAAAAAGACTCAACTTAGAGGCATTAATATTTGTCTCCAAATAAGGGGAGGACTACATTTCATTTGAAAATGGCTTATAAAACCTCTAAAGCAACATTGCAAATTTCCAATTCCTTATATACGTGTTGTACACAAAAGTAAATGTATAAAAGGCACCGTTTCCAAAATGAGAAGGGGCAAGTGTATTCATTTTATTTTATGACCAATATCTCAGCAAACAGAAAAGTTAGGAGGTTTGTATTTTATAACTTATTAATATTGGTAATTTGAGGTCTTAATTCATACAAAACTACATAGTTTTTATTTTCACATTACAAACATTTAGTGTGAAGAAGTGCTGCATTCAACATAACATGTAACACAAAAATTAATGAATAGGCATACTTTAATATTTACATTTAAATTAATAATATAATAAATAAAATATTGAATTACAATCAATAGTTTGATACTAAACTTAATGACAATTTAATCAAATGGTAGTTGAATAAAATTAGGAATGAGAGTCTACAAATGTGATAGCACGGCTTTTAATTCACAAATGGCACCAATGTTTTCAGCTGGATTGAGACTCAATTTTCAGGCTGGTGATCAAATTCATCTTAACAGAAAACAAAATAAAAATCAAACCCTTCTTCATCAAGGAGCTTGCAAATTTCATTTACTTTCACAAATCCAGCCAGCCCTTAACAATTTTCTGCATGATGCAAAAATGGGAAAAACTTTTCAAGTACCCAATTCCCTAAATACTCATCATTCCATGATCGTTCTTGCTCTTTGACATTAAAGACCATTACTTTTGAAGAAAAGCACAAAAAGAATTTTACACAAATTGATGTTCTTGTGGAGAACACAAAAGGTCCTAAAATTCATAGTGGTTGAGTACCCAAACTCTTATAATTTTGGAACTTCAGTTTCCAACTTACTAAAGGATGAACTTGCTTAAAGGAACTAAACACAGCAATCAACTTCACTCCAATTACTCAAAATATAGCAGAAAGCAAGCAACCATTCAGTGTTCATTGCAGAAATAGAAGGAACTTGCACCACATGAATGGTTTAAACTTCGAGTTTCAAAGCTCTTCAGACAGGGATGTGATGCACGTTGATGTGACAAGTGACTGCAAGTTGTTGTTTTTTGTTTTTTTTCATATGCTTTGAAAATGCTTGCCTGTTTTGTTGTCAACAAAATGTACAGAAGGAGCTGAAAGTTGTAGCTTTCTTCCAATGTTCCGTTTCAATTCCTCGTCAAAATTTTCTTCGAGATCAGAGATCCATAAATGCTGCTCATCTTCTTTTCAGTAGTTTGCAAAGCTTCTGCTACAAGTTTCACTGATATGAGATTCTTCAACTTTTTCCATTGCAATGTGAAAATTCAAAGTTGGAGATTTCTCAAAACATCTGCTACTAGCATGTGTGTAGTAGAAGCAAAACAAATATGAACTTGATTCATCCCCCTGATAACTTATGATGGAAAAAATGTCAATAATACATTAATTGTGAAATAGGGTTGGTCCTTACAGAGTAAGGGGTGCTTACTTTTACAACACAACTGTACAGGTTTTAATTTCTTATTCTGCTCTTGAATATGTTATATGGGAATGATCACTGATGCAAGTAATCTAGGATTGTGGGATAATGCAGTAGAGCTTTGATTTGATTTAACTATATTGTTTTCAGTAATAATGGTGTGCAGAACTATCTTGCATTTTGTGTAGCTCCTGCAGTTAAAGGAGTTACACAAGATGTCAGAAGCTGATGGCCACTGTTCTAGCAAAGCTTCAACAGATTTTGACAGCATATAAAAATAAGTTATTTATTATTTCATAATATAATTTGATTGTTTTCTTTACTGTATTATTCCAATTAACTTTCAATATTTTCAGTCTTCCCATAATTGCAATACTCAGCACTTACATGTTGGTTTTAATTTTCCTTTGAATACCAGGGGCATATCAAGTAAATTAAATTTTTTCCATAACACACATCAAATGAAAGACATAATGAAAAAATAAAAGTTACCTGGTTCTAGTTTAATAATTTTAACAGCAGCCGTTTCCCCTCCTGGAATCCTTCGAGCCTATAAAAAAAGGAATTATTTAATATTAAAGAGCTTCTTTTAAAAGAATACATAAAACAGAATCCTTGTTTCAGCATCAAATTATCATAAAGAACCATTTCATGCAAGATTACAATGTATTTACACTCATAACAAGTTCTCAAAAAGTTTTAAATAAATAACTAAATGAATTACAAAAAATTGCTTACACAGACCTATTGTATAAAAAGGGCCATAGTATTAACTATATCAAATATTTTAATTTGATCTCATTCTACCCTTAAAACAGTAATAACAGAACACTTATGTTCTATATAAGTATCTGTTAATGTTAGACAAGAACATATAGCAATTTCTCATTATTACAACTATCCGATCAAATGCAAACTAGCTATATAGTTTTGAAACAATCTTAAAAATAACATTAACGATAACTTAACCTATTCAATAAACTGTAACTATACTTGAGACTTTGTATTTAAACCACCCTAATTTAATTTTCTAAGAATATAAAGTTATCACATAAGTATCCACACTATTAACATATTCAACTATAATCTCAAAATTATCTTTTAAGTTACAACTTGCTCAACTGGGTCAAAGCTCCCACATCATGACCTTTTACATTCAAAATAAAATAAATCTTTATTATCAATATTTTAACACAGCATGAAAACCGTCAATGAATCAAATTATTTATAGTACCCGAGTTATAACTTTTTAATTTAAAAATAAAGTACCTAAAAAAAAAAAGGAAATTTTCTTCTTTTCCTAATGTATCTAAGTTCATAATTTTTCACATCAGAATTTTCTGAAATCAAAAATAGGTTGGGGCAGTTTCCAACCAATTATAAACAAAAACTTTAAAATTATTACAAACAAGAATACAACATTTAAACCCACCTTTTTATTTATTCAAACCAACCAAAGAATCTTTAATCTTCTCTTTCTGATTTTTGGAATTGTTTGCTATTTAATTTTATACAGTTGATGGGTATGTTTATGACCAATAGAAAAAACATTTTCTTCCACATGAATCTTACAAGTCATAATTTAATTTTCTTGCTTTACATCTTTAGTCATTAAAATTTTTTGCTATGTCAAATTGTATTCAAAAGTTTTAAACACTGAAAACAATTAACCTATTTATAACTTACTTAAAAAGCTTGATAAATTAATTTGTGGACATTTTATTCAAGTGTCTGATGTTGTGTTATAAAAAATGCATATTTTAAAGTTTTCTAAATTATTTTTCTTCAACATCCAAACTTGCATATCCAATATGCAAATGAGCTTGAATACATAATATATATTGCAAATCCTTGTTTTTGTGAATATACTATTTATTGTTATATACTTTGTTACATAACTAACTAATATATAAAATTAGAAATTTTTGGCTTAATCTGAAATCTTTCAGTAAATTAAAATATTCGAAATTTCAAAAAATAAATAAGACATTAAACTAAGCAATCAAATGATGTTCACATTATTACAATAGGAAACAGCTAAGACTTCCACTGCAATTTATGGTTTTTCAAATGAATGTTAAAGCAGTTAAAACATGTTATTTAAGAAAACAGGTGTATATATAAAGAAAAAAAAAAGATGACAACAGATATGACCATACACATAGTTTTTAAATTTATGATAATTGGTTGGTTGGTTGATTTGGTGCTTTATGGCACAAAGCAGCTAGGTTATGTGCTCCAAACATCTGGTAAAAAGTTTAAATTAAAAAGTAAATTTACTAAAATTCATAAAAAGAAATAAAAGTAAAACAAAACAAAGTTTAGAAAAAACAACAACAAATAACATAACACCAATGTTTACATCTAGTCTACAGCATTAAGACACACGCTGCAATGATACAAGTTCTAAATTATTTTCTGTAGCATTATTGTAATTATCACAACTCACCAGGAAAACTAACAGATAAGTATAAAACCCACAGTCAGTCCCAGTTCCAAGTTATTTGACTTTACAGCCATTTTCCACAGGAAAAAAGAATTTCGGTGCCCAATGACCCCACCTGCCATGGAGTTCTATGAGGGAACATTACAATGTCAAGCGAGGACACTGCCGCAACGCCAGGGTTTTGTGAGCACTATATTCAAACACCAACATCAGACATAATGTCCACAACACCGATTGAGAACTTCCAACACTGCTACTTGGTTGACCCTAGCCCAACTGGACCTGCCGACTGACCTAAGGGGGGCCACCCAAAGGCTGCCAGTGTACAGGAATTCAAGGCCATAGTGGTTAGGGTTGGACCCTCAACCACCAGGATCCTCTCCTTCCCTTCATGAATCACCACCCATGGCAGACACGTGGGTGGATGTTTAGATCCCAGAGGAGGTAACTTGAAAGAACAGAACCTTCCCTGGGAGGTCTCCTTACAATGTACAGGAATCTACAACAAGGGGCATGAATAAAGATGGCAATGGCACAGAATGAAACAAAGGAACAACCAAAAAAAAAGCATCACAGATACCTCATATGATGCTAAATGCATAGGAGTAGCTCCAAAAATGGAACAAATACCTGACATTAAATCCTTATTAGAAGTGGATGATAAACAAATGATACAAGACAGTCTCCCACCCCAGAAGATCTCAAGTGGAAAGAAGCCATGTGTGGATGAAAAGAAACAAAGATAGCAAATGCCTTAACATAGGAGAGGAGAAGAAAAGAGGTTTCCTAAAAAATTTTCCCTAGATGTAAGTGAAACACTCGAGAAGGGAGATGCGAAGTAGATAAAATATGAAGACTAACATCATTAGGATAAACAAAGAATTCCTCCCTCTCTCTCTCTCTCCCTACAGGTAATAAATATTCATTATAAATTGAATCAAGAATAAAATCTGCCTGAGGGTAAACTAAAGTTAACTGAAGACTGGAGGATACCTTAATATGGGAGAGGAGAAGGAAAGAGGTATCCTAAAAAAATTCTCCCTAGTTGTCAGTGAAACACTTGAGAAGGGAGGTGTGAGGTACATAAAAATATGAAGACTAACATCAATAGGATAAAGAATTCCCTCTTTCTCCCCTACAGGTAACTACAGTTAAACTGAAGACTGGAGAGTGAGACATGTAAATCTCCCCCCAGTTAAGAAAAAATGTTCATTGTGAAACAATGCATGTAGGAGGGGAGATATAGTGTGAAACCTGGATTTAAAAAAGAAAAGAAGAAGAAGGAGCTAAAAAGGGTCTAGCAGGTTTTGCAGCAGAGGCTTGGGAAGGAAAGCCATAATGAAGTGCACAAAAATTAACAAAATATAGGTCACCCTAAACAGGTTCAGAAGTTGTCAGAGAAAAAGTAATATAAGAAGATAGGCACACCCTTGCCTACAGGAGGTCCTTAAATTAACTGTGAAAAGTATAAATTATTAATAATTATAAAAATGAAACAGTCAATGTAATGCAAGTTTCAAAAAAGTGTGTAGTAAAATAAAGCTATGTATAAGATATTGTGTGTTGCAAAAGGGAAAATATTAAATTGCACTATGTACCAAAAGTTTTACTTTTTCTTGTTTCTGGGCAGAAACTTATTTCCCAATTGCTTATGCCTAAAGTAAATGGAAAAGACAATTTTCTCTACAAACTTTGCTTTTATGACTTGAGAACATATAACAAAAACATGTTGGGAGACTATTTGTGGGCTGATACACGAGAGTGATTTATATTACAGTCACAAATCTCAAAAAACTAGTCACTTCTAAACATTTTTGTGTAAAACTTTAGTATAAATACATGTAAATCTTGATACTATGTTGTTTTATTCAGACTTTATGCAAATGAAATGGTGCAAACGTATTTACATAGAAAATGGGTTAATTTGTAAATTTCATTATCCAGGTCACAAAAGCAAAGTTTGAAGTTAATAATGGCCATTTTCTGCACTTTTAGAATATAAGCAATTAAGAAATAACACATACTATCCAGAAACAAAATTTGTGTTACATAGTGTTATCAATTAACCTGCAAGATGAACAACAGATAAACTAAAAATAACACTTTTTAAGCCTAATCAAACTATGCAGCACAATGTATATCACTATGCTCTAATTTAAAACCTTAACAATAACATGTACAACAAAGAGAGATGTTTGCATGGAAACTGGCTTCAGAACCCCCAAGAAAAATTAATATGAGGTATAAAAGACAAATAATACAGTAGTCCCCCTCACATACGACCGACCTATCAGCCACAGAAAAAAAAAGTCGTATCTGCGGGGGGTCGTTATTGAGGGGAATCTTCAAAAATTGCTCTGACAGGTAATCCACAGTGATCAACCCAGGCAAAGATTGAAAGAATGCCATCGTAATGAACCTGCTGACATACGCCGATACGGTCATACCGACATTGTTGGTATTCTGAATATCAGCAGCAAATTAATGTTGTTTTATTATTCTCATAAAAATAAATTGCATAATGCTCCTAGTATACATGTTGAAATAGAATAAATAAACAAAACTACTTTTAATTGTGTTCATGATTTTCCCCAGCTTTTCACACAAAGAATGCGGCGACTGTTTCTCAAACTTCCCAACTTCCAGGATCTTAGCTTTGTCAGCTACAATTGTCTGTATCTGGGTTTTTCCAACCTCCATTTCCTTTGCAATATGCAAACATTTTGCCCCTTTGTCATGTTTTTTAATGACCTCCACCTTCTGCTCCAGAGTAAGATGCTTTCGTTTTCCTTGTGGCATTGTTATCGAATTTGGAGTGCATTAAGCAAGTGATTTACAATTGGAAAATACACAACCCTATTTATACAATGACTGTTCATTAATTACAAACATCGACTACTTGTCGAGAATTGCTCATGTCAAGATGCACATCACTGGTTCGCTCGAGAAAACTTGGACCAATGCATCTGATTGGCTAATATGAATCACGTGACTATTAATTGCGCAATCTTTTACAGTTTTCATTCAGATACAAATCTGCTGGTGTATTTTATTGTTTATAGCAAGTAAACTAGTTCTTTTGTCACACCAATTCGGTAATCGATAATGACTGCTGATGCAAAAAGTCTTTATAGAGGGGTTGATACCGGTTTTTTTTTTACTAAATAACAGTCGTAAGTCGCATCTACGGGGTGTCGTTGTTGAGGGGTCACATTCAATGCCAAGTCGGTGCGTGCACAGAAAAAAAGTCGTATGTGCGGGGAAGTCGTTCTAGAGGGGTGTCGTATGTGAGGGGAACTACTGTAACAAAAATGAAAGAAATATTGCAAGATTCATCAGTGTATGTTCACAATATGTACGAGATGTGATGTTTTGAAGAAAACAAAATATAGTTAATTCATGATGACAAGAAAACCCACTTGTAAAGAAATAGTTAATTTATGATATAGCAGTAAAATGAATTATATGCAATCCTAATATACTAAGAACTCATGTTAATCCTAATCTAGCATTATTGAACCTAAATAATATTAACAATAAAAAAACATTACAGACTCATAACAGCATGATTTTTTGATTTTTTTTAAATCACAAAGTCGGATGATATTTTCAAAATATGAAGGTTCAAAAGTTAGAGCTGAAGTCCAACAATGGTGAGATCAACCTCCTGATAAAGCAAAGCCAATAATTCCCTTGACAAGAACTGTCACAAGAAGCCTGTGTAAATGGGCTGCTAGAAGATATAACCTAGAAGTAGTAACTTAGAATGTGGGATTCACATTAAAAGATGAGTAACAAAACAAGCATGTTGGCAGAAAGATAAGAAAAAAATATTTGTTATAAAGAAAATAGATAATGATAATACAAAAAAGGCAGAATAGTAAAGAGTGCATCAGAAGTCAATGGTTGTGTAGCACCACTATTGGTGGAGGTGGGCTGAATGATAAGTTGCTTGCAAGAATCAATTAACCATTTTGCAATAGGCTCAGTGTAACATACATGAATTTGTCTACACATTTGTACATTGAACATTTGCAATATAACTTTTGATACAGCATGTGTATCATTCACAAAATGTGGTAGAGTTTTAGTAATGATTACAAGTATTTTGTATAAAAAAAATTAATTTTTTTAAATGAAATATATTAATTAAAGATTTGTTTTCAATAAAATATACTATTATTTCTACACCAGAGCTATGCAGCCTATCACTTGACCAACCTTACAATAGTTACAAAAAAATTAGGAAATAAATTTCAATTCTGTTTCTTTCATGCTAGAATGACTATATATAACACAAAAATACAAATGTGTAGACGAAGTAGCTTGAGTCTGTTAACATTATATATAAACATTTATATATATATAATTATTATTATTTCATTATAGTGACCTTTCATTCATGCCTACATAGCATTATATAGCTTGCACTGACAAAGTGCACTTGCACTCAGGTCATGCATCCAGTAATATAACACATCTTTAATCTTCCCTGCCTTGGCTGTGTTTTACTATTTTGTAATATACAGTTACATTTAAATGATTACACATTTTATATATAATTATAGATTATCACTATTTTAAAATAAATTGTTAAGCATTTCTTAAAATGTAGAACAATAAGTGAAGAAAAGTAAACAATCATAATTATCTCTTCTTACTACAACCTTTGTACTTGGTTGTAGCTGGACATAGTAACTAAGCTTAATAAATTATAGCGGAATTCTATTGTACCAGTGTACTTATTTATATCCTTCATGCGAGAAATTTTAAAAGGCTTAGCAACCTAAGGTAGTTTTATATTTTCTAAAACTTTAGGAAACATGGAGAAGACTAAAAACACAACCTAAATCCTTGAAAACTCAGATCAAGATCAAAAGAACATGGAAACCTTTCCATAGATTAAAATGGCAGCAAAAACCACTCTGGGGGCATTCTGTGACATTGACTAGTTATTCCCATGTCATACTGTAACAGAAGTATATAAGGAACCATTTTAAAAAATGGAAAGAGCTGAATGGGGCCAATGTTTGATTCAGCACACAAGCCATTTATTTTATATTTTAGTTTGTTGATAACTTCAGTTCTTAATTTGTGTGTAATTAAATACTTAGTGTTTTGATATCACAAACATTTAATTTTAAACAGCTTTGCATTTAATATACCACGTAACTCACCAAAATATATATTTGAATGCTCTTAATATTCAATTTTACATTAAGAAATTTACTCATAACATTAAAGTTGGAATTATAATTTACAACTTGATTCCCAACTTAATGACAAATTTATAAAATTGCATTCAAAAATTTATTGAAATACATGTCAACAAATGTGGTGATACTACATTAGAACTCTGATCCACTGAGAAAGGGTTAAACTACATGAATTGAGGGGTGTATGGAAGTGAAAGACTTGCAATGTGCAAAAATATTTTTAAAATAGAGGTGGCACTGAACAAAAATAGCTATTTATGCAAAAAGAAATGAGGCACTTTGTCAATTTCATATTTTTAACAGACTATTACACATTTTGTTTGTAGTAATAATTACATTTCCTAATGTGAAATAATAAAGATCAACAACAACCCTTAAACACCATTTTCACACCACACTGTTTTTACTTGCTACATAATTTAAAATATCTGATATTCAACTACAAGATGTACAACAAGTTAATAGAAAATGTTTCTCAATCAAATATTACAATGTGGTTTTCCCCATAAAAGTTAAGCTTTTATTTTGTTTTCATAATTTTGAACACTGCTCACAACTGTTTTGAATATTCTTAATCATGCCTAGATTATCCACTGGTAAAAAAATATTGGCCCCTGATGGTCACTGGTTAAAACACAAACCTCCTGATTTTGAGGCACCAGCTAGACATTAATTATTACAAGTTTTTGCTATGCCAATGACTTAGGATAAGATAACTGTATATACAAACTGTTTCTAATATGCTATGAAAACTCCATGCAAGCTATCAAACAAAAGTAAGAATATAATAGTACTTAAGGGATTGAAAAAATAAAACAAAACATGACTATGGATTGATGTATTAAACTTTCAGAAGCAATAATTAATAGTAACAACTGTTAAGAAACTTGACAGACAAGCTTCTAATCAGCATGTGTACGTTTTTTTTATAGCAAAGCCACATCGGATTATCTGCTGAGCCCACCAAGGAGATTTAAACCCCTGATTTTAGGGTTTGAAATCCATAGACTTACTGCTATACCAGTAGGGGGCTCTAACCAGTAATAAAACAGAAGAAAATGTAATATTTATGTAAGATCTCTGATCCCACAATAGTCATAGTAATAAAATGATGTAATCCATAATTTTCTTAAACAAGTTTGTGCCTCCCCATGGTGTTGAGATAGGAAAAACATTTGCTTTGACTATTCAAAATTGTTTTCAACATAAAATGTATTAATCTTCAGTTGATGCTTGAAAAAACTGCACTGTAATTTTATACTTCTAAAACTGGCAAGTCACAAAGAACAATGAAAGAAAAATCATGTCATGTACCTTTATTACATTAAAAGTTTATAATGCCACAGCCACTGCATTAATTACAGACAACTGACAGGTGGATAGGGCCTTGTAAAATGCTAAGTAAAAAAAACAACACAAAAAAGCACAACTTAGTTCAAACATTACACCGGTTTACTATGTCAGCTTATACTGTATGTACAGTAGCTCAGTTGCTAATCCACTAATAAGATTTAAGATAATGAAAAAAACTTTATATTTTAAAATTGTAAATGCATCAATTTGAAACTTTAGTAACATGCATCTCTATCAATATACCCAGTGTAGATGTGCTGTGGTAGTCTATGAAAAAAAGTGCAACTTATTGGTAAGTGAATGAACAGAAACTTAGTTTTATGAATTATTACACTCACTGCAAATGAAAAAAATATCATTGCATATGGCATTTTCAGTCAAAGTGTTGTAGTTTTAAACCTCAATAATTAATTTAAGCACTATGTAATTTTTTTAAATATTTATAACATATCTTAATTTTATCTCATGTAAAAGTACCAAGATTAATTTGTATTGTTCATTGGTAAATTAAGTGAATTACAATAACTTATACAAGCAATGCTAGTTAATTTTCGATGATTAAGTACTGTAGTTTCTGAACTAATCTATATAAATATAACAGTACTGCCTGTATTATGTCCATGTAACAACTTTCCAGGGCATGGATGGATTTTTCACCAAACCGGTATCGACTAGCTTGGGTCCATGTGGAAATGTAAACAAATTTTCAGTTTTGCACTTTTTACCACTGCTGCACCCCCATTAATGAATCTTCAGCAAATTTGGCATAAATTTACTGGGTCTATAAAAAGATATATACATTTTTTTTAATTAGTCTTAACACTATTTCACAACCTGTTGATGGAACTTCATCAAGTTTGACATGATGGTTTGTTGGGTCCATACAGAGATGTATGCAAATCTGCAGTTTTAATGGTAGTTTTTTAAATTTTTTACAGTCACATAATGGTAGTAACTTCATGTCCTTAGATAACCTTTCATTAATAATGAATTAAAAAAAACAAACTCCATTCAGGTCACAGGTACTCCAATTTATAAAATAAAACAAAAGCAACAGAAAACACCTTGATATACCATGGTATTGCTTTAAGGTAAACATTACCTGACAAGCACAGAACAATTTTGTATTGTCTAATTGCACACTAAATTTGACAGTCAGAATAAAATATTTACTTAAATATATGAACTTTAGAAACCATAAAACTAAAAACTGGTTTATTTCTTATCTCTTAGAATTATAGCTTAAAGAACAAGTATATTACCTTGCTAGAATATGGTATTTTCAGGCAAACAAATTTTGCTAAAAGTAGATTCAACTAGGAATTGTGCAAAATAGCTTGTATTTGAAAATATAACTTAGTTTTCTTGGGTATGAAATGTTAAGACAGGACAAATTTTGAATGAAACAAAGCAAAGCCTTTATTCTGAAACAAAAAGAAAATGCCAAGTCAATATATTACTAAGACACATTTAATCTCAATTTCCACACTCTCACAATTAATCTCCATTAAACTAAAAACACGAGTACAGATGTGGTCTTTAGTTTTTTCCTTTCAAAAACTTAGAAACAAAAGTGCATTTGATTTCAACACGTAAGCTCAGTTTTTGTCCAGTTGATATCATTACCTCAATTGTAGTTCTCTCACAGCACTGACTGGCTATAACACAGACAATCCACGAGACAAGCAAAGGATATTACCGTCAGAAATTCCTTCAATACATTCAATTTGAAAACTTTAAGAGAATAACTCAAAATATTCCATAAGGTCATTCCATGTCAAATCATCGAGATTTTGGAAAATTTTCCAGGTGCCTCCTCAGAATGCCTTGAAAAAATTCACATTTATTCATCTACCTATATAATGAGAAACTGCCAAAGATTAGATCAATATCTCTAATAGTTTTTGACTTACATCCCTGTAAATTTAAGCAATTTTTTTTTTACTTTTGGCAAAGTAGGGCTATTTTAGCTGTATTATAAAAAGTTACATCAACTAAATTTTTTTTACAGAAGATCTAACAGGACTTTTAATTACAACAACTGTTGATTTATCAATTGATATGCTATAGGAAATTTGAAAACAAAATTCAGCTTTGTATCATATTAAGTCTTAGAGCTATGGCTTATTACATACACCAATGTTTTTTTTGTGTTTTTTTTTTTTTTTTACAAGTTTGGGGGTTTCAGATGATTTTATTGCCTCACTATGCAAATCTTGAGAGAGATAAACTTGGTTTGAGACCATTTTTGAATTATGTGAGATTAATTAGTCAGTGTAGCAAATTTCAGCCTTCTACCACCATTACTCTGGCAGCTTTAAGCAGCCAAAGTTGCCCAAAAATGAATTTGCCAAAAAAAAACTAAATTTTTACAGGGCTGTAAATCACAAACTCTTAGAGATATTGATCTAATATTTGGCAATTTTTCATTATATGGGTAGATGAGCACGTCCATTTTTATCAAAGCATTCTGTGAGGGTCACCTGCAGCCCCCTGGATGATTTGACATGGAATGACCCCATATTACTACAAAATTAACTGATATCAATAGCTGAATGACTTATAAAGTGATCCTCAATTGAAGAAAAGACTGACCTTTTACTAACAGTCACTATCCAAGAAGTGAAAACAATTTTATACAAAATGTTGAAACCAGACAACTGGATAAATTATAAGATGAAAACAAGAAACATGTGTAGCCATTGCTTAAAATTGGTAGAAATGCAGATAAATGTACGATCTACTTTTTACATTAAGAAGATGAATTTAAGAGCTTTCAAAACATCATTAACATCTTCACTACAAATGTATAAAATAATTCAATATTAAATATCCAAAGTTTCTGTTATTAATGACAAGTAGCAAGCAGATATACCCATCAACTGATGGGTAACTTTGAAATATACAGTTAAGCTTCTTTCTTTTCTTTTTTTTTAATAAGGTTTAATAGTAATAACTTGAACATAAACTTTATCTCAAAATTTTAAAATTATAACATGGTCCCACCCTTGAACACCCTACATCTCACTGATCATGAGAAAAGCATGTTTGTTTGAGAAATAATTCAGCAGCTTCCGTAATTTAACCTTGTATCCATTTAGAATATTCATCACTGTCTAAAGCAGGTGCTAGCAGGCCAGATTTGGCCCTCGGTCCCCAAACAAAATCTCGCATTCACCTGGACCATGGTGGTCCTAAAAATGAACAAGTTTGTCACTGCATCTCAGGCATAACTGAGTGACAAACAGCATCAAGTCTCACACTAATCACTGTCCTTTACGATATGAACATTACTAATATAAAATAAACATTTTTCATAGTTTATTGTGTTTTTATTATTACCTTCTTTTATTAGAGTAAAAGATTAATGTAGCTCTCCATCCATTCACAGACATGGCCTCTGGCTCCTGTGTGGAAAGAGGTTGCTAACCCCCTGGTCTAAAGCATCAACCTGTCAAGATTGTTTGAGACTGATTCAATAGGCAGGGAGAAATTAAGCAACAGGCTTTGCAAAATATAAATAGCATTGAGACTAATTTTTAAACCCTTAGGGAATTCCCCATAGTTCATAGTGCTTGAATACAAAATTTGGTTGAGACTAACCCAACAGGCTTGGAGGAATTAAGGTGAAAAACACACAGAGCGCTGCATATACATACAAGATATATTTATTCTTTGTCATAAAAATATAATGCAAGACTTTTTTTAGAACAAATGGTAACATTTGAGATGAGCAGGCACAAAAAGTTTGCACTTGTTTGACTGTGGTGTTCAAGAAATGATCAAGTTGCTCTTCAGTTTAGTTAACCCTTTCACAACAGGCTCAGTATAAAATACACAAGTTTGTATAACCAATTGTTCACATAAAGCACATATTTAATGCTGTATGTGTATATTCACAAAATGTAGTCTTTTAGTAACGATTCCACGTCTTCCGTACATAAAATCAAAATTTGTTAATGAATTATATTTACTAAAGATTGTTTGTTAAAACAGCATCTGTTTCATTACTAGTCCAAGTACGAAATAATTTGTATCCTGATTAGAAAATTCATCACAAAAATCGCTTAATATTGTTTGTGTAATCTCTTAACTCTTTCAACATAAGATCAATCTACCTAACCAACAATGTGACATCTTCGTAGATTTAAAACTTTAGCTTCAATATTGTGCATTAATCTTGACAAAATGCAGCAGTATTTCACTTGATATTACAAGTCTTTAACATTAAAAAACACAACTTAATTTGTAGTGAAGTAGTTTTAATAAAATAAAAATATCTGCATGTTCAACATGCATCTTTCATGTTGAAGTATAAAAAAAAATATACTCTTTTTTTCCAGTAAAGCTTAATACTTTTACTCCAACCTAACTCAAAATAGGAATGTTAAGCCTGAACAACCTCACATGATAAAAAAAAAAACAAAAAAAAACTAAATTACTTTTTTTCTCTACAAAGACTTCATCTAATATAAAAACACATTTGTTTATCCTAATTATTTTGGAGTCTGTAATACTTCACATATATTTAAAACTAAAATTTATTGCCCTTTCAACCATGAGTAATTACTGTCTGCAAGCAACCATGTAGTAAGTCATTCAGGGATCATGCCATAAATATAAATGAATGGTGCAGCTCACATTACCCAATCAAATTATATTACTGGCAAACAACAATTAGTAGATGCAGTTTCCATGCATGCCATGTGAAACATTATTTTACTATTATTTATTTTAGTTAACCTCATCTTAACCTCAAAATATCATTACTTTTACATTATTTCTTTCTATAATTGTACATGAAAATAAACATGAAAAATAAGACATAAAATACTTATAAAATCTTTTTTTTTTGCTCTTCATTGCTGATGAGAATACTAATTTTGTTTTTGTAATATTACTTATAGTATTGAAATTAATTTTTATTTAATTAAATAATACTCTAAGCAATATAGACCAAGAACAAGTAAAAAACAGACAAACTCTTTCCTCTCAAAACTTTTCTGGCTTCTTAACTCTGAAACAACAGTCATTACAAATTTATTCAAGCTACCCATTAGCTTTCTCATGAGAAAGCTGTTCCTACTATGAGTGAAACTAACATTTAACTGTTCAGAACATAAAGTTATACAACACATTTGACAGATGGAAACCTTTGTGTTTCTATTTGTTATAGGCAATATATAATTAAATGTAAGAATGAACTATTAAGAAATTATGAAAGAGAGGATGCAGCAGAAAGGGTCCAATTTTCTATTTTCCAAAGAGTTGGTGGATAAAATAGGGATGATAACGTGCTAAGAGAAAGTGTGTCATATGTCACACTAGGGGAAATTCAGGATTTTTTAAAATATTGCCTTGTATAATTAACAACTTAAAATTAACATACTATTAAAATATGGATTAACATTGGAATGACAAAAAGTAGTTAATAAATTTTGAATATAAACACAATAAAAACTGTGGCATGCAGTAAAATATCACAGTAAATTGGGTTAAACCTCTTTAAAATATTTTAAATGTCTGTTTTCAGTAAAACTATATTTTGACTCTTGTTTTCTCTACTATGACTAAAGGGAGTCTTTCAATTATTAAATAAAATAAATGTTTTTCCCATGTAGAAAAACTACAAACTACAATACTAAAATACAAATGTTTAGACTAAATAGCTTAAAATCTCAAAATTATACAATATTATTATACTGACTTTCCAGTTGTCCTTAGTCAACAATACACAAGTTACAATGATGTGCTTTACATGCATTCATGTAACCTTATCCAATAATTACAAAAAGAACTTTAATCTTTACAAACTCACCTATCTTTGCTGGGTTTTAGTGGACTAATATTTTATAAAATACATTCATGTTTCAATAATTATACATAATCTGTATACAAACAAATTCTTACTTATTTTTCTTAAGTCACAGTGAAGTAAACACAGAAGTAAAGCAAATATATACATAAAACCCACACACTTGAATAACCAGAAACAATCAAATTACTACATTCCATTATAATGTATCAAGTTTAGTAACTAAGATGTATTTACGTCTAATAAAATATGAAATTGCGATAAGACTGAAAACACAACCTACCTCTCAAATTGTTTCAAAAGTACAAGATAACATCTTAACACATGAAAATGGCCAAGAAAGCCACTAAAGACATTCCATGTTTTTAACTCGTTATTTACATGTCATATACAGAAGTATATACAAGAGATCATTTCCAAAAATGGAAAGAGATGGGTGGAGCTACTGAGTCTGTTTCAGTAGATGAGCAGTATCTCAACAAATATAAAGATAGAAGGTTCGTAGTTTATATTATAGTTTGTCAATATTGGCAATTTTGAATTTCTAATTCATAAAAAAACTAGACTGTTTTGACATCACAAACATCTAATCTGAATCAGTGATGCCTTTATCATTTGAATTGTGACAATATAATAACAATAAAAATAAAAAAATAATAAATGACTGGATAATAGGGCCATGTTATTTAACTGATTACCTTTGAGCAGCAAAGGCATTGTTCAGTGTCATCTGAGCCAGCGGTCACCAAACTACAGCTCTCAAGGTCATTTTGTCTAGCCCACCAGCAGCTAGCCACTTGAAAATAAAAAGTGACATTTCATCAAATGTCCAACTGTCCTGACAAAATAAATCACACCAATGGTCTCTTTAAGATGGCAAACACAAGACGTTATGATAAAACAAAAAAACCAAGGCTGTCAAGTGCATTTTAACCAATAAGAAAATTTTTCTTTCGTCCTTGCTGCCTGTTTATTCATAGAGGTATGGATCTATGAAAGCATTAGGATTTTGAAAACAAGTACAGATTTAACCCTTGTCCTATTGACTCATCTTGTAAATTCAGCGGCCGAGGGTTTCCACTTGAGCAAGCTCATTTCTCTTAGTAGTCGAGTTATGCTCTTTTCATAACTTGTTCTTAGGTAAGCATCTTGGTGAATGTATGTTTTTACATATGTTGTTTGTGCATTCTTGGACAAGTACAATACTTTTCTCACAGCGTTCTGTGTTTTTCAATTTCAGATTCTGTTTTTTTTGTCACCCATCATTATCGCTGCTTTTAAAGAGAAGAAAAGGAGTCGTGCTTTCAATGAAGAAAATGGGAAGAGAAAAGTACTTCTTTGTGAAAACAAAAAACTAGAAAGCTACTTGTGCGATATGCACAGAAAGTATTGCCGTTTTGAAAGAGTACAATCTTCAGCATCACTATGAAACAAAACACCTATCAACACCTGAAATTCTCAGCAAAGTTCCGTTCTGAGAAATCTGAATCCATGAAACGTGGTTTTGAATCTCAAAAGAATCTCTTCATGAGAAAATTTGCTGAAAATGAATCTGTCACTTGTACAAGTTACAAAATAGTGAATAGGATGGCAGAGCAAGGAAAACCTTTCACTGATGACAACTTCATCAAAGAGTGTATGATGGAAGTAGCAAATGAGCTGTGTCCTGAAAAAGCCAATTTCTTTGAAAGTATCAACCTTTCAGCAGCTTCATTTATACAGCAAGCAGAAGAACTTGGAGAAAACATCGCATCACAGATATGCTAAAAAGCTAGAAACTTCCTGTGGTATTCTCTGGCACTGGATGAGTCTGTTGATCTCTCGAGTATGTCACAACTTCTTGTGTTCATTCGTGGAGTTAATTTGGACTTTCAGATCATGGAAGAGTTGACATCAGTTTGCAGAATGCATGGAAGAACAACTGGAGAAGACATTTTCATGGAAGTGCATAAAACTTTGTAAGACTATAATGTTCAGTGGAATCAGCTTAGAGATGTAACAGTTGATGGAGGAAGAAAACGTAGCTGGAGTAAAGAAGGGTCTGATTAGGAAACAGTTGGAAGATCAACTCCAAAGCACTCTGTTCATACACTGCATCATACATCATCAAGCACTCTGTGGAAAAGACTTAGATATTTCTTGCGTACTAAAACCAGTCATTTCTGCAGTGAATTTCATTTGGAGTAATGCACTTAATTATTGCCAGTTCAAGGCGCTTCTTGAAGAAATTGATTTGTATTTCTGTGACTTGCCTTATCACATGGAAGTGAGGTGGCTCAGCTGCAGTAAATTCTTGTGAGAATTTTTATGAGAAGAGAAGAAAAAGAGATATTTCTTCAGAGATGCCAACCATTACAATCTTGGTGTATACATTACAACTATATGCTCACACAGACAAATATTAAGACTTATTGCAATTCCCACATTATTATATAGGCCTATTAAATAGTGATACATTGTTCCCCCAAGGCTTGAAAGGGTGAAAAGAAAATTTCTAGTGAGATACAAATAGATTTTAATAAATAAAAGACATAGTCCAAATGGCTACTTATGATAATCACGTTTGTGATTGAAATAAAAAAAATATTTGTATCTCCGACGTATACTAATAGTTTGAATGCAGTGCTTCTCCATTTAGGTACGAGGGAATCCATAGTTACGTCATCAGTGCTTGTTAACCAATCAGCGCTCGCGTAGATGGGTATTTCTCGTTTTCTAAGTGGCATAAAAACATGAATGCGATTGTTCACAATATGGAAAAAAAAGAGAGGCCTCAGTCACCAGATTGTCTTGTTTCTGACAAATCTAAAAGGACTAAAACTGTGAATCAAAAATTTAGGAAAGAGTATAGTGCAAAATATCTGGTCATTGCATCAAAAGTCAGTGACAATTGTGAGTTTTGTTTAGTTTGTCACATTGATTTTTCTGTGGCACATGGTAGGATAAACGATTGTTCCAGATATATAAAATTGGCATCTCACCAACAAAAGGCTGAGACGAAGACAATAACAAATCAGATAATGACATTTATGAGTAAGAATTCTAAATGTGAAAAAGAATTTTTTCAAATTTATTTATTAAATATGCAAAACAGTCATAAATGAGCAATCTAAAGTAGTAATAAATAATATAAACAGCTTAGAGAGATTGGTCAGGCCTAGTAGTTGCAAATGATAAAGAGCTCTGTCTACAATCATTATGCTCAGTCACTTGAAATAGTTGGCATCTCCAATTTATTAGAGATCTAAAAGAGCTGATCCATTTCTGTTGGATCCATCCTTGTTGTCAAAGTTGTCATTTTTGGTTGACATCATATCCCACATGAACGAATTGAACTGGAAACTTCAGGAGAAGAATAACCTTGTCTGCTACAGGATTTAAAGGATTATGAAGAAAGCTGTCATTGTTTGAAGCACATTTAGAAGGAGGAAACTTCTCATTTTCAGTGTTTCAATGAGTTTCATGCTGGAATCACAGAAGATGTCAACATGGAGTTTCAAAAAAAGATTATTGGTGATTTAAATAAGGATTTTGAGAGATTTTCAGATATCGACAGAATTACAAGTGTTATTCTCCTTTCTCAGAATACTTTTGATTGTGTCATTGATCACATGCTAGTGAAACTTCAGCTGGAGGTCATTGATTTGCAAGGAAATGACTTGTTGAAAGCAAAACAAAGAGAGGGACAACTTATTGAATTTTACAGCTGCATACCTGAAGATGATTTTCCAAAGATGAAGCAGTTCACATCTGGTATGGCATTTGTGTTCAGAACAACTTTTGTCTCTGAACAAGCATTTTCAAAAGTGAAATACGTGACGTCAATACATCGATCAAGGTTGACTGATAAACATTTGAAAGCAATTCAAATGATTGGATGCAGCAATTAAAAACTGAATATTGAAGATATTTTGAAAGCCAAATGCCAATTTCATAAATCTCACTAACTGAAATTCAGATATTTATTCACTATGTGAAATATGACAGTTATTTTTGCTAATGTCACCTTCTTTGATAACCTTTTGGTAAATAAAAATGTTGGTTGTATTTCTGTTTTGTTTTGTTTTATTATAGGTATGTATTGCATGCTCTTCTCACATGGTTAATATGGTATCCTAACCTAACTGTTTACTCTTTTACAGAGAGCTTTTGTTCTAGCTTACGAGTATTGAACATAATAATCATGCGGCCCGTGCTTCTCATTCCCCAAGTAATGTGGCCCCCTGTGAAAAAAGTTTGGTGGCCCCTGACCTAAGCTGACATGTTACTTGAAATTAAGATTAAATCTATTAATAACACAAAACAGTATTGCTATAAAAAAAATTTTTGAACTGAGTGAAATTTAATCCATACAAGTTAATCATTTATAGAATATATTAATGTTATTAAGTTGAACTTAGTTAAGTTGCATAAAAATAGTGGTCAACATTTATTAATCTAAAATATATTACTCTGAAAGTCTTTTCAATGTAAAACAGCTAAATTTTAAAACTTATAATATCGTCACTATAAAAATAAAATACCAAAGCTGACATGGAAAGTGCAGTAATGTTACTCACTAACATAATGCTATATTAATCAAATTTTCTGGTTTTATTCTTTATTCATTCCATGATGGGTTTCAGTTTGAAAAATTAAGTTGTAGTAGTAAAAGCATTATAATACAAAATGAATTGATGTTACTCTAATTTTCATGTTGATTTCAAACACATACAATATGAAGAATATCCAAAATTTAATAAGTAATGATGGCTAACAAGTAAATTGAGTTATGACTACTTTTCTCTTGGTTATTTATGAAGCATTTAAGTGCTTAGTTATAAAAACACAGTTAAAGCTCCAATACTATTGCACTTATGAGCGTGTAAATACTGAATTGTCTGGAATAACATATTTGGAAAAATGTATAGTTCAACACAGAACTAATAAAAGAATAACTCTTTCAGTATTTAACATTTAGGAACAACAAAGCTGCATAACTTGTTTTATGATACCTTTTTATGTACATAGTTTATGGTTAAAATACTACTTTATTCTAAATAATCATGAAGTCTGAAGATATTTTCTCTGGCTGTTCACATATCATTTTATAAAGTTTTTGAAATAAATTTAAGTCGACTTTGTACATCAATTCCATTTCAACAATTTTAACTCAAAAATATTTTAGAAATCAATAGTTATTTTACTTTTATCTAGCATGATTTATGAACAAAATGAAATTTATTTTCAATTGTACAAAACTATGAAGTTTTAACATTAAAAAAACCTATTGTCCAAAATGTAACTGCTTTTACAAAAAGCCTATCATACATAGTAAAGAATACCCAGGGTGATGGGGTTAAAGAGTACAACTTGAAGACAAAGACCAAATCCCTGTAAAAGTTCATCACAGCCAACAGCCTTTTTTTTTTTTTTTTTAAAGAGAAAAAAGATGTAAACAGCTATGGATCATCCTTGACACCACAAAATGCAGTGTGATCTCCACTGAAGAATACAACTAGCTTCATACTGTAAACAAGGACCAAAAATACCTTCTTCTGGTGGTCAAGGAGCATATGAAATTCTCTGATGCAAAGAAAAACACCATCATGCAAGTTCTGAAAACAAATGTTTGATTCCGTAAGGGCAGGTAATTTACAGCAGCCATGGCAACAACCACTTCCATATATTTCAAAATGACTATGATGCCCTCAGAAAATCACTAAAATCTACAGCTAAGATGGCAACCTTTTAGTATCCACTTGGCTATTAGGGATCACAAACATTAAACTTTCAGCCTAAAGAAATATCTTGTTACTAATAACATCTCATAAAATGCATGCAACAGAGGGAGAGAAGATTTTGCTTTGATTTACAGGAAAATATTTGTGTACCTTGTTGAGTTATACCATAGGCTTTTATTAGCAGCAAATAATTCAAACTGATGCTCACATAACCAACCAGAAGAGCTTACACAAAATTTCACGATGACAGCAGTACATGACTATCAAAATCAGTAAGTAAATATAATCTTCAAAAAAGAAATGCAAAAGGAATATTTTTGTTAAAGAGAAATATATGTAATGATGTTACAAGCTCAGAATATGTGATGTTACACGTTTTAAGGCACTGATTGTAAGACCAAAATGACAAAAGTTGTGTACTTTGAAAACTGAGGAAAACATCGGATTTTTCGCCAAAACACATTCATGTCCAATAAATTTATTTCAAAGATCTGCATGTTCTGCAAATGCAACATGTACAAAATCCTTATGAAAGTGACAGGTTTTCAGTTTCCATAGCTCAGTGTTAAGCCACAGATATGCAATACAGTTACACCAAGACTGACTGAAGCACAATACAACAACGACATTGTTGATTGGAAGCAGGCAAATCTCAATCAGATGTTGCAAAAGCTGTGAATGTCCACCCAAGCACCATCACAAGGCTATAGAATTGTCACCAACAACATGGATCAACTTGTGACTGTCCACGATCTGGCAGACCTCGTGTGACCACGCCCGCACAAAATCGCTACATCAGGTTATGTCACCTTGGGGATAGGACCACCACTGTGACATCTACTGCCTCAACCATACCAGGGCTGCATAGGGTTTCCAATCAGACCGTATGCAACTGTCGACGAGGTTCTTAGGTCCCATGTGTAACTCATCATGGTGAACGTCAAAGACGATTTTCAACATGACAACGCCTGTCCTAACACAGCCCAACTCACCACTGTCTTCATGAGACATCACAACAACATCATTCTTCCCTGGCCCTCCAGATCACCAGATTTAAACCCCATCAAACATCTTTGGGATGAGTTGAACAGACATCTGCAACATTGACAACCTCAACCGAGGACTCTACCTCAGCTTGCAGCAGCTTTGCAGGCTGAGTGGACTGCCATTCCACAAGATGTGATTCCTCATCTCATCACTTCCATGGGCAGGAGATGCCAAGCAGTTATTGATACTGATGAGGGGCATACTCGTTATTGACGTTAAACTTCAACTTGTGAGCGTGGACTTTGCCTTTGCAGACTTTGGATGTTCAGCAGTGAATGTGCAAAGTTTCACACGTCATACAGAACTACTCGGAATAAACTTGTCAACAATACGTCTCAAATTTTGCTTTTTGTATTTCTTTTTTTGAAGAGTATATATTGGTCAGAGTGAAGATGCTGAGAACATTTTTACAAAAGTAATTTGTATGTTATCAGAGAAGGGTATTGAAGTGAAAAAATTATGTAGTATCAGCTCTGATGGTGCAACTGTGATGGTTGGGTCAAAGTCTGGGGTAGTTAATAAACTAAAGCAATTTGTACCAGGTGTTCTAGCCACACACTGTATCACACACAGACTAGCTTTGAGTTGTGCCACAGGAGCTGACAGCATACCATATCTTTTCAAGTACCAGGATATTATGAATTCCATCTTAAAAAACTTAAATATGGCAACTTTGACTGCAGTGCAGAGCATTATCAATGCAGAAGTAAAGAGGTTTAAAGAGATCTTTCACACCAGGTGGTTAAGTTTTGAAGGTGAAGTAGATTCACTGCTTTCCAACTACTCCAGCCTTATGTCTGTATTTAAAGAAGAGACCTCTGGTAAAGCTTTCAGCTTGTATAAACCCATCACTTCATTCAAATTTCTGTATGTGTCATATTACTTGGCTGATTGTTTGAAGCCATTAGACATTTTGTCAAAAACATTTCAGAGGAAAAATCTTAATTTCTCTGAAATTCACCCACTGTTTGCTTCAACTATTGAGTGTCTGGAGGAAATGAAACAAAACAAATCTGGTGAAATGCTGTCAAAATTTCTGAACAAGGTGCCAGCTGAGCCTCAGATTCAGATGGACTGTACACTTCTCAGTTTGGTGGGCATACCATAAGAGACAGAGCAGTTCAAAGGTCCAAGGCAGAAAACATATGTGATAAGTTCAAAGAAAATATTACAAGTCTGAGTGACAAATTTTCAGATAATGATGCAGTTCTTTTGACTTTCCTCACAAATTTCTTCAACCCACTGCTCAAAGACAGACATTTCAGCAGACATTGACACAATCAATGATTATTTGTTAATCTTTGGCCACAAGGGAAAAAACAAGAATTGAAATCATTTTCAAAATTTGATAGATCTACTTTTGAAAGTGGAAGCAAATCTGTAACAGACATTAAAAGTTTCTGCAATTTTGCAGTAAAATACAGAGAGTCCTTTCCTACAAGTGCAAAACTGGCAGAGAGACTGCTGGTAGCTCCAGTTTCAACAGCTGATTGTGAGAGGTTTTAGTTAGCAGAATTTGATAAAAACGTGTCTGAGAAATTCAATGAGTACTAGAAACCTGGAAAACATTATGTGTCTGTCAATAGATGGTCCAAACACTGGAAATTTTGATTTTAAATGTGCCTTTAAGATCTGGAGTACAAAAAAGAACAGACGAATTCTAATGTAATCATCGAAACAAAGGCACCAGTTGTAACTGTAAATGAGTAGTAAGGCATAACAAAATGATATGCTTCAAGGCATGTATATATTTTTTCATTTTGTCATGAATTTGTGTTCAGATTTTCAGCATGAATGTTAATGAAACTTGTCAAGTTTAGTTTGGTGATGATTAAGTGATGATATATATTTTATTAAGAGCTATCACTAGAGAGACTTGGGAGAAGTGGTCTCCAAAAAGAGACCAAACCTTACCCTTCATAAGCTCAAGGAAAAGTCATCTTATACAGATTATATTATAAAGAAAAAACGCTATTGACTGTAAACTTTTCCATAATTTTATAAAATTAGAGCAAAGCTTCTCCCTGGTTTGCAAGTCTAGAGAGACCCCTGTTTAGCAGCATGTGATAACAGTTACTTTTAATTTAGTGACTTGTCTTCCCATGTCAATATTGTAATAATTTGTGTGTAAAAAACATTGCACTTTGCAACTGTTGTTTTATAATAAATTTAATAAATAATAAATTCATTGAAATAAAATGTATGATAAGAACTTACTTGTCATTTATTCTTTGACTGTCTTATTGTATGTGACTGGCTGGAGGGTTGGATACGGATCAAACCTATCTGGCTAAAACACTAGCTAAAATTGGCTTCCAAAATAATCATTTGACTAATAGCCTGGCTACAGAAAAATTTCGTCCAGGATAAGCCCTGTGAATGAATGACTGTTTTGCATCTTGGGGTGAGAGGTGAAGATGTACCTGAGGAAATGCCCATACCTGGAATCAAAGGATGTGGGATCGTGGAGTTTGCTGGAATGAATGTTAGGGGTAAAGATTCATGTTAACACTGATTCTTCAATTTTCCTAAGCATGGAGATCAAAAGACTTTTCACATGGTTTGAGGACAATTCTTTGGAGGCACAGAGAGATCCACCTGCACTCCCACTGTAATAGTGGAACAAAGTGCAACAGCATACATTCGAGGTGAAGTAATGGACAGTAACTTTTGAGCCTCAGGGTAAGTAATGTTATGAATGGTTTTCAAATGCTGCACCTCTGTTTCTTCCAATCACTTAGGGCAATAACAAAAGAAGGATGGGTGAGATCCATTACAATTAATGCAATGAGGGCCTGTTTCATACCTAAGCATCGTGGTCCTTGCTACAGCAACAAGAACATCAAGGAACCATGACATGACATCTTTGAGTGACCAAACTGCTGACACTAGAAACATCCGAGAGGGTTTTGAATATATGGCCATACTTTGCAATTAAAATAACCTGCCTCACTAGTGGTAGGTGGAAGCAGTGATGTAAATTTCAAAATGAGCACACTGGTCAGCATCGTAATTCCATCTCTGCAAATGGATATATAAGCCTCACTGCAGAAACTCCTTAGGTAGAGAAACCAGCTAGGATCTCTGACTCTGCAATGTTCTTCAAATACCTCTCAACAATAACTTCTCATGACAAATTTAAAGTGGCATGGGGAATAACCTCAATGTGTATATTCCCAATTAATTTTGAATACAAGAGTTCTTACTGTGTTTAGGAGTGGATGCTCCACCAATATATCACCTGAGCAAAGCTTTTTACTGACTTAGGAGAGCCAGCAAGTCCCTCTGGTCCCTTCCGCATAAAAAAAAAGACATTTGCCCTAAAGATTTTGCTGAAGGAGAATGTAATACAACACCCCCCCCAAAAAAAAACAACAACCAAGTACAGGTGTTACAGATGTTGAAGACTGCTGCTCAGAATTTAAGAAGTGGTCAATGTCTTTTTCCTATAGACTGTTTTCTCACTATTTTAAATTTTATTAAGGGATCTATAATAAAGAATATTTCAGTGCCCAATGACCCCACCCACAATGTAGCCCTACAAGGGGACACACTACAATGCCAAGATTTAGAGAGCACTATAACCATACACCAGTATCAGATTCAATGTCTTCAACACCCATTGAGAACAACTATCATAAAGAACACTTCTTTGACCCCAGGGGGGCTAACCAAAATTGCTCGTCTACAGGTATTCAAGTTTTTATAAAGTGGTGGGATAAGGTTGGACCCCTCACACACCAGAATACTCTCCTCCCCTTCACTAGTTGGCACTCCTGGCAAACGTGGGTGAATGTTTAGATCCCACAAGAAGTAAATTGAAAGAGCAGAATCTTCTCTGGGAGGTTCCATCACCATGTACAGGAATCCACACAGAGAGAAACTACTTGGGTAAATGTATTTTTCAACATAACACTTTAAATAAAATTCTTGATGGCAAATAATCATAAATAATGATGACTAGGATTTTCATACTTACTGTAGTTTATGAAACAGGGTGTTCCTTTACATATCTTAAAGTTTTGTAGTCAAGCACTGAAACACTAAATTTTTACAAAAATCAGACGTGATTCTCTGATGATTTATAAAAGCTCAACTGAATATCATGTATAAATATACTGTTCCCTATTGACTAACCAGATGTAATTCCAGCAGAGAATAATGCAATCAAAAAAGCACATGCAGACTGTGGGCTAGATCTTAGTCAAAGTTTGGTGGCCTTAGCACTTGATGGTGACACAGTCAATTTTGGTGATATGAATGATGTTCCATGAATGTAGATGATGCACTGCATTGCACACTGTCTGTGGCTTGCACTAAAACATGCTTTCAACAGAACATTTTCTGTTATTTTGTTAATACTGTATGATAAAAAGAAATTATAAACATTCATAACATGCACCTAATGGATTTAGACTTTAGATATATGTAGCATTTTTCTTCCTCAGATCAACTAAATAACAATACAGCTTCACTACCTGCACAGAGATTCAGCAAAGAACTGGAGAAGAGTTGAAGGTTGTGCAAACTGTAGTTAATGTATGCCATAATATTTTACAAAGTTAAATTCAAATTTACTTAAAACTTGAATTATCATTGTAAAAAAATAAATTTGGCAGCAAAATATAATTAATTAATCAAAACTTTAATACTATATGAAAAAGTTTTTAAATTTCATAAGGATTTTTATCGTCCTCTCTCTTCCCTTAATCTATCTACCACTCCTTTGAGAAGTGTGAAACTTAATGTAAAATATTCATTATTTGGTAGACATTACTAGAGTAAAGCATAATTCTTATAGTCTAAATCCTATTTGTTTAGTCATAAACAAGGAAATCAGACCAAGTTACCACACTCACCATATTATATCTTTCAAAAATTGCCAACAATTCTCTATCTGACATTTTATAATGCATTGTGCATAACCAAGAGAGAGGTACAGTTTTAATGTATTGAATGATGTTGTATATTACACTATTTTCTGTAGAAAAGTATTGCTTATTTCACTGACAGTTTGAAAATCTCTCTCTGTATTCATAGTTACAAGCTTCTTAAAATATTGTTCTTATCACATAGTTAGAAAGCCAGGTAAATTGTGATAGTTATTGGAGAGATACAGGTAAGTACATGTATATGGTACTTACCTGTATCTCTCCAATTCAATATATTTATGTTTATTCTTTATTTACTATTATAAAATAGTTAAAAAGCAAAAAAATTGAAACTGAAGTTCAATAAAATTAGGTTAGGTAATCTAATAGAAGAATAATTACAATTCTTCAAAAAGTATGCTCATCACAAGCTCATGTATCATATAATACAATAATTTGAGTTACAAGTTTTAAATAATTTACAACTTGTGTATGGTGTGATTATTATAAGTTAGACAAAGATCAAAAGGTGATAAAAACAATTTAAATACAAAAACAATATCATAATAAGCTTTAAACTTTATGATAAACACCATTGTTTTATTTTTATTATTATTATTATTATTATTGTAATTTGAAGTCATTCTAGTAATTTTAGTTTAGTTTAAATGATGATTACATATGGACCAAATATGTATAGTTGAAGTGGAGAAAATAACAGACAAAAGTGTTTCTACAGAAAAACACTGTACTCAGTGCAGTTAACACTAACAATATAGTCATGAACAAATATTCAATAACAATACTTATTTGCACAATCTGATTTTGTCTGTACAAGAGACCAGTAATCTTTATTGAAAAAGTGCCAAATTTCATGAAAATAAATAAAGTTAAAGAATGAGTGTGTTTTTCTTATAGCAAAACCACGTTGGGCTATCTGCTCAGCCAACCAAGGGGAATCGAACCCCTGATTTTAGCATTGTAAATCTGGAGACATACCACTGTACTAGCAGAGGGTATTAAAGAATGAATTTCCTCTCATGGTCAATTTGGAGTTATGAACTTGGTCAAGCTGACCAAGCCCACAGTGAGTGTTAACATATTTTGATTCCTTTAAGATTTTGTCTAACTTAATTTCTGGTCAATCTTCATCAAAGTACAAAAGAACTTACAAATTGATTATTACCTCCCACATATAGGCTATCCTACTGTTTGTCCTTACATGCTATCTTTTCCCAGTAATTATTCCTTAGCTACTTATAAGTTCATCTGCATAGTTAACGTTTGCTAAGATCTATGAATTACAGCCATCTTTTACGAATGCCTTATGCTTAACATGTTCTTCTGACCAACCCTTTCTTAGATCATTAGCCTGCATGTATACTAGAAACTGCAACAATGTTAGCATACACTACTAATATAAGCAATAACATTACTCAGCTGCTTCCATTCCAATACCACCCAAATTAAAAAGTTGATTATAAACTTAAAATATCAAAAAAAGAAAAGGATATTTTCTACTGGTTAAAACACAGGGTTTCAAATAAGAACCAGTTCTGAAAACTTTTGTTAATGACAGGTGGGCAAGCCTACTTTCATAGGCTGAAAACATTGTCATCTCAGCAACTTGAGAAGTAATGATACTGAAATTGTACATTTGATGCAATCATTTATAGGTTGTGGTTATTTTAACTAGACACTGCAAAAGCTACATTACTGAATATATAAGATCTAAAATTAAAGAGCAACACAAGTGAAGATATAAATTTTTTTAATGTTTTATTTTGAAATTAATAAATTAAAAACTAAATCAGTAGAGAAACTTAAACTGTAAACTATGTTCTGATAGCAATGTTACCTACACATACTGATGATGATGTTTAATTACATTTTAAATGCAAAACTGATGCTAAACACAATAGACTAATTGAAACTATTATTAAACTAATTAATGCAATAAATATAAAACTACTACCTGCAATTATTACTGCCAATGATTATTCAAAACATCCAGTAAGAAAAATCACAATTAAATCAATTTCAGAAAAATAAATCACTATAGCAAACAAACCATTTGTGATGATTACTGTTTTTGACTATTTTAAGTATCTAGTAACTGATATATTGCCATTATGATTTTTTAATATTATTCTCAGTTGATTCAAGTTGAACTGACTTAACTATGGCCACAAAACTAAATAAAAAATATACTCTTCCATCATTACTACTATCATTTATTCCAACCATTCACGTAACTGAATTATTGTCATTTTTGTTGCTAATGCAAAGCAGTACAATGGGTTACACATTACTTTGTCCACAGAGATACTGAAACCTAATTCGTGGTATTACTAGTTTTATTTACTCAATTTAGAATAAGGTTTTCTTTTTACATTTTTATAGCTATGTCATGAAAATAAACAATTAATGAGCCAGATAATTAATCACTTGGCAAAATCCATTAACTGTGCAACTTTAATGCTAGGATATATTAAAATGGCTAATACCACATTTTCATTGAAGTTTAGAAATTAACTTGAAAATACAAAAATGTGTTAGGCATAAATGTTAACATTTGTGAGGAATGAAGTTTGCATTATTTTTGCCTTTAGATACAAGTATCTGACCACTACATGACATCTATTACCATATTATTAAATAGATATTACATTAAACACTCATATAACTATGTTGAAAATAAACTATTTACATTTTACACTAACATTATGCCTGAAAGCCTAAACTATGATGCAACTCAAACTAATATGACAATGAATGTACAAAGTATTCACTATTGATTAACTTGTGGTGCAGCATCATTTAAAGTATTATAAATACATTGCAACCACAAGCAGTGGTGTACAAATATATGAAGCATTTACTGTTGACTGTCTTACGTTGTAGCATTTGAAGCAAGTATGTGCAACTTTCTCTAGGGCTTGGGTCAGATACCAATTTTTAAATGTACTTGCAGGTTCGTCACACCATAAAGCAAAATTGAAAACATCCTTTGCATTCAATTATATTTTAAGAACTTATCATGGGCCATATGTTGCACATGCCTAATTTAAAGTAATGCATTTAGGTCGCACCTACAAGAAGGAACATATCAGTGTATAATGCCTACACTGTTAATTGGTTTGTGTTGTAGCATCATTTAAGGTATTGCAACCAGATCATATTCACAAGTTGTGGTATGTAAACATATAGGACATTTATTGTTGATTTACATTCTAGCATTATTTAAAGTATTGCAAACAGGAGACATCTGAAGCAGTGATGTATAAATGCTTAACTGCAGAATGAGATAAATACAGGTTAGTACCATGTATTGAGCAGTTCTCTGTGGACAGGCTATACCATACAATTTACTGGTACCAGAGATAAATGTCAGAAATGAGTTGGGTATAGTCTTGTAGTACTTTGTTGAGTAGAGTAAGTCAATGTAATGTAGATTACACACAGCCCAAGCATGAAAGTTGTCATGGTAGTAAAGGATCATCAGAAGTCATTCACTGATTACCAAGACAGTTAGTTACATGTAGTTAGCTCAGAGCTGTAAAATTTTTTAAGTTTGTATTTTCACTGAAATACTAGAAATACAAGTAATACTGTACCTACTAAAAATAAACAAGAAGTTTTTACTAAGGAGCTATTTATTTGTGAGGTTAGGCTTATCATTAACATGGAACTTGTGCATGAAGCTCATAGTTAGAAAAAAAAACATTTTTACTACTATTATGAGGACTAAACTTTGTATTCTTTTAATTAAATCACAAATAATTATTTTTACAAAATAACAAATAGGAGAAATCAAAATTATTATTGAAAATGTTCAGTCAAACTAAACTCTTGTTACGAGTGAAGTGCCTAAGGACAATGTTTAGCCTTGGGTTTATCTTATTTACATAAATGATATTAAATTGGAAATAATCAGAAACAATACTACTTGTACTGAAGATGTTTAACGTATCAATGAATAAGACTGCTTCCATTGTTATATTAAAAAAATATGACTCATGACCTTTAATTACAGCAAGTACAAAGTTATAATAATTTGGACCCCATTTTAATATAGATGGATACACAATTCCTTAACTGAATAAAGATATCTTATCATAATAGCAATAGGTCACTCAGGCCACTGAAGCAATGCTCTGTTTCTTGTAGTAAAGTCAAAGAATTTCAGGATCTGTTGATAAACACTTATTACAAGAGAAAAAGAGAGAATTATTTCACTATAAAAATAACTGGTTGAGCAACTTCAATTGTGTGTAAAGTTTCATCTTATTAACTACTAAAAAAAAAACACTTGACCCACTAAAAATGGTTCAGAGGAGGGCTACTATGATATTCTCAATGACAAGTTATTTTATGGAAACAGACTGAGAACTCTTGAGAAAAAGAATGATAAAAAAATAACAAAGATTTAGATAGGCTAAGACAGTTATTTTTTCCAAATACTGTATCTAACAGTATGGGCTACAACTAGCAGCAGTACAAGTTAACAATTTACAAGAGTTTGAAATGAAAGCTGTTGTTGTTGTTTTGAATTTAGCACAAAGCTACACAATGGGCTATCTGTGCTCTGCCCACCCAGGTATCAAAACCCAGATTTTAGCGTGTAAGTCCGCAAACATACCACTGAACCACTGGGGGCAAAATGAAAAATTCCTGAAAAATAGAATGAATGTTAAAAATGATGCAGGAGCTAATCTACAAAAGTACAGGTGAGATTTTGTTGTCACATTGGTTATAAACTTGAAATACTATAATTGAAAGATAAATTTTATTACCATCAATAAACTTCACCTATTCTACATCATACTGTAATGTAATTGTTACGTCATTCACTTCACATCCATTTTATCACAGGCTACTGTAGCTCACATTCTTTTGCTGTAGCCACACCTAACAATATGATGTACAGCAAACTACTTTCAAGATAGCATAGTGGCTGTTTATGCCTGATATGATACGAGGTAAAAAAGTTGTTGCTAGATCAACATATAGTCTGTTTACAAACCCCATTCATCATTTTTTGACATGCTGTTCAAAATGGACACACGTATCTATGTATCAGTTTATGCATTATGTAAAACACACCAAAGTTTATTACATTGCTTTGATTGTACACATCCAATGGCTAAATGTTTTTAAAGTTTTGTATGTGCATTTTGAAATAATAAATACTTTTGGATGCAATGAAACTAAAAGACCAAAGTAAAGTATGACAAAAGCTATTATTTAATAGATTATTAATCCCTATTGATCCAGCCAATTTCAATAGACATTCCATTTTTAGTTTAACATTTATTTGCTAGTTGTTGCCAACTGACAGAACCAACTTACAACTACTGGCAGTATGTCTGTCTTGAAAGAAATCATGTAAACACAACTTATATTGGTACTGTAGATATTTTTAACTTGTTTGATCCACAATAGTTCATATTTTGTTTATGAGATATTAATATATTTGTATCTATATACACATACTTACATTACAGGGAACCATAATTATCTGGGGCTACCAACTCACAAGCAAATAACCAAGTGAAATCTCTGATGAAAAGAAATTACTTGTGAGATTAGGCTTATTATTACATACTTGAAACTGGCAAGTTGTAGCTTGTATACAGACAAATAATAATTTTGATAGTAATTAAAGGACTAGATCTTATTACATAATCTCCAATTTTTAGCTTTTACAAAATAATAGACGAGAGAAAAGAAAACGACAAACAGTTTTTATTAATGGGGTCCAGTCCAGACAACAAAACCCTTATTAATGCTACTACCAATTAAGTACTAACTTACAACTTTATATTAACTAACTAATCAACGTCCTAAGCTATATAACAAATTATTGAAAGACGAACACAAAATGTTTAGTTTTCAGAAATTATACTTTTTTCTTCAAGATTTACCCGCCAACACTACAGAACTTTTAAAGAACCGTCGTATTCGTAATAAAAAATATTATAATTTATAAATATATACATAGTTTTACTACTAACAAATTTTCTTTTATTTTGGTCTTTGTACCCAGACATCAATATAAATTATGGGACACTGTGCAAGAATGTTTTGCTAAACCTAACAAAAGTAACCAACCTTGTAAACATCACCGTAAGTTCCACTTCCAATTCGTTGAATAAGTTCATAGTCATCTTGAGGATTTCTTCTAGATATACTATTGCTAGTAGCCATTTCAGGCATGTATCATAAAACACTCAAAATAAATCCCATCACTGACAAGATAAAATATGTTGCTGAATAAACATGTTCAGAAATAATTTGTAAACGATTTTCGAAAACTTTCACTTTTTTTAACGACGACTGACAAGTAATACGATTTAATCTATCCAGATCATTTTCCTGTCATGCGCAATGCAACTGGAAATAAAATTACCTTATAAGTTATGCAAATAGCTAACGCCAAAGACAAAAAGTTTAGCTTTCTCACTATCATTGGTAGCAATTGAATTGTTGCAACTGAATATATATTTGTTTAAATTATAGTTTTTACCAGCAATGTTTTAAAAATTTTTAGAAAACATCCATGATTTTATTTGTTATGACATATAGTATCTTCGACAATGTATTAGTTGACGGATCGTCGACATTCGATTAGTTGTGAAAAAGATTACTTTCTCCACGTTAAAATAATAATAATAAAAAATGTTTACGTAAGTAATAAAACGCCTTAAGACTTGATTGATTGTTTTAAATTTCGCGCAAAGTTACACAAGGGCTATCTGCGTTAGTCATCCCTAATTTACCAGTGTAAGACCAGAGGAAAGGCAGCTAGCCAACTCTTGGGCTACTCTTTTACCAACGAATTGTGGGATTGACTGTAACATTATAACACTCCCACGGCTGAAAGGTCGAGCATACATGGGTGTGACAAGGATTCGAATCAGCCACGCTCAGATTACGAGTCAAGCGCCTTAAACATCTGGCCATGCCGGGCCTTGTGGAATAGTTCTGCAATTGATTAACATTAAGAGACTTTCCTATAACTTTTAACTTCAGAGCAAATTAGATGACTTAAATTGTCTTGGTATCATCAGTGACATAAAAGATTAGAAGAAGATAATTAAAAACAATTCTATCTCTCAAAAATTACAACTTTGTTGATGTGTCTCAAAACAAAGCCACTTTGAACTATCTGGTCTATTCTTCGTGGAGAGGCCCGGCATGGCCAAACGTGTTAAGGCGTGCGACTCGTAATCTGAGGGTCGCGGGTTCGCACCCGCGTTGCGCTAAACATGCTCGCCCTCCCAGCCGTGGGGGTGTATAATGTGACGGTCAATCCCACTATTCGTTGGTAAAAGAGTAGCCTAAGAGTTGGAGGCGGATGGTGATGACTAGCTGCCTTCCCTCTAGTCTTACACTGCTAAATTAGGGACGGCTAGCACAGATCGCCCTCGAGTACTAAATGTACTAAATGTAATATAATGCAAGGGAAGCCCTTGCATTAAAACACCCGAGTCCTACACTGAACTTTGTCCTGGAGAGTGTGTTGAAAATGGTGAACTTTATAAAATCTCGGCCACAGAAGGCGAAATTAAAAAAAAACAAACTGCGTGAGGATATGGAATCTGAGAATACTTTTTTGTTGTATAACTGTGGCTCGCGATGGTTCTCCCGTGGGAATATACTTCACGTGTGTTCAAAATACGACAGAAACTCTACTCTTATCTCGAAGAAGAATACAAATGTTCTAAAAACTTCTTGTGTACTGATTTTTTGTCAAAATTAGCATTAAATGCGTTGACCTCTCTTTGCATGGAAGGAACGCGCACATTCCAAAACTCGCAGAGAAGTTTTCAGCCTTCAGAAAAATGTTACTACTATGGAGAACAAAGATCAATGAAGATAGCGGCAAAGGCTGTTTTCCCCTGTTGCGGCAGTTTTTCTTAACATCCAATGAAGTTATTTTGACCCACAAAATAAAATCTATTTATGAGGAGCATCTAATACAACTCAATGACTGGTTTGAAAATTATTTTCCAGAAAATATGGAGAAGTTGGCATGGTTCCAACACCCATTCAAGAATAAGGCTCCATCTGAATTTACCTCTGCCAAAATGAAAATATTATTGAGCTGTCTTGTGACAAGACTTAAAAACAAAATTTGGCAGCATGGAACTGAGATTGGGATATCAGTAAGAGATGAATATCGTCTGCTAAGTGCACAAGCTCAGCGAATCCTAACTCCATTTAAGACGTCATATCTCGGCGAAATTGGGTTTTCGGAGTTTGCTGTGATAAAAAGCAAGTATTTCGCGAAAATCAGAGCGGAATACGAAATGATGGTGGCGGTGTCCAATCTGATTCCAAGGTTTGAGAAGCTGTACAGTACCCAGCAAGCGTACACATCCCATTAGTAATTGGGATTATTTAAAAATGAAATAAAAATATTGTTTTTATTTCCAATTACGTGCATTATTCTTTCAAACGGCTACTAAGTTGTTAGGACATAAATATTTATCAAGTATTAAGTTCTTTGGACCTAACTACTTAATAAATGGAACTGTTAGGCTTTTCTTTTTATCTTGGGGTACCATGAAATAATTGTTGAAATATTAAGAGCGGTCTCCACTAGAACAGCGGTATGTCTTTAGATTTACAAGGCTAAAATCAGAGGTTCGATTCCCCTCGGTGGGCTCAACAGATAGCCTGATGTGGCTTTGCTATAAGAAAAACACACGCTAAGAGTGCCGTGAACAGAAAAAGTTTGGGATACACTGCTCTACATAGTTAAAACTATCTTGTATATATACATGTTATTTTATTATACGAAGGTATATTTACATTTTTTAAAAATTTATTTAATTTCTTAGTATTATGTAAACTGGTGGTTTTCGTTTACTTTCTTATGTTTATTATGCCCCCCAGAGGCTCGGTGGTATGTCTGCGGACTTACAATGCTAAAACCCGGCTTTCGATACCTGTGGTGGGAAGAGTGCAGATAGCTCATTGTGTAGCTTTTTGCTTAATTCAAAACAATAACAATAGCAATGTTTTATTATAATGTAGTTAAAGGATTATTATATGTATTTGAGTATATGTTTTTGCTTAAAGTTTGTGCCATTCATGTAGCGTGTAATTTTTCATAGGAATGAAAACGTTGTTGTTGTTGTTTTGAATTAAGCACAAAGATACACAATGGGCTATCTGTGCTCTGCCCACCACAGGTATCGAAACCCGGATTTTAGCGTGTAAGTCCGCAGACATACCGCTGAGCCACTGGGGGGCGAATGAAAACGATTAACCCATTTATTCACCACGTGAAGAGTTTGAAATTATTGATTTTGAAGTTAAATTTATTTGTCAGGAGAAGAAAAAGCATGAAACATAGATAGTAGAAAATATATAGACGTATGCTGTCTTTTTCACCATACTTTTATTAATGTAGGAATATTTTAATCTTTTATCTAGTTTAATTTTATACAATGTTGGCATAAATCATGGCTCACAAAAATATTGAGTTGTTTCTCTAGTTCTCTTTGTTTATCTATTTTTTCTAATAAGTAATATTGGCTTTTACAATGGTAATTTTGCTTAAATTTAACTTCACACATTATGTATGACAATATCTAAAGGTTACAACCTTTGTATGTTATGAAAGAATGTCCAGTAATATGGCGATGCTTGTTACTGAGAGTAAACTGGAATTTTCTGTTTAATGCTGATTGTTTCTTTTAACCAGAATATAAAATAGTTATACTTGGTTCCTGAAATCAGTAAACTGAGAGAAATACTTTTTCTATTAATACAGTTGTTGTCTGATTCACTGATCCATTTGGATGACAACTGTTCAGTGTATACAAAATGTGTATACTTTGTTTTCACTTTGCATTTTAGAAAAGATTGTTTTACATTTTACAATACTTGTCCGATCTTTTTTTTTTTAAATAAATTTCATTATGTATTTAAATTCAAACTTATTCTGTAATTATTTTGCATAGATCTTTTATTATAAAGCAGACCTACATAATACTTCTGTATAAATAAATTTATCTTAAATACCACAAAGGGTTATTCTTTTTCAGTCGTGCACTCTTACCAATGGAGAGCTCAGCTCTTCATTTATTTGAAATATTGGTGAAACTTGGCTGTAACTCCATTACAGCTCCAAATCTGCGCCTTACTAAAGTACAATCAATAGGGCCACTAGCAGGACTATCTAAAATTAGAGCCAAACACTCCATCAAGTCTTCCCAGTCCAACCAGTGCCTTGCACGAAACCTTTGAAAACAACCTCACTGATAAATGCTAGAGCTGTGATTTATTTTGACTTTATTTCTACTACTTGTAATTTAAGCAGAAGCCTTTTTCCTGTAGTCTCTTTCCCAACTTCAACTTGAAATATCTTAAATGTCAAGGAAACCATGGAATTTCTTCACGCAAGAAACCTAACACTCAAAGAAGTGTTAACTTTTTGCGTATGGGTTACAGAATGATAAGATACTGGTTCGAGTTTACTTGAAATTTCACTAACACCTGGTTACCTTTGCAGCGCATCTCCTGTCATGGAGAGACGTACCTCTTCATACCCAATGTTTCGCTCACTAGAAAAAAAAACATTATCTGAAAATGGATAAAACCAAGCAATATCTTCTACTCTTTTCAGCAAATCACATGGGGCATCGAGCAGGGTTCTGATAATCAGGTCGTCTCATAACTTGAAGAACTGTAAAGATTGCCTTATATAGTCTTCAATCCAACAGTTCACACACAACTAAAATAGCCATCAATCATTCATACCTCCTGTGGGATGAGGCTAAACCTGGTTGACCATACTTTTAAACAGCATTGGAATTTTACTTTAAAAAGGTATAATATTCATTTTAATTTTACAAATCATGCAGGAAGATTTTTTAGATTTCCTGTGATGCAGTCCAAATGTCAGAATACACTTTTTTGTTTGATTTAGTTGATATCAAGCTATTTTATAGGGGTTTTTTCATAACATTCGTACACAAAACTTTAAACCAGTGTGGCTTATTCTCTTAATTAAAGGCATCCCTTTATTGTTTACCGTCTTTATCTGTTTGTTATGCATCAAAGCATGCAGACAATATTGGAGTGTGGTAAATCTCCCATAACCACATCATTTCTTTTTCTTTGTTTGTTTCAAACACAAAGCTACGCAGCTACACTATTTGTGTTATGTCCACCGCAGACATTGAAACCCGACTTTTAGTGATATAAGCTCTCAAACTTGCCGTTGAGTCACTGGGAGCCCTCTTGTTGTTAATACACATTTAAGAGTTACAGGATTTATAAAACTGCTTTTATTTTCTGGCATATATTAAGATAGATAATGATAGATTTTGGAAACAGACACATTAAAAAATTATTTCTGAAACTGAAAAGGATAGAGTTTGCTCAACAGAAAAAATAAACGAGGTTTAAATATATTAAATAATTTACCACTATTTTAAGCAGGTTTAGTGTTCTCAGGTAAATCTGAGTTAAATGCCGAGTAGTTGGGTCCGCTTTGCTTCGATTGCGTTTATGCTCAAAATAAAAATTGTTTTCTCCTATGTTTAGCTTATGCCCAGTCTCTTCAGTATCTTTCTTTGCATAAAACTTAATCGAGATAAAAAAAAAATCAAGTTTCTGTTCTGCAACAAGCTTCCCATTGCTATCTGATTCCTACATAATCACTCGACTGGAAATCAATGCGCCTGAGGATACCATAGAGGTGGGAAGAATAAAGAAAAGTTAATGTCATAACCAATGTATTTGTTTCTGCAAGGTGTATATTTTCTATGGTTAAGTATATTTACCAGTAACCTTCTGAACGCTTGAGTTATAGTGTTCAAGTTTTGTATTTCAGTAAAAGGCACTTGCATTGAGATGTAGGACTTAAACAACGAGAAAGAGACAGCCTCGAGGGAGCACTGGCTTTCAGAGAAAAATGTCAAAACTAGAAGAAGTCAGTATTTGGGCATTCACCAATGTGTAATAATGGTCCATGATTTCTTTTTGTTGTAGCAACAGACACATAATACCGAAAACATATAGCTCACTCTGAATGGTCAACCAGGTTTAGCCTCATCCCACAGGAGGTATGAATGATTGATGGCTATTTTAGTTGTGTGTGAACTGTTGGATTGAAGACTATATAAGGCAATCTTTACAGTTCTTCAAGTTATGAGACGACCTGATTATCAGAACCCTGCTCGATGCCCCATGTGATTTGCTGAAAAGAGTAGAAGATATTGCTTGGTTTTATCCATTTTCAGATAATGTTTTTTTTTCTAGTGAGCGAAACATTGGGTATGAAGAGGTACGTCTCTCCATGACAGGAGATGCGCTGCAAAGGTAACCAGGTGTTAGTGAAATTTCAAGTAAACTCGAACCAGTATCTTATCATTCTGTAACCCATACGCAAAAAGTTAACACTTCTTTGAGTGTTAGGTTTCTTGCGTGAAGAAATTCCATGGTTTCCTTGACATTTAAGATATTTCAAGTTGAAGTTGGGAAAGAGACTACAGGAAAAAGGCTTCTGCTTAAATTACAAGTAGTAGAAATAAAGTCAAAATAAATCACAGCTCTAGCATTTATCAGTGAGGTTGTTTTCAAAGGTTTCGTGCAAGGCACTGGTTGGACTGGGAAGACTTGATAGAGTGTTTGGCTCTAATTTTAGATAGTCCTGCTAGTGGCCCTATTGATTGTACTTTAGTAAGGCGCAGATTTGGAGCTGTAATGGAGTTACAGCCAAGTTTCACCAATATTTCAAATAAATGAAGAGCTGAGCTCTCCATTGGTAAGAGTGCACGACTGAAAAAGAATAACCCTTTGTGGTATTTAAGATAAATTTATTTATACAGAAGTATTATGTAGGTCTGCTTTATAATAAAAGATCTATGCAAAATAATTACAGAATAAGTTTGAATTTAAATACATAATGAAATTTATTTTAAAAAAAAAAGATCGGACAAGTATTGTAAAATGTAAAACAATCTTTTCTAAAATGCAAAGTGAAAACAAAGTATACACATTTTGTATACACTGAACAGTTGTCATCCAAATGGATCAGTGAATCAGACAACAACTGTATTAATAGAAAAAGTATTTCTCTCAGTTTACTGATTTCAGGAACCAAGTATAACTATTTTATATTCTGGTTAAAAGAAACAATCAGCATTAAACAGAAAATTCCAGTTTACTCTCAGTAACAAGCATCGCCATATTACTGGACATTCTTTCATAACATACAAAGGTTGTAACCTTTAGATATTGTCATACATAATGTGTGAAGTTAAATTTAAGCAAAATTACCATTGTAAAAGCCAATATTACTTATTAGAAAAAATAGATAAACAAAGAGAACTAGAGAAACAACTCAATATTTTTGTGAGCCATGATTTATGCCAACATTGTATAAAATTAAACTAAATAAAAGATTAAAATATTCCTACATTAATAAAAGTATGGTGAAAAAGACAGCATACGTCTATATATTTTCTACTATCTATGTTTCATGCTTTTTCTTCTCCTGACAAATAAATTTAACTTCAAAATCAATAATTTCAAACTCTTCACGTGGTGAATAAATGGGTTAATCGTTTTCATTCGCCCCCCAGTGGCTCAGCGGTATGTCTGCGGACTTACACGCTAAAATCCGGGTTTCGATACCTGTGGTGGGCAGAGCACAGATAGCCCATTGTGTATCTTTGTGCTTAATTCAAAACAACAACAACAACGTTTTCATTCCTATGAAAAATTACACGCTACATGAATGGCACAAACTTTAAGCAAAAACATATACTCAAATACATATAATAATCCTTTAACTACATTATAATAAAACATTGCTATTGTTATTGTTTTGAATTAAGCAAAAAGCTACACAATGAGCTATCTGCACTCTTCCCACCACAGGTATCGAAAGCCGGGTTTTAGCATTGTAAGTCCGCAGACATACCACCGAGCCTCTGGGGGGCATAATAAACATAAGAAAGTAAACGAAAACCACCAGTTTACATAATACTAAGAAATTAAATAAATTTTTAAAAAATGTAAATATACCTTCGTATAATAAAATAACATGTATATATACAAGATAGTTTTAACTATGTAGAGCAGTGTATCCCAAACTTTTTCTGTTCACGGCACTCTTAGCGTGTGTTTTTCTTATAGCAAAGCCACATCAGGCTATCTGTTGAGCCCACCGAGGGGAATCGAACCTCTGATTTTAGCCTTGTAAATCTAAAGACATACCGCTGTTCTAGTGGAGACCGCTCTTAATATTTCAACAATTATTTCATGGTACCCCAAGATAAAAAGAAAAGCCTAACAGTTCCATTTATTAAGTAGTTAGGTCCAAAGAACTTAATACTTGATAAATATTTATGTCCTAACAACTTAGTAGCCGTTTGAAAGAATAATGCACGTAATTGGAAATAAAAACAATATTTTTATTTCATTTTTAAATAATCCCAATTACTAATGGGATGTGTACGCTTGCTGGGTACTGTACAGCTTCTCAAACCTTGGAATCAGATTGGACACCGCCACCATCATTTCGTATTCCGCTCTGATTTTCGCGAAATACTTGCTTTTTATCACAGCAAACTCCGAAAACCCAATTTCGCCGAGATATGACGTCTTAAATGGAGTTAGGATTCGCTGAGCTTGTGCACTTAGCAGACGATATTCATCTCTTACTGATATCCCAATCTCAGTTCCATGCTGCCAAATTTTGTTTTTAAGTCTTGTCACAAGACAGCTCAATAATATTTTCATTTTGGCAGAGGTAAATTCAGATGGAGCCTTATTCTTGAATGGGTGTTGGAACCATGCCAACTTCTCCATATTTTCTGGAAAATAATTTTCAAACCAGTCATTGAGTTGTATTAGATGCTCCTCATAAATAGATTTTATTTTGTGGGTCAAAATAACTTCATTGGATGTTAAGAAAAACTGCCGCAACAGGGGAAAACAGCCTTTGCCGCTATCTTCATTGATCTTTGTTCTCCATAGTAGTAACATTTTTCTGAAGGCTGAAAACTTCTCTGCGAGTTTTGGAATGTGCGCGTTCCTTCCATGCAAAGAGAGGTCAACGCATTTAATGCTAATTTTGACAAAAAATCAGTACACAAGAAGTTTTTAGAACATTTGTATTCTTCTTCGAGATAAGAGTAGAGTTTCTGTCGTATTTTGAACACACGTGAAGTATATTCCCACGGGAGAACCATCGCGAGCCACAGTTATACAACAAAAAAGTATTCTCAGATTCCATATCCTCACGCAGTTTGTTTTTTTTAATTTCGCCTTCTGTGGCCGAGATTTTATAAAGTTCACCATTTTCAACACACTCTCCAGGACAAAGTTCAGTGTAGGACTCGGGTGTTTTAATGCAAGGGCTTCCCTGTGGATTATGCAGTGAGTCACAGTGCGTCAAGCGCTTTGCTTTGTCTGAGTGCTTGCAATTCTCCATAACAGCCGGACATAAAGCGACCACTATCAGTACAGATGCCAACGCACTTAGTAAGTTTAACTTGTTTTCACACATAAAAGTGTCAAGGATCTTTAACAAGTCTTGAGCCTTTGTACCTGTATTGATACTTTTACAAAAGAGAAGGTCTTCCACAATTTTCTCACCATCCACAAACCGTGTGTAGCAAATCAAATGAACATCCTTGTTACTATCGGTCGTCTCATCTAGCTGTAACCCGAATTCCTTCCCTTTTACTTTTTCAATTCACTGATCGTTAAGGTATTTGGCCGTGTGTTGGATTCTACGACTGACAGTATTGTTGGATAAAGGTACCTTTGAAAGCAGTCTTCCTGCAGATTCACCAACCATAATGTTCACCATATCCACCGGAGCCGGTAAAATCAGTTCTAAGATGGTGTGAGGCTTTTTACATTTCTCAACTCTCTATGCCACCATGTAGGATGCTAGCAGAGTATTGCTTGGTATTGATGCTGGTTTCAAAAATGTACATTTTTGTTCTTTCAATTCTTTTAACTTTCTGGTAAAATAATCACGGGATTTACGAGCCATGCTATGATGATTGATCTCTAAGTGACGTTTTAGTTTTCTTGGAAGCAGGCACTCTGGAGTCAAAACTTTTAGATATAATACACACTGCGGACGCTCTTCATGATTGACATCTACCAAAATAAAACCCACATCTAGATAACTATTCCCACATTTTCGTTTTTTCACAACTTTACCACTGCTCTGTGGTTCGATCTCCTTTTCTTCACTCCCACACTTCTGGTTAATGTTAAAAAATATTTCCATTTTTATGCACAAGGATTAAAAATCAACAAAAGAATTCACTGAACTTCGATAGTCCTCATAAGACACTTGATCACAACACCCTTCAGTTATTTTGATTACTGATGGACCCGGAGAGTCGACAAGTATTTATATACAAAAATCTAAGAAAGGAGAAAGTTCGAGAAGCTACTGATGTAGCCGAAAGTATAAGGGAACAAAACCATATCTCAAACATTCTAGAACGTCAACGAAAGGAATGTGAACTACCTTGAGCTAGTAGTTCAAGTGGTGTTCGACAGAAGTCGATATCACTGTGTTTCCCTCGAACATTTGAAATATCCAGCGACGCACAGTTTGGGAACCATTGATGTAGGTTATAAAATAAAAGATAAATATTTTAACAACGAAAAACGCAAATAAAGAAAGAGGTAACTGACCGGAAGCATGTTTGAAAGGGGTTGTGCAACTGAGTGTCGGAACGTAGAAGGCAGTGTTAGATGTTTAAGTATATATTTAAATATATGTGTTTAAATGTGAACCTGACGATGACCGAAGAAGGTCGAAACGTTGTTCGCTCTTCTATGTAAAATATTTTCTCAACCCAAACGAGTCTTTTTTCCATATATATTTCTCTAAAATTGGGTTTTCTCGACATCACTGAATCTACAAGTTTATAACAGGTTATCTCCAGCGCCCACAGTAATTACATTAGTAACCTTGTCATAACAATAGTGTCAATATCCAATAACCATCAAACTCAAGTCACTTTTAATTTAAGCGTCTATACAAGTATAACAGTAATGTCTATTGTATGTTTATGTAAATACTTCAGAGAGTGTGGATGGATTTTCACTAAAATTACTGTGGAGGTTCATTGAGTTCATGAATAGATAAGTACAAAGTTTCAATTTTGCATTTTGTGTTTCATAGTTTTATATGGGTGTTTTAGCGTTTTTTTCACAATTGTACACAAAGGAAGTAAATTTTCATGTTCTAAGATAGCTATGGGACGAGTACTTTAGCTGGTGATGAAATAAATAATCAATGACCAGATTAACAAAACTTTCAGGTAAAATTATATTTCGCCCAAATTAATATTTTTGTTGTTACCACTGTACTCTAGTATACACTCACAGAAAATATAACTCTTTCATAAAATTAGCATACCTCCTAAGTGCATAGGTAAGAATTTGGCAGGTGCAGCATAGCATGCTCTGTAGAGGCCTGTTTACTCAGCTAGATCATGACAGTGATGTATTCAAAAACTGGGTAAATTTTCACATCAGGAAAGTCATTTCATGGCTCGGAAAGCAAGAATCACAAAACTCTTTAATTCAGTGATTTTTCAGTCATATGAGCCTGTAGCTTAAGAAGTGAATAATCAAGTGCTAAACACAAAAATATATAGCCTAGGCCATAAAATGAATACACACCATTTTGTCATAACACTTCTTTCTTTAAGTGGACTTTCCCAGATGTTGTTGGGTAAACTCATGCATAATTATCACTGTAGACCTAAACTAATTCTCATATTTCTTTGTGTACTGTGATACATCTGTTTGTGGAGGAGAACTATACATAATGTTAGAAGAATGTGGTATTTATCAGATAAACATAAGCATATTTGGTAAACTTTGTTGCTGTTTTGAATTAAGGACAAAGCTACACAGTGGGCTATCTGTGCTCTGCCCACCACGGGTATCGAAACCCGGATTTTAGCGTGTAAGTCTGCAGGCATACTGCTGAGCCACTGGGGGGCATTTGGTAAACAACCTGCAAATATTTAATAAGTTGCTTTAAATGCTATTATAATGTATGGCAAAACCACATCCTACTCAATTTGACCAGGATTAATAAACACGGCAATCATCCACTAGATCGTCTGTATCACCATTTCTACCAAATCATCAGCGCGAGGTTTACAGGGTAAAATGCACATTTGTTGAAACATGTACACTCTGGATGGAAATGGATGTCCATTTACTGGAAACTAATGCATATGCATTATAGTGCTGGACTGTATGCCACTGGTTAATTTTCAGTATTTGAGTGTGATGGTTCCTCTGAAGTACAACTACTACAGTTTTTGTTTGCTGCAGGTTTTTTCTTCTCAAATAGTTTATACTAGGACATGACAAAAACATTCTGTTTTAAGGTGATAATATATTGAAATATTGAATCTCACATTGTAGTCAATCAACTTCGCAGATCACGTGATGCTGGATTAAAGAAAAATGAAAGAATAATAGTAATAATTTCCATCACTGTTTTACAATAAAAGATGTACGTCTCAACGAACATTTCAATTAAATATAACATTCATTTGCTTCTATTGATTATCTTAGGCTAAAAATCAGGCTAAAAAATGTGAACGCCGTGTTGACTTCTTACACTGCTAACATTTATAAACATTGTTATACTGTGTATAATAAGTGTAGCTCAGATAAAACAAAGAATTATGAGAAGTCTCAAGATATTTCTACAAAAGAAATGCATCTCTGTTTCATAATTCATTATATTTGTTTACTCTTTATTTTTTCTAATAGTTCATGGCTATCATTGGCTCTAATACCTTATGGTTAAGCTAATAATGACTACTTTTACATATTTATCCATATTTTATATTATGTTTTTGTACATACACTGCTATGGCCGAGTTTTCAATATTTTTATTTCTTCTACATATATAATGCAAACGATGTTTTATATCACGTTGGTTTGTCCGTTACAGTCTCTTCCATGTCAAAATTCAAATTTATAAATTTCAGTTTTTTCTATCAACTCTCTGCTGTTTTTTGTATTATCTAAAATTTGTTTTGTCTTATTTGTCGAGTTAAATATAGCATAAAATATTTGTTGATTTTCAACACATTATATAAAATTATAATTTTTTTTAAAATAAGCACAAAGCTACACAATGGGTTATCTGTGCTCTGCCCACCACGGGTATCGAAACCCGGGTTTTAGCGTTGTAAGTCTGCAGATATACCGCTGAGCCACTAAGGGGAAACATAATAATTAAACCTGTAACATAAGAGATAAGAAACATTTCTTTTAATGCTTCAATAAAGAAGCACATTAGGCTAATATAACAATGAGTTGGCAAACAACGATGTATAAATATAACGAAGTGATTTAGTTTTGAGAGAACGTACAACACTTTTCGAAAGAGTATTAGTCTGTTTTCTTCACGTATGGTCTTTAGTTCAGAAGTACATGGTTTATATATAAGTATAAAGACAAGAGACGCATGAATAAATAGTAAAAGAAACGTTTTTACCAGATAACAGGGATACAGATAAAGGTAAAGAGTGGTCAAGTCTATAGTTGGTGAACGAACGCAGTCAAATATGGTTGATGTTGCTTGAGCCATTTTCAGGGTTTAGAGAAAGATTGTTTGTTTTGAAGATCTCTATAGTTTCTGAACAATACACATATATATATATATGTTTTTAGTTTCAGGATACTGAAGGAGAAAAGTTTTCTTATAAAGTATTTTGTGACCAGATCCAGATGGATGATATGTTTAAAACGATATCTGAAATTCACCTCTACTCATATGACTTTTATATTCTTTTTATGATTTACTTACAAGAAATGAGATATTTGCTCATTATATTTCTCAATACAATTATATGAGATATTATATATATGTCTTGCTTTGTTCCTGTTCTAGGAGTTATTTAGGGTTAAGCAATAATGTGTCTATATTACTTCAAGGTTTAATGACAGTGTTCAAGTTATTAAAAAGGCTAGTAATTTTATTTATTAGAAATTTCTAATAAAGTGAAGTTATTAACGAAAACAGCTTTATATATATTATAATATTTTCTCTTTAGGTTTAATATCAGACAAAACTAGCCATGATGTTATTGAAAGCGTAAAATCTTACCTTTATCAATATACCACATTTCTTCTAAGGGCAATCAGTAACACCGTCTACGAACTTCAAGAACAGCCAGTTAATCCATAGGTTGTCATTCCCAAAAGGTATGCATTGTGAAGTATATTCTGACTCTTAGCTTAAGTGGTTGCTAGGGTATTCTACTCACAATCTGCTGGACGCAGATTTAAACTCCCATCACACCAAACACACTCACCCTTTTAACTGTGAAAGAGGGTTATAATATGACGGTCAATTTTACTATTCGTTGTTAAAGGAATAATCCAATAGTACTGTTGGATAGTGTTGACTTGGTGCTTTTCCTCTAGTTTATAACTGCTTTAAGGAGGGTTAGTGCAGATAGTACTCGTGTAACTTCGCGCAAAATTCATAGCAAACCAAGCCAAATTTAGCAGTTAAGACGTTATGGAAACCAAGTATCGAATAAATATTTTAAAACTATCAAGGTGTTTTCACATGTAGGACACAAACGGGTTGAGAAAAATGTGTAACAGTTCATGTAAATATTGTTTTTAGTTGTCTTTCACTCACCTTGATGAACATTTGATACTTATTTCTTATCATCAAGCAGACAAGCTTTTAACATACAATCCAATGGCAAGTATGTAATACAATGATATAATTGGGTTTCATTGTTACTTATATAGTCTATGTGCTATCTTGATGTTCCTTGCTGTTTCGCCATCAGAATAACACTAGCTAAACGCTACCTGTCATATTATCTTTGTCTTCAATACCTTGCAGAATCGTTTTCACTTACAATTTCTTTTGGACTCTTAATTTTGGTATTTTTGAAACAATAATATAAATTTTAAAACATATGTTACGTAACCCTGAAATAACCATAATAAACTTAGTCAATATTTACGCCACTATATAAATATTCAATCACAGTTGATTTCATTTGACGAACTTCAAACTATATTTTTCTCCATAAGCTATTCCAGTAATTTTTTTATTTTAAGTAACATTACTGCGGAGTATGGATACGGCAGTAGCTTGTGAATTAAAGTAAAGAAGAACATGTCAACTACATTAAATCTGGTCTACCCAGTATTACCAGGACTCTACAGTTTGACTGGTATACCGCAGATATAGTAGATCTTGAATATACTGTAAACTGATTTGGATTGAACTAGATTAAACTGGTGAATCGCAATATTTATCAAAGTTATCTAAGTTATTAAATGTTAACACTAACGTAAGGATTTATTACAATGACACCCTTTATTAAAATAAATATTGAGTTTTATGAGATATCTTTTGTGCAAATATACTATGACAAATTCATTTTTTGTAATTATTTCTTCCATTCCAGTGACTTTGCCCTTTACAAAGGATCAAGCAATGCTAAAATGTCACTCAAGAAGATGGTCCAGGGCTTTACAAGATCAGCCAAAAGAGGTCTTCGAAATATTTTCAGCAGAGAACATATTTGTAGACTTTAAAGAGAGAAGCTTATGAGAAGTATCAAAGGAGATACTCTAAACCAGAGTGACTGTGAGTATCACAACTCGTAAGTACAAGGTTTTTATGATTTATGTAGGATACTGAATTTTCATACTGCATATACTCAACGTAATGTATTGTATTAGAAGAAGTAAGTTTTAATACATAATTCTATTTATGTAAAAGTGGTCAAGCCGTGGACTAACTGGACATATCGTTTTTTAGAAACATACATTTGCGACTACACATAGTCATATAATAATTTTTCATAATGTACAGTTTTGATGAAGGTTAAACACTAAAATTTTCGGGATAAGAGGCTTTGTGGAGAATCTTGTGTGCCTTTTGTATATTTTTCTTATACAAGTGGAAGTCATACTGACTATTTAGCTATATTTTACCTGGTGTAATGACAGTAATTTTCTTAATATAATAATCATTATTTGATCCACAAAATGGCCCCAATATTATTTTCGTGGCACTAGTTATCTAAACGAACTACTAATGAGTCTTATTACTAGTTTAAAATAAAAAAAATGGATTTTTTGTATCAAATTTTCGTACATTTAAACACAAATATTGTCTGGTTAGAAGTTGAGAGCTCATAATTTTCCAAACTCTCCTGGAATGTCTCTCAATAGCTGGATATTGATATTTCCAATTGATGGGTATTCCATGATCACAAGGGCTAAATGGCAAGTAAAAAACACCTTATACTGTAGTTCCTAATGTTAATTAATTGACCAACTACTCGGCATCAATCACTGTTATAAGAAACTTTACTCAGCTAGATATTAAGCTATAGAATCGAAATATAAATATAATGACATTACTGTATGTTTCTCATCAAACCTTCTCACAATTATCTGCAGACAGAGAAGGGTGATATAGATGTGGGACGTTGTGGGCTTCAGCACTCATATCTTGCTCTCCTAATTCCTAATTTAATTGTGTCTATTTCTTATGTGAGACTAACGAATTAGAGGTTAAGACCGAAAGACGGCGTATCCCCACCGTAATGTGGGTCCTACTTTTCAATCACCTCCAAAACTTAGGATACGTTTTATAATCCCACGTTATAGCTTGCACCTTAGGATTTTATTTTTAAATGCAGTGTATTTTGTTTAATTTTAATGTGTTTTGTTCTGGCTTAAAATCATGGTTATAATTTATATGTGAACAAACCTTATGGTTACCTATGACAGAGGTTTCTGATAAATAAAACCCTTATCAGAGATCGGCCTAATTCTGCCTAATTTTTCTTTAATCATACAGTCTTCAAAATATGTGCACTTAGTATCTCCTCACACCAAAGATACTTAATCAATACCTTCACATGTTTAGTCTATTTCACAAATGTATGCAAATGAAATGTTTTACAAGGGTGTACGTAAGAAAATCTTGAATAAAGTAACTAGTCAGCGATTATTTCAGCTTGCTATGGAATAATAAGGTAGAAGATATACAGTACTATACAATTTGAACAACAAATACAAATATTACGTTCGTTTTATCTTTACGATTTGCGTTTATGACGCCATCTGAAGTTCATCTTTTGCATTACCAAGCATTTCATAAACTATTTACTTTTCTTTCTGTTCAATCTGTACCATGCTAAATAGCCAGTCTAAAATGCTGCTCGACTTAAAATGTTTGTAAGGTGATAACAAATAAATTATTTCTGATTAATTAATTTTATTTTCCAAATTTGCTACTCAGAATAATGACATTTCAAAATGTCCAATGTCATCGTTATTAAACGGTGGTTCCAAATCATGTTCATTTGTTTCACTTTATGATTGTAGTTCATATACTATTTTTCCCTTCGGGTGGTGGCTATAGCACAGAAGATCCTCTGTGTAGTTTTTGCTCAAAAACGAAAATTAACAACATGTATTGTTTCATTGTTCAACATTGTTTCTAAATATGATCTATTTAAGAGAACATCGATGCTTAAAAATACAGAAAATTAACAAGATATGCTTAATTGGCAAATAATAGTTATAAAAAAGAACTGAATCATATTTCACTAATGCTATGTGATATTCATAATTAGTGATATCCCATAGTGCTATCATTAATGTTTAACAAACGATTAACCTGTTGACTGCCAAGTATTTCAGCTTCTACAATACAACTCTAATGCTTCTTCATTTTGTAACTTTTTTCGTGATGCCATTTTGGATCGAAAGTGAAACAATTTGTAAGTACGTCAAATGCATTTAGGGTGCTGACATCTAGTGTTGAAGTTATGTATTATTGAGAACGAATTAAGCCGTCCGTGGCATTGTGTTACCGACCAGCTTGGACGAGTTATCTCGTCTACGGCACTGAACAGGTTAAATGAACTTGCTTTTGGGCAAGCTCCGATTGTTTCAGGTAAAAGAATAATAATTAAAATGACAATAGGCTAGAAAAAACTCAATTACTTGTGGTAGTCAAAGAAGCAGTGTTATTAATGTGTTACGTGGGGTTTTTATTATTTCAGATGAAAATACATTATCGATGAAATTTGAAATACGTTTGTTAAAAAAAAAAGAGATAGTTTCGTCAAAGTTTAAACGATACATATACCATAAAAACATATTTTTTAATCGACACATTTGGATTGAAATATGGAGAGGTACTGAAACCCTATTTAACAAATACAATATTGCTTGATTTATTTTTGAATTTCGCGCAAAGCTACACGAGGGCTATCTGCGCTAGCCGTCCCTAATTTAGCAGTGTAAAACTAGAGGGAAGGCAGCTAGTCATCACCACCCACTGCCAACTCTTGGATTACTCTTTTACCAACGAATAGTGGAATTGACCGTGACGTTATAATGCCCCCACGGCTGAAAAGGCAAGCATGTGTAGTGCGACGGGGACGCGAACCTGAGCCCCTCAGATTACGAGTCGCATGCTTTAACTCACCTGGCCATGCCTGGCCAATATTGCTTGAAAGAACGATATTGTAACCATTGAAATTGTTGTATTTTAAATTTACAATGAGAATAATCATGTACCTTTTTAATAGCTACAGAACAAGGTTGCAACTTTTTATTTATATTGAGGTACAAACAATTGCGAATATAGTATAAAATAGTCAAATGTTACACAAACTTATGGTGTACTAAATAATTAGTATTTACAAAAACACACATATAACAAAACGTGGATTTAATATATTAAACGAAAGAAAGTTTGATAAAGTACCTCTGCAAGCGTTCAGATAGGAGTCCGTGGTGAGCTAATTTTCGTATAAATTGAGTTAGATGCTACATTCATAGGTTTGGCAAGTAGCTTTTAGCATAAACAACAGTAACAAAGTGAAATAAAGACATGAAACTCAGTATTTATGAGTACTCAATGAAAACATTTGTATTGAAAATTAAAAAAGTATTTTAATTATATGTGGATAAATGCTGCATTTTACCTATTTGATTGATTTTTAACTTTTACCCAAGAACAAATAATTTATACAAACGTTGGCATAGTGAAATGTTAGAATATATTAGATAAATATTACCGTTAATATATGCATTTTTATGGTATTATTGTGGCTAAACCTGAACACTATATTTCACACAGTAGTTTTAATTATGTAAAACTACAAGTACGTAATAAAACTTATATGTATTAACCCTGATGAAACCGCAAAGGATAAAATTTTTAAAAAATCCTTCCATACATATCCCACAACATTAAAATATGCAGCTACAAATTATTGAGATTATTGAAACAAGATATGTTATGATTTAAAAATATTTTTACAACAATATTTGATAGTTCACCTGGTTGAAAAAGGATTAATCTCTAAACTATAAGGATCGTGCAGACTATCTGTTTCTTCTAAGCTTAACAAAGTTTTATATTATCTTCGACTTTGTTATTTAACTTGCAAATAAAATTGTTCAACTGAGATAACGTATATTGAAAATATTGCATATTAGAGTTTGATTTATGAAGCAAAATATAGTTAGTCGACTGCTAGATTTATTAACTGAAAACCGTTCACCTGTTAATGAAGATAACTAATGAAGCATAACTGAAATGAAAAGTCAACCGCCGTAAATGTCTATCAAAGCAAGTGATGCTCATATGTATTTTACTTTTTGTAGTAGAATGGTTATATAAAAAAATGCAAAATTAAAAAAACAATCAACCAAACAAAGTAACAAATTTTGCTCGAATTTCACAATCTTTTTCAAAAAAGAAATAAAAGGTTTGTTTTTTGCACAAAGCTACTCGAGGGCTATCTGTGCTAGCCGTCCCTAATTTAGCAGTGTAAGACTAGAAGGAAGGCAGCTAGTCATCACCACCCACCGCCAACTATTGGGCTGCTCTTTTCACCAACGAATAGTGGGATTGACCGTCACATTATACACCCCCACGGCTGGGAGGGTGAGCATGTTTAGCGCGACGCGGGCGCGAACCCGCGACCCTCGGATTACGAGTGCACGCCTTAACGCGCTCGGCCATGCCAGGCCGAAATAAAAGGTGACAGCTGAAATCTAAATGATTCTCACCAATTGTAAAATCAACTAATCAAAAGTTTCCCTTAGTTACGTTCAAAGCTGGAGAATGTTGAACGTAAGTCAGGCATAACATATAATAGCACAATGAGTTAAAGAGCTGGTGTGTTCAGATTTTATCCCTTTAAATACCAGTATTGAATTAAACTAATTCGAAAAATACAGTTGAAAGATATGCTATATAGTGTAAAAGGTACCAAATTTGTATTTATATTTTATTAAGTTCGAAAGATGTTTAACAACCGTTCCTCATAATTAATACTCTCTTAACAATACTACATTTTATAAACTAATAATATTTTAGTACTTACAAAAATCACTACTAGATAGCGATACTAGTACCTTAATGATATCTTCTCAAAGATGGTTGTTTGGAATCAAGCATAAAGCTACACAATGGTCTATCTGTACTCTGACCGCCACGTGTTTCGAAACCCTGAGTTAATTGGTGTGAGTTCACAGACATACCGCTGCTCCACGGGTATGGGTGGGGCAAAGAAGGTTAAGATGACGTTCATAAGAAAAGTTGTAATAAATACAACAACAACATTCAAGAATCACATACTGTTTTAGCCAGATTTTTTTCTGGCAACTGATATTCGTTCTCCTACCTATTAAATCTGGCACGTAGTAAAAGTTGCTAAGTATAGGAAATAATGGTCATGAGTAATAAGTGTTTCAGTCATCACTAAAAGTTGGTTGACGTTTCACTTCACGCACACTTATATAAAGGTGTTTTTTTTTTTACAAAGTTTTCTTTGCGTGATCGTTAATCCATTTACTATAGTTTATTTTGTCCTATTATCATCCATTCACTACATATTTTGTTAGGCCCACCAGTGAATTCATTTTAAAATGAAGGTTGTTTTGCATATTAATACATTTAAAGGTATGATTTTGATGCAGAATAAAATTAAAATACATGGCCAGCTTATTTTTTTTATATATTTTCTTTATTAAAAATTAAACGTGCCTAGAAAGGAATTATGGGAAAAATCTAATAAAAATGTATATATATTATTATGATAATAATGCGAAAGGTTAAACAGAGTTAAGATTAGAAATAGAATAAGTAGGTAATGTTTTGTTTAGTGTAAGCGGGGTGACATATTTTGTAGTAACAGTATTGTCTGTAGGTTGTTTGTAGAAGTCAGTGTGTAACATTATATCTTAAAAAAACTGTGACGTCAAGAAAGATAACCTGCGTAGGTGAGTCATCACAGGTAAATTTGATTGTTTTGTGAAAGGAGTTCACAAGTGTGATCAATCCTTCAAGTGAATTTAGATCCGCTGCCCAAATGAAAAATAAATAGTCAGAGTAACGTTTCTACACACGAGATTTTACAGGGCTTAGTCGTAAAAGCTGATTTTCAATTTGCCCAGCATTTTTGGTATAACTGGAAGTCATTTTGATACCAATTACAGTACCATTAATCTGGAAATTATGATTGATATTAAGTTTGAAATAGTTGAGAGTTAAAATCAAGTGGGCAAGATAAGTTACTCTTTATAATTCTGATAGATTAGAAAAATTTAATGCGAAATTTAGAGTTTTTAGCCCTTCATCATGTGGAATACTGTTTTAAATGGAAAGAAAAACATCCATAGTGTAAGGAAGACTCTTGGGTGGTAACTGTTCGTCCGTGTTAATACCTTCAATGATGTTAAAAAAGTGTATAGTATACTTTGTGTAGGGGAGGAGGGTTAAAAAAGTGTATTTCTAGTAAGTATACTTTATGTAAGAAGGAAGGGATAAGAAACTTGTAGTATACTTTAGGTAGGAGGGAAGGGTTAAGAAAGTGTGTAGTATACTTTATGTAGGAAGGAAGGGTTAAGAAAGTTGTGGTATACCTTATGTAGAAAGGAAGGGTTAAGAAAGGTTGTAGTATACTTTATGTAGGGAGGAAGGGTTAAGAAAGAGTATAGTATTTTTTATGCAGAAGGGAATGGATAAAAATGTGTGTATTATACTTTATGTAAGAGAGAAGGGTTGAGAACGTGTGTAGTATACTTTATGTAGGAAGGAAGAATTAAGGAAGTATGTAGTATACTCTATGTAGGAAGGGTTAAGAAAGAGTGTAGTATACTTTATATGGGAGGGAATGGTTAAAAAGTGTGTAGTATACTTTATGTAAGAAGGAAGGGTTGAGAAAGTGTGTAGTAAATTTTATGTAGGAAGGAAAAATTAAGAAAGTATGTAGTGTACTCTATGTAGGAAGGAAGGGTTAAGAAAGAGTGTAGTATACTTTATATGGGAGGGAATGGTTAAAAAGTGTGTATTATACTTTACGTAAGAAGGAAGGGTTGAGAAAGTGTGTAGTGTACTTTATTCAAGAGGAAAGTGTTCAGAAAGTGTGTAGTATACTTTATGTAGGAAGGAAGTTTTAAGAAAGATTGTAGTATACTTTATGTAAGAGGGAATGGTTAAAAAAGTGTGTAGTACACTTTATGTAGAAGGGAAGAGTTAAGATAGTGTGTAGTATACCTTATGTAGGATTGAATGGTCCTGGGAACATATTTTATATTTTAATCAACAAAAGTGAACTGGTTTTAAGTAGCCATCTTAATATTAGGAATTATGGGTCTCTTAGGATTGTTTGATTTGTGTATTTTGGGTAAGAGATAAAATTTATCAGGAAAAGCTTGTCTGAGTATCAAGCACTAAAAGTTGTTTTTAACTTTATTATTTTGGAGGAGTTCTTTAAGCCCATCAGATATGGTTTTAATAAACTGAGTTGTAGGGTGATGTAAGAGATTTATATAGAAATTAGTGTTCTCTAATTTCTAGTTAGTTTTCATGATATATTCATCTTTGTTTGAAATAACAATAGTTGCACCATAGGTATCGAAACCCGTTTTTAGCGGTGTGAGTTCACAGACATACCACTATACCAGTGGAGGGTCCTATTATTGCGTATACGTTACCTTTACAAGAACGAATGTAAAACCGCAGCTTTCAGACAACTGTAAATCGTTTTTGTTTTTTTTTGTAGATAAAATGTTTCATGTGTTTGCATCATATTCTAATAAGGAATATGACAACTATGGCTAAAATATGCTTGGATATGGTTGATAATGTTTATGTAACATGGAATATGTTACGTACTCTTAATTATTTGTGTTTAGGAATCAATGTTACGAATTCTCCAGTCATTTTTGCAGTAAAAGAAATAACAAACAGTTTGAATTTCCGAATATTTTGGTTATATGTCTGGAGACAGATATCTAAGCCTGGTATTTGTCTTAGACCTAAAACTTTCAAAAGTATCTAATGTGTAGAGCAACCATCCTAAATAAATGCTGCACCATGTTAAACATCTTGCCCACCTTACAGTAATACAGTGGTATGTCTAATGTCTCACAGAAACTAGGTTTCGATATCCGTGTTATTGTTGTTCGTACTAGTTGTTGAGCACAAGGCTATACAAATGGCTATCTGTGCTCTGCCCACCACGGGTATCGAAACCCAGTTTCAAGAGGTAGGAGTTTGCAGACATACCACAGTGTCACTGGGGGCTATCTCTGGTGAGCAAAGCACTATGCTTAACTTCAAATAAACAAAAATGTCCTTTATATCGAGTTACAATCCCGTCTTGAAACAAAAAAATAGCGAAATAAGAAAATATTAGAAGTTTTAAGGTATTATTTTCTAAGATGATTATATCCTGTACATAAAAGTGATTTCTTTTGTTTTATTACTTCTGAACAGATGGTTTAGAGAACCAAGTAAAATGGATAAAAGACCAGATGTTTTTTCAAAATAGTTAACTCTTTTGAAAAATTATCCGCCTTTTGTGTGTCGGACAATTGAAGTTAAAATTAGGCGTAAGTGTTAAAGCTGAAGTGGGATAACCAACGGAGTGAAAACGACTAAGTTACAGTATTTAGTTTTACGGAGAGACTAGTTCATTCCTTTTCTTTTTTTAACTGTAATACAACACAAAATGTAACCAGAACCAGTTTTAATTTATACCTCACTATACAAAAAGTAATGCGTGAGTTGTTTATAGAGAGTTATTTTAAACGTTTTTCTTTCGCCAGTGATATTCGAAGCGTGGCGCTAAATTGAAACGAAACCTAATAATATTAACAAAGATAAATTCTTCAAACGTGGTTCTGATTCAAATTAATTTATTTCTGGATTAAATCCAATAGTGAGACGGCATGTGTGTATGTTATTCACCGGCATTAAGGTAGTAGTAAGGGGTAAAAATTGAAGTGGGTGTAAGTGCTTTCATAGATCGAAGCCATAACAAGCTATCTACTGAGTCTACAGAGGGAAATCAAACCCCTGTTCCGTAGATTTATCGCTGTACCAGCGGGAGACAAATTAAAATATATTTTGAAATCGTAAACATAGGAAACTAGATATAGTAAGGGGTTATAGAAGACTGGTGGGACGTACCAAACAAACAAAAAAAACCTCTTAAAATTCAACAGCGATCAGAGATCTGGAAGTGGAGGAATACAACAGATAAAAAGTAAACATACAGGCACGTGCTACCTTATAGTATAAAAGTGACATGCGTCGTCGATAATGACACATAACAATCATAGTATTGTAAAAGTCTTTCAATTCACTTCTCTTCCTGAAACTCCGTAGTAAAACAAAACAAATGATGCTGTATCAATTATTTATATCAATAAACTTTCATACAATACAATATGAGGAGTTTTACATCGTAAGATTGATAACAAATATTCTAAACTTTATTTTGAAAGGAATTAGAAAAAATCAAAGCCAAGAACATTCTGTTTTTAACGAAACTTATGTTAATTAAAGAATTTTCTTTTAGCACTAAAACAACTATTGAATATTGATTTATAATGTTCACGTCTTCAAGTTTTGGCACTCACGCCTATTGCCGATATAAAAAAATAAATTAATTAAAAAATAAAATAGATGGGGTGATTTTAGCTAGTTTAATATACTTATAAAGGATAATATTTGTCAATATGTGCTAGATTATGGAGGGTTAACGCATGCCGCTCTTTCAGATTTTTATACCTTTGACGTTGGAGTTACAAGGCCGAAAAGCATAGGACGTGAACATGTTAGAAATGTTTTGAATAAACTGAACGGCGTCGGGATGGCTGCAAAATCCAAGTGAATATAACAACAGCGCCCTCTATGATTTCCTATATTCATAGTTGTTTTCTTAAGAAGTGTAGATTCAGAGAGATAGTTATTTTGACTATTTAATTCAATGACACATTATTTAAATATTCGTGAGAGCTACATGTCTGTATCCTTCTTACCTTCAGACAGCATGTGACATAGTGATATTGAATAATTTATTTTTCCATAACATTGGCAATGAAAACAATGCATTCACTCTAAATAACTAGCTTATCAGTGGCTCAGAATTAAAAGTATCTGGGCTTATGACAATAAGAACAAGGTTCCAATACTCGCTTAGGGTTTTACACGCTAAAATCCGGGTTTCGATACCCGTGGTGGGCAGAGCACAGATAGCCCATTGTGTAGCTTTGTGCTTAATTCAAAACAAAACAACGCTTAGGGCAAAGGAAAAATAGCACATTGTGCGACAAAGAAACTGACCAACTATTACAAAAGTAGGATATCGTATAATCTATAACACACTTGTCAGTTCTATCCAAAACGGATACTGTGTTACCTCTAGCGTATCCGAGTTATAAACGAAGCCTGTTATAGCTTTTGAGAAACATTTCAAATCAAATGTCTGGCTCAATTACCTTAAGTATAGCTAATTTTTTTACATGTATTCAGTTACTAATCTTTTCTCAGACCTAAATTATGATAGCAGCCTCATAGAAACAAAAGTAATAATAAATAGCCATACTATCTGTTTATCTAAAACAGCAGCGTATACTTAATGTTTTTATACTTTTGTTCAATAAGAATCAGGAAGAAATGTATACCTTGTGAAGTTTGTAAACTATGCTCCTATTGTTATCAGTTTCTACCTTTCAGGACTTGGCCTGAAAGTTGAGTTTTGAACCAATTACTTGTAATAAATAAAGACAATACCTAATAATTCTGAACCTTTGTTTTTGTGGTATCTAGAAACATTTGTACGAAAAAGATTTTTAAAAATAGCAAAAAAGAAGAAGGTAGTTGGACCATGATATTCTCTGTGGATTATAAAGCCACTTCTTTCTCTTATCTTGGGCACGCAGTAGCACAGCGGTATGTCTCCGAAGTTATACTGCTAGAAAGCGGATTTGGACACCCTTAGCGGGCAGAGCACAGATAGCCCTTTGTGTAGCTTTATATTTAATAAAAAACAAACAAAGGATTTCTTTGTCCCATTTCCCATCGTGCTTTTTGCTTTCACTCTCCTATCAAAAATATTCGAAATGTTTTTTGGAGTCCTTCGATACACGAGTGCTGCAGGTCCATAATAATCTACGATAATTAGCAGTGTACAGTAAGTACACAGATTAGTCATGATAGCCACTCCTAAATGTACCCAGTTGAAAGTTTCTATGGATTTACAACCCTAAAATCAGGGTTTTGATTCCCTTCAATAGACACAACAGATAACCCGATGTGGCTTTGCTATAAAAAGCCACACACACTTCTAAATATTCGAAGCACCTTTTGTGATTTAAGCTTTTTAAATCATTCGGATCACTGAGTAAGCACATATTAATATTTTAGCTTAAAATAAGAATGCCCCTTCGCTAGTACAGCACTAAGTATACGGATTTATAACGCTAAAATCAGGGGTTCGATTCCCCTCGGTTGGCTCAGCAGATATCCCGATGTGGCTTTGCTATAAGAAAACACACACTAGAATAAGAATACAGTGTTCGAGTTTTAGCTGGGAAGTGTTAGTTTCTGATTTTAGGTATCGAATAAAATTATTAGCTGTATTTGTCCACTGTCCTTTTTATATGATTAAAAATGCGAGACATTCAGTTTATTAAGTAATCATATATTAACAACTGAGCTGAAAGGCGCTTCGTGTTCAAGTTCATTTATCACACTTATTTAGCACTATTTAACCTTAGTACAACGAATTAATTATCATCTACTAACAGATAAATTAATGATTAACCTTGATATATAGATATGAGAGTAACTTACTTTAATTAATTGAAAGTGTATATGACTGAATTAATTCGATATTTTTAACAATAATATCCTAACACTGTAAATCATGCCGATAAACGTAATTTGACGCAGTTATAAGTCAATTAAAACACCTTTTTCTGTAATCATAAAAACCTATAATATTTCATAAGTTAAAGAAATATCATTTTCCTTAGCTTCAACTTGCCTTAATAAAAGCACCAAGTGAAATTCTCTCGACGCTGGAGCGGACAACATTGTGTATGTAACAGACCAGGCATGGCCATGTGGGTTAAGGTGTTCGAGTCGTAATCCAAGGGTCGAATCCCCGTCGCATCAGACATGCTCGCCTTTTCAGCCGTGAGGGCATTATATTATACCACTATTCGTTGGTATAAGAGAAGCCCAATAGATGGCGGTGGGTGGTGATGACTAGCTGCCTTCCCTCTAGTCTTGCACTGCTAATTTAGGGACAGCTAGCGTAGATAGCCCTCGAGTAGCTTTGCACGAAATTCAAAAACAACAACAACAATATTAAACAATAGACCTGGTGTTTGTTTATAATCAATCGTATTAAAAAGTAAAGTGCTTTATATGCGTCATATCAAGAAAAGGGCACCTCAAAAAGTGGCACTTTGTAAGTAATACTTATTGTTATACCCTCTTCTTCCCCCCCTGCCAGTACTGGCACAGCAGTTTGTTCGCGGATTCATATTGTTAGAAACTAGGTTTCGATAACAGTAGTGTAAACACAGATAGTTTTAGGCTTAATAACAAACAACTCAATGTCTCCAAATCCGCACCCGAGTTGTGAAAAGATATAAAAATTATAGGGTGCGACAAGTAGCAATCTGTATCGTGTAATTTTGATCAAACTATGTAAATAGTAAGTTGTTCGGAGACTCTAAGGATAGGGAATGTAATAGTTGATAAGGTAGACATGGAACATCAGGACGTGTGAGTTGTAGAAATTAAACTAGCATAAGTTTACAGATCTATAGTTAAAAACATTACCTCAGGAAAACAACATGAACTTCAACAAGAGAACAAAAATACATAAGCAATGGCGAAAATATAGATAGATAAAGCAGATATAATCTGCTTTCAATTTATGTGTTATAAATTTCATAATCTTCAGAGTCTCTAATTCAAAATCCCTGAGGAACTGTCAGAACTCAGAAACTAAAAGTTTTGCATTATTTTCTGACAAATATTCATACATATATCTATATATATATCTGTCTTAATAAAACTACATGACTATTCCACTGACATGTTTCTAGATAAACAACTTCTCCACTGCCATATTTATTTGTATACACACAATAAAATGTCAAAAAAAAGAATTTTTATTAGGGAAGGTTGAAGTAGAAGTATTATCCACTTTTCACAGTAGAAAAAGAAATTCCGAAAACATACTTTATAGGGTGGCATCACATCATATTTTCATGCTTTAATTTGTCAGTACATTATTGGTTGAAGGTGCTTTTTGGTATCCTAAGCCCTGACAGGAGCTCATACAGCTTCAAAAATATTAATATTGGGATTTTCTATATACGATCTAGGCAATGATTGTTAAAGTTCTAACACCATCTATGTCATAAATATATTCTTTTACCTCATTACATTACTAGAAGATGAACATAATGCTGTACCTGTCAGCTGTTAGGGTTCCATCAGTTTTGTGTGGTGTTTTAATTTGTATCGATCCTCCCAAGCTTCAGTGCAAATGATACAATTTTATTAAGATACCTTTCTGAAATGTTCTCATTAACTGTTTCTTAAGAGTTCCATGTTGGATTCATGTGGCTATCACGAGTTTTCAGTTATCATCATTCCATTGTTTATATTCCATTACCCTAATAAATATTTAGGGTTGGTTATCTCTAATAAATAGTGTTTCGTTACAGTAGTTACACATTCATTAAAATTAATTTATTCCAATATATATCTCAATATTTTTGGATTTACTGACAAGATCTCTACTTCCTATCCATCTATCTCGTAAGTACCATGTTCTAAAGTGCTTAGTATTAGTTTTGGAGAAGACCTGGTATGGCCTGGTGGTTGGGGCGCTCAACTTTCAACCTGCGGGACGTGAATTCGAATCAACGTCATAAAGAACACGCTTGTTATTTCAGTTGTGAGGGCGTTATAAGTGACGGTCAGTCCCACTATTCATTAATATAAGAGTAGTTTAAGGTTAATGGTGAGTGTTGTTGACTAGCTCTCTTCTCTGTAGTTCTTCACTGTCAACTTAGGGACGGCTAGCGAAGAGAGCACTTGTATAGTTTTGAGCGAAATTCAAATCAAACCTTTGAAGATTATCGTGTTTTTGTTATCAGTAATGTCAGTTCGTGTATTCTCTTCCATAGAGAGTCCTTGACCAGCTAAAATTTTGAGCTGTACACATTTTAAACGCAATACTTCACTGCTAGTACTGAACATATTATAATTACTTGTATTTGTATAGGTTTTACAAGTGACTGTTTTTGGATAGTTCATCTTCATTCATTAAAATTGATGACATTCCCGTAATATCTGAGTATTCATAACGTATTAAATATGTTATACTTTGTTTGTTTGTTTTTGAACTTCGCATAAAGCTACTCGAATTTGATATGAGTCAAACGCCTTAACACTCCCAGCCGTGGGGGTGTATAATGTTACGGTCAATCCCACTTTTCGTTCGTAAAAGAGTAGCCCAAGAGTTGGCGGTGGATGGTTATGACTAGCTGCCTTCCCTCTAGTCTTACACTGTTAAATTAGGGACGGCTAGCACAGATAGACCTCGAGTAGCTTTGTGCGAAATTTCAAAAAAACAAACAAAACAAAAAAACAAGCCTTAACATACTTGACTATGTCGAGCCCCGGACAACAATAAACAGAGACAGTTGAAATAAGTGGTGACAATCGTGCAGAACCACAAAACATTATATGATTGAAAATCATTATTAGTCTTAAGTGATTTTGTATTAATTTCTGTGCTCAACAAACACCAGTAAAGAAATGAAAATACATAAAATAATTTCTATTTTTAAAGAGTCTTGTCGTACAGTAGCAAAATCTAACGAGACACAAACTGAAGATCGCAAGTTTTTTTCAGGTAAGTTTCGAAATAGCATAGAATGTTTTAAGCTTTAGAAAGAACTAAGCAGAACTAATAAGAATACATTATTTCGATAAGTGCATAACGAGATTGCTGAAACAAATATTAAACACCTTCCGTTACAATTAATCCCCGTCATACCACATATGACCGCCGTTTTAATCTAGGAAACGTTATAATGTGACGGCTAATCCCACTATTCATAGGTAAAAGAATAGCCCAAGAGTTGGCGGTGGTGTGATGACTAGCTTCCTTCCCTCAAGTCTTACATAAACAAGCGAACCATCAAAAATTTTAAAATAGCCTGTACTACGTTCGATTTTGACCATATTAAAATTCTGAGTTTAACTCAGGTATTTTTCCTTTAGAGAATTGGTTTTAAGAGTTTATTAGCGTGTTAAGGCGTGCGACTCGTAATCTGAGGGTCGCGGGTTCGCATCCCCGTTGCACCAAACATGGTCGCCCTTTCAGCCGTGGAGGAGTTATATTGGGCGGTCAATCACTGGTAAAAGAGTAGTCCGAGAGTTGGCGGTGAGTGGTGATGACTAACTGCCTTTCCTCTCGTTTTACACTGCTAAATTATGGACGGCTAGCGCAGATAGCCCTCCAGTAGCTTTGTGCGAAATTCAAAAACAAACAAACGAAATCTTTACTAATAGCTTGAGATACTAAAATAATAAGATACCCGTAGTAGGTAGAACACAAATAATCCATGATGCAGGTTTTTACTTAATTACAAAAACGAAATCCGAAAGCACCCAATCTATTTAAAGTTTTTATCTCCAAAATGACATCCATGGTTATTCAGAAGTGTAACAATTGTTACTTAGTTCACAACTGTTGTTGTCCACCTTCGCCTTTGGGTGATGTGACAGAATATTAGTTTAATTTTTTATTATCTAATAAAGCATATTGTTAAATGTCATAAATTATACCTAAAAACCACATGAGATTTTAATTTGAACCTACAGAGTAATTTGTATAGCGATCAAGAATTTTAGGTGTTTAACTATTTACTCTGATTAAAAATGTGTTTTTAATTTTATCAAATTGTCATGCAAAAACAACACCTCCAGAAGCAATCTTGTGTGTTAGCTGAAAAATTACATAATAAAAAAAAATCACATTAGGGTTGCTTTCTTCAAGATAGCTTTTTGTTGTTGTACACACAACACGCGCGCACTCGTGTTTTCTTTTTCGCATGTGTGGCAGATACTACTTCGTCTTTTTTTTATTATTTAAATGTATCATTATATCCATTTTAACGTAACGTTCAACACACTGTGCATGATAAAAGGTTGAATTAAGAGCAAGCGAGTATATATTAATGATAAAACTTTGCGTGTTCGTCCTTGAGTATATAAATACGTATGTATAATACAAGAATGTCTTCAGTGGGTATGAACGAAAGTTTCCACGAAGTGAATACGTCTTGAATTCAAGAATGTTTTTATAGATTTTCTGTATATGTAAATCGGATAACATAACAAGATAAGTAAAAGTTTTCTTCTCCCTAACTGTTCGTCTTTAGTTTTTACGTTGGAATATTTTGGGTTGTAATATTACATCCAATCTGTGCCTTTCGTTTGTTCGAATTTGGATATTTATAATATTTACACAATTTCTCGTGCCAAAGTGCTGTAGCCTTAAAACCCACTGTCTCGTTTCTCTTTTCGTTGAGAAATACAAATAAAAAACTTGCACTAAAAAGCAGAAAGTTAAATTACAGCTGTCAGTAAGGTAGAAAGAACCTATACAAAAATAAGACATTAAATTAATCACTAGTGTTCAGCAGGCATGATTTAGATACATTGAAATAGAAATTGTATTGTATACTAGCTAAGGTTTGACTTATCATAAAGTCTAGTAATATATCTTAATAAAGACAATTCTCCTAGTCGTTCATACTGGTAACAAACATTTTTACCAAGAACAAATATTAATAAGGCAAACGACCTGTTTTTGATTATGTCTGTGTGTTTTTCTATATTTTTCAACAACATTTCCTGAAAAAGGCTGAACGGATTTTGACGAAAGTTGGTATGCATTTGAACTGTGATTTAAAAGTTATTAGTTTTAGGAGAATCAAGGTCAAATGTCATGTTCATAGGAAGGTCACGAAAGTAAAATAAAAATAAAACCTTTATCTGTTGAAACAGAAACGTTTTTTTTCACGTTAATTTTGCTCTATAAGTTAGTAAAGGAAGGACTGGACTTTGATGAAACTTGGTAGACATGAAGAATACTCCTCCTCGTCACGCTGCCAAGTGTGGTTGGAGTCTCTTCAAAATGGTTGTTTTACGGAGATATTTTTGTATCTTTTTACAGCATAGCGGAGGTTAGTTCTCCTGTGACTTGTTAGGTTTTGTGTGTATTATTTTCTTGCTAGGCCTATAAAATACAACCGAAGTAGACGATACCTGTCTTTAAATAATCTTTCAGTGTTAAAACTCTTGCAGAGCTGGTTCTGTGGAGATTAGTTCAGATAATTTTAACATATTACGTGTTGGCTATGTTTTAATATCATGCTTTCATTTCCTAAAGTGTAAAAAGAACACTTTATCGTTTTGGTAGAAAACAAAATCATTCAAAGCTGATATTATGTTGTAATGTCACGCTTAAATATCATTCCATGTTTGTTTGTAGTTAAGCACAAAGATACATAACGGACTATCTTTGCTTTGCCACCGCGGGTATCGAAACCCGGTTTCTAGCTTTATGAGTTCACGGGCATACCGCTATGTCATTCCAAGCAAACCCTATCATATAAAAACGAAACAACATAATTACGTAAGTGTTTTGTACTTATCGCTTTAATGACGACTTTACAATATGCTAGTTTCACTTCAGATCGCTCGAATGTGTGTCGTTGTTGTTTTGAATTAAGCACAAAGCTACACAAAGGGCTATCTGTGCTCTGCCCACCACGGGTATCGAAACCCGGATTTTAGCGTGTAAGTCTGCAGACATACCGCTGAGCCACTGGGGTGCTCGAATGTGTGTCACACAACTAACTAAACACAGGATGTGAAGCTACAATAGTATTCTTACACTATTGTATAACATTCTGATCCCTGATACTACACAAACTTAAGATAGATTATCATTTCAGTCACATAACACATATTTATTAAATGACCCTGCAAATTTGAACCACTTGGTTTTTGATTTGTGTCAGGTTCTTCAACCAGAGAATATTAAATTCCATTCGTACCTCTTTCTACCGCCCCTCACCCCATGACAACGCTCGGACCATTTTCCATGGTCATGTCGATGGATTAGAGTTCCAAGTACTTATGTGTTGCGAATCCTCCTGATTTGGTTATGTAAAATTTTTCACCCGCAAGTTCTTTTCACACACAGACAATATTCGAAAGTGTATTCATATAAAAAATAATAGATGATCTTATGTCGTAAATCATCTGGCAATAGGTGTCTCGATACTAAATCTAGTATATGTATTACCGGGGAAAAGTACTTGAACTATCATCACAATGTAGTGTATATCTAAGTGTGAAGACACCAACTCATTTTTGGACAAGTTTATTTATAAGTGTTTTACAGAACGTTAACTCGGGAAGTTTGCATATTTAAATAGGAATTTTTATTTTTTTTCATCTTGATGAGGACCTGTGATGACGAGAAAACCAACTTGTGGAGAAAATTACAGACTTAAAAACGGCTGATATGGTTAACAAAGAAAGAAAGAGTTACTGACCGATAGCTGACCACATGTGTGAGGGCGGTTGTGTAATTGAGTGTAGAAATGTAGAGGGCGTGCTTAGATGTTGGATACATTTATTAACATAGGTATAAAGGTGTTTCTTTGTGTTAGTTCTTTAATTTTGCGTTTGTCTATATTTGTTTCTTTATTTAGTATTTTGGTGTTTTCTATGGTTATGTTGTATTTATTTTATTTGCAGTGTTCAAAAACGTGTGAAGGTGACTTTTTATGTTCTTTAAATGTGGTTTATATTTTTCTACTTGTTTCACTAATGTAGAACTCGTGGCAATTATCACATTGTATTTTATAAATAATGTTTCTGTGATGTTCGTCAGTGTAGTTTTTACATAGTATAGACCTTAGTTTTGTGGCTGATTTTTGAATAAATTTGTTATTAACTGAGATGACATATGTTGTTACTAGTTCTTGCCAAATGTTGATTATTTTTCTTCTGATGTCGGGAATATATCTTTGAGCTTTGAACTTTTACTTGCGTAACCTTTCAGTATCGTCAAAATGTGTACCTCTTTGGTGCCATGCACCAATATTTCTGTAGAACTGTTACACAGTCTACATTAGCAAGCAATTTATTTGTAGACATCAGTTTACTTTTACATTTGGAATTAAAGTTTAACCTTTGAACTTCAACTTTAAACTTTATTTGCGTAACGCAAAAAAGTCACCTTCACAAGTTTTCGAACACAGCAAATCAAATAACCGCAACATAACCACAGAAAGCACCCATATACTAAATAAAGAAACAAACATAAACGAACGCAAAATTTAAGAAGCTTTACTTATACAACAACTCAAGCCCAAAATAAACCAATACAAAGGAACACCTTTATACCTATATTAATAAATATAATCAAACATCTAAGCACGCCCTTTACATTCCTACACTTATTTACACAACCCCCTTCAAACATGTGGTCATCTACCGGTCAGTAACACTTTCTTTCTTTGTGAACCTGACGATGACTGAAGAAGGTCGAAACGTTGTTTTCTTCTCTATTACTGTCTTCTCTTCTCATACCAGCTGTTTTACAATATATAATTGATATGGATCTGTGAGGATCAGGTACATCCTGGACCTCTACCTCCTTCATTAGATCTTGAATATTAGTGTGGTTTAAGTCCACGTTAATTCTTCTGTATAATTCGGTAAGGTGGTTAAGAAAATCAATTATTACAGCATGTAGCCACTACAATAGTTCGTTCACATACGCGAGTGGCCCTCTACAGATCGTGTCAATGAATGTAATAAGAGGATTTTTTTTATATTTTCTTGTACCTACTTCTCTGTTTCGTTTACTGTCAACATATAATTAACAAACACTTCCTTACATATCGATGTAAAACATACAGCACTAATGTTATTTTCAAATATTAAAAAAAAAACATTTTAAAATAAAATTAACATTATATCTAGTTACCAGTTTGGTGGCCATATATTACATAAGGAGTTTACTAGGTTTAGTTATCAGTGGCACTTAAGTTTACCACCATCAGTGCAGTCATATATTACATAAAGAGATTTCTGGGTTTAGTGGTAAGGAGTGCTTAGGTTTATCCCGATCAGTTCAACCATATAATATATAAAGACAATACTAAGTTCAGTTGTAAGAGGTACTTAGTTATCGTAAAGGTATATTTTTGTTGATATTTTTTGTGAAAGTAAATTTATTGATCCGTTCTGAAGTCTGTCTAATCACATTAATATGTTTACGTAACGTTGTGTTTGTGTAACTGGGGTCTCTGTATGCTTTAGTGATCATTGAATCTTGTATTGTTTACAGCTAGTTTACCTGTGTTCTGATTACATTAAACCGTGTTGAGCAGGCATAATCTGCAACTGGACATATCATGTAAGTTTTATATATTTTTAGTATGTTTTGGGTTGTAGACCTCCTCTTGTTTCCATTCAGACGTCGTACATAATTCGCTCTTTGCCATATTAATTTTTTATTTAAATGTTTAATCCAGTTTATTTTAGAATTTTAAGCTAGATCCAGAAATGTGGCTGATATTGCTATCTAGATAAGAGTTCTGTAAAGGTATAATTTTGTGGGATGTTAGCTGTTCCGTTTATTTATTTTGTGTTTTAGGGCTGTTCATCTTGATCTTCATCTGTGACAGTTGTTTTCTGTTTCGTTTAACCATGATTAGATATGTGGCTCCGAAATGTGGTGAGGTATACAAACTTTTCCAGATATCCATATCATCAACAATCAGGGAGAGTAGAAGCAGGAATCTGGATTAGACAGTGTCATTTCACACATACATGATGAATAGAACTACTTATTCTTCCTTGAGGGGCATCTGTTCTCAGGGTGAAATACTCCGATAAAGTATTTAACACATTAATTCTGGTTTTCCTGTTGTCTAAAAAGTTGGAGAATCAGTGAACAACACCTCGCTGTAGTTTCAGTTGTGACAATCGATATTTTAGTTCATTGTATCTTATAATGTTGAGGCCCGACATGACCAGGTGGTTAAGGCACTCGACTCATAATCTAGGGATCGCGGATTCGAATCCCCATTACACCAAACATGCTTGTCCTTTCAGCCGTGAGAGCATTATAAGTGACAGTCAATCCGTTGGTAAAAGAGTAGCCCAAGAGTTGGCGGTAGGTGGTGAGGACTATCTGCCTTCTCTCTTGTCTTACGTTGTAAAATTAGGAACGCTTAGCGCAGATAGCCCTCGTGTAGCTTTGCACGAAATTAAAAAAACAAACAAAAAAGAGAGAACAAAATGTGTAATTATATTGTATACTCTGTATACATAATAGTACCTATAACACTGTGTAACACAAATTTTGTTCCTGGATTGTTTGTGTTATTTCTTAATTGCTTATATTGTAAAAGTACAGAAAATGGCCATTATTCCCTTAAAACTTTGCTTTGGTGACCTGGATAATTAAATTTAGAAATTAGCCTATTTTATATGTAAAAACGGACAAATTTGCACATTTTCAGTCAATGAGGTCTTAATAAAACAACATATGAATTGAGATTTACATGTATTTATACTAAAGTTATACAACAGTGAATAAGAATGTTTAGAAGTGAGTAATTTTTCGAGATTTGCGATTGTAATGTAGATCATTTTCACGTATCAGTCCCCAAATATAGTCTCCCACCATGTTTTCGTTATACGCTCCCAGGTCACAAAAGCAAAGTTTTAAGAGAAAAATAGATACTTTCCATTTACTTTAGGCACAAGCAATTGGGAAATAACACTTTCTGTCCAGGAACAAGAAAAAGTAAAAATTTTGTTATATAGTGTAATTTGTTTAAAAGTATTGTTGACATTAACCCAAAAAGTCTTACAATTAATAGTTTGTTGTTTATAACAAAACGAAAAATCAACAAAAACATTACTAAAAACAGAAAATACAATAATTGTTGTTGTTGTTGTTTTGAATTAAGTACAAAGCTACACAATGGGCTATCTGTACTCTGCCCACCACGGGTATCGAAACCCGGATTTTAGCGTGTAAGTCCGCAGACATACCGCTAAGCCACTCGGGGGCGCAAATACAATAAGAACAAAGAGAATGAAATAAGCTCACAAATACCATATTAGAACATCCATAAAATCACAGTACGGCTTTGTGTACACCGTTTTTTGTTTTGGACAGTTAAGATTTGGTTTCTTTTCATAAAAAATATAATTCGCCAAACATTATTTTGTAGCACAGAATAAATATATTCCACTAAACAATTTAAATCTGTATCGATTTAAATATTTTGTTTTACGGTATTATACTTTTAAAGTTTCTATTTTTTTAATATTTTTGACATAGACTGTATGATCGAAACCATCAGTGTATTATTGGTTCACATCAAGTTCCTATAAGTACACAAGATGTAAACATCTTAAACATAAAATAAGACAAAAGGAGGGGCAGCTAGTCATCACCACCCACCGCCAACTATTGGGCTACTCTTTTACCAACGGATTGACTGTCACTTATAATGCTCTCACGGCTGAAAGGACAAGCATGTTTGGTGTAATGGGGATTCGAATCCGCGATCCTTAGATTATGAGTCGAGTGCCTTAACCACCTGGTCATGTCGGGCCTCAACATTATAAGATACAATGAACTAAAATATCGATTGTCACAACTGAAACTACAGCGAGGTGTTGTTCGCTGATTCTCCAACTTTTTAGACAACAGGAAAACCAGAATTAATGTGTTAAATACTTTATCGGAGTATTTCACCCTGAGAACAGATGCCCCTCAAGGAAGAATAAGTAGTTCTATTCATCATGTATGTGTGAAATGACACTGTCTAATCCAGATTCCTGCTTCTACTCTCCCTGATTGTTGATGATATGGATATCTGGAAAAGTTTGTATACCTCACCACATTTCGGAGCCACATATCTAATCATGGTTAAACGAAACAGAAAACAACTGTCACAGATGAAGATCAAGATGAACAGCTCTAAAACACAAAATAAATAAACGGAACAGCTAACATCCCACAAAATTATACCTTTACAGAACTCTTATCTAGATAGCAATATCAGCCACATTTCTGGATCTAGCTTAAAATTCTAAAATAAACTGGATTAAACATTTAAATAAAAAATTAATATGGCAAAGAGCGAATTATGTACGACGTCTGAATGGAAACAAGAGGAGGTCTACAACCCAAAACATACTAAAAATATATAAAACTTACATGATATGTCCAGTTGCAGATTATGCCTGCTCAACACGGTTTAATGTAATCAGAACACAGGTAAACTAGCTGTAAACAATACAAGATTCAATGATCACTAAAGCATACAGAGACCCCAGTTACACAAACACAACGTTACGTAAACATATTAATGTGATTAGACAGACTTCAGAACGGATCAATAAATTTACTTTCACAAAAAATATCAACAAAAATATACCTTTACGATAACTAAGTACCTCTTACAACTGAACTTAGTATTGTCTTTATATATTATATGGTTGAACTGATCGGGATAAACCTAAGCACTCCTTACCACTAAACCCAGAAATCTCTTTATGTAATATATGACTGCACTGATGGTGGTAAACTTAAGTGCCACTGATAACTAAACCTAGTAAACTCCTTATGTAATATATGGCCACCAAACTGGTAACTAGATATAATGTTAATTTTATTTTAAAATGTTTTTTTTTTAATATTTGAAAATAACATTAGTGCTGTATGTTTTACATCGATATGTAAGGAAGTGTTTGTTAATTATATGTTGACAGTAAACGAAACAGAGAAGTAGGTACAAGAAAATATAAAAAAAATCCTCTTATTACATTCATTGACACGATCTGTAGAGGGCCACTCGCGTATGTGAACGAACTATTGTAGTGGCTACATGCTGTAATAATTGATTTTCTTAACCACCTTACCGAATTATACAGAAGAATTAACGTGGACTTAAACCACACTAATATTCAAGATCTAATGAAGGAGGTAGAGGTCCAGGATGTACCTGATCCTCACAGATCCATATCAATTATATATTGTAAAACAGCTGGTATGAGAAGAGAAGACAGTAATAGAGAAGAAAACAACGTTTCGACCTTCTTCAGTCATCGTCAGGTTCACAAAGAAAGAAAGTGTTACTGACCGGTAGATGACCACATGTTTGAAGGGGGTTGTGTAAATAAGTGTAGGAATGTAAAGGGCGTGCTTAGATGTTTGATTATATTTATTAATATAGGTATAAAGGTGTTCCTTTGTATTGGTTTATTTTGGGCTTGAGTTGTTGTATAAGTAAAGCTTCTTAAATTTTGCGTTCGTTTATGTTTGTTTCTTTATTTAGTATATGGGTGCTTTCTGTGGTTATGTTGCGGTTATTTGATTTGCTGTGTTCGAAAACTTGTGAAGGTGACTTTTTTGCGTTACGCAAATAAAGTTTAAAGTTGAAGTTCAAAGGTTAAACTTTAATTCCAAATGTAAAAGTAAACTGATGTCTACAAATAAATTGCTTGCTAATGTAGACTGTGTAACAGTTCTACAGAAATATTGGTGCATGGCACCAAAGAGGTACACATTTTGACGATACTGAAAGGTTACGCAAGTAAAAGTTCAAAGCTCAAAGATATATTCCCGACATCAGAAGAAAAATAATCAACATTTGGCAAGAACTAGTAACAACATATGTCATCTCAGTTAATAACAAATTTATTCAAAAATCAGCCACAAAACTAAGGTCTATACTATGTAAAAACTACACTGACGAACATCACAGAAACATTATTTATAAAATACAATGTGATAATTGCCACGAGTTCTACATTAGTGAAACAAGTAGAAAAATATAAACCACATTTAAAGAACATAAAAAGTCACCTTCACACGTTTTTGAACACTGCAAATAAAATAAATACAACATAACCATAGAAAACACCAAAATACTAAATAAAGAAACAAATATAGACAAACGCAAAATTAAAGAACTAACACAAAGAAACACCTTTATACCTATGTTAATAAATGTATCCAACATCTAAGCACGCCCTCTACATTTCTACACTCAATTACACAACCGCCCTCACACATGTGGTCAGCTATCGGTCAGTAACTCTTTCTTTCTTTGTTAACCATATCAGCCGTTTTTAAGTCTGTAATTTTCTCCACAAGTTGGTTTTCTCGTCATCACAGGTCCTCATCAAGATGAAAAAAAATAAAAATTCCTATTTAAATATGCAAACTTCCCGAGTTAACGTTCTGTAAAACACTTATAAATAAACTTGTCCAAAAATGAGTTGGTGTCTTCACACTTAGATATACACTACATTGTGATGATAGTTCAAGTACTTTTCCCCGGTAATACATATACTAGATTTAGTATCGAGACACCTATTGCCAGATGATTTACGACATAAGATCATCTATTATTTTTTATATGAATACACTTTCGAATATTGTCTGTGTGTGAAAAGAACTTGCGGGTGAAAAATTTTACATAACCAAATCAGGAGGATTCGCAACACATAAGTACTTGGAACTCTAATCCATCGACATGACCATGGAAAATGGTCATCAAGTTCCTATAAGTACACAAGATGTAAACATCTTAAACATAAAATAAGACAAAAGGAGGGGCAGCTAGTCATCACCACCCACCGCCAACTATTGGGTTACTCTTTTATCAGCGAATAGTGGGATTGACCAAAACATTATAACGCCCCTAAGGCTGAAAGGGTGTTTGGTGCGACGGAAATTCAAACCTGCGACTCTCAGATTACGAGTCGAACGCCTTAACCCACCTCGCCATGCCGAGCCGAAAATAATTTCGAAATCTATTACAGTTTTTCTGTAATAATACAAAATAAAATAAAAATACCAGCATTTACTTAAATGGAATAATTAATTACGTTGCGCACTCATCAAGAAATAATTAAAAACATAGTTTTAAAATTTCGAACAACATAACCAAATGGCAATGCGTTGATTATTATATATTTCAATTTTATATAGCGTTGGTACCAATGAGCCAATGTACAGCGAAATACACCGTATGTATAGATTTAGCTTTAAAAGTGAATTTGGTTTCCGATATTCAAGACACTTGTCTCATATTATTTTAGAATAAGCCATGTTTGATGTTGTTGTTGTTTTGAATTAAGCACAAAGCTACACAATGGGCTATCTGTGCTCTGCCCACCACGGGTATCGAAACCCGGATTTTAGCGTGTAAATCCGCAGATATACCGCTGAGCCACTGGGGGGCACCATGTTTGAACTTAGACATACAAAGTCCTAACAAATAATTTATTTGTCTACATATTTTACAGATGTATGTTGACAAACTTAGTATCGTTTTTGACAGATATGAATGTTCCACATTCCTGTTAATATCCAAAGTTGTACCAAACTTTTCGAATCACATATATATGTAAAAACGGCTGGTTTAGGTTGAGAAAATTTTTATGTAGAGGAGCGAACAATATTTCAACTTTCTTCACTCCTCTACATAATTTTTTTTCTCAACCCAAACCAGCCGTTTTTACACATATATTCTTTTCTACATGTGGGTTTTCTCGTCACCACTGATTATTTTCGAATCACAATTTTGCTCATTTTAGCTTTAGGCCTGGCATGGCCGAGCGCGTAAGGCGTGCGAGTCGTAATCCGAGGGTCACGGGTTCGCGCCCGCGTCGCGCTAAACATGCTCGCCCTCCCAGCCGTGTGGGTGTATAATGTGACGGTCAATCCCACTATTCGTTGGTAAAAGAGTAGACCAAGAGTTGGTGTTTAAAATCTCAAACGAAATGAAACATGACATCAAACGAGCTCATCGGTACCTAGTTGGTATAATTAGACAAGAACGAATCTAACCGAACTTATGAATTACCAATTATAATTACTATAAATATGGTTAAACGTCATAAAAATATACTTTGAAATTGAAACAATTGATACTGCATCTAACTGCATCACAATGTTTCAAATTTGGACAAATTTCAACTATGATGTCACGTTTCATTTCTTTCGAGATTTGGCCACTAATCCAGATCTAGCTTTTAAAATAAAGTTGGCATCACTACCCAGGGTTGACCAATGTTTCATACTAAAATTACTAGGCTGTCTTGCATCTCCTATGATGCATGTGATCTTGGGATGGTGCTATATCTATTAGCAACCAGTGGTGCCACTATCGAAGTTAGTTGAGATTGTGAATAATAATCAGTGATGTCGAGAAAACCCACTTGTAGAGAAATATATATGAAAAACCTTCAGGTTCACCGAAGGTCAAAACGTTGTTTGCTCTTCTGTGTAAAATATTTGCTCAACCCAAACGAGCCGTTTTTGCATATATAATTGAGATTGTATTAACACTTTTACCGCAAGAACTTCCCCTAAGCTAAATAAAATCGTCTGGCGTTAGGCAGAATAAAATATCAAAAGGCCCAATACGCGATAAACATGTTATATTAATGATATGTTTTATTCTTTTGTATGGTGTATTTCGATTCAATTTTATATCTTTAGGAAAAAAATATTAATATTCCAAAATTTCATAGCGGAGCCCCAGATAACTATGGAGGTGCCCAAGTGTTCCACAGAACATAGTTTGACAGGCACTACTCTTTAGTGATAAACCTACAAGACTGAATAATTAATAGTATGAAATTCAATCAGAAGGTAATAACACATAGTAAATAAAATACAGAAACTGAAAGATTTATACACTCTTGTCTTGGAACGTGTTTAGAAAACTTCAAACGCTTCTTTGGAAATGTTACCTTCATTGCTGGATTGGAAAAGTTATATTAATTTAATTACGAAGTAAAATGAATCCCACGGCATTAAATTACATAGAATAATGTAATGCTTTTCAGACAGATTAAATGCACATAAAACAACGCAATACCTTTCAAATATTTTAAAATATACAGTACTGTGCAAAAGTGTTAGGACGAGAATATTTTATCATTCTTCCAATTTTATGAGCTAATTCTTCCATACCATTACAGTAAGTTACAACACTATGGTAATGCTCCAGTGTTCCCCGTTGAAAAATGAACGAATTGGAGTGAGAATACTTATCATTCTTCAGAATTCTCATATATTTGTACCAAGAACGTGTCACAAGGTTCTGCTAGAATGAACATACTGATCAAACTCAATGTCTCAAATAATTGTCATGGTATCTCAAGCAGTATCTTATCTATATAGAAAGAAACTAGCATATGGTACTAGTATATGCCATAAGAAATAAATTTAATAGCATTCCACAAATAAACCTTGACAAAAAATAAGTGTTTAGCACAGTATATTAAGTTTTACTGTCATGCCACTGTCCCAAAAGCATAGAGAATTGTCAGTAGAGCACATCAAAGCTTTAGGTGATGCAGGCTGGAATCTCCAAAAAAATTGCTGCAGACTTGAAATGCTCCCCAAACACTGTCAAATACACCCTAGATCATGAGACTGAGACAGTTAACTTTGAAAATAGGAAAGGAAGAGGTAGAATACCTAAACTCAGTGATACTGATGTTAAGTATCTTTGTTTCTGCAGTCTTCAAGGCAGAAGGAAGACTGCCACAGATTTCAAGCACAAGATAAATGACCATGTACCAAATGGCGGTAAAGTGTCCAAATATATTGTACCAAGAAGACTCAATGAGAATGGAATATTTGTTCATGTAACAGTTAAAAAAACAAATTTACTTCAATCTCCAAATATTGTCAAAAGACATATTTTTTTTAAAGTACAAAATCTGACTGCTGATGATTGGAAAAGAGTGTTATGCATGGATGAGTCCAAGTTTAAAGTATTTAGTTCCAAGTGTAGGTTGTATGTATCATTTAGCAAAAGAAAGGTGAAAGATACTCACCTCATTGCATAGCACCAACCATGAAGCAGAGGTAGAGGGCAGTGTGATGGTTTGAAGATGTTTTTCTGCTGAGGCAATAAGAGATATCTGCAAAACAGATCGAGTAATGGGCCAGTACAAGTACCATCAGATGCTCATCTCTTGTGGTATACCCAATGATTTGTGTATTATTTGTAAAGGATTCATCTAGCAAGAAGATAATGATCCAAAACACTTACCCAAACTATGCATAAATTACTTAGTAAAGAAAGAATCTGCTGGAGTCATTGAAATAATGCAATGCCCCAACAGAGTTCTAATCTCAACCCAATCAAGCAGATCCAGGATTTGATAGATCAAAAACTTGACAAATCAAAAGTTACTTCCAAAGGATACCTTGACTGAATATGTTGAAACAATGCCCGAAAGACTGTCTGCAGTTATTAAAACAAATGGAGGACACAAAATATTGTTTGCTGAACTCAAGCACTTCCCATCAAGTGTTTCACTTACAATTTACCTTTTATTGTTCTTTGAAAGTAAGCCTGGAGTTTAATTTTTGACTTAGTCTTAATACATTTTCAAAATACTGTACATAAACCAACACAATACCTTTTAAATACAATGAATATACATAAAACAATGCTTTCTATACAGTTAGAAAACAACTTTTGTGTTATTATAGAAGAAATTATATATTTTATAATTATTTGAGCATAAGGTCTAATTACTCTGAAGTAGAATTAATTTTAAAAAGCAGGAGAATTTATCAGATGCTGTTAAACAAATGGAAGAAAAACAACATTTTATTTACACAAAAAGATCTCTACAAACACCACCTGCACTTTCAAATGCACAAAAATTCCTTCAAACAGTTAATCTATTTCTACTAAGCACATGTGCAAATAAGTATCATTGCAAATAGAACATTGATGCATGTGTACTTATGAAAATAAAACATAGTAAAGCCATTGTGATTCTGTCTTGATACATGTACTACTAAATAAAACATCCTGTTTGACATATAACTGTAATCTCCGAGTTCAAGCATGCACCAGTTCAAAATGCAGAGCACAAATAAGCATATAAAAGTATCACTCACAGGCTAATGGATTTTTATATTTAACAATAATAACATGTCTTGTCAAAGTGTGCAGTTAGAAAAATATATACTTCCATTACCTTGTCATACGAGTTATGTAAAAGAAGCAAAAATTGTTTTCATTTGTGAAAATTAAAAACCATCCCTGTGAAATTCCACAAAGAAACTAAATATTTAAAAGTAAATTGTTTTCATCCACTTTTTAATGTTAGTGGAAAACTCAGTTGATAAATGGCTACTTTGAAGTTGGAATCTAAAAAGGACCCATTTTCAAATACTGTATGGAAATATATCATACCTGTACGAATTACCATTTTGTTTTTAGCCTTATTAAAAACATTACCACAATCGTGGAAAAATGTCTTCATGATGATGTGGTTGAGGTAATTATTACTTTAAATTTGTCAACAATAATATTTACTGGCATAGTTATAAATTTTATTACTACTATTAATAATAACACTGAACTTATGAAAGCTTTAATAAGAAACATTTCACATAAATATGCATCTTCCCTGAAGTTCTTTTATGTATGATGGATGCACTACATGTATTCATATTACTTAAAAATATTTCTTAACTAACAAGTACAATATCAAACCCCAAGCAACATGTTCACAGGAGTAACCTTCTTATAAAAATGCATATAAACAAGTTTGTTAGGTATATTCACACAAATATTGTACTATATATATCATTTACTTCTATTTTTAATATCATCAGTTTACACACACACATATGTACAATTAACACAACAACAACAAAGTCACAAGACAATTTGGGCTTCTTTAATTGTCAGCCAGAGGTTCACACAAAGTAAAATCACTGTTTACTATCAGTGAACTTACCTCGTTTTTTAACATAAGAAATAATCACTGTTCAAAATTTTACCTCGAATGTTAAGAAGAACACAATAATCCCCAACATTTTTCTAGTTACAATTATTATTACTTTACAATGAGATATTTTGTAAATAAAGTGTTAATGCTGAAACATCAATAGTGTGGCTTCAACTATAGTTGTTCAACCACAAATGTTAACTGAAGTTCGTAACAATAAAAAACTTACAACCTGTGAACATAAAGTAAAACTGTCCTTATCAATATTAAACACTAAGAAAAGTAATGTGCTAGGTCAAACAGGAGATGTCAGTTGTATTAGTTGAAGAAGTGGCCTCTGCTAATGATGTGCAGTTTATGTTTTCAACACTGCTGTAAGGGGAAGGAGGGCTGCTACTTGTTATAAGTGTTTCGGAGTAGGGTGGAGGTTTGGGAAGGTGGCGAATGAAGTGGACACCATTCACCACACTGTAACTAACAATAAAACTGCCATGCGAGGACAAAGTACATGAATAGGGATTTAAGGGCACTTGTGAGTGATCAATATCAGAAGATACATCTTCCAGATCTACATCTGACACATGGCTTCTACTTTCCTGGTTGTTTCCATGATTCTAGAACAAAAACCAATTTATGAAGACCAATTGTGAATAGCATTTAACTGAACTCTTTCTATAACTTTAATAAAGAAACAGAGGAAACAAAAAAAGAGTTAAACACTGTACAATCAGCAGTCAACCAGTTTTAAAAATTTAAGATTCTGATTTTTATCCAATTTTGTAGCACTGTTTTCAATATTCAGAAATAGAAATATTTATTTTCAGATAAAACTACATGAAATAAATATTATACTAGAAGACATTACTTTAACACAGTAAATTTTAAAAGTCAAGTTACTGCTGTGTCTAAAAATTTTCATACACCCTATAAAATGTTCTCTTATTTGCCTATATTGTATAATAAAATATATCAACTCGTTTATTTCTACACATTTTTTCTACATAAATTTAATGTTTTGGATAAATAACAATAAGAGATATAATACACAAAGATAGTGTAGATATGTTATACAACCAAAACCATTGAAAAAATTTGGTGCCTTTGTAATGGAAATGGAATTTCAAAACAACATTAACTGTGTGAAATACTGTAAAGCATTAGTTCCACGTGAAGAGGTTTGACTACAAGACTATCTATGTAATGATAAAATAAATACAAGCAATTCCCATTTACTGTCATACTAACACTTTCATAAGATAGATTTTCAACTTAATAAATTACTTGCTTGTAAGCTGGCGATGGTGGATCTTCTCTCTCCAAACGATCTCCACAGCCCAGTTCTGTTCGTAGAGCTACAGTGCTCCTGGAATGGAGGGACATTAGCAGAATTTCTCATGTGAATGCAACAGATAGCAACCACCATAATAGTTTTTATGAATATAAATGCAATGGCACAGCTAACAATGGTGTACATGGTAGACTGGAGGAAGCTAAGGTTTCGATATGGTTGGTGAACGTTTGATGCAACTGCAGACTTTTTCTGTTCTAAAGTTGCACAAAATACAAATGCACGAGTCAATGACCTTACAAAGATAATACCACAGAGGGTGTTTGTTTCTTTAACATATGTAACCTCTAAATCATTAGCACTGAATGCCACATAGACTGAAGAAAATATATGGATATTTTTAAAAATAAAATTAAGGTAAAGAGTGAGAGAAAAATATATAAAAAATTATAAATCTTTACCATAACTAAGATGACCTAACTATAATAAAAAACTGAGTGATTTTTCTAAGAACTACAAGAACATTTTGACAGAAAGTACAGCTTTACTTTACAAAAGTATTGTTTCTATCAAGAATACATCAAATCATACATACATATGAAGAAAACCAAAAACATCCTAGTTGTGGCAATTCATTAACTTTTCAACATGTTTTCATATTCTAATGTTTGTAGGTGACACCTATATAGTTCTGAGAAGAATGACAGATGTCTCATTTACAGGGTGATTTTAAACAATGTTAACATTGAGAATGTTTTTTTTTCTCTCCCTTGACTGAAGTGGCAACAAGATTGACTTTGGAGCAAAGAAGAAAGGTTGCTGCTTGGATGGACATATTTCAGTCACCCACAGTGGTTCACCACAAATACAAAGAGCATTTCAATTGTAATCCACCCTTGACAGTCCTGTACATGTGATAACGTTTTTTTAAGCACCCTGTATAGGTCTGTTTCTCAGGTTCGATTTCCTAAATATTATTTCATAAATCTCATTTTTCTGAATTTATCTTTATTTTTTTTTTCTTAATGTACTCAACATTTTCTATTTGTATTGGAAATCAAATAGTTTTGTGTGTTAGCCTGGGCCTTAACAATATAACTATTTATCCACATAGAAAAAAACATCTTACTTATAAAAAGATAGGTATCTATTTCAATACCTTTTTTTAATAAAACAAAAACAATTTAAATGTGCCTGAACGACTTTTAATTACAGAGAACCTTTTCACAATAACACAGTAATTACCTGTCTTTGAATATCATCACAAAAAATTAGAATATTTATTAATATTAGTAATCCTTCCCAACATTAAAAGCCTTAAAATGTATAAAAAATAGAAATAACTTTTATATTAACCAATAGGTTAAGTTACTAAGTTAACCATTAAATTAACTAAATTTTGTTAGAAAGAGCCATTTTTAGATACAGAAGAGTATTCAGGAAGATATGAAACCAGTATTCAAGCTTTCCTGTATGTGTGGTTTTATTTATTCCTTTTAAATAAATATTAATAAATAGTTTTTAAGTATTTTTATGTTGTTTTATTTTTATTAAACTCTTCCCTGAGCAAAATATATACAATTCCTTGTGTATATACAATTTACCATAACAAACCCTAGCACATTTCATGTTAAAATAACAGATGTGATAATAAATTTCATAACAGATATAATCCAGCCCTATGACCAAGATGGTAACTTAAACTGATGTTAATTGGTCTCAGAAAATTTAAATAATTCAAAACTAGCATGGTCATGAGTTTTACCTATTTTGTAGATTAGAATAACCAAATTATATACTACATCATTCAATATCTTTAATACTGTTGTATTTGTTGATTTGAAGGTATCTTTCAAGACAAAATCAATTGCAAATAAAATAATCTGAACAATGAATTATAATCATAAATATAGTAACACAGTTCTTTGTAGAAAAAAATACTTGTAAGACTAATTAGATGCTTGCCTATTGGAAAAAACTCTTGACAACATGAAGCTCTGTAGTTCTTTTAACAATCTGAGCTTAATAAAGGATTGCAGCATCTTTCTACAGGAATACATCGTCCATCTTCACATGTAATTTTACCTTCACATGGATTCTTACCTGGAAGAATGATATTTCAAACTTGTATAACTTATAAGCTGAAATGTCTTATAACGTCTTACTTTGTCTTATAATGAGAGCCTGATTTCTGAATATATTTTAAAGCACATGCTTTCAAAATTATGTCAACAATTAGTCCTTTCCCAAACATTAACAATTAACAGGTTTCTATGAAACCATAAAGAACAAAACCAAAAAATAAACCTTCTAATTACAACAGTATCAAACTACACTTAAAAATATAGCAATATACAAATAATATATTTGTGTAGTGTATATGTTTTAAGTAATATTATCATCATGCATATAATTATAAATACTTGTATTACTTGCATGATTTATTAAAGGTCATACCCACATCAAGGTACTATTTATATGCATGCAATAATTAGCAGAGTCATCATTTAAGCTCTACCAACACTCACCCCATATGCAAGACTTATGTTTGCTGCTAGTTAGTTAACAAATATATTTCTAAAAATTTCTATGTTATTAAACTATATCTGTGTATATAGTAAAATGGTTATCACACTGAAAGAAACTTTCATCTAGTTCAATTCATTTTTTAAAAACTGAATTAGTTCTATAGTCTTATGAGATACCAATAGCATTGAATAACTGTCAGGGAAAGCTGTTTGATTCTGTTGATCAAGATTATATATGTTTGTGTTTAGAAAAAACAATGCAATAATATAAGAAAAGTTCACACACACAATTTGTTTATTTTGTGTAACTACTATGTTACATGTTCCACAAAATAAGCAATCGATGAAAAGCAGTAATTTTCAGATTACTAGTCAAATCACTCATGACTAAGTTTTCTTTTTTCCCATAAAATAGGAAATGCAATTTCAACCAGGAACATTTTTTCAATTTAATAAAACAATGTGACAATGGGATACAACATCATAGTTACATCTGTCCATTTGTAAAAGTACGTTATTAATACGTAGTCTGATTGTATTACTTTTATGTGGTGAAAAACAGGAGCATAATTGAAATAGCAAGCTCTCAGATATTTCAAGAAAGAGTTTTAATGTTTTTTCTATAATAATAATTTTTTTTCATTTAAAAAATCATGAAAATATAGTTTTTCTTGTTACTATTGGTCTTTTATGAATTCCAATAAAAATTTTGTCAGTCAAATATTTGTTTTAATTCAAATTATGCTTCAAATATGCATGTATTAAGCAGTAAAAAATAATAAAGTTGAAGGACTTGCTTTTTACAATTAGCTGGACACATAACTTTATCATACAATTTTAAACTATTTTCAGACCTTCAGATTAAGTTAAAATTTAACATGAGCATCATGAACCAGTAACACTTTTTGCTGGTGATATTTCTAGCCCATTGTGGCTTTTGTCTGGTTTTCTAAAAATTTTACTGGCTGAGTCCTTGCACTAAAAAACCATTTGATATGTACATTTTTTACACTGATATGCATAATTTATAGATTAAATTTGAGTAGACTGACATCATTTATGTTAATCTTTTGAAGAGCTTGACATTAAGGTTTAAGGCACTTGCTGTACTATTAAATGACCACAGGATGAATAGTCCATAGATATCAGGTAAATGTAAATGGCCCAGATGCAAAGTTTTTTATCTTGTAGTTGTTAGGGTTATTCTTATGATCGACTGTCTCAGGAAAAAAAGTTAGCTCGAAAACCAGGTGGGAAGCAGCCAGCAAACCCTTTGCAAATGGGCAAACAAAGAAGATGTCATTTGATATGTGGAGGCAAGTGATGATTGCTTGATGCGTTTCTGGAAGTGAAAAACCCAACTGAAGTTCTCCAAGTTTAAGAGAAAAAAAACGTTCAAAACAAAAGTCATGGTATTCCCAAAAATGGTAACACACCATTCATGATGTATGAAATGCCTCTGGTACAGGTAAAAGTAAAAAGCAGCAAAAAACTGCAACATCTTTTGAGTCACTAAACTCAAATAGGGCTATTCATGTTTGTGAGGACATACTTTTCAGTTTGTTATGCAACTCTGCCTCAAGATCCAGAGGATTGATGACATCTGTAGCACAAAGAATTCTCAACAGTGAAAAGCCTGATCCCATAAAGGACATTATACAGATGCAAATGCCTTTGCTTGAACAATGCTTACAAAGAAAAGCTTTTCCTATAACTATCTCTGATGGCTTAAAGTTCAAGTAGATGCATGAATTGATTCCTTCCTTAGTAAGAAAATTTTTAAATAAGCTAGAAGGGATTGTCCTGCAATAATGAAGCAAACTGAGATTAAACCATCTACCTGTCAATTTCAGTGATAGAACTTATTTCTTCCAAAGGGTATTGAATTTATCCAATCACCTCAAAATATCACTACTTATCATAAAAAATGCAGAAGATTACAACTAATGTAAAGGAGCTGCATTTACTGCACCGTTGTTGTTGAATAAAAGAGTGTATGTATATACATAGGGATTATCTAGAGACTGTACCTGATAAAATTTCATGAGGGTCATTTGAAAAAATTAATCAGTTGTCTCACACTGTCTGACCAAAAGGCTAAAAAGGCCATGGGTTATGCTTCTGGAATTCTTCTCTTTGATAATGGGGAGGTTTTTCCAGCAAATAATGTATACCATTCACAATCAAAATTGAAAAGAAATTGTTATAAAATCTCTGGAAATGATTAAGCATTTTCCCATATATAACTTTGATCAGCATATTGGTGTAGACAACTGCACAAATCCTGATACTTATTTCAGTTTGAATTGCAGCTCAAGTGGCAATTCTCACAGATTTTGCAATTATTGTCAAATCCCATTCAAATTTATCAGTTTTTGTAAAATAAATTGAATTTTTATCATGAAGATGATTCCAGACTGAAGTTCAAGTTACACATTAGATACCAAACAACAGTTACAAAACCAGTTGGAGTGTACGACTCAAATACATGAAACTCTTCAAGCATACAAGTCCTTGGTAGTAATGGAGAAGATGACGAAATATGAGGTACCATATTTTCAAAAGACGAGACTTCAATACTATTGAAAGAAATGTATGTCATGGCATGGAACCATGGCATATACTGGAAGTGCACAAAATATGTATGAACAATGGGGATGATGTTCCTGGATATTTGATCAGCTATTAAGATCACATTTCACCAATGAATTCAAAGCAGGACTGGTTTGCAGTTTTTTAAATTTATGCAAGTATTATGATGAAGATGAAACAACTTGCTTTGTATTACAAAAATTTACATTCAGTCAGACAATGCAAACTGAATGTTCAATTGAAATATTTTGTGCACAACAAGACCCTTGAAGGCAAAGGATGCATCAATGGGCATTTTACTGCTGCAATGAATGCTGTTAAGGTTTAAGAATATGGGGTACAGCATAACCTCCCCAACGGAAATAATTCATACATTGCAAAATAATGATGGTTTGACTAACACTAAAATTTTCCATTTTACAGTGTGATGTTATTGATGCCCTAACAAGTTCATATAAAGATGCAGTCTCTTTCTAGCCTCTTAAACATTTTAATGAAGACAGAGTTGTTGACACTGAATTCCTGTACGTGATGAGGGGACCTTGCAGGGAAGGTTCTGTTCTTTCAGTTTACCTCCTCTGGGATCTAAACATCCACCCACATGTTTGTTGTGTATGAAAACTCGTGAACGGGAGGAGAGAATCCTGTTGGTTGATGGGTTCAACCCTAACACACCACTTTGGAATTGAATTTCTGTAGTCGGACAGAATTGGATCAATCAACTGGTCCAATCAGGCTAGGGTCAACCAAGTATCAGTGTTTAATGTTCTCAACAAGTGTTATGGACATTATGTCTGATGCTGGTGTTTGGGTATAATGCTCATGAAATCGTGGCATTATTGCAGTGTCCTTGTTTGATATTGAATTGTATCCCCATGGTGGTGGGGTCAGTGGGTACAAAATTTCCATTTCTTTATTGTGGATACTCCAATTAAAAATCTGAATAAAATAGTAAAAAAACAGTCTATATGTAATTTAACTCGTCTTGAAGAATCTGAGCAGCAATCTTCACCATTCTTACCACCTGTTGTACCTCATTTTCTTATATTGCACTCACTTTAAAACAAACTTTTAGGGCAAATGTCCCCCTTTTTTATTCAGAAGGGACTGGAGGGACTTGTTGGCTATCCAAAGTAAGTAAAAAAGCTTCTATCTGGTGATGTATTGGTGCAAACATTGACATCTCAACACAGTAACCTCCTCTTGCATTTGAAGGCAATTGGGCACACACCTATTGAGGTTACACCTCATGCTACTTGGAATTCATCATGAGGAGTTACTGTTGAGAGATGTTTGAAGAACATCCCCTAATCAGAAAGAAATTTTTGCTGGTTTCTCCACCAAAGGCGTTTCTGCAGTGAGGTGTATATCAACTCGCAAAGATGGAATTATTGTGCCGACCAATGTCTTCATTCTCACATTTATGTCACCACGTCCACTTGCCATCATCAAAGCAATTTATCTTAATTGCAAGGTATGGACATACATACCAAACCCTCTTCAATGTTTCCAGTGCCAATGGTTCAGTCATTTAAAGGTGTCATGTAGTTGTTCCTTGACGTGTGCTCCTTGCAGTGGCAAGGACCGTGATGCCTACTTGTGTGAAACAGACTCTCATTGCATCAATTGCAATGGCTTTCACCCATCCTACTTTCAATCTTGTTCTAAATTGTTGGAAGAAAAAGAGATACAGCATTTGAAAATGATTCATAACATTACCTATCCTGAGGTATGCTGCTGCACTTCGTTCCAGATTTATTGTAGGAATGCAGACAGATCTATCTCTCTGTGCCTCCTAAAGAATCGTTCTCCAAACAAATTAAAATTCTTTTGACCACCATGGTGAAAAAAGTTGACGAATCAACTTCAACACCTATCTCTGTCTTTTATATACATTCCACCAAACCTCAAGATCCACATCCTTTAGTTCCAGGTACAGGTATTTCTTTGGATCCATCTTCTTCTCTCACCCCAAGATGCAAAACAATCATTCGTTCATGTCCTCAGTCTTTGAAATCTCCTTTCAACAGCAAATACCTGCTTTATCAACTGAGGGCAGGATCCATAGAGGTAGATTGACCTCCCTCGAATAAGAAAAGTAAGGAAAAAAGACTTCGTCATAAACAGAAGGGTTCTCTACCCAGTTTGCCAACACAGAAATAAAAATAGTCTCCCTTATGCAGTGGAACTGTCAAGATTTACTTTCTAGTCTGGATGACATCAAATCACTGATTGCTTCCTGTTTGTCTTTCCTTTGATACAGAAATGACAGGCTGTGTGACGTATGAGTGCATGGAGGGATGGCACTGTTGGTTGATCAGCATATGCCCACCCTGCCTTTGCCACTCGATACACCTTTGGAAGCCATAGCCATCAGTGTTTCCTTGGGTCGTACCATCACTGCCTATTCTCTCAACCTGTCACCTGATAGACAAATGATCATTCAGACCTTGATACTCTCATTGAACATTTGCCGTTTTCCAATTTCATCCTCTGAGGAAGTGCTGATATTTATAGGAGGGGTTGTTTCTCTGATCACAACCTTTCTCTTTTCAGTACTGGTTTTTCTACCTATTTCCATGTGTCTAGTCAGTCCTTCACTGATGTTGATCTCTTAATTTGCTCCCCTTCATTATTTTCCCATTTTCACGGAGGGTTGACAATAATCCATGAGGCAGTGATCATTTTTCTATGATCTTGAGAGAGAGTAGCACACGCCCAAGTGGAAGATGGATTAGACAAACAGGCCGCCTTTCACTACTGTCATTGAACATTATCATGCTCTTGTCTATAAGCCATTAATAGATGACTTTGCAGTGCCAGTAACTGGCTGTGTTATAGAAACAGCTGCTCAATGTATTTCTAAAACCTCGACACATTTTCCACAGAAGGCTCAAAAATGAGCCTGGGATACTTTCCGTAGATGCTCCATACTCTCAAACCACATTGCTTTCCAGTGGGCCTGTGTACGTGCTCGATCAGTAAGACATGAAAGCCAGAAGGAATTTTGGATTAAGTTCACACCAAGCCTATCTTCCACCACCAGATCCAAAGTCATATGGGACAATATTCAAAAGGTCAGCAGGCAATACAATTCTGTTCCCCTCTCGATCTTACTCTCTGATGGCCAGGAAGTGGCTTATACCCAGAGCATTGGTGATACTTTTGGTGAAAGCTTTTGCTGGGTATCTAGGACTTCTGTTTCTTCCTCCACCATTTTAGTCATCAAGACTTGGGCACAGCAATCACCTCTTTCCTTTCAAGCTGATTGCCTTTATGACTATAATCGTCCCTTTACACTGGAAGAACTCCAACTGTCTCTTCATTGGTCTCACAGTACATTGGTTGGACCTGTTGATATACACAGTGAGATGCTGCACCATCTATCTACTGTTTCCCTTGCTATTCTTCTGATTGTATTTAACCAGATCTGGCAAGAAAATATTTTTCCTGGTGCTTGACGCCAGGCTATTGCTCTACCTTTCTCCAAGCCTGGGAAGGATCCTAAGATTCCTTCAAACTACCATCCAATTGCAGCTTTCTCTGTAAGACCTTAGGGAGGGTGGTTATTGCTCATCTTGTTTGGTTCCTCTTGCCCACCCAGTGTGGGTTCCGACAACAGCACTTTACCATGGACCCCCTGAATTGACTTGAAACATCCATCAGAAAAGCCTTTCTTAAATGACAACTTCTTGTTTCAATAGTTTTTGACATTGAGAAGGCTTATGATACAACATGGAAGTTTGGCATTTTGAAAGACCTCCTCTACATGAACTTGGAGTCCCTCAGGGCTATGTTCTGAGTGTCACACTTTTCAGAATAAAAATTAATGTCATCACTGAACAACTCCCTCTCACTGTTGGAAAAGGGCTTTATGTCAATGACTTTCACATCTCATGTCAGTCATCAAACATAAGGTGTATTGAGCACAGCTGCAGACTGCCCTCAATTGTGTATTGAAGTAGACCACAGCAAATGGCTTTACATTCTTTCTCTCTTAAACCATTTCCATGCACTTTTGCTGCCAATGGGATATTCACTATGATCTTGAACTCTGTATTGGTGAAGTTGTGCTGCCTTTGGTCTCTGATACTAAGTTCTTGGGGCTTATCTTTGACTGTAAACTGACCTTTATTCCACACATCAAGCTATGAGTCAAATGTACAAGAGCACTGAACATCCTCCATCTTCTCTCTTCCACCACATTGGGAGCAGATTGTCATTCTATGCTAAAGATATATGGTTCTCTTATTCAATTGAAACTCGACGATGGATCACTGGTCTGCCAGACCATCAACCTTACTGGGGCTTTTTGCACTTTCCCAGTTCAGAGAATATACATGGTCTCATGAATTTGCTTTGCATCTTTGCCGTTTGAAACTGTCTTTACTATATGCTTCGAAACTTCGTTTCTTACCATAGCATCCCACCTAGGGTTGAGTCTTTCTTCATCGATGGACCATGCTTTTTCAGACCAGACAGTCTGCCATTGCTCCTTTTGACCTTCATATCCACATGCAGTTGGAAGAATCGGGTCTGTCCTTGGATAATATTGCTGTATCCACTGGTCAGCTCATCCAACCATGGCCTCTTACAGTCCCCAAATGTGATCTTTCTCTCAGTCATCTGAGAAAAGTAGACACTACTGATTGGAAATACTGTATGCCATTTCCTGAACATCTGTTGAACCATCGTTCCATTCCTATTCATACAGATGGTTCCAAATCAGGTGGCTCTGCCATGGTTTGTCATTGTTTGCACAGAATCCTTTCTACAGCTTCTATGTTAACTGCTGAACTGTATGCCATTTCTCTTTATCTGGATCACAAAGAAGCTAAGTGGAACTGAAACTGCACAATTAACACTGACTCGCTTGGTTCTCTACTCGCTCTGGAATAGCTTCAAGTTGTTTCACACCCTGTTCTTGGTGATATTCAAAACCGACAGGCCCATATTTTTAGAACATCTACTTCTATCCAGTTTTTCTGGATACCGGGCCATGTTGATATTCGTGGGAATGAGCTCATTGACACTGCAGTTTTGTTTATTTGCATGGCACTGTCACTGCTGTGCCTGTCCCATACATGGACTGTGTTCCTTTTTCAAGGCTTGGCTCCGTTCCAACTGGCAGTTGACTTGGAGTGAGCAATGTGAAAACAAACTTTTCCAAATAAAACCCTATATTGGCCATCTTGCTTTCGTAAGGATCGGAAGGAGGAAGTTGTTCTAACTCGACTATGCATAGGTCACAGTTTTTTAACTCATTGGTTTTTTATTTAATCTAAAACCTATGCACCAGTGTGTAACACTAAGATCACAATTAGCTGCATTTTAGTTTCTTGTCATCATTATGATTTACAATGATGGCACCATTTTAAGCACGTTCTGTCCCTAGGTTTGTCCATAATGTTAGACAGTGTTATTGGTGATGGTGACACTGTACACCTTGGTAATGTTTTTAGTTTTTTAAAGGCCATTAATTTTTTGATGCCATTTAAGTTTTTTTAATTCATACATTTCACCTTTTTAATGTGGCTCCCTTTTAAAAATCACAGTTCATCTAGTTTGATTTTTAATCAAAAACTGGCCGTTACATTAAATAACTAGAATGGCTAAATTCAGATGACTGACGATGGTTTTAGCACTTTCTGTTAGTTAGTCTTCTTAGTGAGCTATGATTATCACAGTGAGGCTACAGAAAGTCCTTTACAACTTGAATTACTGTAGTTTTCTTCTTGACATTGCAGACTAGATGTAAACATGGGTTTTATGCTTTTTTTTGTTTTAAACTTTGTTTTGTTTTACTTTAATTTCCTGTTGTGAATTTCACTAAATTTACTTTTAACTTTTTACCGAACATTTGGCACAGATAGTCTAGCAGCTTCATTATTAAAACTTTTGTTTTTGAGAATGATTGTATGAGTGATTGAAACGTTGTACTTGTTTTTAAAATAGTATTTCATACTGTAAAAGGTGTAAGTTGTAATAATATTCTTACAGAAGTGTTGGTATTACAAGTACTTATCACATTTTCAAACAGTATCTCTTTTTATGCACTTCTTAAGAGCAGAATGACTTTATTACACCCCTTTGTGAAAAGTTTGAATTAGTTATCTGCATTTTTGCACTTATTTACAGATTTCTTAGAATTGTCACACCACTACCAGCAGCACAGTAGTATGTGTGTGGATTTTTAATGCTAGAAACTTGGTTCTGTGTTCCGATATGCATGGTGGGTAAAGCAGAGATAGCTTATTGTGTAGATTTGTACTTAATAACAGACACATAAATTTTTAAAAATTATAAGACAGACATAATTGAAACTCGGATAGAAACAACAAATGTTCATGTGCAGTTAATTCACATGTATTGTTTCTTTAATAATGAAAATGTGTCGTAAGCATAAAATAACAGACATAATATTCTTAAGCTTGGCTTTTTAAAAATTATTTTAATGCTACAAATTTAGATGAAAATTGAAAAATTAAAAGGTTTTGGTCAAAAAAAGATTTTTTATTAAGGTTTAACAACATACAATAAAATTAATATGCATCCAGTAAATTCACTATTAACAAACCTTGGACCAATATTTTTTCTTTTTATCTGTCTATCTATATATATGTGCATATATATTGTGTTATTATAATATGAACATGTTTTTGTGCTTGTTATCTTATTTTCTTATTCATAATTGTACGCAGTGGACAGACATCCGGTATGTGAATGGCATGTTTTTCTCATAGTTCAGTGTATTAATTAAGTACTCGCATGATTAATGGCTTTTTACATATTTATGGTTTCCATGTAGAGTTCCTGGTTTGAGACTATTTAAACTTTCCAAAAAAGACTGATCACTTTAGTACCTTAATTAAACTGTACCCTTGTTAATTATGGATTACCTGAGGTCAGTGCTTGGGCTTTTGTTCTTTCATATTTACATTAATTTTATTGCTAGAGGCATGTCATGAGAGTTTACTGAGTTATATTAAAATTTAATTAAGTTACTTTTATTATCGTGGTAAGTAAACTTGGCAACAAAACTTAGCTTGTAATACAAATTTGGAAATTATATAGTTTTAATTTCCTAGTTTTATAGGACAACATTTAAAAATGTCCTCAATTTTCCATTGTTTCAGAATTGTGATATTTGTATTTTAAGTATATCCTCTTTTTTCATTTATCGACCACTTGTCCAAGAAGTACAAAATTTAACATAAGTCACTCATTATAATATTGTTATTACTCAGATAAAGTATAATTTTTTACAGCCTTCAAACTTATTTGGTTACAGAGCCATAAACTAGAAAATCAAGTCCCTTTAGCCACATCCATACATTACGTTTTCTCTTTCACAGGTTTCCAATATTTAGTTCTCTTTGATATTTAAAACTGTATACTTTTAATCAAAATAAATCCAAATATTATATTACATAATTTTCTACATAGGAGTTTGTTTATTTTGCTTCCAGTGCAAATTTTATTTTTCCTAACAATCATTTAGTGCAGTGATACCATTATAATAATAGTTTTAATGAAGAGTTGATAAAAAAAAGACCCAGGTAAGTACTATATTTCTAGTTTTTCATAAAGGTAAATAAAATATAAGTTTTAGATTAGGTTAAATAAATAGAAAAAACAAAACATTTTCCTGTGATATGCTGATTAGTAACCAGTGCATTGCAGGATTGCTGAGGGTAAAGTAAACTTCTTGTTTGGAAAGTGTTTTACAACTTGCATGGTGATATCATTTGTAAGACAGAGCTCAAAGAGCAATAAAATTTAAGCATCACTATAGATATACTTTTCATGGTATACAAGGTGTAAAAAAATGAGAAATATGTAAAGTTTTACAGAAAAAACAAATTGAAATTCCAATATAATTATCTACTCTTTCTCACAGTTATAACTATTTTTCATACAATTTCCATCTAATGCACAGACTATCACTCATTACTAGCTTTGAATTACTATCTTATTATGCATGTATGCCACATGGCTCAATTGTGTTTAAGCGTGCAAATTAGCATTCAACAACCCTCCAACAGTATGAGTGTAACACATCCTCCTATTGCAGCTTATTCCCTCTTTGCAGTAAACTCAATTTACATTTTTTGATTTAATATTACAATGTCAGGCATTTTTATTTTATAGTGTGGTATTTGGTGGGCAGACACCTTGGAGTTCCATGTTGTATCATGTAGATTGCACAGTTCCCTTACTTTTCATTGCCTTAGCTTTCTCTTCCATCTCCTTTACCAGTTCCTTCTTTCTTGACCATGTGAACATGTTATGCTATTGTTCACTGATACCTTGTGTAATGTCTTAAATTCTGGTAACTACTAATTGGATTCAAATCCTACTGGAGCCAGGTTTGCTTATTTTTAAGAAATGAGGGAGACTTTTACCACTAACTCATGGATTATTTGAATTTTGTGAGAAAAATAGACTCGTTTTTCTCACATTTCTCACCTAATCCCCCGATTGTAATTTGTTCCCCCTATTAAGATCCCATTTTCTACTGCATCACACAGAAGCAGTTCAAGACCTTCTCATAAAAGGTGTGTCATCAAACAGTTTTGTCTTGTGGTTTTGGGATTCTATTTCTGAATATGTCATCCCAAAAAAGACTGGGAATTGGTGTGCTGTTTTCAGTCTCTTCCATCTCAATTTCTTCCTTGATGTTTCTTGACCTCCCATGTTATTCTCTCTTTCAGATTGGCCTTTTTTTCTAGGGCTTTGGATGACAAGATTAGACATTTCTCATGTTTATGTTTACATCCTATTACCCAAGTGTCACATCCTTTTTGGTGTGTGTTTCATCCACAAAGATTGTGTTTATCAATTTCAAGCTCTTCCTTTTGGACAGGCATCAGCACTCTATGGTTTAGTCAGGTGATCTGGTTGTTTGCCTGATTCATTTATTCTCGTCGACTCAATCTTCATAATTTTATGTAGGACCAGCCTTTTCTATTTCCAGAGTCTCTTCCCACATCCAGTTCCTCTTCAGAGAAGTTCCTCTGGTGTGGGTGGGTTTATAAAGGTGGAGAAGTCTGCTATACATCCCACTCAGTTTCCTTTTTATCTAGGGGTGTTTGATTTATAATTTACATAATAGTTGAGCTCAACCTCCTCCTCATTGTCTGCAATCAATGGAGGTTTTAGTTCAGAAGGTGCTATCAGCATCTTTTCTCCTTGCACTGGAGGCTTTGTTTCTTCCAGTGACTTGGGCATCACTGGAGGCTCTTATCTGTCTGGGCCATATCCACATGCTTTCCTTCCAGTGGGTACCACAAGTTCATTAGCACCTCATCACCTACCCTTTGGATTTTCAGATATTCCTTTCTCTTTCCTTCAGTTCAACTTTCTTTGGTGGTTAGAAATGAAATACATAACAGTGAAGGTACCTATTTGTTGTACCAGTTTTGATGGCTATGTCTTTACAGATGCATCATTATCAGGGTGGAGTGTATACTGTATTAAACAGGAGTTCTTGGGCCATTTGTCTTGAGAGGAGTTAGATCTTCATATTGACCTCTTGATACTTCTTGCTTTTTATCAGGCAGTGGTTCATTTGTTTTTGTAATCTCTGGGACATGACAGTTATGAAGCATTCCATCAACTCAGTTGTTGTGTCTTACATCACCCCCTCGATGTGGAATTCTGTATGTGGTGAGGGGACCTCCAAGAGGAGGTAAACTGAAAGAACAGAACCTTCTCTGGGATGGCTTCCCTTAAGTCAGTCGGCTGGTGCGCTCAGGTTAGAGTCAACCAAGTACCAGTGTTGAATGTACTCAACAGGTGCTGTGGACATTGTATTTGATGCTGGTGTTTGGGTTTAGTGCTCACAAAACCCTAGCATTGCCACAGTGTCCTTGTTTGATATTGTAGTGTGGTCCCTTTAGTGTTGGTCATAAAGAAAAGGGTTTTCCACCCAATTTGCCTACAAACCACTGATTGCTTTCTGCCATCCTGGATGTCTCTTTACAAGAAACATTTCTGAAACCTGCCAATACAGATCATAATTATTTATTTAGTAACGAGTGCATGGAGGGGTAGCAATGTTGTTTGATCAGTATTTATCCACCCTGTCTTTCCCACTCGACACACACCCTCCGAGGCCATAGCCATCCGTATTTCCTTGGGTTATACCATAATTGTTTGTTCTCTCTACCTGTCACCTGGAAAGACACATGATCAATCAGACCTTCATGCTCTCGTTGAACAGTTTCTGTCTCTCTTCTTAATCCTGGGTGACTATAATGGATATCATCTGCTCTGGGGAAGTGCATTTATTGATAGGAGGGGTCGTTGTCTAGAGCATATGCTCTCTGATCACAACCTTTCTCTTTTCAATACTGGTTTATCTATTTATTTTCATGCAGCTAGTCAGTCCTTTACTGCTATTGATCTCTCAATTTGCTCCACTTCATTATTCTCCCATTTTTCATGGAGGGTTGACAATAATCTATGAGGCAGTGAACATTTTCCTATAATTTTTATAGACTGGCAGTGGTCAATGTCACCCATCCTGCATGCTCCAGTGGAAGCTGGATCAGCAAACTGGCCCTCTTTCACTGCTCTCACAGAACTTGATCCTGCCATTGTCTGTAAGTCATCAATAGTTTTCAATAACAGCATCATTTTAAACATGTTTTGTCCCAAGGTTTGTCCATAACGTTAGGCAGTGTTATTGGTGATGGTGACACTGTCCACCCTGGAAATGTTTTTTAAAGGCCATTAATCTTTATAATGCCATTTAATTTTTTTAAATTTATATATTATATTTTTTTAAATGTAATTCCCTTTTAAGAATCAAAATCCATCTAGTTTGATTTTAAATTAGACAATGGCCATTATGTTAAATAACTTGAAACCAGGACTGGAAAGGCTAACTTCTGGTAACTTACGCTGCTGTTTGAATTAGCCATTAGTCATCCTGGTGAGTTATTATTAACAGTTTGCTACAAGTTTTTTTAAAATTTCTACAACTTTTTGAAAATGTCCAAAACATCAAATAACTCAGAACCAGGTCTGGAAAGGCCAACTTCAGATGACTGATGGTGGTTTTTGTTCTTACCTTTTAGTCTTCCTGGTGAGTTTTGATAATTGCAGTTATACTATAGAAAGTACTTTACAACTTATATTATTGTAGTTTTCTCTTAATTTTTTCTGGATGTTTGGTGCAGATAGCCTTTTGAATAATTTTATTGTTATCTATATTTATTTGGGTACCATGAGTTTCATTAGATTATTTAACACTCATGGTGAAGTTCAGGTTTGTTGGTAGTCTTAGTTTCAACTTTTTTTTGTTTACACAAGTTCCTAGATTTACCGTGGTTTTTGTTATTTTGGGTTTACCTATAATTCACCTAACTGGTATGTGAATCATGAATGCAATTATATTTTTCTACTGTATATCAGGTCTCATACATATGTTATTGTTATTACAATCTTTCTTAATTTTGTACAGTCATGTACAATTATTTGATTTTACAATTTCTTAAAATTTTCATTCTGTCGAATATTTTCTGTCTTTATAATAATATGTACTTTTAAGGTTGATTTTGTTGAATGTATACTTCTTTACCATTAATTTTGTTTGTGAGGGATTTTGGGGAATGGGATCACATTACCTACTCTCAGTATTGCTCACCTTTCTTTTGTGGTGACTGAACCCATTTTCAGATGACCGAAATTTAATCAATTTCTCTTGCACCTTCTCGTAGATGGTTTCCCAAGCCTCTACTGCAGAATTTGCTTTGCCTATCTCAGTAATTTTATGAAAAATGTTTCACAGTATATTCTCCTTCTCATGTCATTATATCATGATAATCTTTTGTTACTAATTTGAGAATGGATAATTGCAAGCCTCACAATGTACAGGCTTTAATTCTTTATGCCTTAGTGTACCATCAGCAGATTTTATTTCTGATTTTATGTCATTTGAATCTCTTCTAAAACTATAGATTTTTATCCACAGCATGGTGTTTAGCTTTGTTTTACCCTATTGGCATTCCTCTGACTATTTTTTGTTCCATTTCCTTCCTTTTATGTTCCAGTTATATTTAGGGTTTCTTTATGGGACACTTTCTCCTTTTTTCTACCATACTGAGGTGTTTTGACATTTTCAGTTCATACCCTCCACACCTTGTTTCTTTGCTTTCAACATTTTCCTGAATGTATTAATGTAATAAAAATAATATATATATATATAAATGGTTATGAAACCTTTCAAATGAAAGTAGGATAGGAGTGTTCTGCTGGTGTATATAGCACGATATATTGTCCACTGTTTAACATGGGAGTGAACCATCAAAATTGCAGTTCACCCTATAGATTGGTGTCACTCATCGTACTTTTATGTGGTTCTTGGTTTCAAGCAGCTGGGTTCAGATTTAGAGCTGACAAAATCAGCACAAGTCCTCACGCATTTATCACAAATGTCTGTTCCCTGACTCTTTTATACTCTCACTAGATTCTTGTTGTACACCCTTGTGCAAATTAATTGAAACAAATGGTAATTTTACAATATTTTCAGCATGGTGACCGGTGTAAGCTTGCTGGACCTGCTGATTTCCTTTTATGATCATTTTTTCTCACAAGCAGCATCATTAGCTGCGTTTTTGTGATATATAATGAAATTTTGAGGAATATTACATCATTCGAAATTGCGTAAGAAGGGCAAAGAGACCAGTCAAAAAACAACTTACCGACTCTATGAAGAAAAACCGGTATCAATGGGGTCTGAAATACAAGAACTGGACTCAAGAACAATGGAAGGTGTTATTCAGTGATGAGACTCTTTTCTTTGTATAGGGTCAAAGAAGTCTGCATGTTTCCAGATCTCCAGGTGAGAAACTTCGAGAATCTCTCATCAATCAGTTCATAAAACATCCCTTGAAGAAGATGTTTTGGGGCTTTTTCAGCTAATATGTCATTGGAGGCTTACATGTCATAGAAGTTATGATGCAAGGACCACAGTACATCAATGTTTTGCAGAGAAGAGTCGTTCCAGAATTGAAAAAGAGATTTCTAGATGGATCTGGCATTTTACAGCAAAATCTGGCTCTGTGCTACACGTCGAAACTTGTGAAGAATTTTATGACTACAACGCGAATAAATGTGCTGCACTGGCCTGGAAACTCTCCAGACTAAAATCCTATTGAAAATCTTTGGGCGATTTGAAAAGAAAGACTTCGGGGAAAAGACTGTACTATGAAAGATAAGCTAATTGAGGCCATGATTGAGGTGTGGTACCACAATCCAAAAATTGGTAAAGATTCCAGTCAACTTGTGGACTCAATGCCAAAGCGGATTAATGATCTTCTGAAAAATAAAGGCAGTCATATCATGTATTAATTTGTGAGTAATTTTTGAATTCTCAGAAATAAAATGCAAAAATGTGAAAAAATCATAATTTTTCATCTCGTTTCAATTAATTTGCACAAGAAAATAGAGAGAATAGTGTTTCTGATTTTAAATATTTCTTGGAGAGCATGCCTCTGGATGTTCTTTAAGATATTGTGCATAAAATATGGTGTAGAGTCACAAGCCAGCACTACATAGTACACTAACAGGTTTATCTCCCTGATTTATTAGTACCACCCACTTAAACATACTGAAAACTGTTGCTCTTTTCTTAATATAACCTTTCCATCCCTGGAGTAATTTTAGTAGCTGTAGTTTGAACAGTTTACAACAAATCAGTGTCATTACTCAGACAAAGCTCACACAATATTTCAAGTGAAGACAATTGAGGACCAACTAGTGACTTGAATAGAAAGATAACATCCTCTTTTTTATTTGATAATCAGTTTAAGTTGCATCACTCTGAACAGTCCTTTATACATCACCATTCCTTCTTGTGTAAGAAGACCAAAGCTGTACACTACTTCATAAGTATTTGGTGGATCAGAGCAAGATATATTGATTACCTTTATCATGAAGTAGATTGATCCTTCAGGCACTTGACACCTTGTAATTCAGAAGTTACTTTTTGTTTCATAAATGTTAAACAGAATTTGAATTAATAACTTGTTCTTTAATTATGTTTTTTATGTAAATCACTAAGATTTTCTGTACTTAATCTTTACCCATCGAAAAGGATTTTAAGATAATAAAATTTATTTATTTTATTATAATTTCTTCAATGAAGAAATATGATTTGATATAAAATTGTAGAAAGACTTGCCATCAGCATGGTTAACAATGTAACTGAAATGTGTCTGAGGTAATTAACCACCTTAATACAAAAGTATCCAATTCCAAATAATTATAGTAAACTGTATTTTAACAAAATGATTGGTTTTGGGACATTGAAAAACAAACTACACATTATGTATTATAAACATTCTCCCTGATTTTATACCTAAATCATGTTTAAAATTAACTGTAGCAAGTAATTTTTACAGCATCCTATCAAGAGTAGTTTTCCTGATGAAGTCACTGGTGGTGTTTTACCAAAAGTGGAGAGAAAATTAGGTTTACAAAAAGTTTTCAAAATGGTAAGTGTATCTAAAGAATTTTTTAAAAAAATGTACTTCAAACTAATACATTTAGGCAACTGATTGTGATCCACATACATATTCTATTGTCAATTAAATTATACTCTATTAAACCTGTATGTGTGCTTGGTCATTTTGACCAGTTTTGTAATCTCCATGTAAACATGAAATTACATAAACTACTGAAATATTCTAAATATACAAAGTGTATCATCATGAGTTTTGACAAATGTTTATCTAAATGTTACATTCTTTTTGTAAACTGAGATTATATTTCAAGTAAACTGCTTTCATAAAACATTTATCCATTAATTTATTAATTCTCTGTCAAATAATTCTGTGTAAAGTGTGAGTTTTCATGCTAAGAATAAAATTAATTGTACTCATTTCATGGTTTTCATGTTTAATTTACCTTACTTATAATACCATCTAAATGAATATCATTTTATTTATTTTTCATAGAACTTTAAACTTGGTCTCTTATCTTCTCTAACAAAACACCAACTGTAATGAAAGTAGTGAAACAAATGTTGGAAGTGCATAATAATTGCAGATTGTGAAAATGCAATTACAATTTTTATTGCAGCACAGCCTCAGTTTTCTAAACATTTCCAATTTGGCTACTTTTACTTTACAATGTCTTTCTGACCCTATCTAATGATATTACTGTGAAATATACACAATAGTAAAACTTATCTAACCGACTAAAATACGAAGTGTACAAGGGCACTGAACATTTTGGAGCTGTTTTGAGGCAGATTGATTTATTTTGTTAAAAACTGGACTATTTGTTTCTTTTCTAAGTTTCTGCCAGGACCTTGGCCTTGAAGATGCTGTACACTTCTCACCATCTGATACTTCAGTCTTAAACAGGGTCTTTCCACACTTCTCCAGTTCAGTCTTTACACTGGGTTCCACTGGCTCTACGTTTTGGGAATATACAGTCTGCCATTCTTCCTTTTGGTCTTCATATTTAGGTGGCTGACTGAGTTCAATATGTCGTAGATTGATGTTGCTGTCTCCACTGATCAGCCCACCACACGATGTTTTATTACCACATCTGCCTCTTACCTTTCTCTGAGTCATCTGAGGAAGGTTGATACTTCCAATTGGTTATGCTGTTTTCATTGACAAACATATTATATATAACACATTTATTCATATTATCAGAATTATTTTCTGTTGATAAGTTATTGATTTAGTCATCAAGTTACACTACATTTCAAATATATAACTTAATACTAACAAATGGGAAGCCAGAAATTGAAAATAAAGATAATGTGTCTCCAGTGTTTCAAGATTTTGTGAATAAATGTTTGGAAGTGGACATAACTAAAAGATACACTGCCTCTGAACTCTTAAAGGTATGGTATAAATTACTCATAGTTTCATATTTGTTTATTTTGTAATATCCATAATTTCATACAATATCAAGTTTCACTGGTGTTAAACTGACTATCTTTAAGGTGAATATTTTTACTTATCATTATATTTAAATCATCCATTCACCTTCACATTAGTTAATCTCTAACTGGTTAAAGTGGTTGTACTTCATAGCAATGTTCTCTGATATAATTTTTGAGATAATAAAACTCAAAATGTTAGATTTTATATTCAGTTACTTTGAATTTTAATGTGTTTATTATTTATTAAAAAACACATCTGATTTTTACAATATTTTGTATGGTTTATCTAAGAGCTTGTTCTCTATTTATATTTAATGACAAAAAATTGTGACATTGTTTGTATTTACCCTTATCCTTATTCATACATAAACATGTTGTACATTGTAAACTAATTATAGAAAATAACTGTTCCATTCTATGAGAATATTAATAACTGTTATGTATTTAATGAGGTTAAATTTCTTATTCCATTTTTATAGTTACTTGTCTGTTTTTTCGTATTTCCACAATTTTCTACATTAGCCATTATAACAGTTTGTAGTTTCATAATATCAAATATCTAATATTTATAAAATAAGTATATTGTGAGGGATTTCAGATCTACTGTATCAAAAACCAATTGTCAGATAGTGGTGCTAGGAATGAAATGTACCATGTAATGTCTTGAGAAGGAAGCTATTCTAGAAGTTTACCAATATGATGAAGTCTTCCAAGTTCAGAAAGAGAAAGAAATGACGTACCTGTAGTGTCATGCATTATAATAAGAGTCATGTTAGAGGGTTATGTAAATCCTTATAAAGAAAGACCATTCATACAAATCTGTATAAATATCAATATGATAAAGATACAACATCATACCATGGTTTGGAATACTTTCTCAGATGTTTGTTATATGTTCTTCTAGAATAGTTGTGTTATTTACTGAACACTTGATTTCAACTTGTTTATAAAATCATGTTGTTAGAGAGTTGTAGTTTAACATGTGTAATTACTTAATCTTCAGCTGTCAGCAAGTCTTTAGGATGTGATACCTTTAAAAGTATTAAACTTATATTACAGTACTGTAGAAAAGTGTTAAGATAAACTTAAAAAATTAGATTTCAGGTTCCACGAAAAGAACAATGAAAAGTGAAACCTCAGGTTTATTAATCTTTATATTTAGTAAAATAGAAACTCAGTGGAGATGCTTGAGTAAACACTTAATATTTTGTGTGTTCCACAGTCATGTATTGTTGTAAGATAATAAAGTATCCAATTGGATTGTGCTCCATGTGGCCTTTATACACTGCCTTAGTTTCTTTAGAAGTAACTTTTGATTTGTAAAGTTTTTAATCTATCATATCCCAGATCTGTTCAGTTAGCTTGTTTCGTAGCTAAGTAATTTATGTATGGTTTGGAAGAGGTTTTCAAGTTATTATCTTCTTGGTACTAGAATCAGTTACCAATATTATCTAAACCACTGGATGCTCTATGATGGATCAATACACTTGCTGGTCTGTTGTTCAATGTATTTTGAAATATCTCATGTCATCTCATCATAAACACCCCCCAAACTAACACACTGCCTCTCCCATGCTTCATAGTAGGTGCTGTATGGTGAAATAAGTATCTTTCACCTTTCTTCTGCCTGACATACAACACACATTGAGTGATATATTTCAAACTTGGACTCATAAAATGTAAAGAATGACAGAGTATTCCCTTGTCCTAACATTTTTACACAGTACTGTTTACAGAGACTAATTTAACATGATGTGTATGATGTAGAATAATCACTTTTATAAAACAGATGTTGTTGTTTTTTTTCACACAGCATCCTTTCATTGAACTGGCAGATGGGTGTAATCTTTATGATCTTTTAGAATGTCAACCAGAGATGCAGTAAATTGTTATTAATACAGTAAAAATGAAATATCTCCAAATATGTTGAAATGTGTTACATGAAGTTGTTTTTGACAGCCAACATCGCTCTAGAACAAGAAAGTTAAAAGATTGTGTTTGTCAGTTTTCCCCAAGAGTAATAATGTATTGAGTATTCAATAAGCCCACAAAAGGAAATAAACATTTAATGTTTTGATAAAATGTTATATCAGTAACAAGGTGAAACTGCTTTAATAAATATTTGCTATTTTTCTCATGATTTGTGACATCTATTAAGTGCAAGGGTACAAATAGTTTTTCCTATTTTACTAATAAATTAATCTTTATAGATGTTTAAATAATATCCACTTTTTCTATTGTGTAAGGATATTTTTACAAATTGGGAAGAAACAAAACTTAGATCAAATTATTATTTTGTTTACCACAATGAACATTTTTTATTATTATGTTTGTGAACAAAAATACAAACAAACTGAAGAAAATTGAACATAACTGATGTGAGACAATTAGGTTTCCTCATTCATCCTCATTCTTTTGTGAAATCTACATCTTCTAGCCTCAAAACTACATGTTATGGTCTTGTATACTGAGAGTCTTGGCATGGTCAGATTATTACAGTGCTGAAGTTGCAACATGTGGGTTGCTGATTTGAATCCCCATCACATCAAACGTGTACACTCTTTCAGCCATGCGGATGCTATTATGGGATTGTCAATTCCACTATTGGTTGGTAATAGAGTAACACAAGAGGTGACTGTGGAAGGTTATAACTAGTTGCTTTAATTTTAGTCTTTCATTGCTAAATTAGGGACAACTAGTACATAGAGACCTCTTAGAGCTTTGTGTAAAATTGTAAACAAAAAGACGTATTGCATCTGGAGTTCAATAACCATCCATAATCAGCCATTCTAGATGTCAAAATCTCTGAGGAATTCTTTGGAAGACCCAAATTTCATCTTATATGAAAAGTTGTAGTTCAGGTGACATTTCAGATTTAAAACAATTTCTGTTGACATTTCTATTGACATCTGACTCAGAATTAGATGACTCTGTATCAAGAGTCTCCAGTGGAGTAGGTACAGGTACATCACATCAATAAGTAATGGTGTTATAAAGGTTTGAATAAAAAATTTCCTTTTTATATTGGGTGTTGTAAGGCTTGCCATGTTACACAAACCAAAATACTGGTCATCTCCAAGGTTTCTATGCTGACACCAGATCGTAGGAGTTTCAAAAAGCAAAGAGCTATAGTTCACTGTTTCACCTCTTAGACACAAATGAGGCACACCATGTTGAGAGCCCATGATTTGTTTTGTTCCCCAATTTTCATTCCAAAATGTGTGTAATAAGCTTTCTTGGCAAATTTTGTGATGTTTTGCCATTGTTTCTTGAGAATTAATTTAGCACAAACACAACACAATATGTCTGGATCATTTACACAACCTCTTATTGCCATGACGAGAAGTAAATAATTTTTTAAAATAAAAAATAATGTCAGTGTGTGCACAAACAAAAATATTATCCAGAAATGAGACTTCGTGCAATCTGTTAAGAGTTTATTAATTAACTAGTGATGCATTTCTTCTGGGTTCTGGAACAATCTATAAGATTCTCAAATTGTAATTGGTTTAAACAAATCTATAGCCAGTGGTTTTCAATACTGAAAGTGTAACGAAATGTGACACAATTTCAATGATAATGATTCACTTATGTAAAAGTACATATGATGTTTTGTGTGAAATACATAAGTGATGAAGAAAAGAGTTTGTTCTTATTTTACTCAGCCTTTCCCCTATGGCTTTTATTATAGATCTGGAATTATCCTTCCAGACAGTTTGTTTTTCTTTCTTTAATGTAATTTATGTGAAACAAACCTGAGAAAGAGACACAAATGAGTCATAACTATTCATTCAAAAACCCCTTTTTACAGACATTCTAAATTAAACATTTCTCGAAATATTCAGTCTGCCATAAGAGCTATTGCTATTAGACGTGATGTACCTGTACCTACTCCAATGAAGACTCTTGGTACAGTTTCATCTGATTCTGAAGTCAATAGAAATGATGAAGAAATTATTTTCAATCTCAAACGTTTGGTGAGCCACAACTTTCCACATAAGGTGAACTTAATGAGTTAGTCAGAGATCTGGATCTTTCAAAGTATTTTTCAGATATTATTTTGGTCAGAAGTAGGGTTAAGAACTTATTTCTCCAGGGACATCAATTTACTGTACAAAAAACTAAAAAAAGTATTTATACCACACCTTTTTCAAGAATGTTCACTTGTTTATTGCAACAATAACGTTAAATTTATACCAATATTATAAACTATAGCTTATGAACCAAGTGATTTTTCATTGATTCTTCCATAATAAGCCTAAAATTTGTTCTTTACAACAGTAACATAAATACATCTGTTCCTATTACTTGTTTGGTTCACTTCAAGGAAATCTCGAACTGCTTCTTAATCAGGTCAATACAAAGAACATGGTTGGTTACCTTGTGGAGACTAATAAGTCATGGCATGGCCAGGTGGTTAAGGCACTTGGCTCATAATCTGAAGGTTGCAGGTTCAAATCCCCATCACACCGAATATGCTCACACTTTCAGCCATGGGGCGTTATAATGTAACGTCAATCCCATTTTTCATTGGTAAAAGAGTAGCCCAAGAGTTGGCAGTGGTTGATGACGAGTAGCTGCCTTCCCTCTAGTCTTAAACTGTTAAATTATGGATGGCTAGCACAGATATCCCTTGAATATCTTTGCTCGAAATTCAAACCAAACCCAGCCTTTGTATGTTGTTGGGTCAAGAACCAAGTTACACAAAGTTACCATGTTTGTTATGTAAATGGGACAGCAGAACATGAAATCATCACTGAATGTAAAAGCAGTGGTTACACAGAATCAGTCTGATACCTGGATTGGTAAACATTCAACATGAAAGTTTGGATGACACAAAGAAGGAACTTTAACCTCCACTTCACATAAAACTGAGCTTGATGGAGCAGTTTGTAAAGGCCTTAGACAAAGAAAGCAACAGCTTCAAGAACCTATATAGATAATTTTCAGCTCTTTCAGAAATGAAATTGAATGAATGATTTTGTTTGGGTTCAGATTAGGAGTATAACTTCAGATGAACACTTTTTTAGGAAACAACAAAATCCCAAATTAAGACAGTATTCTCAACAAATACAAAGATCTGAACCATAATATGAGCTTGGAAGTTTATTTCTTACTCTAACAAATTGACTTTTTCTCTGAAAATTTTGGTGCCTTTAGAGAAAAACAAGGAAGAGGTTTCGTCAACAAACATAACAATAAAAATGTTAATTCTGAAAAACAAAATAATTTGATGTAAATAAGACCTTTTTTATCCAACTTATTAAAAATACAACAACAACACAATTCCTGGAACTTTTTGTCCTTTCCACAAAATGAAACTTTTATTAGCTTAAATTCAGAGGTGTGTGTTATAGTTATTAATGCCTGTTGTCTACTAAATTCCATACATATGCATGTATTTATATAATAACTTATATATTATAATAAAAGTTAATGAATTACATTATTCTGTAGATAATTACATTGTTGCAATGTATATATATATATAATTAACAATCTACTGATTATATTAATTATTAATAGATGACTAAATCAGCACTATAAAGCAATAATCAATTAAATATCTCAATTCCATTATCTGTCCAGGTTGATAATTTATTGTCATAATGATAATGGCTGCAGTAATAGCACCCACTGACATTAGGGATAACCCATCTATCAGTAAAATCCAAATATAAATGTCATATTAGTCAGCTTCCATGGAAAATCATAAAAAATGTTAAATAAGGCTTGAATCTGAATGTTTACACACTCATTGTGTTTCACTGTCAATAGCTACCCTTAAATACATTAAAGAAGGAATATAATGAAGCCACCAATATTTCTACTAATTAATCTTCAAACCTCCACACTTACAAAAAATATATTAAATAAAACTATAAAAATATTGCACAGAACTAAATATAATTGTAAGGTATTAAATAGTACTATATACTCTACCATAACACTTGTATTTGGTATTTTTTTAACCCTTTTCCACGAGGGTTCACTAAATTGACATCAGTTTGAGTTTTTACTGATAGATGGGATATCCCTACTTATAAAGCTACCCTAATACTACTTTGTGGAGTGAATCAGCATTTTAGTGGTGAATGAATTTTCATTCAAGTGACTTTTACAGTGTATGTAAAAAAAAATTGTTCCTGTTTGTACCAAAAAGAATACCAGTATATATGTACATAAGTACAAATATACCAAAGAAGATAAATTTTTGAAAATTTCAAATAACTTTGTTTAGTTTTTAATTTCTTCTTTTAACAGTTTTCGTAGTATTGAACCCACCTATGTCAGTACAGTTGTTCATGTTATGTATACATCAGTCATCACCTGCCATTATAACATAATTCTCCTTGTTATTAAATTATTTTGACTTGTCTGTACGAAATAAATTGGATTTATATGAATGTTATTTTGTTGGCATGAATATTTTATTTTTATATATATATGAGAAAATGTACCCTTTTTTAAAAAAAATATTGTAGAGTTTTGATATTCTTGTAATGACAGTAATAAGTGAAAATTCGTCAGGATATATATTTGAGGAATCTTGAACATTTCAAGGAAATTGTTATTATATCATACTTATATATTTGTGATGTAATATTCAAATAGTTATCTGACACATGTCTTTGTGAATCAATGCTCTAATAGTTATTATCTGACGCATATCTTTGTTATTCAATGTTTAATAGTTATTATCTGACATATCTTTATGATTCAGTGTTCTAATAGTTATTATCTGACACATATCTTTATGATTCAATATTCTAATAGTTATTATTTGAAACATATCTTTGTTATTCAATGTTCTAATAGTTATTATCTGACACATATCTTTATGATTCAATGTTCTAATAGTTATTATCTGACACGTATCTTTATGATTCAATGTTCTAATAGTTATTATCTGACACATATCTTTATGATTTAATGTTCTAATAGTTATTATCTGACACATATCTTTATGATTTAATGTTCTAATAGTTATTATCTGACACATATCTTTATGATTTAATGTTCTAATAGTTATCTTTTTTATTTGCATCAGTGACATGAATGGTCAATAAATTAAACTTGTTAATTGTGTTAAAGACTTGCCACTTCAGCTGTAGCCATTATTATGGGATGGTGAATCCCACTATTTGATGATAAAAAGTTACCAAAGCTTTGGCTGTGGATGATGATGAGTATCTGCCTTCCTTTTACTCTTTTATTACTACATTAGTGATGGCTAGAGCAGATAACCCTCATGTAACTTAATGTAGAATTCAAACCAAACCTATAGAGATCTCGAGTGTTGCTGTGAAGAGAATGCTGTTGATTTATAAAAGGATTTACATCATTTAGCGAGTTGGGCAAATAAATGGCAGATGGGTTTTAATTATAATAAGTTCAAGAAACTGCATGTGGTTTATCTTAATTTGAATTATAAGTATAATTTAGATGGGATTAACTGTAAAAATGTCATGAAGCAAAGGTATCTGTGTAATTAGATTCAGATCTTTACAATGCTCAAATCTTGCAGTATTTTGTTTTAACACCAATGTAGATTGAAATGAAATCTAAGATTTGTGGCATTTGACAAACATCAGTAACTACGTTGGTTAAAGCATCTAGCTGGTTAGTTGAATTACAGGTTTCAATCCTGGCCAATTTCATTTTTAACTTCTCCATACACATACATGCAAATTCAAATTCCACGTTGTTAATTCTCTGTACACAAACTTCCTCTCAGAAAATACACACTGATGAGGCATGCTTCTAACAAAGAAACTTCAAGGAAACAAACATAATATTCACTAAGGTTTGATGCAGAAACACCAGGTTTGTACTTTTATAAATTTTTGGAATACTACAATTTTAACACTAATTATGAATAGACTAGTGCACAAAAAGATCCTAAGGACAATATTTTGTATAACATTTAACTAATACAAATAATCTTGATTTTCTATGATTTTTAAATTTCAAACTTGTTTCCAAAAATACAGATCTGAAGTTCTATAAAACAAAAAACAGTGTTTGTGACCTGGAATTCTGAGTTGTTTACTTTTACCTTTTAACATTCTTTAACAGAAAATTCTGTAAAATTCACATACAAGTGGACATATTTTGACAGTTTAGATCAATGTGATCCAAAACCCCCTTTTATTGGTCCACTTGTCCTTGGTTTCCATAACAGTCCATTTATAGTGCAATGAATTGATTTAATATGTACAACGTATACTAAATTTAGTGAGATTTAAACGTCACATGATCATACAAACTCTGTTGGTAATTATCCTAGTCCTCATCAACAGCATGCAACCATATGATTTGTTGGAAGTTATCTAACTATGGGTCCTCACCAACATCACATGACTGTACAATCTGTTGGAAGTTATCTAATTATGGGTCCTCACCAACATCACATGACTGTACAATCTGTTGGAAGTTATCTAATTATGGGTCCTCACCAACATCACATGACCATAAAATCTCTGTAGGAAGTTATCTAGCTATGAACCCTCACCAACATCACATGACCATAAAATCTCTGTTGGAAGTTATTTAAATATGGGTCCTCACCAACATGATGTGACCATACAATCTGTTGGAAGTTATCCTAGTCCTCATAACTTCATGTGATCATAAAGTGTTAGAAGTTATCTAACTATGGGTCCTCACCAACATCACATGACCATAAAATCTGTTGGACGTTATCTAGTTATGGGTCCTCACTAATATTAGGCCTGGCCTAATGATAGTGGTTTATAGTAATGTTTTTAGTAACCATTTTAATGTGTGGAGAAATGTTACACCATCACTGTCAGTCTAAGAATGTTTCTCTAACTGAGGATGATGTTTAAACACTCGCAGAGGGATGACCACCATTATAGCCACCATGGCTTGTTCAGGCATGAAACCTCTGCTTTGACCAGAGGACAATGGAAGTAATATATCAGTTGAAACAGTGCAGAGCCAAACAATTAATGTACAGATAATTTTACTTTAGTCTAGAACTATGATGCAAAAACATGGAAAGCAAAAAAGAAAGTTTAGCACAGTTATGGTTATCTTTGGCTCAAGAATGAGAGAAGAACATTTTCCACAGGTAACAGGACAAAGCTCAGAATGCCTCTGGGCAGGAAGGCTTTTTTTGTTTTGGAGCAATTCATTTTTTCACTACGTTTTACATCTGGTTGGGGGATTCCATTATGTTTTTATGAGGTTTATTAAATCTTTGAGGGGAAAGAAACAGTAGGGCCATCTTATGTTTTTTATATAAACATTTGTACGAAAAGTATTTATAAAAAATTAGTGTATCAAATGTTTCTTATAAGCACTGTCAGTTGTTTGAGTCTTGTTGTTCAAATGATATATAAAACTTTTTGTCTTAAAATGGTCATTCATTTAAGTCACTGATTATTTACTTGTATTTAAGTTTCTCTTCTGTGATTTTGTTTCCTTCCTGGTTTTAAAACCCACTAACCTCTGCTGTATAGACACTAATGTTCATACCCCCAGGTTGCTTATTTTGTACTGATGAGTTTTCATTCAACATCAACAAAGGTAGTAATATAATTTCTACAAAAATTAAATTTTACATTAAAATGACTGACATTTAATCAATTACACAGCATGGTATTAGGCAGTTGTCTACTGAATCAACTTACCAGCTTCAATAATTAACAAAATGCGATAACAATACTACGGTTCTGTCCATGTTTAAATATTATATAATATTAACAATTTGTTCTCAAAACTGAAATTATGAAGAGCACTTTAACAGAGTCAAGAATACATTTTATAATTATACACTCACACCATCTTAGTTACTTATCTTTACTAGGAACACAAGTTCCATGAAATATAACACACTAATAAAATTATTAAATGTCAAAAACTGTATACATCTTTGGGTTTCTCTTACAATTCATTGTAAAAGTTATAATATTACAATGCATTTTAAAAGAGCCATTTACAAAATAATACCAGAAGCTATAATAGTTTGTAAAATTATTACATCTGATTAACTTTTGTATTCTGCAAATAAATCCATAGTTTTATCTTTGTTGTACGTTTCACTTCATTACTTGCTCTACTGGTTTATAAAACAAGCAAGTTTGGGCATTACTAATATTGTCTTTAATACAACAGAGAAGTCACAATAAGAATTATTTTCAGTGAGGAAATCATATTTGTTAATCTAAGGTAACTGATCAAAACATTTACAGCAGCATGGCCACACCAAAGTAGATAAAAGATCTAGAACATTCATTTAATTAGAATAACAGATGTTCATACACAAGCGTATCTGAAGCATCAAATGCAGTTAACTCACCAGCAGAAATTTCAAAACCTCCAGATGAATATACAACCAAGATTTTTGAAAACAAAAGCAGGTTTATCCAACTCCCAAAGTATGTTATTATACTGAAGTTAAGATTAACTACAACAGTATGAAAACATAGTTCAAAGTGTTGCATGCACAGTTTTCAACAATTTCTAATTATTAGTGTGTTATTTCTCTGGCTACAATGCATGTATATCATTTAGTTCAAATAAAAATCAAAAGGTGGACCTGATGTAAAACAAATGATACTTTTATTAAACTTAATAGCAATGTATTGTAAAATTGGATGATGCATTTCATAAACAAAACTATAATGTACTGATTTTACAAATAATTTTCATCCTACCACATCTATAAATATACTGGTTGTATTACTGAAAAGAAAGGCTCAGATATTTAACAGACCTATTATGTTTGAAAGTATTCTTAAAACTTCCAATCCTATAATAAAATCTGCAAATAAAATACACACAAAATCACTCATGAACAGCACAATGTACCTCTCTAATTAGAGGTAGTTAAAATTGTGCAATATTTTTAAGCAAAAAAGTATGTTACATCTTTATTTTAAGTTTTGTAGAAAAAGTTAGGGCAAAAGCTTTATGAAAACAATCCTTGTTTACCAACAAAATCCTTTAAAAAACATACTAATATGATTTCCTATGGCCATTAAGATACAGTAATAAGCTGCACTATAGGTTGTATAAAAATGTATGTACATTACAATAAAGTGATAACAAAATTAAATTCGGTGTATTGAACGTACTATCAGAACTTGAACAAAAAAGAAGTACACATCTTGAGCTAGTGAGCTGATAAGGTACATTTCGTTAGTTTAATGACATTAACAGTCAAACTTACAAATTTTTAATTACCACTCACTTTCAGGTCTAGTAATTAGAATAAAATTGTAAGTTTTAAAAGTAGCACCTGATACATTTCTAGATTTTGCTGGAATATGTGTTTTAAATGAACAAACCACCACTTAGGGTTACCCTGTGTATTCCTTTGCATAGCAAGTACCCATGAAGTGATAAGAAATAAATAAAATTTAAAATCTCATTGTAAGCAGGTTTGATTTGAATTCTGCACAAAGCTACACGAGGGCTATCTGTACTAGCTGTCCCTGATTTAGCAGTGTATGACTAGAGAGAAGGCAACTAGTCATCACCACCTACTGCCAACTCTTTAGCTACTCTTTTATCAACAAATAGTTGGATTGTACATCACCTTGTTATTACCCAACAGCTGAAAGGACAAGCATTTGAACATGCAACCTTCAGATTACAAGTCAAACACCCTAACCACCTGGCCATGCTGGACCACACTGTGCAACTGATAAACGTTACCAACCAACAGAATGTTGTCTGCTGAAAAGAAACTACAGTTGAAAAAAGTTGAATTATGATGCTACAAATAAACAACTACATAGAAAAGTTACTCAGAATGTATGAATATGCGAAAAAGAAAGACAACTGATCAACACATGAGTCACTTATCAAAGAATGGGGAACAGTGGAGTATGAGAGTCACCTATCAAGGGATGGGGAGCAGTGAAGTGCCAGAGTCAACTTTCAAAGAATAGGGAACACTGGAGTACCAGAGTTACCTATCAAAGGATGGGGAACAGTGGAGTGCCAGAGTCACTTGTCAAAGATTTGGGAACAGTGGAGTGCCAGAGTCACCTATCAAAGAATGGGGAACAGTGAAGTACCAGAGTCACCTATCAAAGAATGGGAAACAATGGAGTACCAGAGTCACTTATCAAGGAATGGGGAACAGTGGAGTACCAGAGTCACCTATCAAAGAATGGGGAACTGTGAAGTACCAGAGTCACCTGTCAAAGAATGGGGAACAGTGGAGTACCAGAGTCACCTAACAAAGAATGGGGAACAGTGGAGTACCAGAGTCACCTATCAAAGAATGGGGAACAGTGGGGTGCCAGAGTAAACTTTCAAAGAATGGTGAACAGTGGAGTGCCAGAGTCACCTATCAAAGAATGGGGAACATTGAAGTACCAGAGTCACCTGTCAAAGAATGGGGAACAGTGAAGTACCAGAGTCACCTGTCAAAGAATGGGGAACAGTGAAGTACCAGAGTCACCTGTCAAAGAATGGGGAACAGTGAAGTACCAGAGTCACCTATCAAAGAATGGGGAACAATGAAGTACCAGAGTCACCTAACAAAGAATGGGGAACAGTGAAGTACCAGAGTCACCTATCAAAGAATGAGGAACAGTGGAGTACCAGAGTCACCTATCAAGGAATGGGGAGCAGTGGAGTACCAGAGTCACCTAACAAAGAATGGGGAACAGTGGAGTACCAGAGTCACCTATCAAAGAATGGGGAACAGTGGAGTATTAGAGTCACCTATCAAGGAATGGGGAGCAGTGAAGTGCCAGAGTCACCTATTAAAAATTGGGGAACAGTGGAGTACCAGAGCCACTTATCCTCAGAATTAAGGATTGTACCACTAATGATTGAGTGGACCTGAGAAAATACAACCAAAAATTCCTTAAGAGGACAGTGGTTGATGACTAGACTTCTCCAGAAACTGTAAGGAAATTTTAATTCCTAAATATATCTTTTAGTTGCTAATGGAAATATGTACTTAGTGTAAGCTGGAGAGAATTTTCTGATTACTTACAGTCAACTATGTTAATTATAGTGCTTTATAATCTGGTAACACTAACAAAAATTACCTGAACATCTTTATGTTCATTTCATAATTCAAACACCTACGTGTATTATTGATGAAGTATTTAATTCTCTGGCTTGTGTTTATTTATTAACAACATAAACTGATTATGTACACACAAGTTAAATATCAAGAGAGCCCATTTCCCTAGATCTGTGATATTACTTAAAACTGAAGAAAATATTGTCAGATGTACAAGTAAATATAAGATGTTTCTGCGTGTACTTAACATTCACCACACACCTCCAGCCACCTCACTTGATTACATTTTATCAGTAACATGGCATGCTTCGCTTGCTACATTTACAGCAGATTACGGAAAATTGGTCATGTTTGAAAACACAATATATTTCTTTCTTTCAACATTACTTATAAAACAGAATTGGTCCACACAATTTTCTTAAAAGAAGCTTATATTTCCAGTTATTTTATGAACAATATTTCTTGATCAAACAGTATGCAATTGGAAATGGAATAACCCACAAGTTGTATGTGCTGAATGTGTGTGTATCTATGTAAACAAATACCAAATATATAATATTAAAAATGTGCATATAAACACTAGTATACAAGTATAGTTAGTAGAGAATAAACTGAGAAATAACAATTCTTTATACACGTGACAACAGAGATGACTTTTCTTTGAAAATTAACCTATGCTGACCCCTGAGGTCAAGCTGAGCTTACCCCAGCACCACAATTGTAAGATCTTGGCACCAAAATATGTTGGCATGTACCAAGACCAGTTACTGTGCATTTATATACTCCTCAACACCTAGAATCTGTACACGTGTGTATGTGTACAATTATGTACAAAATATGAATTAATAATTGTTTATGAAATAACAGGATGTTGTAATACTGAATGTGAAAGTTTACACGTCCGGTTCCTACAAGTAACAAGTGAGTACAGAAAAAATGCTTGTTACCCTTACAACTATTCACTAAAATAGTAGACAAACATTCAAAGCATGTACACAGCTCAAACGAGCAAACTTTCACCAATGTCACAATGTCCAAGCTACGTTCAATGATCCAGTAACTTCTTCACAAACAAACATTCTCACACTAGTGAGTTATTTTAAAGCTTTCTCTGTCTTATTTTCTTTTTCCTATCAAATCTTAAAAATAATTATGTATATATATATGATAACCAGAAGATGTACATATATCCTTATTCCTAAATGGAAAAAACTTGCATTTAATTACTGGTCACATCTTGGCAGTGATAACAATGTATGCATGTAGTACAATGATAATGGACTATAGTACAATCTTGGATTACCAAACACACTGGCTAATAGACAAACTACAGCTTACAAGACAAATTGGCAAGGCCTAACAGTATCTGAAATATCCTGCTACTTCTCTTGCTATGAATATATACAAGTACACCAATTAACTCTTTTGCAGTAGGCCATGGGTCAAAGGTCATGTCATCATATTTCTTGACATCCATTCAAAATTTTATCGAACTATTATTTTAGGAATTTATGTCAATAAGTTTGGAATCAAATTGTGGATTATAATTCAAACTTTAATGTTATATACAAGTTAATTTACTACTTTAAAAGTAAATACTAAAATAACATATTTAAATATATATTTTAGTGAATCATGTGGTATGTTGAATGCACGTTGTTTAAAATTAGATGTTTGTGATGTCCAAATACCATGTCTGTAGTTGTGTATGAATTAAGAACTCATAATATCATGATCGGATCTGTCATTTAGCAAAACTACTTTTGATTTGCATAAAAATTACTTATTTGAATGTTCTCAAACATAATTGTTAATTTTGTGATGGATGATGGAAACAATTGAGCACTTACCATTAAACTTCTTGTACATATATCAAATTTAATATGTTCACCCTTTTTACCCTTCAATAATAGCGTATGCGTTTAATAAATTAATGCGTGCTATTTATGTCCATCGTGTTTTAAAGTTACGATAACAATTTTGAAAAACGTTACGTTCTTCACCTTTCGGTTTCACAGTATTTTACTTTTTAATAGGACTGGTATGGCCGAGCGCGTAAAGCGTGTGATTCGTAATCCGAGGGTCGCGCTAAACATGCTCGCCCTCCCAGCCGTGGGGGTGTATAATGTCACGGTCAATCCCACTATTCGTTGGTAAAAGAGTAGCCCAAGAGTTGGCGGTGGGTGGTGATGACTAGCTGCCTTCCCTCTAGTCTTACACTGCTAAATTAGGGACGGCTAGCACAGATAGCCCTCGAGTAGCTTTGTGCGAAATTCAAAAACAAACAAACAAACTTTTTAATATTACTGTTAATTTCAAAAGTTTATCTTGGTTACAATTTTTAACATCTTCAGTAGTATGTCTTATGGTTTTAAAGATAAAAGTTTAAATCACTTCAAATGTTTTTATTTTTTCTTAATTCAACGTCGATACCCGTTCAGTCATTTTATCAAGCCTTTTATTTCTACCTAGAACGTTGTTGTTGTTGTTGTTTTTAATTAAGCACAAAGCTACACAATGGGTTATCTGTGCTCTGCCCACCACGGGTATCGAAACCCGGATTTTAGCGTGCAAGTCCGCAGACACACCGCTGAGCCACTGGGGGGCTTCTACCTAGAACACACGAGTACCATGGATTTCTTTGTAATTAGCGCTTACAGCCATTTCTTTCTCAACACGAAACAGAGGAGTAATTGCTGCGTAACATGTTAGAAGCAAAGTTTTTCCTACGAATTTCTTTTAAAGACATAATAATACTTTAATTTTACATAATTATTAATACATGATGCGGATCGTATGTAATCAGATAAGTAATAAATTATCCAAAAAATGAACAACATCCTTGTAAATATGAATATGGAATTTAATTACACAATTTTAATTTTGAAATATTCACTGAACTTCTATAGGTGATTTTTTAACTCCTTGTATATTATAGCACGTGCACACTGGTCACCAGTGTTTTATAGCATGTTCTCATTATGCGTGTGCTTGAGGCGAGTAAGGTTAGAGTGATATTTGACCTGAAGTGGTTCATAAAGCCAAACGTAAGTCGAAGGATCTGTAGATCCCTGCTCGGGCACTTTGATCCATGCCCGGCCCTGAATTGACCCGTTTCTGTATTGTTCATGTTTTATCCGGCCTGCTTCTCGTCGTCTCTCCTCGTCCCTTTTCTTGCTTTGCCTTCGATTTGTTGCATGCCACACCTACCAGACTAGCATTTACACGAATCAAATCACACCCATCAATCTGTCTATCTTTATTATCCATTTACTTCGTTATTTTCTGAATTCCTACCATGTGCGGGGTTGAAGGAAGACTGTTTAGTCTAGGAGCACCCCAGGGGATTAATGTTTTGCAAGAAATATTAATCTTATACCTAAACACCTGCCGTAATTGTGTGTGAGTGTGTGAGAGAGAGAGAGAAGTCAATAGTTACAGTTAAACAGCTTTGTCGCCATATAACTGTTCTTTTTATTGTCCGCGGTATTTTATCCCGCTGTTTCCTTCTTTAGTATGCATATTACCTCACTTTAAACATTAAAAATCAATAACAGTACCTAATGCTATAAAGCCAATCACTTTGTTGTGCCTATCAAAGCGGTATTGAAAACGTCTAATCAGGATCAACATTTTATAGAAAAGCTTCAAGCCCCATTATGGATACCGTTTGTTCAAGTACCACAACCTTCTTCAGGTTTAAATACAGTAAACTATAACCACAGGCATCTAACTGTGCAAATGGGCGTGTCTGATTCAGCATTAGATTGATCTGCTAAATGTATTTTAAAAAGTAACAATTAGTCGAATACTGACACTTGATGCTAAACAATGGATTTAAAAACAAAACAAGAAAAAAAAAACGTATTTCTTATAGAAGTTAGAAATTTAAGCAAAAACAGTCAACTTTTTATAAAATTTGAGTGAACGGCAGACTGTTGTTTGTTCGACCCAAATGTTCACACCAAACGATGTCAAACAACGATCACGTCTTTTTGGAAAAACTTCAACCTCAAGTAGTATTAAATGAAATTAGACTTTGAGAAATTTGGATGTTGTTCTTAGTAACGCCGTTTCATACAGTGTTTGGTTATTGATGTTTCTGATTATCATAAAGTTTGAAAGTAAATTCCCAGATGTTTGAGAAATGATTGAGTTATTATGATAGTAAAACAACTAGTTTAGTGATCAGATTTAAAAGTAAAATATAGTTTATTCCCAATTATATCTAGAGTTATCTTATCTTTAAAGATTATTTTGGACTTTTAATTTAGCACAAATACCTGAACAATCAGATGCGTGAAACAAGATAGCAGAAGATAGTAGTCTCACTCTAAACCACAGTTTTAATGTTTTCATCTAAAAATACATCGTTCCCTCTCCTTTTCAGACGGTAAGAATAACTTGTCCACGGTCGGTATTGTTATCATTTCGAGAAGTTTCGTACGTTTTTTACAATACAGTTGACATTCTCATTAAAAACAAAAACAATGTCATAAAATGGTATAATATAAAAGTTGTATCATATTTTAGGATGTTTGAAGGTGTATTCCATATAACGACATATAATTCCTGTAACACCGACAAAATCGTTTTGAAAGTGTTTGTATAAGTAGAGGCGTTTGAGAGAAGTTGTTTTAATGTTCATGTTTTCCTTCATTTCGTATTGAACTTTCTCCTTTTTCTAAAGCTTGTTGTGGAGGGGAACATAACGATAGGTAAATTTCTCTACTCGAAAACGAGAAGAAACCCCTTTTTTACACTCTTCTTTCAGATTTTTTCCCAAAGCCACTCCTTATCAGTGAACTTGGTAGCAAAAGGAGATTCTTCTTGTTTCAGAAATTCCTGAAGAGCCGTTCGGAGCTAAATGACTCGACGTTCAACCTTGCCTCGAGACAACCAGCGAACATCGGTGTGGTAGAGCAGAACTTGATACTGCTCTCCCATTTCCTTGCACAGCTCCCTGAATATGCGCGAATTCACATCCTTGGACTTGATGAAATTGACGATTTTCAATACATCTTCAAACACTAATTTCAGATTACCAGGCAGGCTTTTTGATCCAAAAGAGTACCGATGAATGATGCAATGATCTACAGAAATTTCTGGATTCACAGCTTGTATGAGACCCCGTAATCCACGATTACGACCCATCATTGACGGTGCTCCATCGACGGAGACCTAGATTAAAAAAGAAAAAATATTATAGATTGCGTCAGTTAGTCATTCTTACTTATCTTTTGCGTTATAATTATATGGTTTTAATTTAATTTAATTTATTTTGATATTTTAATATTTCAGTACGACAGGCACGATACTTTTTTTTGAATTATGTATAAAATATTAGCTACACTACAGCTACTTGTACAATAAATAAAACTATATGACTATATGCCATGTAATTCATTGTATTTATACTAATCTAGACTTTATATAAACATCTCTCCCTACCTTTTGAACGCTGTTCCAATCCAATCCATTCGTGGTAAAGAAACTGTTGATGATATTGAAAATATCTTCTCCCTTCGTGGTTGTCAGCAGATCTTCGCATAATAGGAACTCTTCTTTGATTTTGTCCTGGTGGACGTAACGAACGAACCCAAGGAGAACAACACAACTGGCTACGTCACACGATTCATCAAATTGCAAGGAGAATTTGCTATATGAGCTTTCCTTGATCTCTGTTGTAACTTGGGACAGAATATCCGATGCCATGTCATCGACTCGTCGGCGGATTGTGTTGTTTGATAGAGATATGACACTCAGTTTCTTCGCTTGATCCTCCCCACATACCTTGCTTACCATCTCGTATCCACAAGGCATAATCAGATTCTCTGCAATGATGTGGCATTTTTGTTGTTCAGCAACTTTATATGCAACAAAGTAAGATGCTTCGACTGCAGCTTGAAGCTTTTGGGCTTGAATTCCAGATGAACCGAACTGGATATTCTTCAGTGCTACAGCTCGGCGCTGAAAATAAGCCTGATCCTGATTTTAAAGATTTGGATGGCACTTCTGGAGGTGAGATGAGAGTTTTGATGGCTTGAGGCTTTCATTTGTCAACACTTTGTGACATACTACACATTGTGGCCGATCCTCTCCACCAGAAGGTAAAGTCACAAAGCCATAGCGAAGAAAGACGTCACAGTAGGTGCGCTTTTTAGACATTTTATTGTTTAATCTGCAGAAAAAGAAAAACTGCATAAAAAGTGTGAACAATGTGAACTTATTATTTATTTTTTCATGGCATTCTAGATACCATTAAAAGAGCTTATTCAGCATAGGAATGATGTAATAGTAGGTAAATACTAACTATACTGCACAGGGCAGTAGACATACATACCAGGTTTTGTCTACCTCGGCTGATGCTCACTTAGAAACTGACAGTGTGAAATAGAGGCAACCTCAGGCAGTGAGTGACGCGTACTGGACACGTCGATGAGTCATCAGGGTTACTGAGTAACTTGTGTTCTGAAGCATACTTGTCAAAATACTTTTAGGTTACCACACACTTAGATACTTATTTTTTTCCTTTTTACTACTGTATATTAGTTTTTGATGTTTATTGTTATTTGGTTTAACTTTATTACATACTTAAAATAGGTTTAATTTACAACTTTACATACTAAGACCAAGTTAACATTAATCCTAATACCAGCTACCTCAATGTTTTCCTGATTTTCAGAATTTTAACTTTTTTCTGTCACCCCTCCATTACCCCCGATAAATTGTTAAATTACCCCCAGTTTGGGAACCACTGCTTCAGTCGGTCAGTACTATTTGTTGCGAATTACTGTTTTATTATGTCGTCTATATATGTCGTTTTAAAAAAAAAACTGTAGCGAAACAAGCATAGATAAACGTTTAATGGAAAATCCGTTACATATTTAAAAATATGAAAAAATTAGAAAAATAATTTGCTTAATGTAAATTTGTTTGTGGTTTTTATCCTTTTGTTTTTAGATTTTCAAAGCCATGGCAGTTTAAAAAGTTCGAAGAATAACCATCATATGAACACTTCAAGTGTTGAACATTTTTTGTATAAATTATATGTGAGGGTATAATCTTTACTTTTTGTTTGAGTGCCATTAAAATATGGAAGAAGAATTGCCAATTGTGTCGATGTTTTTGGGTGATTTTAATGTACATAGTCTAGAGATGTTGATGGGTATATGTGTGTATTAAGCTTCCAACCCAATGTTTGTGTATGTTGAAGGAATGTATTATTATGGAAAGGATTCTTCAGTACAAAACCTCTGGGAAAAACAGGTGAAGGTGTTATAGGTGATAAAATTAAATTTAATATCCTAGTGATGTTTTACCGATAGAATAAGATGACAAAGTCTGAGGAAGAGGTTCTGAGTGCATAATGATAGGAGGCCGTACCCTAAACTAAAACATGTACTTAAGGTATTTGTTTTTTATCTAATATTTTGCTTCTGTGTAATAAAGAGCATGTACTGTTACATGACAGATAGTTACAGTCTGTCAAGATGTAGTAATGAGACTGTTCTTGTTCAACTGTCCTTTCAATAGTAAGGTTGGGTGAGCAGTCAGTGCTGCACGTAACTAACCACAGGGTTTTGTTCTATCGGTTCTTCATGAATTTTTCTGTGAATATTATTGACCTGATTATTTCCAGTAAGATTGTATCAAAAATTGTATACACAGTATTATAGTTTTGTTCTGTAGTGATGTTATAATGTTATGTTCAATGATTAAACCAATATTTTGTGTATTATAAGGCAGAGTTGAGTTTCCAAATTAAGAAAGAGCATTTGATTAAAATAAGAGTAAACTTTGGTACAGAAAGCTATGATCATAATTTATATCGAACTTTAACAAGTCTTTTTCGAGTTGTAAGTAATTTTGTTTTCAAGATAGTAGGAAAACTCCGTTTCTTGTATTGACGTATACGAAAATAACGATTATGTAAGTTTAGTACTTGTTGTGGACTTTATTGCGAGACATAATTAGATAGTGGGATTTACAAAATAAATATCGTTATGTTAGATCAACATGTAAAAGTAACCATTTCATTTTTATACTTGATTTACTCAAATATATTCATTCAAACTTCAAATAGGTCTTGTTCTACCCACTTATGAGTAAATTGGCTAAATTACTTTTAGACAAAGTTTCTTTGGAGCTTCAGATATAACAGTGCTTACTATTTACGTTGTACCTCACATTGCTTCTATGAATATTATGCATCACAAAATATGTAAATAACCCAGATTTTCAGAGTGTGCAACCTGAAGTTGTCTTAAAGAGTAATACAGTTCTGTTTTAGATTTTTTAGTAAAAGAATTGGTTTTATTAACATAGTGTTCTTTAGTGAGAGTTAATTCTCTTATGTATTAGTTGTCAATAAATATTCAGGCATGGCGAGATGCCAGCCAAAACATCATTCCTGCTTTAACAGGTGCTGCTAAAGCTGTTGGCAAAGTCATTCCAGAATTATATGGGTATGCTTTTGAATTATTTGTAGCAAGTATGTGGACCATTTTATTTTTGTATGTTAAAGCAGGTCTATCATTCATGTGTGAAATATTTGGTCAGATTTTATCTAATTTATGAAGCTTGTTAGAAGGTTAAAAATACAGTTGAAATTTTTTACTGTGTTTAAATAATATGTCAGTTATTGTTTATGTTATCTTTAACTGATACTTTTTTTTTACTATTTCACTGACCCATGATTTATTTTTTACTTTGAGGTAAAATTATACATGTTTATATTTTATTGTATATCTTATTTTAATAAGATTTTCAGGATTTTTAGATTATTTTGAACACATAAATAACTATCAACTTTGTTTCTAAAAAATGTATTTTGTTTTATAGCAAATTATCTGATGTGGCTTTCTGTGTATGAGTTGCTGATGTTTCTATTGTAGACCTGACTTGCCGAATGGAATAGGGAGCATCTTATGATGATATCAAATATGCTGTTAAATCTGCTTCTGAAAGTGACAGTTGGAAGGGAATTTTGGGATTGCTGTAAGAATAAGATACAATTAATGTTTGACATTAACACCCTATCATTAATTTGAATAAATTTAAAGTTGGTAAGAGGTTTACTATGTGTACTTATTTATTTTTAAAATGTAATTTTGTTATGTGCTAAACAAAAATTTAGACTGATTATAGACTGGGATGTTTTTGATGTTGTTTTTTCTTAAGCAAACAGGAAAACAATTTTCCAATTATACTGTATTCCAAACACAATTATTATTTTTTCAAAATTTTAATAAACTGTGTTTCTAAAATAAAATCTGTATGAGAATTAAAATTGATTCCTATATATCAACAATAAACAACAAACACTTTGGTGATTTTTTTATTTTTCCTGTACCCTGTTTAGGTGGTTTCATCAGACTTTATTGGAGATTATCATAGCAGTATTTTTGATGCAAGTGATGGAATTTCTTTAAACAAGAACTTTGTTAAACTTGTATCATGGTAGGTTTGGTTTTATTATGCTGGTATTTTGTAAGTAGTTTAGTCTGAATTTTGGTGAATGTTTCAAATTTACTTGTCATTAAATACTGTACTATTGCAGACGTATCAAATATACAGACATATTATTTTAACAGAATTTAATCCTGCAAGTTTATTGTGACATAAGTGTTAGTGTAAGTTTTCTATACTTATTGTGTCATATTAACCCTTTTAGCACTATTTGTGCACTAAATTGCTCGTGGGTTCATGAACTTATTGGTTAGAGTGTCCCTAGTAATGTAAGAGTCGCACACAAACATTTAAACAATATTACTGATAATTCTACTAGATACTGCAGAGGTTTCTTCTGTACTATACATAGAAAGTAAATGAATTCATCAAGTGTCTACAGTAAGTTTTTTACTATTAGAGTTGTAAAATTATAATGTTACTGAACATGATAAAGTGTGCAAGCAACACTTGTAACGATCAATACAAGTGCATAATTTGAGGGTTAATTTTTATTCACAGTGTTTTTGTTACTGCATATTAAAAACTTTTGGTGAAAGGAACATTAAAGTTCAGGTTATTTTTTTAATCTTCAATGACTCAATTAAATTTTACTATTAACTGTTTAGAAGTTTACAAATTATTTTACTATTTATGTCTAGTTTAAAAGGTTTTTGGAATTATTTACTTATTTTTAAATAGTTGATAAAGTTTGTTAAACTGTTGCATTCTATGATTATCTTTAAGAGGTCTTGTCAATGAATTAAAATTATTGTATTTTATATGTTCATTTTCAGTATCATATATGAATCTTTTTGGGTTCAACAATGAGTATAGCTACAGCTACAGAGTAGTTGATCTGATTAAATACACAGCAAGGCATAAGGACAATAAAAAATATCTGATGGCTGACAGAAGATTATCACTTACAAATAGATAATTCTTCTCTATGATAGCACTTCTAGTGCTTTTTCAAGGTCATCTTATTAAATTAATATAAAGCTGTCAACTTTCAGTTTATTCCATTCATTATGATTAATGTAGAAACTGTGTTGTTAAGTTCCAGTAAAATTCTTTTTATTTTTTGTTTCCTTTTTTGTCATTTTTATCATTTTTTTATTTATAAATATTTTTTCCATTGGAGGTGAAAGTTTCCTTGACATATTAATTATTTTGAAGGATGTAACTTGAACAGTGTTTCACTTATTTACCAATTCATTGTTTTACTCTTCACATACAATAAAACTGTTTACAGTAGTAGTTGTTCATTGTTCATGTTTTACACAAGCATGTTTGTTTACAGAAAATTGAAATGCTTTATAATTACACGAGTGTGTGAGAGAAAGAGTTCACGGAAAGCTTTCCTCAACAGTATCAAGTAAATAGGTGGGAAAATATCATTAGAACACTGAATGACAAAGACATAGGTGCCATCAAACAACAATTTTCTTGAACCGTTTTAAGATTCCTTGAATATACATCCTGATAATTATTCGCTTATTACTGTTATTACTACAATATGAAAACCCAACCATATAATTCTTAAAAAACAAAATGGAACCATTTTCTTATACATGTAAAACAACACAAGAATAATAATTTTGTTATTTTATAAAGGCAAGTGAAGACTGATAGATACATGTCCAACTATAGTGATATAAATGGTTTTAATACCACAAATAATATTAAAGAAAGTAAACTACTACCAAAACTGAGTTATTTAAAATTTGCAAAAATGTATCTACTTTGGCAAATCACTCTCATTTTGAAATTATGTATACCAATATTATTTTCAAAACAAAATACAAATAATTTTGATCCCAGAAGTAGGAATTATGTAAAAGAAATAAAACAATAAACTTAGCCATTTTTTTAAATGTGAATTTATCTGTAAAGCTCACTTGGATGAAGATTCGTTCAAATACAGAGATACTGATTCACTCCACAAACTCTTATTTAGGCAGCTTTATAAGTGGGTACACCCTATCTACTGATAAGAACCCAAACAGATATCAATTTAGTGAACCATCACAGGAAATCTTAAAAAGACAATCATATAAAATATTTTACAATTCTATTTATTTAGTTCTATCAGTATGTTATATTTCTATTTAATATATGTTTTTAAGGATGAGGTAAGGAGTTTAATTAGTAGAAATATCAGTAAATGGCTTCATTTTATTCTTACTTTAAGGTATTTAAAGGTAACAATCTTCACACAGAAACCAAATAAACACAGCCATAAAACTTTGCTCACCAGATAAAATTTACGACGAATTAGACAAAATAAAACAATACTTCATCAACATCAACAAATTTCCTCCACAAACCGTAGAAAACATTATACGCATACACTTAGACAAAAAGCAAAATCAATTAACAAAAGTAAATATATCCCACGATTTATAAAAACACGAAATCATATACTGCTGCATACCATACATTCCCGAAATCAGCAGAAAAATAGCCAATATTTCGCAAAACTATTAGCCAAAACTACGGTCTATACTATGTAAGAACTACACTGACAACACCACACCAACATTATTTATAAAACACAATGTGATAACTGCCACGACTTCTACATTGGAGAAATAAGTAGAAAAATGGAAACCAGATTCAAAAAACACAAAAAGTCCCATTCACACGTTTTTGAACACTGTAAGTCAAATAAACACAACATAACCATAGAAAACATCCAAATACTAAACAAAGAAATAAACATAAACAAACGCAAAATTAAATAAGCCTTACTTCTGCAACTCAAACCCAAAATAAACAAGGGCAAAGGAACACCTTTATACCTATATTAATAAATGTAACCAAACGTCAAACAATTACACAACCGCCTTCAAACATGTGGTCAGCTATCGCTCAGTTACCTCTTTCTTTCTTTGTGAACTTTATGGTGACCGAAGAAGGACGAAACGTTGTTCTTTCCTCTACATAAAAAAGCTCAATCCATACTAGCCATTTTTACATATATATCTCTCTATAACTTATTAACATATTGCATACAATAAAATATTTCAATAATATTTTGTGACGTCACATCGTGTGCTGAATTTCCATCATGTTGATAGACTTTTTAAAACTTCGTATGTTTGAGAAAAACATACATTATGATCGAAAGAAAGAAATCTACGTAACACAAACATTTTTTTCCGAACTATTTTCTTTTCTTTGACATTTGGCCTGGCATTGCCAAGCGCGTTAAGGAGTGCGACTCGTAATCTGAGGGTCGCGGGTTCGCATCCGTGTCGCGCCCAACATGCTCGCCCTCCCAGTTGTGGGGGCGTTATAAGTTACGGTCAATCCCACTATTCGTTGATAAAAGAGTAGCCCAAGAGTTGGCGGTAGGTGGTGATGACAAGCTACCTTTCCTGTAGTCTTACACTGCTCAATTAGGGATGACTAGCACAGATAGCCCTCGAGTAGCTTTGTGCGAAATTCCAAAACAAGAAAACAAATTTTTGACATTTATTGGATTTGTTATTTTTAATACACAACTATAATTTTCTTAAAATCGTTCCATTTTCAAAGCGAATTTTGAAATCATCACCAACTTTTATGGCGCGTTATATATATTGTTAAACCGTACCGAATCCACTCTTCAATTCTATGGCTACAAACATAAATTCATGTGTATATAAGATACTATTTTCACAAAGCCGAGCGACAGTGTTTGGATCTCGAAAGTATCTAATGTGATAAATTTCATAAATATTAAAATAGAATACAAACATTTTAATCTCGCTATGATATACTCTATGTTTACTTTTTCGTTCGTCTCTCATGTTTCATTCATTAATAGTTAACGATTTTAGTTTATTATAAGCCAGATTTATGTGATAGCGTAGTTACAAGTATGGAAATAAAAATGATTAATCTTTACTTAGTGTGTGAGACTCATGAAATGTCTCAGAAAACTTGACTTCGATAAAGTAAAAGCGTTCATACCGAAGGAAGCTCATTCCAGAGCTTCAAAATATTCTTATTGAGTGTAATAAGGTAAAGTGATAAGAAAATCCATCCGCCTTTCCTGATATAAAGCAGAGATAATTCATGGCTGTTTTCAAACGAAAGATATAGATATTTTGGGATGCCCCCAGGCATTTTGGAACAGATGTTTCCACTGTTGGTCGTCCCTTTGTGGGTCAACAGTAAGTCTAAAGACTTAAATTGCTAAAAAATTGGGATTTTAATTTGCTCAGCACAGATGGTCCATTGTGTAGTATTGCACGGAAAACAAACCATCATCTGAAGAAATTATTTATAATAACAAAAGAGCAGGCTTATAGGGTTAGGTGAAGAGTGTAAGATGAATTATAATGGCTGAGAACTAACTTCACAGTAATATAAGTTGAATTATAATGGCTGAGGACTAACTTAAAATTAATATAAGTTGAATTATAATGGCTGAGGACTATCTTTAAATTAATATGTTGAATTATAGTAGCTGAGGACTGACTTCAAATTAATATAAGTTGAATTATAATGGCTGAGAACTAACTTTAAATTAATATGTTGAATTATAATGGCTGAGGACTAACTTTAATATTCTCTTAAATCCTTTTATATCTCGTAATCAGTTCTACTGGCACAGCGATATATCTCCGGACTCGCAACACGAGAAAACTGGTTTCGATACATTTGTTAGGACAAGAACGGATAGTCCATTGTATATACGAAGACATTCCGCTTTTCCACTACAAATCACTTATTTTAGAAAGCAGTTAGAACAGTTTCATCTGTACAGAGTCAGCTGGCTGTTACAAATTCCCTACAAATATCATTAGTAGAATATAGAATCGCGTACCTCAAATGGTACCTCAAACAGCGTCATCAAATTGATACTGTTTTCTAGTCTCTAAATGAACGCAAGCAGTTAACAACAACACAAAGAGGCTCTGTTGACTTTGGTTTGCTATAAAAAATAGATTGGACAAGACTTCCGCAACCACAACCTTATTGATGTTCAGAAGGTTAGCAATAGACTTCATTAAAATCACTGCTTATCAAAACAGTTCTACTGCAATGCTACCATTACTATATTAGATGAATTAAAAAGCCTGGTTGCATAATGTTTTTGTATACATAAGTTCACCTTCACCTGCACAAACACAACAGGAGTGTGATAATTTGGGTGAGAATGTGAAACCAGTTCGATACAGAAAAGTGACACATATGTCGGATTGGATGAATGGAACCAGTAATGTCATGTATTTTAATGCTCACATTTCACGCTGCATTGAGTAGTCCTGGCAAAATATGACCTAAATTCAATCTAATTAATGATAATATTGGGGCTAGTTAGAATCCTCATTATTAAAAAAGGAAACTAATTGAGTAGAATCGCCAGGACGCTTGCGAGGCTTTAATATCATCCATAATGTATCGGTTGCTCTTAGAAGTTGCGTGATGTAACATCGTGTAATTCATGAAACCTAAACGTTTCCTGCAAATAGCTCATTGATAGGTGGGCTCTAAACATATGACACAGTAATTCATCTTAGGTGTTTAACGTTACACGGTCGGAGCCTACTAATGGATTTTTATTGGTCACAGAACGTGACGAGAGTGGACTGCGGATTTTTTTTTTTTTTTTTTGTACATGGCTGCAATGATGTCAAATCGTTCAACGAACATTAAACGTACGACACAATTTCAAGCTTCCAACTAATGTTAAATGTTAATACTTTCCGTAAGTAAATTATGTTGAATTACTTTCATTAAAACCATTGGCTATAATTTTATTATAGAAATTGCTTTGCATCATTATCTTCACATATGGATTAATGATTTATCTAAATCTCCTCCTCAACTCCTTGGACCTCTCGACCTATTATTGGACTTTGAATCTGGTTTCCATTTTTCTACTCGTTTCTCCAATATAGAAGTGTTGGCAGTTATCACATTGTATTTTATAAATAATGTTTGTGTGGTGTTTGTCAGTGTAGTTTTTACATAGTATAGACTTCAGTTTTGTGCCTGGTTTTTGAATAAATTTGGTATTAACTGGAATGTCATATTTTGTTACTAGTTTTTACCAAATGTTGGTTATTTGTTTGCTGATGTTAGGAATATATGGTATACAGCAGTATATGGTTTCGTGATTTTTTAATTCATGGGATATATTTTATTTTTATTAGTTGATTTTACTTTTTGTCTGGGTGTGTGAGTATAATGTTTTCTACAGTTTGTAGAGAAACTTATTAATGTTGATAAGTATTGTTTTATTTTGTCTAATTCATCGTTAATATTATCTGGTGAGCATATTAATAAACAACTATTAAATAATAATAAATGAAAGAGTGGGGACGAAATTAACGCTATATTATAAGTTGAAATTCTTTTTTACAAGATTATTCAGTTGACAGTAGACTTATTCCAAATTCAGCACTATACTGAGTTAACCCATTATTATGTTGATTAAACATATTAACAAAATAAACGGAGTTCCGACACTCAGTTACACAACCCCTTCCAAACATGTGGTCAGCTTCCGGTCAGTTACCTCTTTCTTTGTGAACCTGACGATGACCAAAGAAGGTCGAAACGTTGTTCGCTCTTCTATGTAAAATATTTTCTCAACCCAAACGAGCCGTTTTTACATGTATATTTCTCTACAAGTGGGTTTTCTCTACATTACAAATCTGAGGTCTATACTATGTAAGAACTACACTGACAAACACCACACCAACATTATTTATAAAATACAATGTGATAACTGCCACAACTTCTATATTGGAGAAACAAGTAGAAAAATGGAAACCAGATTCAAAGAACATAAAATGTCACCTTCACACGTTTTCGAACACTGCAAGTCAAATAAACACAACATAACTATAGAAAACACTCAAATACTAAACAAAGAAACAAACATAAACAAAGGGAAAATTAAAGAAGCCTTACTTGTACAACAACTTAAACCCAAAATAAACCAATATAAAGGAACGCCTTTACACCTATATTAATATAATAAAATAAATAAATTATTTATTCAACCATGTAACACCGCCCGACACTCAGTTACACAACCCCTTCCAAACATGTGGTCAACTTCCAGTCAGTTACATCTTTCTTTGTGAACCTGACGATGACCAAAGAAGGTCGAAACGTTGTTCGCTCTTCGATGTAAAATATTTTCTCAACCCAAACGAGCCGTTTTTGCATATATATTTCTCTACAAGTGGGTTTTCTCGACATCACTAAATGATGTAATTATTTGTGGAATTGAAGGCCTTTAGAAAATCATTCTCATATTTAATTTGATTATTTAAAAACTGTAATTGTTTTTCTCTGCTGAGGCGTGGATTACAAATTTGTATAAAATTAAACTTTAAAATATATCGGTAATAAATTCAAACCACACATAATATTTACAACGTGTGAATTAAAGCTATTATTATGTGGAGAAATAATTGTTGCTCAATTATCTTAAAATGTAATAAAACGTGCCTTAAATATATCGCTTAAAGTCTGTTCAATAAATCTGTTTTTCGTAAGTCTTGAAGTTTTGAACGCATGCATTTAATTGGTGGAATCGAGTTATGTATGTATGTATACATATGAGTACAAACAAATTGAAACAGGAACCCTTTATTTCACAATTAAATCTAAATGGAGTCGTCATTTGAATTGATCAAAATATTTTAACCTTCAAAAAACACAGTACAGTTCTAAAGCCACTAACCAAAATAAAACAACTAAACCCTTAAAGTACAAATAACACCATGCATAACTGAATTAAGTGATAATGTATATTTTTTTCCTTTTGTATAGGGTACATTTTATAACCTTCTCCTATAACTACATTAAAAAATGAAACATTTTCGGTTCTTAGAAATTCACTATTAAGCATGCTTTACGAAAGCCTATAAACAAGCGAAATAAATTATTATAATAATTATAATAACAAATATATAATAATAATAATAATATATATATATATATATTTATAATAATACATGTGATAAATAAATAAGGAGAAAAGACGAAGCCGAATTTTAGTGTTTAAAGATCGGATTAAGAGCTATTACAAGATCTTGATAGAATGTCATCTCCAGCTCTTCCCAGTGAAATGTCTGCTTGAGTTTGTAGCATATTATCAAAGTTACAATTAGGTGGGCAGAGAACATAAAGCCCTAAACTTAAAAATAAACTAACAAAATCTGGGAAGCAAAACTTTTTGTTACTGACAAATGAATCATTATCACTTGATATGTTCTTCCATTGGATATTTTAATTTGAACAACGATGTTCTGTACACTGTTGAAGATGTGCAATTATTCGAGAAGCTGATAATAATATATTTAGTGTATTTGTACTTTCTATGAGTCAGAAGCTAGTAATAGAGTATTTACTGAATCTTTATTTTCTATAAGTCAGAAATTAGTAATAGTACATTTACAATAGCTGTACTTTTTATGAGTCAGAAACACTAGACGAAATTCAAGTCCTTACAATTGCATACTTATGTGTTAAATGTTGAAGCAATACTCTGAACTTTGATTAATTTGAACACGTATAACACGTAATAATTAGATATTTTGTTATTCGAGCACAGAAGCTAATATATAGATATCGTCTTAACAGTGACTATATGTTTTCAATAGTAATGGCATTATAATTCTTTTTTCCCCTAATTGTGTTGTTATGTATATGTGTAAATATTTTGTAAACGACAACATGTCGTATTGTGTTTGAATTTTCATTTGTATTATTCATTTTTTTTTCCATATTGATATTATTGTTTCGAAGTTTAAATTAAAATATGTTATTTATTTAGGGTAACGTTTTAGAACTTTCTCGAATTAAGTAGACCAATCACATGTTTGTAAATGAGTGCTGGTGACTTCCTGTCTAGAGTGTAGTCTCGTGCAAGAACGGATATGCGTGTATAGCTCTGGAGTTGTATGGAAATTGCGAGATTGTTCGAGAAATAGGCCTATCGGTATAAAAGACGGAGAAAAGAGTGAGAGTTTGAGTCATCAGTTTTATTCGAGGGTGAGAGATTCAGTCATTAGTTTTATTCGAAGACAAAGAGTGAGATTCAGACACCAGTTTCATTTCAAAAGAGGAGAGTTAGTTATTTGAGAAAGATTAAGTGTTTGCTGTGAATATTCAACTTGGATTTGTGATTGAAATTAGATGTACGGAAGCCGTGATTTTATTTCGTCAATCTCTACGATACATCTGAATTACTGCTTGAACTGAGAAACGGCGATTTCATTGAACTGTGAACTGTTTCGGAATCTCTTCGTGGGACCAAATTCACACTCTAGACTGGAATTTGAGACTTTAATTTTAGATCATTACATTAGATACAGGCCAGTACCGTTTTGTGTTGTGATTTAATTTTGAAGTTTAAAACTAGTATTTTGTTTTGTAATTAATTTCGAATGTCGTAACTTAATATCTGTCACTGTTATCATATAATTTATGTTATATCTGTTATATTTGTTAGTAGTTTAGTGTAATAAATTATACAAGCTGTTATCTGTGTTTTTCTGTTGCGTTTAATCTACGAAGAACTTAAAACATTAAAAAAATACGTAACAGTGTAAAGTGGCTACTAAAAAGTATGAAACACACTCGTTAAGAGTAATTTAAACACAAGCATTAACTCGAATTATATTTCCTGTGTAATTAGCTTGCGTGAATGGAATATATTCAATCTTACTAAATCTATGAGTTTACACGGTTATCTGAAACTAAAACGAGCATATATACCACAAAGCGTAGAATATCTAAAAATAATGTGTATAATATTAAAGGTTATGAAAGAGTGTATTTCTTTATATAAATTGGAATATTTCAAATACTATTTCGAATCTTTTTCAAAGAAATTAAGGTCGTCTTTAATATAAAAAATTATATTCAAAATTCTGCTATGCAGATTTTTATATTACAAACCATGAAACACTACTATTATTCATTATATTACAAAATTATATATGATGTTAAGTAGAAGTTTTATGCTACAGACCAATACGTTCTACTATTATTCACACAACTCTCTACGTTCAAGCCCTTTATGTAATTAAAATTATTAATGGAAAGTAACAGTGTCATATCTTACATATATATATATATATATGAGGTATATAGGTTACAGTATATAAATACAAATATTTACTTTTGCATAAATGCTGGCAGCGCATAAACGAAAAAATTGTAAGACAATTACACGGTTCTTTTGTCACTTATCGCCTGTTTGAACAAACTGTCCGATTTCCAAATTATTTAGCCAATGTTGAAACACAATGAAAATGTAAATTGACTTACTGTCATCACAATAGTCAGTTTATTGAAGATTTTACAAAATAAAACAATAAAAATACTTTAAAAATAATTTCGTATACAGTGATATATATATATATATATATATGGTAAATATCTGAGCCATGTCGCACGAATCTTCTTAAGCGATGATACAATCTCTGAACTTTCTTCAGAATTTTCATAGGTGTCGCTTTGGTTGCATCTATTGGCATTCCGCCAGATTACCAGCAAATGTGCAATTTCATATGAAACTCCTTCCATCTATATCTTCTGCTTACTTTACTTGGAGCCAGTGGCCGCACGGGGCGCACGTTCTATGGTTATTTTCTCTTGGCTTTTGAGAAAAATCAAGTTAAACAGCAATCGAAAGATTTTCAATTTGTTTTCTTCTAACTAACACTTAGTGGTATCTCATTGTTGAATGAATCAATGATGTAACTCATCGCTTTCAACCAAACTAACGTTTATTATGTCACAGCAAGTGGATTTTCTTTTCACGTTTGTACAACTATTTTCCAGTTTATTTGCCACCAGAACAAGTAAGAATTTTCGTAGATCATTTCTTTTCTATTGGATATCGCACTTTAAGCATTTTCTTTTGTTCGTAACGTTTATAATGTATAAAATATCATTAAAAGAGTGCAACCGTACAGAATATAAGTAAACAACCAACTAAACTACATGAGAAAAAAGTGTTAATAATATGGTTTTAGAAAAACTGTGCTTTAAAACACAATATAAATCTATAAAGTGTAACATAATTATACCAGTAGACTAATACAATAATACATAATAAAAACAGGTGTATCTTCAATGAATATAATACGATATAATTTGTATCTAAAACACGTTTAACTTAAAACATTTCCACATATTTTCAATACTCTATTAAATTTTCTGTTTAAACTTTATTCTATTTCATTTTTTAATGATTTCTAATATAGCAGCTTAAAACCGATTGTTTTGACATGTTTGTGTAAGTACTTTTTATGTTTATGTGGGTTAAAATTGTTCCTAAATATATAGAAAAAGCGTTTGATTTGTTTTATTGTTACTAAAATGGTGCTATGTATTTACATGTTAAAAACGCTACTATATGCACGTGTTTATGTAACTTCCATTCTCAAATATCATCATTGAAGTATTAAAATAATAATATTTATGTTAAAAATATTAAAATGCTGACAGTTAAATAGTTACATGTGAAAGATTGACTGTCTAGTAATGATGTCTAAGCAGAACATTTACAAAAAAAAACAAAGTAATTTACGATTGTCAGATTCGCAATGTAACATTGAAAATCAGTGTTTACCTAATAATAAATACACATGTAAGAGGAACAATAAAAGTTCGTGAATATAATTAATGCCACAAAATATATCATCTGGTATCTCCTTGTCAAATCTGAAATTTTAGTTTCGATACTCGTACTGAGCACACCATAAAAAAGCGTTTTGCCTGAGTTATGCTCAGTATCAACCAAAAGAATACGGTGGGGATAAACAATATCTCGGTTTGATTATATGAAATATAATATAAGCATTATATGAAATGGGATTTCAATTCTACTGAGACCAGTAGATGTGCAGTCTTACTGATAGCATCCGGAGCCACAAACATGGAAAACAGCAAACAGCTTCGTTTAGTGTTATGATAAAATTTTTCAACAGTTTCTGAAGTTCTTTTACAGTTGAAAAATTGATTACTATACGATTCTTGTCGTTCGAAAATTATGTTAGATTAAAGTAAATACACCCCATTATAATACAATATATCTTTCGGTATATATGTGTAAGACATATACCGTTAAATCTTCTATAAAACTCTTCCAGGTAATTTCTTTCTTCTTTTAAACATAAAGTTGTACAATGACGTATTTGTGTTGTTCCTGTCATATATATTGAACACTGAACGTTTTAACGTTATAAATCTTTAAGTTCACCGCTGAGTTACGCGAGCAATAATTAGGTTATATAATAAAGGACTATTTCTGTTCCATATGAATTTTTATAAAATTACGTGAGTTATACGCATTACTCTAAAAAATTAAAGATTGTGTAAAAAGTAACGTATTATTTATTCACAAGGTAAGGTAATAAGCTGTAAACAGAATTAGTAAACACAGTAATACAACAATTCTCATTATATTTAAAAAATGACATTGAATATATACCATTCTGGACTAGCTTTATTTTCTATTATAAATTTATCAAACATATTTTTGTGAATTTTTATAAAATTTGCTGAGAAAGCGCTCGAAAGTAAATTTAATTTACACATTGAATATATCTTTATATAATTTGAATCATACAAGTTTTCCAAGGCCTAGAAACGAGTATTGTTAAAAAATAATTTACTTAAAATAACGGCCAACAACTAAAACCCTATAAAAGGCCCGCATTCGATCACGTCTCTCTCAACGAGATTTATTGAGCTGGTATATACTAAAACTGGTACTACATGTATCACTTTAAGACAATAAAAGCTAGAGTAAAAATGAACTGATGCAAGTGCTATAGGCCAAAAAGCTAATACGTCTATATTTGGTAAAACAATAGCTTGTCTGTTCTGTTTTTCACAAAATTTACACAATAAATATGAAAACTGCAGTATTCTGACACACGAGGTAAAATAAATGGGTGAACTTATTAGAATTTCTTGTAGCATGTCATTGTTTGGGCTTATTTATATTACACTTTTAAGAATTATGTCAATCATAAATGAAATATTATGCTAACAGCTTATTAATTGTATTTGTGAAGACCAGCATAATAAAACAAAGTATATTTCATTACTAGAGAAAACTTTAGATTGATTCAAGTAGATCTTTGTTATCAGCAGAGTAAATAACGCTCCTGTTTTATGGCTCTTTCATTTGGAATGTACTTTTTCCTATAATTAAGTGATTAAATTTCCTGGGAATTGTAGTTAGATTTATTGAACATCCAAGAATTTTGAATTCTGTAATATATATATAGCATGTGGAATCTCGTTTTGATAATCTCTTAGTCTGTTTGTATAAAGTGTTTAGGGCAAAGATAAACACTGCTCGATTAGAAATCATGATACATAAAAAACAAATTTTCATTATATTCCGTTAATTAGTATGCGTTTGTAATTTACGACATCAACTAAGTTGTTTGATAACTAACAAGTTTTATGAAGTTCAATTTGTATTATATCTATCAAATTATGGTTTTTCACTCTGTAAAGCTCTGAAATTTGCAGCTAGCGTCCTGGGTTCGAGTACGAGTGAAGCTACAAAAAATAGTGACTGTTAATCTATTAGCACGAATGTCTGATAGTGTGATGCTGCTGTGTGTCTGCTATCCCTCTGTTTGTTAATTAAGGAAGGCGGTAGATAACCATGGTAGTTGTGCCATAAATACAAATACTGTTTTAGCATTACCTACTGTTCAAAACATTTGTTTGTTTGTAGTATAGAAACTAACAATATTACTTGAATAATTTCAGAGCATATGTTCCTTCCAGGTAGAAACAAACTAGTAACAAAACTACTTCATTGGTAAGTTTTTCGGTTCGTGTTATAGTAGAACTATACGACGATATGTCAGTAGTAAAAAAAGTTACACTCTATTGTTTTCTATGTTAACACTTTTTTAAAAGAAAACAAACTATTTCACGTTTCAAGTTATTCTTAGGAATATAAATGGTTTTGGTATCAGTTTAAGGAACAAACGTCGCTTTGTTTTTAGTTTTCGTTTTAACTTAATATTTTTCATCACATTTTGCAACAACACGGCGTTTTAGACTGTAAGCTATTACTGCTGTAAAAAGTGTATATTATTGTGATGTTATTAATTGGCTAATGTTACAGTCACAACCAAAATCAGCCATTGTGTCTCAACTGTGAAACACAACGAATTACATTATATCAACATGAATAACTCTCTATATAAACCAGATTATTTTATATTCATTTCGCTCAAAGCTACTCGAGGGCTGTCATAATTTAGCAGTGTAAGAAGGCGGCTATTCATCAACTTCTGAGCTACTCTTTTACCAATGAATAGTGGGAGTGACCGTAACATTATAACGTTCCCACGTCTGGGAGGGGGAGCATGTTTGGGGGGCGACCGCGATTAGAACCTGCGACCCTCCGATTACGAGTCGAACGACTTAATACACTTGGCCATACCGGCACCTAGAAACGTCTATAATACCTACAATAAATAATAATGTACTTTTATATTTGATCACGCTGGTTTGAAGAAGTTTTATATGTTATGTAAACGTGTAAATATTTTGTAAATGACAACACGTCGTGTTGTGTTTAAATTTTCATTTCTATTATTCATTTTTCCATATTTATATTATTGTTTCGAAGTTTAAACTAATATTTTGTTATTCATTTAGGGTAACATTTAGAATTTTCTTGAATTAAGTAGACCAATCATATGTTTGTAAATGAGTGCTGGTGACTTCGTGTCTAGACGTGTAGTCTCGTACAAGAACGGACATGCGCGGATTGCTCTGGAGATCTGTAGAAAGTTCGCGGTTATTCGAGGGGTCTAGGCCTACAATATATAAACAGACGAAGATGCGAGAGACAAAGAGAGGTATTCAGACATCAGTTTTTATTCGAAGAAAAGAGGAGAGTCAGATATTAGTTTTATTTCAAAAGAAGAGAGTCAGTTATTTGAGAAAGATTAAGTGTTTGCTGTGATTATTCAACTTGGATTTGTGATTGAAGTTAGATCTACGTAAGCTGTGATTTTATTTCGTCAATCTCTACGATCCATCTGAATTACTGCTTGTGCTGAGAGTCGGCGAATTTATTGAACTGTGAATCGTTGCTGAACTTTTTCATTTAAGCTTCGGAATTTCTTCGTGGGACCAAATTCACACCCTAGACTGGATTTTGAGACTTTCATTGTAGATCATTTTACTAGATACAGGCCAGTACCATTTTGTATTGTGATTAATTTTGAAGTTTGAAACTAGTATTATTTTGTTTTGTAATTAATTTCGAATGTTGTAACTTAATATCTGTCACTGTTATTATATAATTTATGTTATATCTGTTATATTTGTTAATAGTTTAGTGTAATAAATTATACAAGCTGTATCTGCGTTTTTCTGTTGCGTTTAGTCTATGAAGAACATAAAACATAAAAAAATACGTAACATATATCATTGGCCAAATTAAAATATAGAACATCTGTTGAAGTTCTATCTGATCTAGTTCAGTGTATTTGGATATGCTATGTCATGTCTATCTCGGTGTAAAATATTCGATTATCATCCATAAGTATCGCTTCAAAATTCAAATATTCGCAAGGGAAACAGCATGCTTCTTTTTTTACTCAACCAATGTGAAGCAGTTCTATATAAAAGAAGCTCAGCTGTTAGGTATACTCAACTTACGCTTGACGTAAATATGGTATTATAAAATTTAATACATGTTCAAACTGATTGATCAAAAACAGAAATAACTGTTAGTACAAAATTTCTATAGAAGAAATGTCACAAATCAAACTTATAAACCTTAACGCTTAAATCAGGTAAATTAATAAACTGTGGTTGAACTTCGACATATGATACTGACCGCCTCTAGCTACAAGGTAAAGAATATTGGTGGTTTAAGATTATTTTCATCAATTTGGTATTAGAAGATTTGTAGATCTTTTTTTAATGACAAGCTTCAGGTTTAATAATATTTTTACCAGCAGGTTTTCAGACTTTTATTAACATTACAAGTAAATATTCAAATCTTTACCATTACTACACAAAGATTTTAAAACCTTAACCTTTTGTTCAAAGAAACCCTCAGGGAAATGAAAAACACCAATATAATTTAAGGAAATACTTAAATTCGTATTTTGAAAAATAATTATAAAGTTGGTTCTATTTAATCCAGAATTTTACATTTTAAACTCTTTACGTATACGTTGTTTTCTAACGTTATAAATACATATATCTGGTACTTTAAAATGTTATTTCGATTTTTGTCTAATTTCCACTAAATTATCTTCACATGTTTTATTTTTACACTTTCTGTAGAATGGCAAAACAACGGATATGAGATAAAATGATTTGAGGTATAAAAAAACAAAAATAAAACCTATAGTTTTACCCGTTGACACATCTGTATAAAAAACGAGATAAATGACAAGAGAAAAATGTCAATATGACATACTGCAAGGCAAGGAGAAAATATAATATTTTTATTTCAATTTAAAAATCCATTAATATTAACACAACTCATAAGTTTTCAATATGTTTTCCGTTCAAGTTTTCAGGCTTGCGGCGTTAAAAATCGGCTTTTGATACACGTAGTGGGCAGAGCCCACATAGCCCGTGGTGTACATTTGTGCTTAACAATAATCAAACGAAAAAATTCTACTCTGTTTGACTTTTAAATTTTCATATGATGACTAATTAGATGAACATGTTTTGTAATGATGAAACTTTGTTGTGTGGACGGCAAATGCCTGTTTTGCAGACATAAGTGTAGAGGACGATGTTTCGAAAATTTCGTATTCAGGTCAGTGTGTTCAAACGTAAACTTATTTGGTAGGAGTTTAGTCACAGAGAGAGAAATATGAATAATTCTCTCCCCTACAGGGGTGGTCAGGAAAGTTGTGGTTCCTTTTCATCCCCTCTCGTGAAAAATTATGTAACTTTACTTGGGAGTTTGTCTTTATTTTGTTTTGACTTGTTAAAAATGAAGAAGTGAGGCGTAGAGTATGAAATTGACGCGTGATAAGCTGGACAAAAGGAAAGTAAGCCAAACCAGAACCCGTAATCAGAATAGCCTGACGGCTGACGATTACAAAACATTAATTTGAACGGCTCCTTTCAGAACCAGGCAAGCATGTTGCCTAGGCTGGGATCTAGAGATCCAGTGCCAGAGATTTAGAGGTGTGGGGGAAACGGGAGTACCCAGAGAAAACCCAATTTAACGACCTGGTGCCTAAAAATCTACCCAGACCGTGCCCGGAAGTAGCTGGAAAGAATATTATGGTTATTACTTACTGGAGGGAAAAAGAAAACTACTGGATTACGGCAATAGTAAACATGTGGCAAACTAGGAAAACTGCTAACTGCGGTCTTGTAGAACAGGTAGGAACTTCAGGTTGAACTTGCGTTCACACCTGACACCCAGTGGTGATGGAGAAAAACGTGAGCTTGGTGGTGAATTGACTGGCTGTTCTTCTTCGGTGAATTGTTCTTCATCAGTCTAGGATGACTTGTTTCTTCTTGTAATTTTCGTTTGTGTTTTCTGAGTGATTGTGGTCCAGTTCTCTGTTTGAACTGACGCGTCGATAGTTGTCATTCTATGAAACTGGAACTGAGGTCTGGCAAGAACTATCAGTTGTCTTCCTTGGATTGTTAAGTCTTGACACGTTGTTAGCAGTGGAAGCTGTTGTGGTCGAAGTTGAGTCGTCTCAATCTGTTTTCGGGGTTTTTATGGCTGGTTCTGGACTCGGCAGTATTTCTGTAGTTTTCTGTTGAAAGTTGTCCGTTGATTGTCTATGTTGTCCGGGCACTTTGTTTGACCACCAGTTAAAAGGTTGGCAATGCGGGCGTTCGGCTCTGAAGTGAAATATGTAATAGTAACACCCGTTGCGTAAAATACAGTCAGCTCTGTACTTCGATGATGTCACTATCTTCATGAAGTATGTTAGTGTGTCTGGAGAAAATTCGATGCACGGCATGTATATTGGTCTGGATTTGAGATTCTATGGCTTTTTTATTTCTTCTGGTTGGGTGGTTAGGTCGACGCCCTGAGGAATGCAGAGAAAGGCTGACAGGACTTTTAGTTTGGAAACAACTTGCTTTAATTTTAGTATTCCATGGTTGACATGATCAGTGGGAGTAGCGGGCTGGATGAAAATTTAGCCCCAGCGAAGGATTCGAGTCCTGGAAGGTTTGATGGTTGATCATGGCTTGGCTTGGGCTGTGAACGTGACGATTTGTAGCGACGTAAGGTGTGACGGTAGACCGTCGACAATTACCGGCGATACCGTCGGTATAACTTGTGTAGTTGATCCTTACGTCTTGAACAGCATGATAGCAGAGATACATGTGTGTTGGTATATGGTAAACGATCATGTTAAACATGTTTATACACTGCTGGCCAAAATCGTAAGGCCAATGAACATAAATAAAAAATATGCATTTTGCGTTGTTAGACTCAACCACTTATTTGGGTAGAGCTTCGAAAGATAAAACTAAGAAAAGGGAAAATAAAAAACTATTTTAGCATTTAATAGGAACAATGTGAAAACTATATTAGCCTAAATACTAGCTGGTCGAAAGTTTAAAACCATACTGAAACGAAGCGATAAGTGGTGAAAACGTAACGAAATTTAATCGTTTGTGTTCAAACATCAGCGTTGTCAACAGTTTGAACGTGGCAGAATTGTCGAGCTGCAAAAGCATGGTCTCTCTCAACGTGCCATCGCTCATGAGATTAGGTGTAGTAAAACTGCTGTTGCAAATTTCTTAAAAGACCCTGAGGGATACGGAACGAGAATTTCAAGTAATCGGCCCAAGAAAATTTCGCCGGCGTTGAGCAGGAGGATTCGACGGATTATCGGGCAAGACACTAGCCGATCGTCGAACTAGATTAAGGCTCTTACGGACGCAGAATGCAGTTCAAAAACAATAAGACGGTATCTAAGAGAGAAAGGCTTTAAAAACCGTAAACGTCTTCAAAGACTATGCCTTCTTCCACACCACGAAACAGCTCAGTTAAACTTTGCTGAGAAGCATTATATACGGGACGTTAAAAAGTGGAAGAAGGTTTTGTGCTCTGATGAGAAAAAAATTAACCTGGATTGTTCAGATGGCTTTCAACATTATTGGCACAATGAGGATATCCTACCGGAGACATTTTCTACACGACACAGTGGAGGTGGTTCGATCATGATCTGGGGTGCTTTTACCTTTCATGGAACAATGAATCTTCAGGTTATACAGGGGTATCAAACGGCAGCTGGCTACATTGGCATGTTGTAGAGAGGATCCTTATTGACTGAAGGCCCTCGCTTGTGTGGAAATGACTGGATCTTTCAGCAGGACAACGCTGCAATATACAGTGTCCGCAGGACAAACGACTTTTTAATGGCGAATAACGTGACTTTTCTTGACCATCCAGCGTGTTCGCCCGAACTGAACCCTATTAAAAATGTCTGGGAGTGGATGGCAAGGGAAGTCTATAGAAATGGATGTCAATTCCAAACAGTGCATGATCTTCGTGAAGCCATCTTCTCCACTTGAAATAACATTCCAGCCAGCCTTCTGCAAACCTTTATATTGACCATGTCAAAGCAAACGTGTGAAGTTATATGCAATGACAGCCGTGCAACTCACTGCTGAGACTTCTTGTTGGGCATTTCCTACCCTGTTTAAGACTTCTTTTTGGTGTGGTCTTAAACTTTTGATCAGCTAGTATTTGGGCTAATTTAATAGTGTTCACATTTTCCCTATTTTCCAACAAATAGTGGGATTTTATTCTTAGGCTACTCTTTTACCAACGAATAGTGGGATTGATCGTCGCATTATAACGCCCCCAAGGCTGAAAGGGCGAGCATGTTTGGCGCGACGGGGATGCGAATCTGCGACCCTCGGATTACGAATCGAACGTCGTAACCCACCTGGCCATGCCGGACCACTGACGATGCTTGGAAATGACGCGAATCTTAAATATTTATATTCTTGACCACCTTGTGGTGAATTCACTATAACTTAAATAACGCTTAGAATCATATATTCATATACCATATTATAAAATGTGGTATATAAGATATAAGACAGCAATATGTATCATTTATTTGAACGTCTCGGAATCATCGAATTACCATCTTCAGTAATCCATTCATACAAAATAAATATTACAGAAACTACATCAGAAATATAATTTGTAATAAATAGTGAGTAAAGAGTTTGAATGGGAAAACTATAAATAAATTAAAATGGTTTCAAATGAATTAGTTTTATACAGAGATCCAAACTATTCATCTCCTAAAGATGCGAGCATTGGAACATGTGAATACGTCTATAGAAACTAGGGTAATATATTAAATCTTTCCATCTCTACGAGCCCCCGCCAATACAGCAGTAAATCTATGGATTTACAACGCTAAAATTAAGGGTTTGATTTCTTTCGGTGGGCTCAGCTGATAGCCCGATATGGCTTTGTTATAAGAAAATACACACACAAACACACTCCACCTTTACGAACACAATAAAAAAGGTCATTTGATGTCTCTCTCAAACTTTAAAATTCTCTCAACACCCAAACACATGATACTGAGCTTCTAATAAAAGAGAAATAAGAAATCTCTTCCATCACGAAATAATACAAAGTTTCCATTTGATTTAAATTCATTTTAATTCAACTGTATTATTCTGGCTACTTACTTTTCATTTTTGCATGTTATAATTTGTGTATTCGCTTTGTTTACTTATTTTTTTTTATTACAAATCACATTTTTAAGGTAATTATTGTTACGTTTGTTGTGAACTTCAAGATTACTGAAAACGGAATTTTGAAGATTCCGAGACGTTTGAATAAATGCTTCGTATAATTACACTCGTGTATTGTTTTAATTATGAATTAGTTTTCCTAAAATGTAATCGATTTTAAAAATAATTTCGATCTTTATTCCTGAAGAAATACTGTAATCTGCATACAGGCTTAAAAACATATCCTAATTTAACTTGAGGGTACACAGGATGACATGACTTGCATAACTGGTTATTAACAGAATAACTGGATCATCTGTTTATGGCAGGGTTGAATAAATTTTTCGTTTAGCATCATTTTAATACGTCTGTGCAGAAAGACTCTGATAGTTTCTCTACTATAGAACAACATTATTTATAAAACCTATTGGAAAGATATTCATTAGTAAAAGACCCCAAGTGGCTCAGCGGTATGTCTACAAACTTAAGATGCTAGAAACCGAGGATCGATACCTCTGGTGGACGGAACACAGATAGTCCATTGTGTAGCTTTGTACTTAAATTCAAGCAAATAAACTAAAAACAAATCCTTAATAAAAGAACTCATAATTACTGGTAAGCTATCATTTTGGTCTGATTTTTCTTAAAAGCTGCCAAAGTTAAAAGAAATCGTTAAAACTCTTCTCATGATTTCACATGTGTTTATTATGAATAAAAAATATAAAATTTTGTTTTGTTGATATGCTTCTACTATTAAGATAATTAAAAAAAATATTTTCAACTATTCTAAGGGTAATAAAGATATCATCTACATACATATGTTCTGTAAACTGTATTCTTCTATCCAGTCTTAGTGGTAACCCAGTAACACATTTCAAGGTGACAGAAGCAATACCAATAACTTGATCGTATATCTAATATTATCGAATAATACTTTGGTGACAAAATTCATAATTCTCTGAAACACAGACTTAGGAAATCTCTTTTTACCATTGTCATTTTCGTACAAAAGTGTATAACACGAATGTTCTGTTTCATCCAACGGTAGTTTATGTAAACAACAATAGAAAAAAAAATTCCTTATCGAAACTAGCACAATGTACTTTAATATTAAATATTTTATATCTCTTGAGAAAATTAAACCTAATTTTGCCAGCACGATAACTTTTAATTAGCGTTTCAACACTTGTATCATAAATACCTCAAGTTCATGATTGTATAACTAACGTCAGACTCTGATGATTCAATAGAGCAGCCATGTGGTTGGCTTTATTCTAGAATATTCATTTTCAGATAATAAATGTGCGTTTCCTAATTTTAGTCAATATCTCTTTAACTTACTTTATCTAGTTTTAAATGAATATTTTTCTAATTTTACAGATTTTATTAAGATTTTATACGTTATTTAATATAATCACGATGATTTTTTATAGAGTTTTATAATAATGATTTTTTCATTTGTACTTCAACTTTGTATGGTCAAACATTTTGTTTTGACTGTAATAACAGGTTTTTCCAATGTTGTAGTAACCAAACGCTATAAAAGGAACGTTGCTTACTTCAATTTTATGATGCTAAAACATTCATTGTATTTTGACAGGTTGTTTGTGCAGAACAACTCTGCAGAAAATAGTCAAAATCTAATAGAAAGTGTTTCATTTTAAGCCTTTTTGGTGAAATGACAAATTTTGATTACGAGTTAAATTTGCTTTTTTTGTCGCGTAAATTATAACTGAAAAAAATAACAACAAAATTGTTTATAATGAATTTCATGCAAAGCAACACGAGGATTATTTGCGCTAATTGTCTCTAATTTAGCCTAAAGGGAATGCAGATAGTTAATCATCACTACCTACCATCAACACTTGTGCTAATCTTTTAGTAACGATAATTAAATAGACTGAAACATAATAATGACCTCATAACTGAAAGGACAAACATGTTTGTTTGGATGGTGATTCGAACACGCAACCCTCAGAGCTCGAATCAGGCCCTAAAAACAAAATATTTCTTTACCTAAAAAAATATTTTTGTTTAATGTTCTTAACCTATTCAGATTTTCTATCTGATTATTTATGCATTTTAAAATACATTAATTATAGTATATTAACTCAACTAAATGAATTATTATGTTCTGATTTACTGACTTACTTTTCCATCAATTAGACTTTTTTTATTAAATGTTGTTTGGACACTGTTTTTAGTTTTAGTTATGTTTCACAATTTTACAGTTGTTTTCTAAATTTAATGGGCCCAGTATGGTCAGGTGGTTAAAACACTCGACTCGTAATCGGAGGTCCGCGTGTTTGAACCCCTGTCGCACCAAACATGCTTGCCTTTTCAGCCGTTAATAAAAGAGTGCTTACTCCAAGAGTCGGTGGTGGGTGATGATGACTAGCTGCTTTCCTTCTAGTCTTACACTGCTAAGTTAGGAACGACTAGTGCAGATAGCTCTCGTGGAGCTTTGTGCGAAATTCAAAATAAACCAAACCAATCTAAATTTAAATACCGTCTCGAATAATGAAATTGAGAAATATATTTATTAAATTAATAAGTTTAGATGTCGCATTGTTCCATAAAATCTAAGCTCAACTTACTTTTTGCAAGCTTCAAAAATGTATGTTTCTAGTATTATGTTAGAAATTTCATCTGGTATTGTTAATTTAGAAATGCTTATAAACCTGGTTGATTTTTATTCTGAATATTACGTCAAAATTAATTTATAAATCATGCAGCTGATCCATGTTTGTTTGTTTGAAGTAAACCCGACCTCTAGCTCTATAATCTCCTAGCCTTAACATTAACTGGATGATATTTTTTCTATTAATATTTCTATAAAAAAAATTCCGCAAGTATCTAATGCAGTAGTTCTCAACTATCTATCAAAATGTCGTACTAACGTATTCACTAATTGTAACATTATATGCTTTCATGAATAAACTTATTATCATAAAAAATAATAACATTTAATAATAAGTTGAATAACTAAGAAACATTATGTGAATTGATATAAATGATAGATTTTGTGCTTACCATTATTCCACGGAATCACACTTCGGTTACATTAAATAGATAGACCCAGCAATAAAAATGGAATGTATATATATATATATTCGTTCTAATATTTTTTTAAAGTTAAATAACGTACATGTATATATTATTATATTTAACAGTCTTGGTATACCTGAATTATATTGTTGGGTTAAACCTAATTTATTCTGGATATGCGCACTTCTGATTTTAAATACCGTACAAATGTTATTGAAAATATTCCATAGTATGGAAGTTACAAACTGTTTAACAGTTTATTCCACTTTAAATATATTATTATTTTATTTTTACATTCTTGCTTTGAACTTCCTTCATAATTCACATAAACACAGAACTGTTTTAGCTGCTCTGTAATGTTACGGCCATCTTTCAAGCTGCTATGGCCAAACAACCTAATGAGAAGATGGAGGTAACCTATCATTTTCAGTTAATAGGAAAAAATAACTCGATTATTCCTATACTGATAAATATTTCTATATTTCACGTGAACAGTCATAGTTATATTTTATGGTCTACAAACTAAATGTACAGCAAGAGAAGTGTGCCGTTGTGTTAAAATTACAGCAAGTTATAAAGTAAAGGGAAGTATTTGTTTGTTTATGAAGCCGTAAACTCTTTAAACCGCTAAACAAACATTGGGATTTATTGGATATAATATGCGTTTATACTCCGTCAGATGTTATGTATGGTAGAATAGCTAACATTGAAGTTACATATAGTAATTGTTATCATTTAAGATATACATAAAATAATTCAGATTTATAAGTTTGTTTTTCTATTGTAGTCGAATACATAGTCTGTATTTAAACTTAATGATTAACAAAGAGAAACATTTCCATAAGTTCAACTAATAAGGGACTAGGCTACCCTGCCTTATGTCAAGAGTTTTCTGTTAAGAATAAGACATAATTCCTTATTTATAATTTTAAATTTAACTTCTGTACGTATTAAGACATGAAAAGGGTTAAGTTGAAATGACGTAATTAATCCTGTCAGTACTGTTGTAAAAACATTTATTAAGGAAAGGATCAACAAGTAAAGGTTTAAAGTATTTATGTCACTCGAAGTTGTTGATTAACTAAATCAGTTCAAGTTATTAACAACATGTTTGAAATGATATCACTGATGCAGTTCGTTTATTTTATCAATCAAATTCATTGTTGCTGTATAAATGTTCTGAAGGTAACTTTTGTTAGATTATAACCTGTAAACAGAAGTTCTGTTAATTTTATATCTTCCATTAAATAAGCTAGCTGCCTTCACAACAAAAAGGGACAGTGTAAAAATGCAGCGAAAGTGCCGCGAAAATCTTCTCCTATAACAAAAGTAAAACACAATCTTAGTACGTGTCAGGCAATGTTTTCAAAATGAGTTAGATGCTTGAAACATTCCAGAAATGATTGAATAAAAAGTACTGTTTCATATGGCATTGTAAACAATATTAATTCTCAATATGTAAAATTTAAAACTTTTTATATATTCATACAAATTTAATTATTTATTGTAATAACTAAAACTATATATATATATATAAATATACACAAATGTATAATTCAGTGTAATAGGGACACATAACAATACCGAAAAAGCTGTGTCCAGGCTATTAGTCATCGAAGGCTTGAGGTACTGATAATATAGTTATCTATAAAAATCTAGCACCAGTATTTTCACGTGGTCTCTTTCTTCACCAAACCTTGGGTGATGTACAGTTTTGTGGTTAAAATAGTTTCCTGTGTATACTTAATTACATGTGTAAATTACATTATATAATCTGATGTTCACAATCATGAAACATATATACTATATGCTTCTATCGGGTCATCCTATAAGTAATGTCCAAAAGTTTAATACAGAAAAAACATCATTATTTATGTCTTTATAGAAGGCTTTAATAACTTAAATATGTAGTAAGACATGTATAAAAATGTTCAGACAAAAGAAACTAACCCAACTCTACTTTTTCATTAATCAAATAAACCCTTATGAACATGGATGTGTCTGAGGAGGTGTATAATGCTTTATGAATTGTTTCAGAACCTAAGATCACGTGACTTCAGCCCAAGTGATACTCACGTCCAGGTCGTCCTGTTGAGTTTAATAATGACTTGTTACTGGCTGCACTTGATGAAGATTGCTCTGTAACAGTTGAAGAACTAGCACAGAAGTTTAATTCAACCCATTCAAAAGTTCGCCGTCATCTACAACTGATTGGAAACGTGTCAAAACTTGGAGAATGGGTCCCTCATGATTTGACAGAACCCAATCTTAGAGCAAGAGTGGACATTTGCACTTCTCTGCACTTTCGTTAATGTAACTCACCTTTTTTTAGACAAGTTATTGATTGAAGATGAAAAATTGATATTTTATAAAAATGTTAAGCGCCGCAGACACTAGTTCAGTGCAGGTAAACCGGCTAAATCACAGCCCGAAATGGACATCCACCCGAGGAAAGTCTTGTTAAGCGTTTGGCGGGATATTATTGGTGTGATCTACTTTGAGTTGCTGCCACTCAATGTAACGATTACATCAATTAGATTACAGTTAGAGCGCTTCAATGTTGCACTGAAAGAAAAGAGGCCTGCTTTGATCAACTGTAAATATGTGTTGTGTTACACCAGGATAACGTACGGCCCAATACAGCAAGAATTACATTTACAAATATTGAAGAGCTAGACTGGGAAAAACTTCCACATCCTCCTTATTCTCCAGACCTTGCTCCATCTGATTATCATCTATTCCAAAGTTTACAGAACTATCTTAATGTAAAAGAGCTTGGAACACATGAAGATATCAAAACTACTATTTCCACATTCTTTTCCTCCAAACCTCAAGAATTTTATAGACTGTCACTCAGAAGCTTGTAAATCGTTGGCAGAAAGTAATTAATAATAATGGAACATTCGTTATTTATTAAATAACATTAAAAGCATTTCAGTGATGTCGAGAAACCCACTTGTTGAGAATTTTTATATGCAAAAACGGCTCGTTTGGGTTGAGAAAATATTTTACATCGAAGAGCGAACAAGGTTTCGACCTTCTTCGGTCATCGTCAGGTTCACAAAGAAAGAGGTAACTGACCGGAAGCTGACCACATGTTTGGAAGGGGTTGTGTAACTGAGTGTCGCAATGTAGAGGGCGGGGTTAGATGTTTGAATATATAATATTATCTATAATATTAATATAGGTATAATGGCGTTCCTTTATATTGGTTTATTTTGGGTTTAAGTTGTTGTATAAGTAAGGCTTCTTTAATTTTGCATTTGTTTATGTTTGTTTCTTTATTTAGTATTTTAGTGTTTTCTATGGTTATGTTGTGTCCATTTGACTTGCAGTGTTCGAAAACGTGTGAAGGTGACTTTTTATGTTCTTTGAATCTGGTTTCCATTTTTCTACTTGTTTCTCCAATATAGAAGTCGTGGCAGTTATCACATTGTATTTTATAAATAATGTTGGTGTGGTGTTTGTCAGTGTAGTTCTTACATAGTATAGACCTCATTTTTGTGACTGGTTTCTGAATAAATTTAGTATTAACTGGAATGTCATATTTTGTTACTAGTTTTTGCCAAATGCTGGTTATTTGTTTGCTGATGTCAGGAATATATGGTATACAGCAGTATATGGTTTCATGATTTTTTGATTCCTGAGATATATTTACTTTTGTTGGTTGATTTTGCTTTCTCTTTAGGTGTGTGCGTATAATGTTTTCTACGATTTGTGGCGGAAACTTATTGAAAAAGTATTGTTTTATTTTGTCTAATTCATCGTAAAATATTTTCTCAACCCAAACGAGCCGTTTTTGCATATAAAGTTAAAAGAATTTGAAATCCTTTTTCGTTTTCTGAACCTAAAATCGAACATTACTTAAGGGATGACCTGATATAATGTAAGCTTCTGATTTAGAACTGAAAAAAATTGACTTATAGAAATCTCAAGTTCAACAATATATCCAAATTTTAAATATTACAAAACTTAAGTTCTAGAAAATAAGGTCTATTAGCCAGGGTTATCACACTGTGACGAAAAGTTTTAAATCTATCTCTGCCTTTCTTATTCGGTTTGTTAGCTTTTAATAGGAAAGTTACCAATGGTCATTGGTTCATATAGATAAACAAATGCATATATCTGACTTTTAAAACTTTTATTTGCATAAATTCACTGAAATACCCTTGATACCTTATGTTTTAACAGTTGAATAATCTCTCGATTACAGTAATTAAGTAAATTAATCTATTTACTTATTAGTGATATTGTAGCTACTTGTATACCTGTTTAGCTCAGGATATAATATCTGGAGACTGTTTTGTTTATTTGTTTTTGAATTTCGCGCAAAACTACTTGAGCGCTATCTGTGCTAGCCGTCCCTAATTTAGGAGTGTAAGACTAGAGAGAAGGCAGCTAGTCATTACCACCCACCGCCAACTCTTGGGCTACTCTTTTACCAACGAATAGTGGGATTAAGCGTCATATTATAACGTCCCCACGGCTGAAAGGGCGAGCATGTTTGGTGCGACGGGGATGCGAACCCGCGACCCTCGAATTTCGAGTCCCACGCCTTAACCCACCTGGCCATGCCGGACCTTAATATCTGGAGAAATAGAATAAATCCAAAATATATTTTTCTTGGTGTAGTTTGGTATTTATATAATATCAAACATCAGATGTTTTTTATCTTATGGTAAGATGTTTCCTTCAATAGTGGATAATATTACGAACTTCAGTGGATGCTCTATAAGTAGGGTTTTGCAAACTTTTCATATTCATCTGGTACAGTCACATTTGCGGTCTAATAATATATGCTGAATATGCCGTTGTCGTCTTGATGCAATTTGAAAATTTGAATAAAATCAAAGAAGCACTAGAGGTAGTTAAAGTTGCATCTGATTACCATGGACAAATTTTAACACATAGTCACTAAGTTAGCATTATCACCAAATTAATTTATTATATTTCAAAGTCATTCTATAGCCCAAGACATTCTATAGCAAATATCCTTAACCTGTTGAGTGCCAAATATTTCAGCTGTTACAATACAACTCTAATGCTTCTTCATTTTGTAACTTTTTGTGACGCCATTTTGGATCGAAAGTGAAACAGTTTGTAAGTAGGTTAAAGACATGTATGGTGCTAACATCTAGCGTTGAAGTTAGGTATTATTGAGAACGAATTAACTCGTCCGTGGCACTGTGTTACCGATCGGCTTGGACGAGTTATCTCGTCTACGGCATTGAACAGATTAATTCTTTTATTTGTGATATATAAACAATGAAACACTGTCTCCAAGTGGGAAGGCTTTGAACTTACAGACTTTCCACGCTAAAACCCGAGTTTTGGCTCCCTTGGTGAATGCAGCACAGATAACCTATTGTGTAGATTTGCACTGAACCAAAACCAAATAAATAATGTTGCAGATAAAATGATTTCTAAACAGCACAAAAGAAAGATTTCATTGACTATAATGTGATCAATATTCCAAAAGACAATATTTCATTTCGGTATGTTTGTTTTAGCGTCTTATTTCAGGGGAATATATAATACTGTAACAAGAAGCAGGCCAGAGGAAACTGTCCAATAAAAGAAAGCTTATAACACAAATCGTATTTCGAGACCTTAGTAAAAGTACGTTGAGTAAATTTACTGCTGTACTAATGAGAAGTTTGTTCCGAATTCCCCCTTAATTCTAGAATTGTATATTCGATAATTTATCTCTCTTCCAACAATCGTAAAACATATTCATTTTGTGTTATTCTTAATTAGATATCTTATTAAGATAATGAGTATTTTTAATTTTAAAACATTTTGATATTGAGATGGTTCTGGTTGCAAGACCTAATGATATTAAATGTGTTTGATTTTTAGACATATTTCATAATGTAATTTTTAACTCTAAGACATATTGATATTGTGATTTAATTAGAGTAACTTATAATCCAATAATAATCAGAAACTATGATTGATAATATCCTCATTAAAAGTGACAGAAACAAACCTTTCGCTTAGAATAAGTCCAATTTCAAAGAACATAATCATTTCTCATGATAATTCCCCTGACTTGGATAGCTCAACGATGTTTTTTATTAAGATATTTCTAGTGTCTTCATTCAAACATGCAAGATTTGGGTCTGAATTAGAATTTCATTAGTAACATGTGATCTAATTTGTTTTACTTGTCTGATTGGATGGACTGGATATGTCGATAGTTACTACAAATTATGATATTACAGGAAGGGAGGTTTCGTATAATTTCTTAAACCGTAATGAGGTGCATCAGTAGTTCAATTACCCATGTGCCCTCTTGGTCCGTAAAACACGTGTTAATCATAAATAAATGAAAATCCTACAATACATTTACAAGTTTTTCAGAGTTTACTTGTATTTTGTTAATTTCTCTGTAAATAAGCTTAAAGCTACCTGTACTCTGCCAGCCATGTGCAACGAAATCAAATTTATAACGTTTAAGACTAAAAAAATTTTAGCGCTGTGTCACTAGGAGGCGGTTTACTTGTATTATATATTTATAGACAGTTTAAAACTTTAATACAAAATATCATAGTGAAACATTAGAAACTTATATTTCATTGTAGTCTAAGTATTACATTATATACGCCTGTATATGAACATTCATAGACGCGCGTTAATATTTCTTCAGGGTATCTCACTACCTGAATCTTCTAATAAAATAATAACATAATATTTGTTTGTTTTTTAGTTTTCGCGTAAAGCTACTCGAGAACTATCTACGCTAACCGTCCTTATTTACCAATGATATGTATATGCATATGTGGATTTTGACATCATGTTTTTAAAAACTTGTTCTTGGGTTTTTGGTATTTCTTAATATCATATATAAAAATTATACTACTGCACCTAATATTTCACGGTTTTTCGTTGTTTTTGCAGTAAAATTTTCATTTAGTAATTTCAAATTGCTAAAACCAATTGAGAAAAACCTTTGTATATTGACCGTACATAGTCTGGTACAAATTCAACAGCTTTATTACGTTTATATATATATATATATATTTCAGTTGTTTGTATATGTTTTGATGTATGTGTTTGTTTTTTGCAGTTATATCTGGTCTGGTTGATGAAGAAGTGAAACTTCCCTGTAACATCACAGCTACTTTACCACACGACAAACCAGCTCTTGTCCTGTGGTACAAAGACAAATTACCAACTCCAATTTATACCCTTGATAGCAGAATAGGCCCCCTGTGGCAAGCCCGTCATTCATCCAGCGATAGGTTGGCCACGAGGGCATATCTGACAACCGTTAATAGACCTGCCACACTTGTAATTAAACAGGTGACAAAAGAAGACGAAGGGTCATATCGTTGTAGAGTGGATTTCAACAGAGCCAGAACGCGCTACACAGACAGCGTTTTAACGGTTATTGGTCAGTGGTCAGTGTTTAAGGTTTATGTTTAGTTATTTGTATTAGAAGTTTACACCGTGTTATACAATAGATCTTGTTTAATATTTTCTGAAGTGATAATTCTATTAGAAAACCACAACAAATAGACAGAAATTTAGGCTTATTCATGCAAAAGATAAAAACCTAACTTCCTATGCTATTCATTTTTCGTAATGTTGTACTAGAAAAGCTGGGAATTGTCTCATACACAGTACGTGCTATTTTAGCATTTGAAACTACAAAGTATTTCAAGATTTTTGTAATACTATCTACATATGGAAAGGTCTGGCATGGTCAGATGATTAAGACACTCGAATCGTAATCTGAAGGTCGCGGTTTCGAAATACCGTCACACCAAACATGCTCGCCCTTTTAGTCATGTGGGCGTTATAATGTGATGATCAACCTCACTATTCTTTGGTGAAAGAATAGCCCAAGAATTGGCATTGGGTGATATTAAATAGCTGCCTTTTCTCTTGTCTTACACTGCTAAATTAGGGACGGCTAGCCCAGATAGCCCTCATTTAGCTTTGCGTGAAATTCAAAAGCAAACAATACGTATGAAAAGTGATAAAAACATATTTTCATTAACATAACTTATTAAGACTTTTGAATTAAATATTATGTAACAATATAAAACTTGTCGATGTCCGTCTTGGCCTAATGGCTAGCGTATTAGACTGTAAACGTGAGGGTCAAAGGTTTGTGTCCCGTTGATACAAAAATACGTTCTCTACATTAAAGCCGTGGAAACATTATAAAAGCGACAGACAGTCTTCGATTAGAGTATCCAACAGCTGACAATGGGTGTTTCTAACAAGATTCCTTATGTTCTTTCTTCCTGATAGATATACTCAGCATCAAGTTTCATAACTGAGTTTTGTAAATATTTTAATTTAATTAGTGTTTAATTTATAATCAATAATCACATTTCATAAAAGTCGTGGGTTTCTGTGAATGAAGGTAGTTTGAAATAGTTGCTTTCAAACATTAATTTCGATAGATTTGAATAACTTCTTATGATTATAAATATGTAATCCTTCAGTTTGTTAATAGGTCAACGTGTGAAAACTTTAACATGGCATCTTTTCCCTTCTATCATACTTAAACCATTAAAGAAAGTTGGGTTATAAATAGGAATCTTTCGTGCTTACATTAAAAAATAAAGAAACTTTGAAATGGTGAGAGAACTACATTAACTTATGTTATTTAATACACATTAATAACGCCTAGAAATGGGGTTTCGATACCCGTAGTGGATATAGTACAGATAACAGATAAACCATTATGTGCCTTTTTGCTCAACTTGAAAGAAACCAAATGAAAATAAGACTTCTTATTAGTTAATTCATATTATATTTATTAACTGATTTTCAACACATCAACTAAGCCAAACTTAACAGTATTGTAATAATGTTCGAAAAAATGTTATATGTTAAGCAAAATGATTACTGTAAATTTCAAATGTAGTTGACTTTTATATGAACTGTAATGAGATCATATAAAAATACCTTAGCAGTCGTGTATAAAAACAAGTGATTTTGTTGCAAAGCAGTAGCCCAAGATTATTATTTAAAAATCGTTTATGTTTTTATAAATAACAATAATGTTATTATTATTTTCATATTTTATTATCAAGGATACATTTGATTTCCTATCATGCTTTATCTGTTACTGAAATAGCGAAGTAATGATTTCTACAAATTAAGGTAGTTTGTGTATTTTGTGTAAAATTGCATGAGAATCAATCGTAATTACTGGTTGATATATAACTGCTGAAAGCGTTTAAGTCAAAATAAAAGATATTGTAGTTTGGAAAAAATCAAAACCTCAGTTAAAATATATTTCACAAAACGATTGTTTACTTCCTTCCCTCTGTTACAGCCTTTTAACTTATTTTCATGTCTTCATATTTCATGTTTCCGTCGAGTATTTCTTCTCTGTTTTAAATGCTTTTCAGTTATTTGCATATCAACATATTTTTATAAACAATGCATAATAAATGTGCGTACGGATTTTTACATAAAATTAGTAAGATATGCATTATTTACTTCTGAATAAAGCTGCAATACGAAGTGAAACACACGTAACTAATTTTACAATATCGTAATATTTAATAACATATGGTAAATGTTCAAATTATGACTAAAAAGACGTGATTTAACATTTAATAATCATTAATACGGTTGGCACTTTTACTGAAAACGCCAAACTGTTTTTGTTTTTGAGTGCCTTTAATGTCAAATTTGTTTGTTTGTTTCGAATATGTGGGAAAAAGTGCAGAACAACTACATGCAACTTATTGTCTCTAACTTCAAGTTAATTGACTAGAGGGAATGTTTACTTAATAAAATAGTGAACTCCTGGTAACGAGATGCGAACAGTGGATTCATAGCTCAGCATCCCTAACCACTAGTCTACGTTTACCCCATAAGAGGTTTTTTTTATGAATTTAATAAACATTATATAGTTTTTAGAGTGTACAACTTATTCCTTAATAGGTATTAAGTTATTATATTAAAATAAAATAAAATATAGAATTTTAATTCAGTTCTTGAAAATACCTGCATATTCTTCATTGTAACAGCACGTGCACAAGTACAGATTGGTCAACACACAATTAACAAGTAAAATGTTTGATTCTAGTTCCCCCGTCAAAACTTATAATAAAGGATCATTGGAGACGACCTCTAAAAAGCTTGATTGGTCCATACAACGAAGGAGAACCTTTGTTTTTGATGTGTGAAGTGCAAGGAGGTAAACGTTTTGTGTGTTTAATACTGTTTTTAATGTAGAAGTTAAACATTTTGTTTGTTTAATATTGATTTTTTTAATGTGGTAGGTAAACATTTTGCGTGTTTAATGCTGATTTTTTAATGTGGAAGGTAAACATTTTGTGTGCTTAATACTGCTTTTTATGTGGAAGGTAAACATTTTGTGTGTTTGGTACTGATTTGTTTTAATGTAGAAGGTAAACATTTTGTGATTTCAATAATGATTTATGTAATGTATAATATCACAAAGCTACAGGTTACCAGTTTAGAATAAATGGTTGATTTACTCTAAGAGAAACCAAAGTCGGCTTGACAATATCTTTTCCATGTACTCAATAGAATTTAAAATCAGTAGCTGGACTCGAAAACACAAGACAATGTCGAAACTTATGTCTCTATAAATTTGGTGTTGCTCAGTAATAGCATATTTAAACTGTATTTTAGATTACTTCATACAGTATATTGTATTTATCTATGGTTGTCCTTCCTTGTTTAAACAACATTGGTTTACTTAAATTATTTTAATTTTGAAAAAGTTATTAAATAATTAATATATTTATGAAATAATCCATGAAAAAGAAACCCTAACCATGAACTAATAGCTTCGTATATGTCCTTTCGTGATACGATTTTTTCTTTGTAAAATGCATTATATTGCTTTTACGCAAGGATGGTGAGATATAAAATCTTTGTAAGATGAGTCATCCGTTAGTTTTAGTTTTGTTTTAAGGTGCGATTTTCAACAGATCGACCAAGTAAAGCATTGGCATCTGCTACTGTAAAAGTATGTAACTAATTACAGTCTGCATTATCTGTATATCTTATATATCATAAAAAAAATATTCCTTTCCCTTGTATTTTGACTGGTTGTACAGTATTAAACCTTTAATGTATTCTCATATGTTGCTTTTTGTTGTTGTTGTTGTTAGTGAACTTTGCGGGTCACAGTTAGTTAATGTATAAGCAATCCACCGTGACATTAAAATATAACACGTCACCAATTCCCACAGAAAAAATATATTAAAACTAAAACTAACTTTAATTATTTAACAGGATATTGTGTAATTAAATTATGTTTTTGACCGTGAAATAAATCTTTAAATTCAGATTTTCTTCATCAAGTCACATACAGTATATTTTCTCAAAATCAATTCATGAGCCATTACTTTATTTTTGACTTGATCGCGGACTAGCTACACTGGTGTCCATGGATAGTTATGTTTCACACCCATGCAATCCTGTTTGAGCTCATTCTAAATTGGATAATATTATACAAATATTATCTTTAAAAAATCTCGGTAAAAACATATCTAATTATGCAATATAAAGTTAAATATATCTATGAGAGTGGGATTTTTTTTTTACAGGTAGTCCAATGCCTTCTGTTACTTGGTGGAGAGAATCTGTGTTATTGGACGACAACTACAGCCTGAGAAATGATGGTTTTACTGTCAATGAGCTGGTAATTCCCAGACTTTGTAGAAACGATCTGATGGCAGATTTTACGTGCTGTGCCTCGAATAGCAACCTTTCCACTTTCATTTCATCAACAGTAACACTGGATATGAACTGTAAGTGTCATATTCATTGATATATATGTTATTTAAATATCGTATTGTTGTGTTTTAAGAGTTGACCAGACAAACATTTCAACAGCTCTTTTATAAGTCGTATCATGAAATATGAATTATAAGTAAAAAATAAATGCTACTCGTGTGTTATTTTAAAATGTTCATATTATGGTATTACAGATATTTTATTATTTCAGCTGGTGTACTGCAAACATTAGAAAATACACACTAGATTTTTCTTTCATATGATACCATATCTAAACATTTTACGCAAAACCTACTTTTGAAATAAATATAACGAAGTTTTGATATTAATACTACTAATAAAACACTTTTATTTATTTATGGAATTTTAAACACGTTATGGTATTTCTTAAAGATCAGATAAAAAGAAATAAATAAAACAGCCCACACTTGAAACAATACATCAGTTTTCACGTAATTTAATTTATAAGAATTGTATCATTAAAGTATTCTATTAAACATCCAAATTTTACCTTAAAACAAACTTTACATTTAAATGTTATAAGCTGTTGTTTATATATATATAAATGGATAGATGCCGAGATAAATCAATTGTTTAAAAATAAATTGATATGGAATATTTTGTGAGTGTGTATTCTGCGAACGTTTAGCTTAGAACATATAAATAAAACATTAAACAACAATATATGCGTTTGTTTGTTATTGAGCATAACTCTGCCCAAAAAGCTTTCTGTACTCTGCCCACCATAGGTATCAAAATCCGATTCGATTTCTAGAGATATAAGTCTGCAGATACACCACTTGGAAGCATAACAAGCATTTTGTTTGATAATTTAAAGGAATAAATGTTATTTTTATAAAACATATTGGACCTTACACGACCAGGTTGTTTGGGCATTTGACTTGTAATTTGAGGGCCTCTTTCATAATATGACTTTCACTCCTACTATTCGATGGCAAAAGAATAGCCTAAGAGTTGTCGGTGGATGATGATGACGAGTCGTCTTCTCTGTAGTCTTACACTGCTAATTTAGGGATGGCTACCACAGATAACTCTCGTTTATCTTTGCGAGAATTTCAGAACCAACAAATTAAATACAGTCATGACAGAGATCGTAATGTTTTTACCACTCTTTGCTCTAAAAAACACTTTGTATAGTTTCATTAAGTATATGAAATATTTGGATTTCTCAGTCAGACCCTTACTACTCGAAATGGAAGGAGGTCAACATCCGTTATCAGCGGGGACTCCAACCAAGGTAAACTGTCATAGTGTCGGGTCACGACCACCGGTTGTTATTACCTGGTGGAAAAGGTTCAAGGAGCTCAGAACAGCTAAGACTACAGTTTCCAGTCATGGTAACTCAACCATCAGCACTCTCATATTTACACCAACTGTTGAAGATGATAATCAAATCTTAGCCTGCGTTGCTGAAAACAAATTAATGTCTGGGACTGCATTGAGAGAAGAGCGGAAACTAAATATTCATTGTAAGCATTTATATTTATTACTTAAAATTTATTATATACATATATATCACTCAATAAACTCTAGTGGCCATAAACTGAACTAAATTATCAATTCCTCAGCATGAACCACCCCAAACACATTTCTTTTCTGTTTAATGTAGGAAGTGTTTGTCATTTAATACTACAACATAAAATACATGTTCCTATATTCAATATAAGTAGCAACCTATTTACTGTTCCTGTTCCTACTGTAGGAAAACAAACATGTAATCTACGTTAGGCGTTCTAGTTTTACTTCGAGAAGATTGAAAAATTCATTGTTTTAACTAAAATTTTACTGTATAACCAGGACATGTCGAAAATTTTCAACTTAAGAAATTATCTCCACATACTTTCTTCTTCATTGTAAATTAACTTGAATATCTGAAACAAACTTTCGTATTTTATTGTTTTTGTACATAGAAAATTATAAAGTTTAATCCAAACGGCGTAATATCAATGAATTCAAAATAAACTTTCCGGGCATTTTGCTACCACGGTGTTCATACATGGAACTGTTGAGTTGATAAAGAAACACAAACCCGCCGTAAACCGATCTGTGTTGAGGTTTTCTGCAGTGTTAAATACTTCTATTATTTCTGCATGTTCATAAAGAAAAACGTTAACATTGTAGAACTTAAGAAAAAATAATAGATTTACAAAACTTAATAATAATAATTTTATTTCGTGTTTTTAATTGAGGATTTAAAATAACCATTTCTTTCTTCGTGCAATATACTTGTTCTTGAAATATATCATTTAATAAATGTGTCTTAAGTATTATCAAATCGTGTTTCTCTTATAAACATATGTGACTAAAGATATTCTAGTAAGTTATTCCAATATAAATATATCAAAATTAAAGTGCCATAGCAGACAGGTCTTTCTCACCTATCACTAGGAAGATATAATTTATATCAGATAAACCACAAAGTACTGATAATAAAAAACAACACGTCAAAAATAATCTTAATACGTAATGTGTTTCATATGACTGAATCAGACATGTTCTTCTGTGTTGTTACAGAATGTAGAGATAAGTATGTATTTCATCTGATTATTTTTAATGCTAATATCTTCAACAAAATTCACATGGTTGGCTGAACGTTGTCCAAGCATTTTGTGAGAATTTAGTAATTTTCTGGAAAATGTGTAAAGCAAACACTTATCATTCAATTGAGTATCGATATAAGTGTCTGGTATTTTATATAACATTCACAATGGCAAAGTCGTATTAAGTATTTTGTATACTTAATTGATACTGAAATTTGAATTTACGTTAATGTTTAAGTAATTAAGCAATGCAGATTCTTATGTTATTTAAATTAGTTTTTGTTTCACTTATCTACATGAATTATTGCTAAATTGGGTCATTTGATCCATTGGTTATCATTATATTTTCTCTCTTTTTTTTTTTCCATACAGATGCTCCACTAGCAAGTCTATGGTTTTCTGGAAATAGAAAATCTGGATCAGTAAGGGAAGGATCTGACATTTACTTTGAATGTCTAGTTCAATCCAATCCCGATCCTGTAAGGATTTCCTGGATGTTTGAAGGAAAGGAGCTTCAAAGCAATAACTCAATGAAAGTTGTAGTTCACAATTATACACTAATCGTGAAAGAAGTAAGCCGTTCCAATAGAGGACGCTACAGCTGCACGGCAGTCAATAGTGAAGGAAAGGGGGAAAGTGGCATATTTTTTCTACGAGTACAATGTACTTAAATAAATACGTTTTTATAATTTTATTTCATTAAATATTAATTTAATTAACATATTTTATCATTTTGTTTTATTAAATACTGCACTTCAAAATATTTGCAGAAAAATATCAATAATTGTTAGTTTTCTTGTTCTGAACTGCACTGAATGAAAAATTCAAGAAGTATTATATATGACAAAATCGACTTTTTTATTATTATTTTTTCTTATTCCTCGAATCCCAACTCGAGTAGTATTGGTTGTGAAATACGAAATTCCTGTAGTTTTAGACCGTATTTTGTCATATTTTAAAACGTTTTACAGAATTCAATTAGATGTTAACTAACTGAAAAAATTATTTTTTATTTTGTGTTAGACAATGATAAAGTATTACTGTCTGAAGGCCCGACATGGTCAAGTGGCTAGGGCTCTCGACTCCTCTTTTGATGTTCGTGGGTTCGAGCCGCTATCGAACCAAAATGCTCACCCTTTTGCCCCCCAGTGGCTCAGCGGTGTGTCTGCGGACTTACACGCTAAAATTCGAGTTTCGATACCCGTGGTGGGCAGAGCACAGATAGCCCATTGTGTAGCTTTCTGCTTAATTCAAAACAACTACTGTCTGAAAATATTTTACCATTATGATTGCAAAAAAAAATATTTTAATGCTTCATTTCCAAAATGCTTTAGAGCATATAATATTGTATCATATCAATTCTATGAATGTAATGGGGTGTTGAAATTGGTATGTTTCGAATTTCGCCCAAAGTTGCATGTGAACTATCTACGCTAGAGGGAAGGCAGCTATTCATCAACACGCATAGCCAACTGTTGGGCTACTCTTTTACCAATGAATAATGGGATTGGTCGTAACATTATAACGCCAACACGGCTGAAAGGGCGAGCACGTTTGGTGTGAGTGAGATTCGAACCCGCACTTACGAGTCAAGTGCCTTAACCACCTGGCCATGTCGGGCAGTGCGTTTTAATAAGAATGTTGTCGTGTGTTTTACTGATAACATATAGCAAGTTTGAAATCCTATTTATTTTACACAAAAATGTATAGGGCTTAGAGCACACATCTGTATACATATAGATATAAATGGAATTTGCCCTTAAACCAAACAACTATTCATATGTTAATTTAAAAACGAATTACGCTGTAATATATTTTCTCACTGTGAAAAGGAACATATTGAGAAAAATTATATATTTCCTAATTTTCGATAATTTGCATATCAAAAATAAGTTTCACTCTTAGTTCCACTTTCGAAGTCACATGAACGTTTTTTTCCTCTTTATCATTCAGATAAGAGGCGTATCTTGCATATCAACAAATAAATCAACAAGGTTTGCAAATGAAATCTATAAATATTTTTTCATCATAGTTTTCTTAGCAGCGACCCTTGATATTATCCTATTTTTTGAAATAATACAGATTTGCTTTCTTCATTACTTTGCGAACATGTAACATATACAAGTAAACAGTACATGTACACTGATGTTAAGTACATTATTACATTAAAACGATTATCGATCCTCACCGTATCGTTGAAAACACACTCCCCTCGGTATTGGGGAGCGAATCTGACCCACTCTGTCACGCCCGAGGAACTGTATGTATTCTGTATTCATTGAGTTGGTTAGATAGTATTACATTAAATATATTCAGGACAGAAAGCAAATAATGTAATGAAATGAGTGTAAAAATCCTTGTTCTTTATTTGATTTCAAGACTATAAGATTTTGTATTTTGTTTTTGTCCATGATGAAGTAGTATTAAGTCTTATCTATCGTTTCAAAATATAATATAATAACGTATTAAACTCACACTAAATGGTATTCGCTTGAGTTTTAAAGACTTCGTATTATAATCGATAAATATACGTGTTTTATTTATTAAATGCACATGGGACTTATTTCTAGAAAAATGTTTGCTCAGTAAATCCTTTGATTAATATTAAAAAGAACGTTATGTGGGTTTCCGAATACTTCTTTTGTTTAATATCAGTGCTACTGCACAATACATGGAATTAAAATAATAAGTCATAACTTTCCCAGTTTATATACTTTATGATATTAAATCACGTAACATACTAAAATAATAGCTTGGTCTTTAGAAGCTGTTTCAATATATGTTTGTCATTCACTAAAAGGTTACATTAATGTCATAATTTTACTTTCATGAACTTCAGACGCTCCCGTGTGTAAAACTAAGCAGATTAGAACTTTCGGAGTTCCAGTTCACGAGTCTGTTCGAATTGACTGCCAAGTAGATGCTGAACCGCTTGACGTTACTTTTCGATGGATTTTCAATAATACGCAGGAAACGTTCGACGTGGTGGACTATGAAAATCACTTAACGAGGAGTCGGGTAACGTTTACTCCTCGAAGAAACGAGGACTATGGCATCTTATTTTGTTCAGCCGAGAATAAAGTCGGACATCAGGTGTCGCCATGTGTGTTCACCATTACGCCAGTAGGTATGTTTTACCACACTATTTGGTCTCATTTCTTTCGTTTCTCAGCGTCTTAAATTCCAAACATAGTGAGTGTGTTTTTCTTATAGCATAGCTACATCAGGTTATCTGCCGTCTCCAACCAAGGAAATTGAGTCCCTGATTTTAACGTTGTAAGTCCGCATACTTCGGAAAACTAAACATACTGAAGTAAATCACGAAGTTAATATTTTTTATTTTTTGTTAAAAGTCGTGTTGTAAAGAAAATCTTGACTTATATTGTTCAGTACTACCTCAATGGTTTTATATTCTCTTTGCATTCATTATTATCCTAAGTGTTTGACAAAAATATACATTGATACATTGGAAAAAATATATTTATTAGATTAGATTAAGTAAAGCACTTGTTTGGCTTGTTTTTTTATTACTTGTTTCTAAAAAAAAAAAGAGAAAAGTTCTTAGTAACGAATGAGAAATTACTGAGTTACTGACTTCTGTTTCAGGACAACCAGAAAAACCACGTGATTGTATGGTGCGAAATGTCACCATGTTCTCTTTCCAAATCGCATGTAAAGAAGGCTTTAACGGTGGTTTAAAGCAACACTTTGTTTTAGAAATATATGACAAAAACTTGGAAACGAGTGAAATAAATGTAACTTCAGAGATACCCGTGTTTTTTATCCAAGATTTGTCTTATGAAACGACTTTCGAAGTCATAGTTTACGCTATGAACTCGGAAGGTAAGAGTGAAAACTGGGTCATGACAATCGGTACGCTTTCCAACGTTGTAGGACATGATGGTAAGGCGTTTCGGTTTCATAATGTTTCTTTCTACTATTCTTGCATCTATTTCATAAAGGTTTTTAAGTTTGTTTTTCTTCAGTAACATTAGGAGCATAGTGAATGACCAATCCCAGTCGGTGAAGAGAGGTTTTCCCGTTAAAGACGGGATAATTTTATATATTATCTTAGCTAAAACGTCAGATAACTTAATATTCGTCCTTTAAATGAACGTCATGAAGTTTTTAGAATAAAACTTATTAATAAATTTATATTGCAACAATTTGATTTTCTCTGGTTCTCGTTATAAAGATAGTTCGAAAAGCCTTCACTGATGTATGTGAAACACAAAGTGTTTAAAATTAGGTTTCCTATAAATACACAAGGTAATTATTTATAAATAAATTTAGAACCAACTTACCATTTTATACAACCACAAAGCTACATTTAAGGCAATGTTCTATATATGATTAATTTAGTTGCATAAGTGTAACGTTGGGCGAATGACAACAATAAAAATTCGATATACGAACGAATATTGAGAATTATTTAACGATCGTTGTAATGTCAGAGCACATTTATTTACAATTGATTACGTGCGTTCTATGGACATTTACTTCGCTAATAATTGTTTTATATTTCCGAGCTTACTTTTATTCGTAGCTTTAGTAGGACAATTGAAGAATAATTTGTTAAGGTTCAGATAACAACTGTAAGACATATATAATAGCGGTATTATAAATACTACCAGCTATATAATTTTCTCTACAAGTTGGTTTTCTCGTCATTACGAATTATCTGATGATCAAAATACTAAACATGACCGAAAGCGTTTACTTGTATTGAAGCAGAGAATTAACAACTAATTTTATTAATGTTTAAACTATCCTTCATTCGTGTAGAGACAATATTCTACTGTTTAATATATGTCTTAAAATCAATTATTTTTTTAATTTTGGAGAAAAAAACAAAAAAATTAACTCTGTTGCATCTCAGATACTATCAACTTTAAAGAGTACTTTGAAGTAATCAAGTAATAAAGCATGTGACCACGTGGTTAAGGAGCACTCGACTCGTAATCTAAGAATAGCGGGTTCTAATCCCGTCTCACCAAACATGCTCACCCTTCCAGCCGCAGGGTGTTATAAATTTACTGTCAGTCGCACTATTCGTCGGTAAAATAGTAGCCAAAGAGTTAGCGGTGGGTGGTGATAAGTAGCTGCTTTTACTCTAGTGTTGTCCCCTAGTGGCTCAGCGGTATATCTGCGGACTTACAACGCTAAAATTCGGGTTTCGATACCCGTGGAGGGCAGAGCACAAATGCCCATTGTGTAGCTTTGTGCAACTAACAACAACAACCCTCTAGTGTTACACTGTTAAATTAGCAGCTGCTTCCTCTGATTCGTCTTACATTACAGTAAGATATCATAATGTGAAACTGGTGGAATCTGGTGTGCTGTTTACTGATTAGTTGTTTACCAGTTTGGTATTTCCTCCTTGGCTTTCTTGTTTTTTACCTTCTCTCACTGGAGTCAATATCTCTTTCTACTCCAAACATAGTGAGTGTGTTTGTGTGTTTTTCTTATAGCAAAGGTGCATCGAGTTATCTGCTGTAGAGTATTTTCAACTATATGCAAAAAATGAACTGTTTACTGTTCAGAACACCTCCTACCACTGTCCACTCTAACAACACAGACAAATGAACATGGACCAGTTGCCAATAAGAAATGAGAAATGAAAATGCCATTCTTCAGAAGAGCACACGTTATCCTGTCTAGTATAAAATGCTCTCCTACTAATGAAAAGCTGTCCTCATGCAGGATATTAACCTTGTTGGGTATTATCTTGTAACAAGTGAGCATGCATTTCCTAGTTGTTTTTATAGTGCAATAGCAGAGTATGTCAAAAAGTTATATCTGTTTTATGATATATTGTCCTACCTGAATAACCTAAGATGTCCGTAAAAACAGTAACCAATAAAAATCTCTGAATGTTATTTCTATATTTCATAGAGGCTATGATGTTTGTAATGATCACATTGTAAGGATGAATAATGAGAGAGTGGTATAAAGCTAAATATAAACTAACATTGAATAAAGTAAATCATTCTATTTCTGGAAACTAAATATAAACTAACATTGAATAAAGTAAATCATTCTATTTCTGTGAAACTAAATATAAACTAACATTGAATAAAGTCAATCCTTCTACTTCTGTGAAACTAAATATAAACTAACATTGAATAATGTTAATCCTTCTATTTCTGTGAGATTAAATATAAACTAACATTGAATAAAGTTAATCCTTCTATTTCTGTGAAACTAAATATAAACTAACATTGAATAAAGTCAATCATTCTACTTTTGTGAAACTAAATATAAACTAACACTGAATAAAGTCAATTATTCTATTTCTGTGAAACTAACATCCATAATGTTGGAATTATATTACTGGTAAAACCTGGAAATCACACAACCAAGTTTAGATTGTGTTTGTGCAAATAAAGCATGTAATAACTCTGTCAAGGGAAGCAAGAATTACATGGAATTGTGCCTGTTCTTCTTACAGATTATCAGATTTCAAAGGACCTTATCTGAAATAATCTGTGCAGTAATGTCATTATTCATTTGTCTATGAATAGTGCAAAAACAAAAAACGTAAAGATGTTAGTCATTCGCAATGAGTATCGGATTCCATTCCATAAAGATTAAAGTTTAATTGTTTCCAAATTAATTATAGCCTCAAGTAACATCGTCCCTTATTTAAGTTACAACTGGAGGTAGATATTGAAGTTAAAAGTAACTTGAAGTAATATGAAGATGGGTATCTTGGCATTGATGGTGTAATAATTCTCATCTTTAAAAATCTCACAAAAGCCAAATTAATGAAGTTATTGTCAAAGTATCAACGTGGAAGGGCCACAACAGGCATCACTGAAATACAAACAGATGCTTTTATCCAATCTTTATCCTAATCTAAGTAGGACTACCCTTGACATAAAGCCAATCGGATCATTGTCCAACAAAACATCACTGCGATATTCCAGAGAAGTTTATAACGGGTTTTTGTGATCCAGACTACATTGTTTTTGTTAAATTAATTGTAAGAACTAGTAGTTGATCTTCTTTTGTTACGTGTTTGTAAAATCACACTTTATCAACAACAGCTGGTCAATAAAATCATACATTAATAGAAAGTATGCATACATCACTATTCATCCATTCTAAGAGTGTCATTAACTGGGTTTCATAAGATGGCTGCCTCCTGGCTTTGATACAACGTCGGCTGAGCGCCATCCATATAAACAGATCAGTAAAAAAAAAGCCCATAAATTAAAGCCAACACAACGCTCGACCATATTTGCAGTTGTAAGACAAAAGAAGCAAAGAAGGAAGTCATAAATCAATATTCAGAGTAAAGTAGCCTGTTGGACAAAAGTACCTCGTGACAAAGCCAAATAATGGGAAATCAACAGGAAAACACATTCTTTTTTCACCTGTAGCAAAGTAGCAGGTCTCCTGATGCGGGTCATTGCCTCTTGGCACAAATCCTGGGTTTGCAACTTTGTGTCCAAACTGTTGTGATTGCTGTGTCTCTCTGGGTTGCAGTGTATTACACTGACAATGTGTGTTCTACATAAGATGTTTCGTTAGAGATTTGAAGACTTGCCATTTCGCTATGGTAGGAATACCTAGTAAGGTAAGAGAATTTATATAATATTGATCTACGTTTTTCCCCGAAGTCACGTATACAGTGGAAAAAGTATTTCTTCTGTTTTTGAAATTACTGTTTAGTGCATATGATTTATTCAAAGTAAAAGTTTTGTTTTTATAGAGAGTGCACTGTATCTTCTTCTTGAGATAACTATTCTTTTTGAAACGTTTTCACGAAATCTCAGTACTGGTTCTAAAAGTGAGTGTTTTGAATGATTCCAGTTTGGACAGAAAGCAAATGCAATGAACAAAAAAGTATCTGTTTATCTCTTTGATTTTGTGTGTAACACTTACAGTTCTTAGTAAATTCGTGACATTGTTAATAAGCACATCGAGGAACAGAAGGGCGTTCTTGACCTCAAGTTGCACCTAAAAGGTTTTTATTTACGTCAACAGCTCTGATTTATTTAGTTTTAGAAATCTTCCCCATATGACAATAATAGAAATAGCTCGTCAATCCATTTTACCCAGATACATGGTTGTTAAAGAAACATCTGTATTATTATTGAGGGATACTGCAAGAGGAAAATTTCAAAATAGTCCTGCTACTAAAGTAAAAGTGAGGTGAATCTCAGTAAAGTGTTATCTAACATTTTGTAAAAGTTATTAGTCCATTTGAAATAATTAAACTGAAATCAGATAGTTACTAACTTTACAATATTTTAAACATTTATTTCTTTGGTTTGGTTTAAATTTCGCGCAAAGCTACATAAGAGTTATCTGGGCTAGCCGTTCCTAATTTAACAGTGTAGCACTAAAGGAAAGGCAGCTGGTCATCACCACCAACCGACAACTCTTGGGCTACTATTTTACCAACGAATAGTAGGATTGACCGTCACATTATAACGCCCACACGACTGAATGGCGAGAATATTTGTTTGTTCTTGTTGGAAGTAATTTGCTTTCTTTACGTGATTTCTGTGTTGTGTTTAGAGTATCTCTGGCTGTTATCTTTATGAAAAATGAGAGAACACCTAACATAGGTGTGATACTTTTATGATAAGTTTCATATCCGAAATTAGTTTGTTTTTTTACCGAATATTATAGAACGTTGGGAAATTTTTGGTTTCTTATTTTATTGTTTTTTTAGTCGACTGTATCTTCTGAATTCTTCCCCTGCATTCTCTTCATGGCTATACCGGTTTTTAAAAAATTACAAATTTACTTATGCTAGAAAGTAACAAAATAGTTTGTCTTTTTCTACGCTTGATTTACATCTTTAGTTTCGCGATTTTCTCTTTTATTGATTTCAGGTATTTTCAAACTGAAAAGCACAATTTCTTAGCTGTTGCCTAATTCACTACTTTAGGATTGGACGTGTAATATTATTTGTTATTTTTTAAATTTGTAACGAAATTAAATCATAATATTATTGATATTTTTAAGAAAATATTTTGAACAATGAAATAAAATGTATATGGTTGCATAATTGGGACGTACTTTAAATTATACATTTTGCTAAACTAAACTTCAATAAAACTACATAATTTTCTGCTTAAATAAAATAAAAGAGTCATACTTTTGTACAACATTTTCACGCTATATAGTAGATATTACTTGCATTGCTATCTTAGAAATGATCCCAAAAACTAACAAGTTATTGTTAGGGTGGGTATGCCTCTTACAAAGCGTGAAAATTGATTACAATTATATTAGACCTATTGCATTAAATTTATAAACTACTTCCTTAGTATAGTCTCATAAGGAAGAAAGGGGGGTGCATGCTCGAAGACGGGATTCAATCCCGAAACCCACAGGTTGCAAATGTACTTTCTTAACAACCACTAGGTGAGGCCAGATCTATAGTTTTTTGTATTTTGCGCAAAGCTACTCGAGGGCTATCTGCACTAGCCGTCCCTAATTTAGCAGTGTAAGACTAGAGGGAAGGCAGCTAGTCATCACCACCAACCCCAACTCTTGGGCTGCTCTTTTACCAACGAATAGTAGGAATGACCGTCACATTATAACACCCTCACGGCTGAAAGAGCGAGCATGTTTGGTGCGACCGTGATTCGAACACGCGACCCTCGGATTACAAGTTGAACACCTTAACACGCTTGGCCATGCCGGGCCTACCAGACCTATAGAAGAGGAAGTCAGAGATAACGTAGTAGCTACTTTAATAGCTCCAAAGCAACAAATGTTCTTTCTTTAATATTTATATTTTATAAACATAAAAGTACACAGCTTATAATATTTTTTTTCTTTCCTGTTTTGATGTTTTGAACTAGAAAGTAAATATTCTGTCACATCATCGAAATTGAAACTATACATAAAACTTACATTTAGCTTAATGGGAAAAAAATATTTATCATTGTTGAGAGTTGTGACTCTTAGCTTAGAATTTTCAAAATTAACAATATTTTCCTGCCTTTGGAGAAATTAAATAATTGCTATTGCAATGACAGAAATCCTTACCGTATCATGCTCCACATACAATTTATTGGGTAAAAAGGACTTATAGTATGATACTTCATATACCATTTCATGGGTAACAGCCCCCCAGTGGCTCAGCGGTATGTCTGCGGACTTGCATGCAAAAATCCTGGTTTCGATACCCGTGGTGGGCAGAGCACAGATAGCCCATTGTGTAGCTTTGTGCTTAATTCTAAACAACAACAACAATCATGGGTAACAGCGACTTTTAACATCATACATATCGTATACTTATTTTATGATACTTGACATACCATTTGATGGGTAACAGGGACTTCTAACGTCACACATACGGCCAGGCAAAAATTACTGTTATGATCTAATGAAGCTATCATCTTGAAATTAATTATCACGAAATAAGGTATCTGAAGGATTTAGTTTGGATTATAAGGATTATAAAGTTATTCTAGGTTTTGGAGGTTACTGCGGATGTAGGACCAACATTGCTGTAGGGATACACCGTCTATCAGTCTTAACCTCCAATTCACTAGTCTCACATAAGAAAATTAGAAATTAGGAGAAATGTGGCTGCTGAAGCCCACAACATCTCAGATTTGTATCACCCTTCACTGCCTGCAGACAGCTGTGGAAAGGGGGTACATTTTGGTATAGTCAGTTCATTCTTGGATGCAGAGCAGTACAAAATACTTCCAATATTAGGTCATCCCATAAGTAATGTCCGAAAATTTAATACAGAAAGTGCATCATCATCTCTGTCTTTGTAAAAGGCTTTAATGACAGACAAATGAACGAAACTAACCCAACTCCACTTTTTCAGGTTATTAATCAAATAAATTCTTGTAAAGACGGATATGTCTGAGGGGCACATTAGGCATATAACGCTTTACGAGCTGAAAACACGAAACACGTTTATGGTGCGGAGTCTCTCAACGAAAAATAAATGTCGAAGGTGGTTTCAGAAGTTCAGATCTGGAGACTACGTCTTAAGTGATGCGACACGTTCAGGTCGTCCTATTGAGTTTAATGATGACTTGCTGCTGGCTGCACTTGATAAAGATCATACTGTAACAGTTGAAGCAGAGAAACTTAATTCAACCCATTCAATAGTTCACCGTCATCTGCAATAGCTTGGAAAATGGGTTCTCTATGATTTGACACAAATCAACCTTAGAGCAAGAGTGGACATTTGCACTTCTCTGCACTCTCGTGAACTTAAATCACCTCTTTTGGACAGGTTAATGACTGAAGATGAAAAACGGATATTTTATAAAAATGTTAAGCACCGCAGACAACGGCTCAGTGCAGATAATCTGGTCAAAGCACAGCTCAAAATGAACATCCACCCTAGGTAAGTCTTGATAAACATTTGGTGGGATATAGTTGGTGTGATCCACTTTGTGTTGTTGCTGCTGAATGTAATAATTACATCAAACTTGCTTGAATGTTGCACTAAAAAAATAGGCCTGCTTTGATCAATGATAAAGTTGGTGTGTTACACCAGGATAATGCACGGTCCCGTACAGCAAAGATCATATCTGCAAACATTGAAGAGCTGGACTGGGAAAAACTTCCACATCCTCCTTATTCTCCAGACCTTGCTCCATCTGATTATCATCTATTCCAAAGTTTGCAGAACTATCTTGATGGAAAAGAGCTTGGATTACATGAAGTTGTCAAAACTACCTTCTTTACATTCTTTTCTTTCAAACCTCAAGAGTTTTATAGATTGACATTCAGAAGCTTGTGAATCGTTGGCAGGAAGTAATTAATAATAATGGAACATTCATTATTTATTAAATAACATAAAAAGCATTTGAAATCCTTTATTGTTTTCAAGAATTTTGTAGAAATGACATTCAGAAGCTTGTGAATCGTTGACAGGAAATAATTAATAATAAATAAACATACATTATTGATTAAATAATATTAAAAGCGTTTGAAATCCTTTCTCTTTTTCAGTACCTAAAATTGGACATTACTTAATGGATGACCTGATACATAATATCCTGATACATACAATTATTCAAACTTCTAACATTGCAAATAAAAGTATTTCATGTACTAAATCATTTCGGGAAACCTTGTATATCTTTGTTTCTGGTATGTCAGTTTTGAAGATTAGAAGTTAACTCCTTTAATCCCAGGTTGGATAATTTTAACTTCTTTTTGTGAGTGTGCATACGTTTACTTACCGTTATTTCTTTGGATTTCTTTAGAATTTAACAATTATATAAGATTTTATAGAATTTTAACTCGTACGTTTAATTAACTATAAGATTATTGTGAACATCTTGAATTTCCCAGTTAACATTCTGAACTAACAGAGAACGTAAACAAACTTTACGTTACATTCGAGTAATTCGTATTTTAAACAATTCTTAAACTTCCCAGTTTCTGAGTCGTAGTCATCACACCTTCCTTTATCACATCTTAGTTCATTACAAGAAGAAATCGATTATTTGGATAATTATTTATTTCATCCTTAGACCAACCATAATTTTCTTTTCCTGTCATTCTAGAGTGTGCGCCAGTGTTGCTATCATTTAGCCATAATATCGGATGAGTGGTAATACTTTAAAAGGGAAGAGTATATTTATTTGAATATATTTTTGTTCTATTTAAGACAGTTTTAATGTAACAACATTGTTCTGCTTAAGACAGTCTTAGTGTAACAACATTGTTCTGCTTAAGACAGTTTTAGTGTAACAACACTATTCACCTTATTAGAGTTTTAGTGTAACAACACTATTCAACTTAAGACAGTTTTAGTGTAACAACATTGTTCTGCTTAAGACAGTTTTAGTGTAACAACATTGTTCTGCTCAAGACAGTTTTAGTGTAACAACACTATTCACCTTATTAGAGTTTTAGTGTAACAATACTATTCAACTTAAGACAGTTTTAGTGTAACAACATTGTTCTGCTTAAGACAGTTTTAATTTAATTCTTTTTTTCATGTATCTTAAAAATTTCCCTGTCACACAGATAGTTTATTACATGGCATTTAAAACACAGTACATTAATGATGAATTATCTTCGTAAACCCCCATGTGCTATAATTACCCAGGTTTCACGATACATCAAAGAGGAGTGAGTAGTTTTTATAGACTAAAAGGTTTATATCAATCACATCTCGTTAGCTTTTATACCAACAAGCACATTTTCCACTGCAGGCAAGATTAAGTAATGTCTAATAATTCATGACAATATCATTGGAATTTTCTTAATGAAACAATACATCTTTAATTTAAAACTGCCTACCGAGAGAAGGAGAACCAATTTATCAGCATCCTGGATCCATCAAAACATTGTAACATTTTGCTTCTCGAACCTACTTCTGGGAAGTGTTACCACTAAGCTAGAATCAGCTTTTAATGAAAACAGTTAAATATAAAATGATACGTTTAATGTAATAACTCAGTTTATTTATAAACGGAAAGCTACGGGACATTGCGAGTATCGAACATCTATTTTTTTACATTATAAGCCTTCGAATTTACTACTGAGCCAACAGGGAAGAAGATATTAGTTAAAAGCCACAGTTTTTATTTCAAAAACTAAGCGTTTTCAGAGCATAGAAAAGTTTTATGTTCTGCGGAAGTTATATCTTCACATTTAGAGTTTCTATATAAACGTAAACTTAGGTTCTTAGTTAAAAGATACAGTTTTTGTATGTATTCACATTATAAAAAAATGAACGCTTTCAGGACATGTGAGAGTTTTATGTTCCCGATAGCTGTAGTTTCACCTTTAGAGTTTCTATATACAACATAAACGTTTATAATATTTTAATAAAAACGAAATTTGTCGTTTACAAGCACGACCAGTGATTTGTATGCCAATATAATAACGCCTACGTATGCTATTTTTTCATTTATAAATACATTTTCAATATTATAATCGACAAAAACATTTAATTAGAAGTCATATTTTTAAAGTAATATTATTTTGTTTTATTGTCTTTGTTAGGCAAGTGTTTTTGATTTATGTTACGGAGTAAAATAAATTATACACGGAATACAGAAATACCTACAATCAACAGATTAAGTATGTACGTAGACTGATGAAGTTTATGATATGGAAATACTGGAAAAGCAATTTCACATATTCTGTGAAAAATAATATGTTTTTCAATTTACGTTGAACAGAGAGAAAAAAGCATTTTTTAATGTCTTCTATAAGGTTAAGTATGCCATTTATATTGATCTGACACGATAACAAACTGCTTTTAAAGTGGCGTGATTAAGCTTTCAAAAGGAAATCTAATTCTTTTATATTTGATTTTTTCGAAAACAATAAACACTTTATTTTATTTTCATGTAGGTGCAATTTGATTGAACAAGGCGTTTAAGTTACGAGTAGGTCATAAAGAAGAACAAGGTCAAAATATTTCCACAAAAAGTTTAGAAAAAACTATCTTTATACTCCAGCTACATCTATATATAATAATATTACACACACACACACACATATATATATATATATATTAGTTGTGTTCAACTACCATTTTGCTTTTGTAGTTTTATCAAGAGTGATATACAGAACCCCTCATAGAATGGTTTTAATGAAGCCGCAAAGGCGAAATGTTGGTTAAAAGAATAAAAAAAAGTTTTATATATAACTGGAGTATGGTATCATAGGTCGATTTTTCTGATATTTTTGTATAAATGATTAAATCCCTCCAGTACGCACAACAAATTTTAAAATTCAAGATATTCCTGAAACTATTGAGGGGCAGTCAGCATCTAATTCAGTAACCAATTGTTTATTTACAAATAACTCCAACATGTTGTACTTAGAAAGTGTAAATATAAACATATGTATGTTATAAAAGTTTGTATTGTTTTATTTATGTACGTGGTGTGTTATTGATCTGAAACTTATCGTTAAACTATCTTCTCAATGCGAACATTGGTGTTAACAAAATTCTTTTGTTTTCTTGGGGGGGGGGTGAACGTTATCTGAATCTGTACTGTGTAATTCTTGTCACTCTATGTAGAAGATGTATTGGAAAAGTTTATTACAAAACTGAAATATTTTCACCGGACTATATTTTTTTTCTTTTTTACAGAAATGTTTTGAGAAAATCGAGAAACTTTCAAATAAATATACATATTCTTAAGGGAATGTGTGAAGTGATGAAGTTAGTACTTATCAATGGAAAAAAGCACAAAGTTTCTTTTTGTTCTTGACATTATGTATAATATAAATAAACCCATCAAACACAGATCTTTAATTAATTATAAAACAAACTTTAAATCAACCAACTAAATCGTATCTGTAAAATTGCAGTAACAAGGTATTTCATTGGAAAAGATTTTAACAATTAAACCAAGTATAAAATAATTACAAAACGTTTCCTTCTTCCCTTATCATAACAAACATGCTGAAAGATATCCTACATTTTATTAAAATACGTTCTACAACAGAATATATATATATATCCTTTAAGATCTCTTGTTTAGATATAAGTTTTGAATGTTCTTTTTATTAGCTTAATAACAAAAGCGTTCCATATTATACAGCTCATAACCATAGACATATTTATTATCTATTCCTTGTTATACACATTCTATCTTATTGTACTTTGTTAGATTCCCAGTGGAATTTTCCGTTCGGGCCACTATTTGTAATTATTGGAATAAGTTTTGTTACCGTAACAGTGGTTGTTTTCGTTATAATTATTGTTATCCACATACGCCAGTCCCGGAGGAAACCAAGTAAGACTTTTGGTGTTTGCTCTGAAATTTTAGCTGCGATTCTTTGTTAATCTGGAAATTCTCAGAAATTTTATGTATTCTCTGTAGAGTCGGAAAAAGCTACTTATTTAATTAGAATTTTTCAATATCTGGCAAGTCTTAAACTTTGTTATTTAATATTCTATTTACTTTTCATAATCTAAACAGTCACTTAAATAACCATATAAGAAAAACTTTTATCTCAATATTACGTATATATACATGCTATTCAAATATATTAATTTATGTTTATTCGTTCTTTATAAATTAGAAGTAAATTCTATAACTCTGACGTCTAAAGTATAAAACTTCTTCCACTTAAATTTTATTAATATATTTAAAAGTTTGAATAAGTGATATATTTTTCTTCAGTATAAAATCATGTACGTTTTATTTCTTTTCTAGACAGCCGCCAAAGAGGTGTTTCCACTGGGTAAGCTAAAAATTGGTGTGTTATCTTTATTTATCCTGAACTTTAATTTTATAACGAGCACCCTGCGTTTATGATAATTGTGTTTATTTTACAGCAAAATACTTTGGACTATCTGTTGTGTTCACTGCGAAAAATAAAACCCTGGGTTTTAATGTTGTTAGCTCGTAAACTTATTGTTGTCTTGCAGGGGGACGTGTGAAATAGATTGCATTTAACATAACCAAACCATTCTTATATAAGTTACTGAAAATTTTGTTTGTCATAGTAATGCATAATTTTATCAACATTTACGATGTGTTATGTTTTTAACTGCTCGAAATGAGACATCCGAATTTATAAATTTAATAACTGTTTCTCGTTATCAAGTCTTTGAAGATATAAACAGCCTTTAATTATGTAATTTTGGTTTAACAACAGTGAGTGAATCAGAACATAGTTTCAAAGTAATATTGTGAACGAAGGATAGTTATCACTATTTTCTCAACAAACATAAAACTGATTTGTGAGTGAAAGCAATGAAGAAAATATAATAATATGTCAACAGATCTATATCTGATATACCAGTATCGACGAGTCATTACGCATGATACCAAAGTTTTTATCAGGCGAGTTGGGATACGATAGGTACAATTATGGTTGAGGTGCTATTTCTAAATTATCAAATTGTACATCTAACAATCTTTATGATGTAAAACAGGTTACGTTAGTGTTACAATTTTTAATTCTTTTACAAATCAAAATTCATAATGCATTATTACTGATTCATTTTATCACTAATTGTGCATTATTATTATTAACTTGAATTAAGTTTACTCGCCATTGGGAAGAGGTTTGTTTGTTTATTTTTGAATTTCGCTCAAAACAATACGAGGGCTATCTACGCTAGCCGTCCCTACTTTAGCAGTGTAAGGCAAGACAAAAGGCAGCTAATCATCACCACCAACTCAGGGATACTCTTTTACCAACGAATGGTGAGATTGACCATCACACTATAAAAGGCGAACATGTTTTGTGGGAGGAGGATTCGAACCAGAGACCCTCATGTTTGGAGTTGAGTGCCTTAACTACCACGCCATGCATTCTCGCTATCTTTGTTTAATGTCTGTTGTTGTATGAAGAGAGGATTACATTAAAATATTTTACCATTAGATTTCTAAAGGTATTTTAGACGACAGCAAGGTTATACTAAGAGGTTAACTTACTATGTTGATTTATTTATAAGCATTAACTAATATTGTAATAAATAGAAATAAGCATATTTGAATTACATTTAATAACAGATTATGATGTTTAAGGTTATTAATGTGACTTTAATGTTTAGAAAGTACAAAAGTTTGAACATTGATGCACCTCATACTTATATCTCATAAATAAATGAAATATAAACGAAGTGTTATGTGAATAGTTATAATACAAACTGAAAGTAGCATAGTTATCAAACGTACATTATTTACTACGTAATTATAAAAGGAAAGGTTAATTGTTCCTTTTTATATACTATGCAAGTTGCATTGTGATGTATAAATTTAATTCTAATATAATAAAATAATAATTTCTCATAAAATAATTTGAAAATACGAGTAGTGTTTTATGAATTATTAAAATATACTATAAGGATATTATCGAAAATTATGTTAAAAAATGAGGTCTAATTTTCGCTTTTCGGTTTATGCTTTTTTACAGACTGAATATAACTTTATAACAATTACAATATAAAAAACAAAACAAACCTAAATATATAAATTGAGCAAAAGTGATGGTAATGAACGCAACACCTTACCAGCTGTTGTCTTCAAATACTGATGTAGATTTAATATTCGTTGAATAAAGTAACATCAGCATAAATGTATACAAGCTAAACTTTCCACATCCCTTTTTAGAAACGTGACCAATGAAAACCAAATAAACAACATCGACAGTGTAACTAAAAGAGTGTAACGTCTGAGATATATTACTGATACGAATGTTACTATTTGTTTAGGTGTAGAGTCATGTAAGGCTAGAAATCAGTGTTTAATAAAATAAATATTAATAAATAAGAAGCTGGCGAATAAATAATAAATTAAATTGATACATGAATCGTAAAGTAACTATTGGTATTGTATTGTTTTTGAATTTCGCACAAAGCTACTCGAGGGCTATCTGTGCTAACCGTCCCTAATATAGCAGTGTAAGACTAGAGGGAAGGCAGCAAGTCATCACCACCCACCGCCAACTCTTGGGCTACTCTTTTACCAACAAATAGTGAAATTGACTATAACATTATAACGCTACCACGGCTGAAAGGGTGAGCATGTTTGACGCGACAGGGATGCGAACCCGCAACCCTCAGATTTCGAGTCGCACGCCTTAACACGCTTGGCTATGCCGGGCCCCTGTAACTATTGGTTCTCTAACGAAACTGTAACAATGTTTAACGTAATACATGCTATGAGGTGTGTCTAACTCAACATGTATAAAATGTATTTAATTGTTATTATTGATCAATATATTTGTTACACCAAAAATACTGCAGTTAACCTAATTAACCAGCGACTTCTTAGAGATTTTTAATTATATTGAACTTCAGGCATTGAATTACAATTTTATTATCAATCTACTGATTAACATATCTTATTTATTTACCTTATAAAGTTCAGAGGAGAAATTCGTTCTTAAAAACAACACCGATGGATTTAAACGAACCACATCACGTTTGGAAGATGAAACGTGTCCTGATATTATACCAATGAGTTTACATCAAGGTAAAGCAAACGAATGCCAGTTCAGCATATTCCTAAAAAAATGATAAAATTTAATTTCATATACACATATAATTATTTTCGTCATGTGTAAGTGAATCTAACAGACATGTGATGATAACACACGTTGTGATTTTCCTTACGGGTGTAAGTGAATTAGTATACGATGTTTACTTGTGTAAAAACTAGAATATTAAAATTAGAACACGTCACCTAGCAGCTCTAGCTTAAACATATATATGTTTTTTATTTAATATTAAATTTTGGAAGAAAACTGTTAATGCATATCTGTAATCTTGTTCCTACCGTAAAAGTAAAAATAATAACAGTAGGATTTCCAATATTAAATATTTAAAATATAAATATTTAACAGCTAAAAAGTAAAAACGTTGTTTGTTGAACTGTGTTGCTTTGAAAAGAACCATTCTTAAGTTCCTTCCTATTGAGGTATAATGTAGACTGAGTCGGTTGGACGAAGCTAGTAGCGCCTTTAGCTAAGCATTTAACTTCTCACCATCGAAACTTTGTTCAGCTGGAATAATTACTTCAGTTGCCCCTTCAGTGACTCAGTTACCTTCCTTAAATGACTTGTTCAGCAATTTTAGTTGGTACAGCCCAACATTTAGGACACATATTTAAAATAACCGTTTCTTAAAATTGTTTGTTGAGCTAAGAAAATGGATAATAAATAAACTTAGTATTCCGAAAAATGTTTAATATTGAAGGGAGGACCAGTTCAATCTACATTTTGATGAACGTTTCGGAGAACTGCATTCCTCATCGACAACCCTAAACACAAGTTAATCAAAGATAATGAGTCCTAGTGAATAAAAAAACACGTTCATACCAACAGTGTGTCTGATACACTTTATTAAAATATGTCCAGCTTATCTTTGTTTAAATAACTTGTGTACAGAGAGTTGAATTCTCCTAAACTAGTATAACCTAATAATGATATATTATATAATGAAATTATTCATGATCTGATGATCTTCGACAAAATTATCCTCTGTTCTTGAAATTTAAAAACTTTGAATTGAATATTTGATATTTATCTTGGTACACACAATTCTGAATTACATTCAGTAATAGCTGCGAGGCTTTTGTAAATTTATATTTAAAACACGGTACGTTTTCAGTTCATTGCTCTTTGTTTTGAATTTCGCGCAAAGCTACACGAGGTCTATCTGCGCTAGCCGTCCTTAATTTAGCAGTGTAAGACTATAGCAAAGACAGCTAGTCATCACCTCCCACCGCCAACGCTTAAGCTATTCTTTTAACAACGAACAGTGGGATTTGCCGTAACATTATAACACCTCCACGGCTGAAAGTAAAACAGTATTTGGTGTGACGACGATTCGATCTCGCGACCCTTAGATTACAACTCGAGCGCTCTAACCACCTCATAATGCCGGTCCAGATTCATTGCTTTTAGTATCGGCCATCTGTGTTCGGCCTGCCTGTCAGAGGTATCGAGACCAGAAACTTAGTGCCTCAAGTTGCACACCGCGGCTGAGCCACAGGGAAGCAATAAATTTGGGAGGCATCGATTTCATAAATTTGATTAAATGGAAAACTATCGATAAGTTAAGTTTTAAGTCACTAAAAAAATCGGAACTATACGAAACTTAAGGCTTGTGCCGAAGAAAAATAATTACAAGACTTGTCTGTGCTGTCTTTAGAAACACTAATTTTTGTTTAGCTCATTCTGGTCCATAACTACGCATCATTAGCTCGAGGTCTAAATTTTTATTGTAATTAGCTGTTGCTAAGAAAAACAACACTAAACTTTAAAAACACATCTGTAGACGATCTTTCCACAAACCTTTTCTTTGTTTAGCTATCGGTTTCCAAGACAGCTTAAGCACTAAAGATCGTTTGATTTATACCAGAGATCATAATTAGAGGATATTAAGTCGAACAGGATTGTTCTCATTCGAGCTTATTAGGTTAAATCTGCTCATAAAAAGAGCTATTAATTTCGAAGCTTTTGAGTTTTAAGCTTGTAGGTCTTTGATTAATCAATAGTTTATATTTTTAATACTATCAGACCATGAAAAAAATAAATACGATTAAAACAAGTCTTATTAAACATAATTATTATTTTTACAAGTAAATTTCCATTTTTGTTTACCTTAAAAACATTCATAATACGTGATACAAAACAAGTAATTTTATCTAGAGACCTACACCCGTCTATTGCTCCAAACCAATGGTTTTCAAACTTTTTCATTCATGATGTCCTAAACCCTTTATCTTGATTTGCGAAACAACCCCGCTGCCACATGTAATATTTTTAGCAGTATTTTTTATCTTCTAAATTATTCTTTGTTTGGTCATATTTACGTAATCCCAAACAACTTCCCGGGACACACTAGTATGTCGCGATGCACAGTTTGGAATCCACTGCTCCAACTCAGTGGAATGTATTGGAAGTGTAGCACAAGTCCATACTCGAGGAACGACAATACACTCGAACAATGTAGAAGCTTTAATTGCATTACAATAGAGATAGACATGACTGCAATATAGCATCTTAATTATTCGAATAATTCTACTGATACCAATTGTTTATTACGCCTGACAATTAAAGTACAATAACACTAATATCGTACACATGTTGAAACAATGCGGATGGTTTGTCAACGAAGTCATTGTTATAACAAATTAATACGTCACTTCAGGATATAGTGCATTTACCATATGAGAAATAACGACCATACCTTTAAGTATACCTCGTTATTAAATTATTTAGTTTAGCTAATCCATACCATGGATAATGTGTTTGTCTATTATAAAAGCTTTAAGCATAAATATTCATTCAGATAATTAGTATTTCATCTCTAACAATTAAGTTCTGACGAAAATCTTTATTATTTTACAAGTTAGAGAAACGTGACTGTTAATTCAGTTTTTCTATTCAATATTTAGTATACACCTTTCATTGGTATTCATGTTCAAAGTGTTAAAATGTCCTAGAAACACTTCGGTGTGAATGAAGCTAAGGAAATCGGGTCCCTAGAATGAAATATCAAAATTTCTGACCAAAATATAAGGATTGTTCTTATTTATAATATAAATATGTCGAAGAATTATAAAGTGAACATATAGGGGTTTAAATGATCAGAGACACACATTGAAAGTATTAACCTGTCTGACAGGTCTTACAAAGGTAGATTGAGGAACTAGGTTTCATTCTTCGACCTCCTTGATTTATATAAATCTTGTAACAACTGCTATCTTCTAAAAGTTATTGCACTTTGAGTCCCTAACGCATCTAAAAGTCACTGAAATCGCACAGTTTGCTCATATTGCTTGTTGTTTAACAACATGTGTTTTACTAATATAGCTCACATGCCACTAGAATAACAAATTCATTCAGAATTAAAAGTTTAGCCCATTTAACATCTGAGGAACAATAAAGATGTTTTTTGTTCTGCTCTTGTATTTCTTATTACCATTCCAGTAGCTTTATAGATCATATGTACATGTTTTCCAATATCTTTCACACCGTTAATAACAAACCAGCATGATTCTTTGTTTCGCAGGAAGTGAAATGTCAGCGGATGGTGAGGAGAAAAGCAACGAAGAAAGTGTGTTCCTTGGAAGACATTCCACAACAAAAACAAACACATGTAGCATTCCTAATGAAACTTCTGAATCTATCGAGATTTATACATATTTAAATACAGTGAGTATCTCTTACCATTAAGTTATTATGTCTAACTGACGTTAATCATACACATTAGGTTTTGCCAATATTAATAATAAACTTGAAGGCTTATTTGAAAAAATATTTTAAATGTTCCAAAAATTATGTACAAGTTTTACTAATAAAGAAAATCACCATAGAAACACATACCAAATAAACGAATACTAAAAGATGCAACAAATAATAGAATAGAAAAAAAGTTGTTGGTTTTATTCCACTTACTTTTGAAATATTGTGTCTAAAGAAAATATATTAAAAACAGACAACTCATAAAATTTAGTCGACATAAAGTTTCGGAAGTTATGTCACACTTATTAGATATATTCGTTAAAATAAGAATTGATAGAATACTTTAGAAAATATTAACTGCAGCTAGGAAGAGAAAAGATAAATATATTCTCCGGGCAATAATTCTTAAATATTTTGTTGTTATTCTATAGAAAAGCTCAAATTATGTACCACAGTATTCACGATAAGACTCTTCTTCATCTATGAACGAAATAAACTCTGAAACGAAAAGGAAGTTTGGTGAATGGGAAGATTTTTCGATTAAACTTCAAACTTTATTATAATTTTTCGAAAAGAGAGAATAATAATTATAGTTCAAAAAAGAACTTTAGGTTCGGTTGTAGAATTATTAGAACTTCAAGTAGAATTAATTACATTAATAATTTATTTTTAATGAAATGAACAAGAAAACAACTTTAAAGTTCATTTTATTTGACTTGCTTTGTGAAAGTCCCCCGCTGGTATCGGAGTAAGTCTACAGATTTACAACGCTAAAATCAGAGGTTCGATTCCTCTCAGTGGGCTAAAGCAGATAGCTTAATGTTGCTTTCCTCTAAGGAAAACACACACCCACGCCTTATGAAAGAATACAAAACTTAAATATGTATACTGTATGCTTTGATCGCTGTGGATTTGAATCCTTCGAGGCCCGATATGGCCAGATGATAAGGTAGCTTGACTTGTAATCAGAAAGTCGCGAGTTCGAATCCCGTCCCACCAAACACGTTCGCCCTTCCAGCCGTGGGGGTAACGGTCAATCCCGCTATTCATAGGTAAAAAAGTAGGCCAAGAGTTAGCAGTGGGTGGCTGTCTTTGCTATAATCTTGCACTTTTAAATTAGGGACGGCTAACGTAGAGAGTCCCCGTGTATCCTTGCGCGAAATTTCAAAAAAAAACAAACAACTTGAACAATCGCTGAAAAATTATTTCGTTTTTACTTTTCAAATGGGTGGAAACTGATATAATCTTAGAATTTGTTTGAGAGCATTGAAGTAATTAGTTCATAACACTCCTGCTTTAATTTTGACAGTTACCGACTGATGTTTCACCATAAAATTCAATGGAATGTGAAAGTCGCGATTGAATTATATGAGCAACTGCTTCCTCGTATATTTAGAAATATTAATTTTGATAGAGAAGATAGAATTTTTTACAAACAAAATAAAAAAACTTTATGGATTATATTTTTTCTCATCACTTTCTAAAATTATCTTTTTTTTTCCTGTATCATGTTTTCGTTGGCTTTCGAGGGTTGCATCTCTTCAACCAGAAGCCCTCTAACAATTTCATCGACGACGAATGAAGACCAGTGTCACGTCAATAGTTCTGTACCGTCCAAAACGTTAAGAAGGATCGTTAATCAGAAAGGAACTTCATTTGTAAGTAAAGGAGGAACATGAACCGTTTAAAATAATAAATCTTTGTTCATTAAGTCAGTTAACAATTAATCTTTCAAATTCCATGTATTTTCATTGTAGTCTAGAGAGATTTTTTGAATAAATTAACTAGTGGTATGTAAATGCTGTCATCGTTCCTTTCAACGAATCCTAGCAGTATAAGAAAAGCGAGTTTTTGTTTTATTTTCTTTTTCAGTTGGAACTTTTATCACACAAATATTTATCTGCAAAAAAACATGTTGGTATATATTGATGTGCTTAATACACATTGATTTCTTTATTGAGTCATAAGCATATATAACACCTCACCACACTAAGACGGTTTCTTCTTTATTCAAACTATACAGTGGTAAGTTCTAAATCTAAAATCCTGACATGAAAACCAGCTGCTAATTTTCTCTCTCTAACCTCCAGCTCTACGTAAAGAAATCAAAATGCTCTCTTACCCCTTTGAATTCAGGTTCCATATAATTTCTAATAAGTTACCATAAAGGTGGTCAACCAGATATTAAAATTTGATCTTGATAAAGTGGTCAATTAGTGCATGTTCTCCTTGCCAGAACTAAGGAAAGTTGTACAGTTGTTTCACTAGTAGAAAAATCTAAATCATTCTAGAATTTCAGAGTTATTTAAAATTTATTTTGTAATAAGTTTTATTTTTGAGAAAAAAAATCTTTACTGTTCTTTCACAAATTCCAATCATTATTTGCTTTCAAAAATACCATGTTATCAAACAAAGTCAATTCCGAATGACAGAAACAGTTATATTATCAATTTTAAGAACGTTAGAAATTACAATATTTCATATTTTTGTTCGGACATTTTCATTCTTAAAATTTTTATTTTTATTCATAGAAGAATTTTGATTCGCTATTTTCAACTTTGCCATTTCAACAATAATTAATAGCTTACAACAGATAGCACATTGTGCTTAGCTGTCAATAAACCAACCAATCAACAAACAAAAGTACTAAGTAAATATCAAATAAGCTATCTGCACTGGAATTCTTCTAAATTTCGTTGTTCTATATTCATAAAACTGGAATAACGAGGACCCGGCATGACCTAGTGTGATAAAGCGTTTGGCGCGTAATTCGTAATAAACATGCTGTGGGGGCGTTATAATGTGACGGTCAATTCCACCATTCGTTAGTAAAAAAGTAGTCCAAGAGTCAGCGGTGGATGGTGATGACTAGTTGTATTCTCTCTAATCTTACACTGCTAAATTAGGGACGGCTAGCGCAGATAGCCCTCGAGTAGCTATGCGCAAAATTAAAAAAACAAACAAACTATACAATTACCAAATGTATGAAGGTACACAGAAGCCTGTGTTTCTTCGGTATAAATAACTAATCAACTATGCCTGCCATCTACCAATAAAATATATACTGACTGAAAGTAAGTGTCCAACATGACATACAGAATTTCAAAATTAGGGAACGTCAATAAAAACTACAAATCTAAATATTTATAAGGAAAAAGTTTTTGCTCTAAAATTAACACTATATGCCTAAATACTAATATAACGTTTAAACTATAAAATGGGTAACTACGTGATGGCCAAGGCATTGATTGAGCCCCAGATTTTAGTATTACGAGTCCTAAAACTTATCTCTAAACAATTAGTTGGCAAGTTGAAAACGAATAAAATATGGGAAAAGTGAATAATATAAAAAAACTAGAGTGTGATTTAAACAGAAATAATGTTCTTTATAAAAACAGTACAATGTTCTTAATTAAACTGTAAAATTCAGGAGTAATATAATTTATTATGATGTAGATATCTTGATAAAATCAAGAGATGTAGAGAAAGACTTAGAATTATTTCCTTTCCATAAGAGGAAACTTGATTGATAATCTACTGAATTTTTCGCAGAAATACTTGTTCTTTCTAGCCGTTCCTAATTACAACAGGACTAAATTTTGAGGTAATAGGTTGGTCAACACCATACACCGTTATCTCGTGGGTTATTCTAATCAAAAAGTGCAAGTGGTCGTCAGATTGTGTATTTCCTACAACTTAGAGAAAAGGATTCGAAACTGCGACCCTCAGAGTGCGAGTCGAGCACCATAAATATTAAGCTCTACCAGTCCGAGATTTTGTTTGTTTGTTTATTGCTAAACAACCACACTTATGTAAATCATTAATTTTAGTAGTTTGTTAGGCCAGTCGTGGTCCGTGGTGTCGTAACGAACAGGAAATTCATGGCTATTGTCCAACTATTAGCCATGGACAAGTAATAGAAATAACAGTCAACTCGTATTATTCCATTAGAACGGCCCAAGAGATTACGATAAGTGTTATTGAGTAGTTAGTTACTTATCATTCGTGATGACGAGGAAACCAGTTGAAGTAAAAACATATTCTCAACAATACTGGTATGGGTATTAACACTTTAATCAAAATAAACTACAGAACAACGTTTCGACCTTTTCAGGTCATCTTCAAAGATAATTAACCTGAAGAATACATAGTTACCTATGAGCGCATGGGTATCTGAGCGTGATCATCCGGAACAAAGTTACAAATACCAGATGATTAGGTTTTGCTTGTCCCACGTGCAGGCCACACCCTATCTTCAAATGTTTTTATCTTCTTTTCTTTACATATGTCGCTTTATGCTTTGAGACCTCTTTATCTGAAAAGAAATAAATATATATATATATATACATTATCAAGGTATAAAGGTATATAAGAGGGATATAAACTCACATTTTGCACATTGTCCAACAAATATACCATTAAATCTCCAACGTTCTTTCTTGCAGCTCTACTAAAAGTCAAACATATTTCGAAACGTTCTTTTATGTTGTGAAAAAAAATCCGTCTATCCTAGACATTAATTTCAATATGACTAAAATATTACAAATTAAAAACGCGTTTCCTCAATAAAGTTAAAATTGTACTTATTTTTGTCACATGATGATCTCTAACATCTTTCCTTTGATAATTTCACCAAAAGGAGACATAAAACCATCTAAATAGGATCACCTGTTTAACCACTCTCACAACTGTACAGTAATGTGTTTTCTGTCAATCAGTATACGATAAAATGACGTTACAAAAAGGACACTTAACGCCGCAATTTGTACTGTCCAGGCCCGGCATGGCCAAGTGGGTTAAGGCGTTCGACTCGTAATATGAGTGTCGCGGGTTCGAATCCCCGTCGCACCTTTCAGCCGTAGGGGCGTTATAATGTGACGGTCAATCTCACTATTCGTTGTTAGAAGGGTAGCCCAAGAATTGGCGGTGGGAGGTGATGAGTAGCTACCTTTCCTCTAGTCTTACTCTGCAAAATTAGGGACGGCCAGCGCAGATAGCCCTCGTGTAGCTTTGCGCGAAATTAAAAAAAAATGTGTTGTTCTGACGTCAGCAAAAGATACGTATGCCATCAATCATGAAAAGAATTATGCCCTGTAGGCTACAACACGGCATGACATATGACCTTCAAAAGCAAGAAAAATATATATTGTCTATCTTTCACATTTTTCACTGTTAAAGTAAAATATACATTCCATCGCTCGTTGTGAAAGTAAAACACAATATATGATATATCTGTCACTGTGAAATACTAGCAGTGAAACATTATTTTGGAAATTCTTTAGCGGTGTTTCATTATTAACACGTTGGACGACATAAGAGAAGGTCTTCGGTATTCACTCAGTCCGGTTCATTCTTTAAGTTATTCACGAAACGAGAAAAGTATTATGTGAACATATATGTTTTGATACTTGAGATAAATGGGCTATTGTGCAGCTTACAAACAACGAACAAAAATAAATATTGTTTTTTTTCTAATACGTATTCAAAATTTTGAGCTCAAATTTTGATTAAATAACCCTACTATTGGTTTTCTCAGCGTATTTCTACCCAAATAATTAAATTAACGTTAATAAAGTAAAAATATTATTTTAGTTTTACTGGTTCCTAAGAAGTTCTAAAAATCCAAACAACTCATGACTTTTAAAAGCCATTATTTTTTCGAAAACTAAATAAAAATTGGTTTATATAAATAAGGACAAACATCGACTGTCGGAAACAGATGTGTTCTGGTGCACCCTACGTGTCAAAATATTAAACAAATGGCTTTCGATAAAATTTCATTCACTAGTGAGTTTGTATTTTCTAGTTTGGAAGTAGTCGCTTTTCTTTATATCGCCCTTGTTGAAAATGCATGGTAGCTGTTTGAATTGTAGATGAAACTGTTTGGAGAGGAAATTCTACACGAATGGAATGTCTTTAAATAGTTTTTGCTAACAAGCAGGATACACGTAGATACCTCGTCCTTGTTCGAGACAACATATTCTCCTCAGGTACCAACAAAATCAATGGGCTCTAAAGACCGAGGACTGGGATGGATATAAAGCAGTTTGTAAGTTTTATCTGGGAGTTGTAATATGATGATATTGGGTGTGTGTGTGTGTGTGTGACAGTGTTTGTGTGCGTTTTCTTTTAGCAAAGCCACATCGGGCAATCTGTTGAGTCCACCGAGGGGAATCGAACCCCTGATTTTAGCGTTGCAAATCCATAGACTTACCGCTTTTCTAGTGGGAGACATAATACTATTGAAAAAAACAACAACTGATGAATGGATTTAGCGTTTTGTATTAATACTCTTAAGGACAGTTGATTGGTTTTGTTGTTAACCTGGAATTGTGGATCAGTGTTTCTGACGATAGACGGAAGAGTCAGCCAACATGATTCTTGGTGGGCTGCCTATACCAACCCCATATATTTCTTCATGAAGGATTTCGACATTTTCCTGAAAGTTGTCTTGTTAAGTCATTAATTCGAATATTAGAAAAATGTTTAAAGGGCCAATCATTTCGCATATACAAATATCAGTATGTAGATATGAAAACTTATCTTATTAACTTATCAACAGGTTTAACCTGTTGACTGCCAAGTATTTCAGTTGCTACGTAAACTCCAAACCAAGTTCAAAATACAACTTTAATGCTTTGTAACTTTGTAGTGACGCCATTTTGGATCGGAAATGAAACAATTTGTAAGTAGGTCAAATGCATGCATAGTGCTAACATCTAGCGATGAAGTTAGGTATTATTAGAAACGAATTAACTCGTCCGTGGCACTGTGTTACCGATCGGCTTGGATGAGTTATTTCGTCTTCGGCAATGAACAGGTTAAAGTTTATGCTAAGGAGATAATTTCACAAGCAAATTGAGAAAAGTGTCACAAATGTAACTGGTAGTTGAAGAAAGACAGTGGGAATGTGGCCACGAATGTTAATAAGTTGTAGCGTCTTGACAAAAAAGGATAAAATACTGCGAAAGAGACGTCTGTCTGATTTGTGAATAACTGAAAAGTCATATGAGGTATAACATATATAAAATGGTGGATCTGATTTACTTGAAAAGTACAGTTTGAAATCTTCTATAACTTGTATCTGTGAAAATGAAGTAAAAAAACACGTCTTTTTTGTTTTGTTTTGTTTTTCTTGTGTTGTCTTCTTTACATTAAAGTAAACCACAATTTCACGAAGCTCTCTACTTTTGTATGTCAGGTCTGTGTGTTTGTATAACTGACCTTTTCACACAGCATGAGAGATTAATCATTTATATTTTTGTCACAAAATGACAACAATTACAGAGCGTCGTTAATCAACACTGCTTTTAAACTTGTTTTTATACAAGTTGTACTGTTAAAAACGGTTTTCCTTTCAGTAACGAAACCTGGTTTCAGTATTTCAGTATCATATATGGTCAGATAGTGTGCTGTCACTTACTGTACGTAGGAAAACGTTATCATAAAATACAGTATTAATAACGAAACCGCCCCCCAGTGGCTCAGCGGTATGTCTGCGGACTTACACGCTAAAATCTGGGTTTCGATACCCGTGGTGGGCAGAGCACAGATAGCCCATTGTGTAGCTTTGTGCTTAATTCAAAACAACAACAATAACGAAACCTTTGAAAAATAAAAACCCAACGTAGCAGTCGCTGAGTCTTTTCAATACGTAAATACAAGGAATATAAAAATAACTAAGGCCTCTTTATCTAATTCTTGATTACTTTAACTAATGCTAATTGTTTATTTCTTTGATTGTTTGTTTGTTTGTTTTGGAATTTCGCACAAAGCTACTCGAAGGCTATCTGTGCTAGCTGTCCGTAATTTAGCAGTAAAAGAATAGAGGAAAGGCAGCTAGTCATCACCACCCACCGCCAACTCTTGGGTTGCTCTTTTACCAACGAAATGTGGGATTGACCGTCACATTACAACGCCCCCACGGCTGGGAGGGCGAGCATGTTTGGCGCGACCCTCAGATTACGAAGCGCACGCCTTAAAACGCGAGGCCATATCAGGCCCTATTATTTCTTTGAATATTTGTGCAAAGCTGCATGAGCACTGTTTGCACGAGACGTCTCTAGTTTTGGATTATAAGCCTAGACGAAAGGCAAGATAGTCATCACCACCCGCTGCTAACTTTTGGATTATTCTTTTACTAACTAAAGTTGTGATTGACAGTAGTATTATAACCCTTCATGACTAAAAAGGAAAACTTGTATGTGACGAAGATTTGAGCCCGCTATTCTCAAATTAGGTGTTGCGAGCCCTAGCCATCTCGCCATGCCAAGTACTACTAAATAAGATATGGAATTTTCATTTAAATACTGTTTGTCCGGTAAAGAACCCTTTCCGACTCTTAAAAATTCACAGCACTCATTCCAGTTAAACATATTAGTTTTATTTAATGTTGCTTATTTGTATTCATGTTTTAGTTCACTAAATTGTAAAACAAATCAGTTTTAGAACTATAATCTACCGTTTTAAACTTCCATGTAACATTAATATATACATATATAAATCAACAATATAAACAGCTGTGTTTGGTTGATCCTCTTACATAGAGATTATGTAAATTAACAATATAAACAGCTATGCTTGATTGATCTTCTTACATAGATATTATGTAAATTAACAATATAAACAGCTGTGTTTGGTTGATGTTCTTACATAGAGATTGTGTAAATTAACAATGTAAACAGCTGTGTTTGGTTGATCTTCTTAGATAGAGATTATGTAAATTAACAATATAAACAGCTATGCTTGATTGATCTTCTTACATAGATATTATGTAAATTAACAATATAAACAGCTGTATTTGGTTGATCCTCTTACATAGATTACTTCCAAGATTATGGCTTGAAGGTCCAAAGCTGTCGAAACATTGGAAATACCAATAGGCCTAAAATTTGTTACACAACATGTCTGCTGCACGCTTCTTTACACAGACCTTTTTTTATATTTTTATTATTACCACTCTGATTTCTAGTGGTAACAGAAGAAGTAAGAGAAATTAGGAAGGAAAACCCGAAGTGAACTCGGTTTAATAATCGACTATTTGTAATTTTATTTGCAGAGTTTCTCCTCCAGAATTAATTACTTTTAACGACTTTATAAACGTTTTCAGTAACTGTACATTTTTCGTATTTTCTCAGGTGATGTAAAAACACGTATTAGAACGTGAAACGTAAATCGAGGTGTTTTAGTGAGAATAAACAAACATCATAATTCATAAAGTATAGTTTAATAATGTTGGAATATATCCTCTTCTCGTGAGAATCACACAATCCCTAAAGAAATAAAATCATAAGATAGAAGAGATTTTTACTTAGAAATTTTCAGTAGTACAACGACGCAAGAGCTCATTTCTACAATAATAGAACGCGAATCATGAATCATCGGATTCACCTGTGGATCACCTCAGCAAATTTACACTTCTTTCGTGTCATAAAAAACAGTTAAACACTAAAGGAAAACAATATATTTTCAAAATACTTGTTAATTTACATATAAAATATCTGAAACAAACTGTCAACACTCTCATGTATTCCCCATCAGAAGGGAATACACATTCTAGTTCACAGATATTTACCGAAATAGATAAATAAATCTACAAAATATTTCTAAAGTAATTAGCAGATTTGTTTTTATAATCCTACTTGACTGGTCCTGCGCTTAACGTTTATAGGGTTATTGATATTCTTATTAGTTTCATTATATCTAAACATTTGACTCCCTCTGCGGAATCCCAACGCTAGAAACCGGTTTTCGATGTCTGTGGTGGGCAGCGCACAGATAGCCCATTATGTAGCTTTGTACTTAATTTTAAACAAGCTAAAAATATCAATAGCTTGGCTACATGTTTTGGTGCTTTCAATAATGTTTACTATTGATCTTCGTCGGGTGTTTTATTTTTATATTTCAGGTAGACAGCATAGTTCTCGATGTAAATGGTATACTTATATTACATTTTGTAATTTGTTAAAAATTACTAAGAGATATTGTATCTAGATAAGATTTAATTCATGAAGAACATGTTTATCAAAGAGTGATCGTTAAATAAATGAAAAGTGATCCTAAGTTGGGAGATCGATCGTACAGAAATTAGTGGTTGTTTTGTTCATCACGGTTTATTACAACTCATTAGTTGTAATAAATCATTATTTATATACAAAAGTTTTGCAAACTTATAAACAGTACTGAGCCTTTTGTCTGATCTGGAACTTCATTGATATCTTATCGACGGTTCACGAAGAACGAATTAATTTTATGTTGATATGTTTACACTTCGCTTAATGGCTAGTCTCACGCCATTTAAAGGCTAACATTTTTTACGACGAAAACATATAATGCTCTCGTAGAAATTCTTACTTCCGAGATTAATTCACTGAAGCTAAATGGCTTATAATGATCGAAATCTTTAAACGTTCCTGTAGTTTTCCGATTATTAAGTGTTTTTAACGATTAGATCTTCCAAGGTTTATTACTTTGGTTTGTTTGTTTTGAATTGAGCGCAAAGCTACATGAGGGTTATCTGCGCTAGCCGTCACTAATTTAGCAGTTTAAGAATAGAAGAAAGACAGCTAGTAATCACCATTCACCGCTAACTCTTGGGCTAGTCTTTTACCAACGAATAGTGAGACTTACTGTCACATTATAACACCCCCACGGTTGAAAGAGCGAGCATGTTTGGTGTGACGAGGATTCAAACCCACAGCCTCAGATAGCGATTCAAGTGCCTTATCCACCTGGCCATAGCGGTGCGTCGCTTTAATGCTCGCAGTTTTTCTAAGCACTTCAATATTTCCCTAAGTATCTTATGTATCTTATTGACAGATATATATTTTCCCGAAACGATCACATCGAATGCCGAGAAAGTCAACCAAGTAATAACGGTTTACCTTTAAGTTTGAACTAAAAATAACCATGCTCGAACTTCTGATTACAAGTATGGTTGAATACAATATATAATACTTATCCTGACATGGGTGTATCTTGTAACCATTCACAAAACCAATTATTTGTTCTTTGTTGACCCTGTCATTGTAACAATAGCCTCATTGTGAAAGGGCTTGAAATAAATTCGGCTAAGTATTTGCTAGAATTTTGTTGGGCTTTTTTGCGCTTTAGTACAAATTGTAAACTTTGATTGACATCTACAGGTTCAATGTTACGTTGCTACTTCAAACAGTTTAATCTCAGAAGATTTCTATCTGGTATCACGATTAACACATTAACACCATTATCAACATGAAATTATTTCTTGAGGTTAGTTATTATTGGCAAAAATACAACAAATAATTTATCACTTTTTAAGCAAACATTGACACTTTTCTTATTGTGGCATATCTTACTCCATACCTTGTAGAAAGGGCCAGTCGTTTGTTTGTTTTGGGCGTAACAGAACTTCAACATCATAACAAGTTACGTAAGTCTGAATCCGAGCATCAGATCTTACCTTAGTATGAAAAGCTTTACCAAGCGCATGTTGTTTTAAAGTATTGGATGGAAAAGAAAGTCCCAATCAATTTGCAGAATTGAAATGAATTTCGTGTAAACTTTATGTCCTGCTTCAAAGCCGTTTTTGCTATTTACAAAGAAGCAATTCGTTAAAGATGTATATACATATCTTTTATTTTAAAACAGACCAAGAAACCAAAACACATCTAGTAAACTTTCACTACTTTCAAGGCAACAAGAACTATTTGAAAAATATATAATTCTTATGTTGTATTTTTTATGTTTCTTTTTCGTAAGGAACACAAAAGCGACACAATAACAGCCCAAAACAGGGAGAGTTTTTATGTCCATCTTGTCGATGACACTTAATTGAACAAGGAATTAAATCATTATTAAAGAAGGTAGAAGGTAAAACACTCAAGATCTGAGTCACAGACAGTTTTAATTTGATCTTATTTCCCTCGCTTCGCAAAGCACTTTGGATTAGAAGATCAATAGAAAAGGTAAAGATAAAAAAATATACAACCTGTTGGGTTTTTTACCGAACATTACATAAAAATATTCAAACTTCTTGGGTTTAATAACAAATATTACATAAAAACACTTAAACCTATTGGGTTTAATATCATATATTACATAAAAAAGAATCAAAACTGCAGGACTTCATACCGAAAATTACACCAAGCTTATGGGGTTTAATGCCGAATTTTACAACAAAAAGAATATAAACCTATTGGGCTTAATACCAAATATTGCACCAAAGAAAGTCAATCCTTTAGGGCTTATTACCAAATAATCTGACATCAAAGAGAATGAACCTACAGAACTTCGTACCGTTTGTTTGTTTGAAATTCAGTATAAAGCTACACAATGGTCTATCTGTGTTCTGACGACCACGTGTGTGCTCGATATTGAACAATGAGTATTTTTCACTTAATATGAGAAGTGGTTCAGTAGATTGTTTGTTTTGTTTGTTTTTTGAATTTCGCACAAAGCTACTCGAGAGCTATCTGTGCCAGCCGTCCCTAATTTACCAGTGTAAGACAAAAGGGTAGACAGCTAGTCATCAACACCCACCGCCAACTCTTGGGCTACTCTTTTACAAACGAAGAGTGGGATTGACCGCACATTATCACGCCCCCACAGCTGAAAGGGGAGCATGAAAAGTAAAAAGGGCATGGCCAAGGAGTTATAAAGCAAATCACAAGTGAGCCTAACCTGCGATTTTCTCATTTCTAATTAAACACAATTCAACATGGGATGAATCCAGTTTCATTTATTTCCAACTAGTGTATATTTTCTCGAAATGACTAGTCGTGTTCACTATCCCTGGCAGACCAAAGTTTATCAACCTATATCATGATCGTACATAGTGAGTTTTATGGTGAATTTCATTCCCTGTACACTACATTATTGTAACATCTTCATGATATTCAATGTATTGAAATATTACTCGAACATTTTAGTGACTATATGGAGAATGAGAAATCTGATATTTGATTTAATAATCTTACGATTCTCCCAGCTCTTTACTTTGGAGAGTTGCCACTTAAATGTGTCAGTAATTAACATTGTTCAGAATCTAGTTCATGACGTCAGTATGTGCAGAACATAGGTTTAAACAAGACAAACATAACTACTCTTATCTAGTATTTTGAAGAATTTTTTCATGACTGAACACAATATCCCTTTAGCTGTATAATCATATATTTAAAATTTCAGAATCTGGAAGAAGTGAATATTAAGACAGGATGATTTTCTAGTCATAAAATTATGACTCTGGGAGTGATAGACACAGAAGGATTTTATTTGAATGAAACATGGACCTTATGTGATTAATGAGCTTAGAAATAGACATGTAACTGCTCTGTAAACTGAGGTACATGTTACTGAGCTGTTACATTGATATATCACTGAGAAGGGGGCGCGTGGGTTATCCAGATCTATAGTCTAACTAGAATAATTAGAGAAACCTTCACCATAACAACAGGTTTGGTTTGGTGTGGTTTGATTTTTGAGCAAAGCAACATCTGCGTTATTCGTTCCTAATTTAGCAGTGTAAGACTAAAAGGAAGGCAGCTAGTCATCACCAACCACAGCCAACTCTTGGGCTACTCTTTTGCCAAAGATGATTTGGATTGACCGTCACATTATAACATTTCGGCCTTCCGGCTAAAAGGGTGAGCATATTTGGAGTGAAAAGGATTCGATCCTGCGACTATAAAATTACGAGTCGAGGACCATAACCTCCTGGCCACGCCGGGTCACCAGAAGAACAGAAAAATTACCCTTTTCTGAGAGACATTTTGTGTCATAACTTGAATTACTATAATTGCTCAGCATTAATCCTTTCCCAACACCGAATCCATTCTGCCCATGTCATAACAAACATCGTTGAAGTGTGAAGAATGCTGGTGTTATGAGGAACCCAATACATTGCTTACTTTTTATTTTTATATGGCACATCTACTGTACTTGAAAAACAAACACTATTAATGCAGTCACCATGAATGTTAGGGATAGCTATCGTCGAGACTTCCTCTGTATATTATCTAAAGCAACGCGTAAGCACATTAATTAAACGATTTATTTTTTGGGACATAAAAAGATTTTCTCGTACATATTTGTACATGTGCTTTACATGTTTAGGGAAGACAACATTTTAACGACTAACATACATGAACAAAATCTTAGTCGACTTAAGTCATTACTAAGGCAGTTAGCAGCCGAAAAAAAACGTTTTAAGTAAAGATTAGTATTATTTGACCACTGTTTTTTGTTTCTCTCCTTAATAATATAGTCAGACAAAACAATGCCTTATATGAATGATAAAATAGAGATCTTAAATAGTTAAAACAGCATCATCAAACATTTTGCTCTCAACTTGTAGAACCAATTAAACTCAACACAGACGTTGCAACTCGTGGTAATTTGATTATTATCAACAGTGTTTCTTAGAAATATGGAAAGAAAGCATTGATCCCATTAAATAAAGTTCATTCAAGTACGAAGGTGGAAAACACATGACAGGGGAAGCAATTACATAATGACCCTGGTAACGAATTTCTTACATAACAAAATATACTGTTGCATCCTACTGATTGCATGATTAAATGTAATAACATACATTGTTATATTCTACTGGAAGCAAGAGTAAATGTATAATATACACTGTTATATCCCACTAGATGAGAAACTAAATGTAATAATATACATTGTTATATCCTACTGGATGCAAAATTAAATCTAATATAGGTTGTTATATCCCAATGGATAAGAGATTAAATATAATAATATCAATTGTTATATTTTACTGGAAGAGATTACTTAAATTTAATAATGTGCACTGCCATATCCTATTGGATAAATTTCTAAATGTAATACAGATTGTTATATCCCACTGGATGCAAGAATATATGTAAAAATATACATTTCTCTATCCTACTAGACACAAAATTATGTGTAAAAATATACATTTTTATATCCTACAGGAAACAAGATTGTGATATAATACTGGAGGAGAGATTAAACATAATAACATACTTTGCAATATCCTACTGGATACAAGTTTAAATGTAATATAAAACGTTATAGCTTTCTGCATTCAAGATTAAACGTAATATAAATTGTTTTATCCTACTAGGTAATAGATTAAATGCAATAGTATACATTGTTATATCCTACTAGATATAAGATTAAATTTCATAACACACATTGTTATATCGTACTTGATACAAGATTAACTACAGTGCTCATAATATGCATTATGATATCCTACTGGATACAACATTAAATGTAATAATACACATTGTTATATCCAACTGGATGCAAAATTAAATATAACAATATACATTGTTATATCCTACTGGATACAACATTAAATGTAATAATATAAATTGTTATATCCTACTGCACAAAAGATTGAATGTAATACAGATTGTTATATCCTACTGCACAAAAGATTGAATGTAATACAGATTGTTATATCCTACTGGATGAGAGATTAAATATAATAGGTGGATCGCCTGAGGAGCACGGTTCAAAATCCGGACCATTTTCACTGTTTGCTGTAATCTGGTACGAAAATTTCTGTTTTTCGAAGTTGCCAAGATGATATAATCAAATTCTTTGCACAAGGTGACAGTCTCTATTTCTGTGTTGACATCGAAGGATTGTTCTCTGCTATGGGTTGTTACCATGACCCGCAAGAGTAGCGTCTCTTTATTGATTCATCAAAGTTAAGCCTTAAAACTGTTCTGTTACACAACGACAACGTTCACCCTTCAATACCTGCAGCACACATGAAAGAAACCTACGAGAACATGGAAATGTTGCTGAAACACATCCAGTACAGCAAGTACAACTGGAATATCTGTGGAGATCTGAAAGTCATTACTCTGTTACTGGGACTGCAGCTTGGCTATAAGTACTGTTGTTTCATCTGTGAATGGGACAGTCGTGCCAAGAGGTCACATTATTCTATACACAGCTGGTCACTCCGTAAAAAGTTAATTCCAGGACAGAAAAATGTGGCGCATGAACCGCTTCTCGAACCACCAAAGATTTTTTTTGCCTCCTCTTCACTTAAAAACGGGACTTATGAAGAATTTCGTTAAAACAATGAACAAAAAAGGTGAAGGTTTTCGTTATTTAAGACAGATGTTCCCAAGAATAACTGAGATCAAGATCAAAGAGGGCATTTTTGTTGACCCTCAGATCAGACATGTTATGAGTGACAAGATCTGTTAGTTGGGCTGAAACAGATTGCCTGGAAAGCTTTCAAAAACGTTGTTGACAATTTTCTTGACAATTACAGAGCCTCACATTACTTTCAGCTGATAGATAAACTTCTCAAAGCATACAAAACAATGAAGTGCAATATACCACTCAAGATTCATTTCCTCCACTCACACTTGGACTTCTTCCCCGCAAATCTCGGTGCTGTCAGTGACGAACAAGGTGAAAGGTTTCACCAGGACATTGGTACAATGGAAAAACGATATCAGGGCAACTGGAATCCGTCAATGCTTGCTGACAACTGTTGGACACTGCAACGTGATGCAACGGAAATTGAAAACAAACGAAAATCGGGAGCAAAATACTTTTAATTATGTTGAACTTAATAGCATACCAGAAACATAAACGCAATTAAATACGTTATTGCCGGTAAACAGTTAACTGTCTATTTCTCAGAGTTCCTACGTGATGAAGCAAAACCAAAACTATATTTGTGCATACTTACCAGGTACCTGTCACAATGAGCAAAAACTTTTCAAAAAATTGTTGTGCAGTTAAATACATTGTAAATACATCACACAAATGATATAGTTAAATAAGACTACCAGTAGGTTAGTGTTTGCTATAGTTATAGTACTTATTGACAGGGAAAATGAATTATTTTTGATTATATATGATATAGGTATCTAGTAAATAATACTATTTCGTTTTTGTTTGAAGTTTAACATTCTCAACATGAATCAAGTGGCACTCTAAATTCGTGTCTTATAACCTACAAGGTATCAGTTCCCCTTTACATTTTTCATTGTCGGTGTTTAAGCCTTATAGACGTGGGATGTGTGAGGTACCCAAACTGGTACTTGATTTCTGAAGAATATTAATTGAATTTCTATACAAAGACAAAAATATCCATTACTTACTCCGACTCCTTTTTAAGACACTGTACTTATAGGTAATTTTTGAGGCAATGTCCCTGTAGGTAATTAGTATAGCAATCTTTTTTATAAACTTGTTTCTTCATTCCTTCTCGTGAAAGCTCTACGCATGACGAACAGTTCCACGTGCATTTATTCTTGTCACTAATTTCTAAACTCCTGGAGAGCATTTCACATAAATACCCTATTAGAGCTGTCACAATTACTTAAAACTATTTTGTTTGTTTGTTTTTTTGGGAATTTCTCACAAAGCAACTCGAGGGTTATCTGTGCTAGCCGTCCCTAATTTAGCAGTGTAAGACTAGAGGGAAGGCAGCTAGTCATCACCACCCACCACCAACTCTGAGGCTACTCTTTTACCAATGAATAGTGGAATTGATCATAACATCATAGCGCCCTCACGGCTGGGAGGGCGAGCATGTGTGGCGCGACCCTCAGATTGCGAAGCGCACGCCTTAACGCGCTAGGCTAATATAGGTTAAACAACTATACTAATGTAGGTTTATTCGTCTATCGGTGTGTGACCCTATTAAATATTAATTTTTAAAGAGAGATACTTAGAATTATCTTCATCATATATTTAGTAACAATTTAATTTCAATAGTTGGTCTTTGTTTTCCTCATTTTGCGCGAAATAATTTAGTGAATTATATAGGAATCTGTCGTATAGTGTTTACAGATTTGGGCACAACTTTGGTTGAAGTAGATCTGGGTATTTTGTGGGTTGTGGTTTGTGACGAATTTTGTTTTGCTTATAATTTATCGATAAGCTTTGGTATGTCTATCCAGTCAGCGAACGTGTTTATATTTTGTAAAGTTTGTATGTTTAAGTTCCGTTAGGATCTTAACATAGCAAGTACGTTGCTAGGATATTATTTATACGTTTATCCAACGTTAATTTAGAAACGTAGGTTATACTTAGGAATTTGGCTAATGACTGATTTGCACGAGGAGTATCTGCACTACCTGACTCTAATGACAGACCACTGATCTACTCTTCTACCTGCAAATAATGGAATTGACTATAACGTCTTAATGAACACATTTGATTACCGGGATTCGAACCCGCGACCATCAGATTGCAAGTTAATCGCTTAACCATCATGTCTCGTGACAAAAGAACTATTATTACTGACGAGAATTATAATTGAATGTGCTCAGCTTGAGTATTACGTTATCGGTAGTATATTATTAGATTATATATTAATTTCTGGGATTAATATCGCCATGGGTTGATATTAAACTTCTAAGTAACGATAACTTAAAGTTATCTATTTAAACAATTTCGTATCAATTAGGGTGAATTGGAGTCTTTATTCAAATCAATAAAAGTTTTAAGTAAATCCTATACAAAGACTCGTTACTTCGACAAAATACGGTTTCACTGTACAAACTGTGAGATACGAGTAGGAATTTTCAAGAAACCGAGTGATCCTGTCAGACATAACAAAGAATGGGCATAGCCGATATAACTAATCCCACAGTAATTAGATGAAGTATTTACTTACTGGTATGAAGTTATTTTCTATTTTTCTTTAAATTCTTCCATTTAGAGATAATAAACAACCCTATAAAGTAAGACCTAAAACTCCGTAAACTCATGACGGATTCTAAAACAGAATTTACTGTCCCAACCTTTTTTGAAAGTTATTTTTTTGCTACATGTAATGAAACAGAGACTTCTGTAGTGAAAACGTGTAATCGTGGTGTTAAAAATTAAAAGGTGACATTATTCTACACGTCATAGAACACAAGTGTCTGAATTACAAAAAGTAGTCATCACTCTTGTCATACTAATAGAATAAAACTTGTGAAGATTCATTCCATTAATCTTTAAATTATTTTAAGTTTTTCCACTTAGAGATAATAAATAACACTATAAGATAAACCTAAAACCCCGTAAACTTAAGACCTAGTTTGTATGCTAATAAAATGAAACTTATGGAGATTCATTCTCTTAATTCTCCAGCACATTATGGAAGGACATATGCCTGAATGGACAGGTGGAATATTTACCATTCACCAGAGAACTGATAGAAAATTTCTTTGCAAGAATATCTTAGAAACATTTTAAATGGAACACTTGCTGAAGCTGAACCACAACTAGTAGCCAAAGGCCACAACGAAATGTTTGTTATGAAAGAAAGGCTAAAACCAAGTATTTAATAAAATATAAAAGTTTTCTATTCAAGTTTAACAACTACTTATCATAAGTAGATACGAGTAGTTTATAAACATTAAGTTTGTAGTATAACTCGTCTAATCTTTATTGACGTGGATGAATCGTCTGAAACGCCACCAAGTAGTAACTTAAGGAATTATGTCATTCAGCTTCCGAAAAGTATCGACCTTAATGCTTTGCAGGAAATGTCGTTGGATGAAATACAGTAATCAAATAACTTGCGTAATGTGGAATTCTTTCTTCTGACACTCTCAATTTACTATAGTAATCAAACAACCCTGAAGATGTAATTTGGCAACTAAATACAGTAGAATACATACTTCCTAAGGTCACAACAAACCTACGTTTTTACGATTCATTCAACAAAAAAGTCAGTGTGAACATGAATAAGTTGGGATTAATATAGAAATTACTTATCCTGACCGAGTTTCATTGTAAAAAGTATCAGTATAAGAGTATCGTATGTTGATTTAGTCGTCCACAACAAGTATTACGTCTATACATTGAGACATAAATTATTTTATTATAAAGTGTGTTCGAAAAGTCACTGTGCACTTATATATTTATCAATAGACAAATCTGCACAGTGACTTTCCGAACACCCTGTATTAAAAGTTTGCGACAACAAGGCAGTAAAATAGGCAATGTGTTGATTCATCTGTTTTGCTCAACTATTTAATTTTGATATGAAGAGTTTTATCTCTCAAAAAAAGTTGTTGTTTTTTACTCTGGTATAAATTTAACATCCAAAATACATGTATATATAGAACATCATTTGTCGAAGCTGGAAAGCACGAGCCATATAAGGTGACCAGGGTTTGTTCAGAATGTTAAGCAGGTTGTGAAACGTTCTGTTCATCCTAGGAAAAGAAATAAAATATCCCAAAACCTCAAAATATAAAATCTTGACTTTTACGAAAAGTCAATTCAGATCATTGAGTCCAAGCTTGACCTACATTCTCTTCAATAAACACAGACCGTGATATAAAGTGAACAGCGGACTAAATACTGCACATTGACTTCAGTGACTGACAAAATAATTATTAATTTTCTATATTAATGTGGAGAATGAATACTTACGTCTTTTAAATAACTACATACAAAAACTGTCCAGACTGATGGAAATAATATACGAAGGAAGAGGATGTATCAGTTTCTTTCTTCATCCTTTGGGCTTTCGTGTAAATGATAAATTCATTTATTGTTATTATCTCGGCATCTGTATAAATACAAAGCCTACGTATAAACTTAAGTTCCGGTATTGAAGCTAAGAGATGTAAGCTCTTCTCTGTGGGTAAGAATGATCCTAGCTGTAATTAATTAGAGAAGGAAAGGATAAAACACTGATGCATAGAAACAAGGGATATCCACACAATGAAAAAAAAAATAGATTGTTTATACTCATATGTATGATATTTTTGCAGAGTAATTTATTACTTGATAATTTGATGTTAAGTAAAGATTTATTCTGCATTACACCCGATGATTAAACCAAATTCAACGTATATTTTCTCTGTGTGTAAACATCAGTCTTTGCATTATTCTGGCCATGACAAAGTATTTCAGGAAGATCTGGTTAAATAACTATTTACATACATAGAACTTAAATCATTTTCCGTTCCACTTCAAAACATAAAGTCTACTACTGATAACTTATTTTTAAATTAAATATCTATACATCCAGTTACAGGACTTTTATAGACATTAGTTAAAGAAACATATCATCTCCTTTTGAAACATTACAATATTGGATTTATGATTATCAACGTGGTTGGCAAACGTATTTCTTCTCGACATTTAGAAATTAATGTTGATGTTCACCAGTGAAAAGAAAAACAACTTTAGTATGTTTAGTGCAATGGGGCAACAGTTTATACTGACCTAAAATGGCGGCAACTGGCGTGTCTTCCAATCATAACTCATTTCGTAATATGAAAAATGTCTCAAAATAGCCTTTATCCTTCTGAATTAGATACTGGGTAAATCAGATCAAGGAAATGCGCTATCTACCTTCTTAGGCTGAAATGAAATTGACGAAGCACGAAAAGACAGATTTTTCAATAACTTGTCCTCGCAGGTAAGAACTGATGAAACAATTGCCACAAGTTACAGTGTCTTGTGTGAATTTCTCGACAGTTTCACTCTATTGTGAATACAGAACAGAGTGAAACCTTTATTGACTGAATCTATGATTAATTGTTAGATACTAAGTTATTATAATAAAGTTTTTCACTGATTTTGATATTAGTCGTAATAGAATCATAATCCGGGTTTTAGAGGTCAAACAGTTTCCTGAAGCATTATGTTATTTCTCCATAAAGACTATATTCTTCATGAGCGCATAAAAGTCATAATAAATTATCAATTTATGAGCTCCAGTTTGCAGAATGCTATTAATTCAGTATTAAATAGACATAATTAAAAAAGCAGATACATTAGAAGCATGTTGTACAAGCCATAACACTATAAGTACACAATTGGCAACAAAAAATACATTATTTCTGAACATATTTTTCTCTCATCGTTTAAAAAAAACTAAAACATGCATTTCTTATGTTGTTGTTTTTTTATTTCATTAGTGATATGAATATTTTTAAGATGCCTAAGGTTGTTGTATACCCACAGTCTTACAGCGGTTAAAACACTAACTTTTATGAAATTGGCTTTACTCGAATGTCTTCTCAGTGTTCTTATTGACCTTTTTTTATAAGATACAAATTCAAATCTCAGAGGTATCAAAAATAGTTATTAAACAAATTTTACTTAGCGTTAAGCTATTGTACATCATAGTATTAATGAATTATATGGGTGTATTAGGTTTGATAAATAAACAAATACATGTTATGAGAACAAAAAATTACAACTTTGATTAAATCGATTACTCTCTTATTTATTTATTTGACACACGTGTTGTTCATACCTTAACTTTTCATAGATTTACACATACTCGTACATCAAACGAGTTTCATCCTTCGGTGGGTTGACGGTTTATAATGCTAAAATTTGTGTTTCGAATCCCCTTAGTAGGAGAAAGTGCAAATGATTCGTCCACTACATTGCTTTGGGCTTCAGAATTAGCCAACGTGCTCCCAGCGGCATAGCGGTATGTCTGTGGACATACACCTCTAGAAAAAGGAGGTTCGATTTCCGTGGTGGGCAGAGCACAGATTACCCGGGTAACTGGTGCTTAATTCCAAATAAATCGACAAAGGTTAAGCGAGCTTATCTCTCATACGTGCTGCCATATGTTATGCACATCTCGTACTATGAATAATGTAAACATATTTATCTTGCTGTTCAAGAGATGCTCATTTTCGGACGTTTCTCATGATGCAAAATGCAAGAAAATAATAACTGGATCGGTAGAATTAAGGATTAAAGAATTATTTATTAAGATTTATTTTAATTTCCATAAATATTTGTAGTATTAAGAGTTCTACTTACAGTTTACATTAAAATGATTTCAATATTTTACGTTTTGCAGTTTACTTAAGTGAAACCAATATGAACAAAACAAACTTTGAAGAAGAAACAAAAATAAGCAAAATATATCAGAAATAAATATACGCTCATGAGAGGGATATCACGCTGTTATACATACATCATAAGGTGCGATTGTTGAAATTATTAATTTTCTTTTTTCATAAGCTTTCTCTTATAATTTCAAAAGGTGCTGGTCATAAAGAAAAGATGGAGAATTAAGACCCTGACACTTTATTTTTTAACATCTTTTAATTTTGTATTTTACTGTAATGTTTAGACATTAGCATAAAGTTAATCTAGAGTTACCTGCGTTAACGTTATCGATAATATTCAACTGATACACTGGAGTGAAGGCAGCTGACCAGCAACACACACCTCCAGCTCTTAGGTTAATTTAAACGAATCATAGAATTCGATTGTCGGTCTTACTATTATCACTCCAAAGTCATGACGTAATTTTACGACAGAGGGATTCGAGTATTAAGCTGGTGTATTAATATTTTGGCTTACTAGACGCACTAAGCTACGTCCACCGTTTCGGTTTTTCTGCACTGACCTCTCGTGACTCAAATGCTCAACACGTTGTTACTTATACGGTTCTATTACTTCTCCACTGTTGTCTAATTATAGACGATCCGATGTGTGGCACATAAAAAAATATAAATTGTTATGCACTCAGTAGGATTAATAATTTTTTTTTTTCTCCGGAGTTAATATTTCTACTTTTAAACGTTTTGAAACGCTTAAGCTAGAAAGAAAAAAAGTTTTGTAAACCGAGTAGTCAAATAATTATACAAGTAAAATTACGTTGTTGTTGTTTTTAAGTTACACTAACCCTTAAATGTAAAAGCTGTGAATTTTGGTAGTTTTCACCGACTTGAAAAAGTGGAGTGCCAAAATTGATGAAAAAAACGGACCGCCCCTGGTGTAATTAAAACTAAGTATTCAACGTGATTTAGCTATAAAATGTAGTTTCATTCGATCACATTTCACATTTAGAAAGAGGATACATTATATATATGTTTAATTGATCGAAATGACAAGTATAATATGTTAAACATACTATAGTTTACAGCTGTTGTTTTTTTTACAAAATGATAGGGTATGATCGTTTCAAGTGTTTTTCAGTATTGGTTGGCCGTCTAATTCATAGTCGTCATTACACAAAATACATTGCTTATTTAACTTAAACCAACTGTTCACATTGCAAAAATAGTATCTAAAAATATACCGATAGATGGCAGTTGTTTATCCAAGTATGTTGGAAATTGAGCACATGACTCATGTATTATGAGCAGCAGTTATTTATCAAATACAATAAACAAAAAACGTAGTATATATTAATGACATCGTCTTGAATAGTGTTTACTGTTTCGATATAAAATATGTTTTTGCATCTATTGCTATTCAAGTTAGTTAAATTTTGATATAAACTGATATTTATCTCTACCCGTTAAAATTATTATCGAGTGTAATGTACTGTTAACGTCTCTCATTGTCCACTCAGGGGTCAGTTAATCGTTCCCCGAATAAAAACAAATTAAAATGAATTGTGTTCCTCATTTTAAGTTCATGGATACATTTAAAAGAGTTACAGTCAAATCCTCCTATTTGATTGGAGTAAACCAAGGGTTAGAAGTGCTAACGTTGAAGTTCATTTATTAGCTGTCTTCTTTCTTGTTTTTCCCATCAAAATTAGGGTCGAATAGTATGCATACGCTATGCAGTGTTTGTGTGAATATTTGAAAGGGATCAAACAAAACGAAAGACCTCAAAATGAAGGAAAACAAAACTCAAGCAGTAAGTTTTCAAAGCTACTTGTTAATCTACTAAAATGAATATTTTGTTTATCAAATTAAATTTCTAATACATGAATCATAGCACCATACTAATTTCATATGATAATATAACTCATTTGTTTAAGCTAACTTTCAAAGAGATATAAAATAAGCCCTCCTAGTGGCACAGCTGAATGTCCGCGGACTCACACCTCTAGAATCCAGGTTTAGATACCCGTGGTAGGCAGAGCACAGGTAGCACATTGTGTAGCTTTGAGCTTAATTGCAAACAAATAAACCATAAAATAATTTCAAGTGTTTGCTTAGAAGTAAAAGTTACGAGTCATATTTGTATATCATTCACCTTTTAATAGTTTTTAAACCTAATTTTGAATAAATTTTGTTCTTTAAGACTTTTGAAAAATAATGTTTTGTTTTTAATTTAAAAACGTTGTTAAATAAAGAAAAAAGAAGAAAAGTTTTATGTGATTTATTTTATACAAGCTTAGGTACCCGTCCTTTATCCGGATTATGAACTTAGAAATAAAATGCGTGGGTTGATGCTATGATAAACAACAGACAAGGCCTAGCTTTCACACAATTTATTTATAACATAAGTTATTATTACATTCCCCCTTTATAATCTCACCAAAACTGTCTATAAGCTATGAGAACTCAATATGTGTACCTTTAAACACGGTATACACTGTACGATTGTCAGTGTGACTTTATAAGTAGTGGCCAAAGGTTTGCCGGTAGGTGCTCTTTTTTTCAGCCGCTTTCAACACCGAGATCTCAATGTTCTTTCACAGTGTTTCATGTAATTAATTAGTACAGGTCATTGGCTGAAGAAGAGTCTAACGAACCGAAGTTGAAAGGTCACGGATCAAAGAAGGTAGTTAATATACCTCAAAGGCTATTCTTATTAGCGCTGTTATGGCTGTTCAAGCAGAAATTTCAGTTCAGTTTACGTATTATTGTGATAACGATGGCCATATTTTTCCATTTAATTCCTCCATAGATAATGCTAGAGCACTGTCCAAGACATATAAGACGTTTATACAGTGCATGCATGATGTGTTATAGAAAATTTAATATTCTTATTTTGTATTTGGTTATATATAAGACGTGGCGCCATCTATGAATATAGTTGACATTAACGTACATCGAAGGTCGCTGGTCTGAATTCCCATCACACACCAAATATATGGGCGTTATAACGTTACGATCAATCCTCCTATTTATTGGTAAAAGAGCAGCACAAAAGTTGTTGGTAGTGGTCTCACACTGCTATATTAGGGACGGATAGTGTGTAGCTTTCGCGAAATTCAAAAAACAAATAAACAACTATTAAAATAATTTAAACCAATCTTTAAAGGTGCTTGTCATGAATTTGAGTTGGAATTACGAGTCGCAACGCCTTAACACGCTTGGCCATCCGGGCCTCAACTATAATGAAAAATCAAATCGTCTAAATTATTAAATATTATGAGCTTATGATACGACCCTCAACAATTTTAGCTTCGTTTTCATGGACCTCAGATGTTTAGATAACTGACTCGAAATATACTTTCGTATTGTAGCTTTGTATTTGTTCTACAGGTTAAGGTAGACATCTGTTTTGTTTTTTTTCGTTCCAAAACCAAAATCCAAAGTCAAAACATTAGTAGCAAATTAGTCTAATTTGAATTTGATAGAATATTTCATGATATTTCTACAAATATTTCTTCCTTGAAAACAGCTAAATTCGTATAAGCATAATGAATTTCTAGATATTTTTAACCCAAAATGTCTTGGCCCGAAGTGTTATTAGTCGTCGTGTCATGTCATAGTTTACAAAGAATTATCCTTATTTCTTGAGTCGAAAACGAGGTTTATTTTTAAATTTGTTTGACGTTTATTAATATTTATAGATATGCATAACTTCATATGAACTAGATAAACATTTTCTACAAGGATTATTTACCACATATAAACATGTGTAACATGATCACTTACCATATACTAACACACATTAGAGGATCATTTACCACATGTAAACAAGTGTGAGTGGATCATTTACCACATGTAAACATTTATAAGAGAATCATCCATTATATGTAAACGTGTGTAAGAGCATCATTTAGTACATGTAAACATGTTTAACAGAGACATTACACTCGTTTAAAAAATAATCAACGTAACATTTTCTCCTTTAATTAAGAAAAAATAATTTATAACTACTTACAAATTGTATTATAACAATGATCAACTTCAGTAATATACTCCTTCACACGTTTTTGTTCACTTTTTCACTTTAACTATCTGTATTGTTTAACTGGATAAGTTAACAAGTCGAACACCGACATGTGATGAAAAAGAGGCAAAAATAAACAATTTGATCATTTTTCAGACGTTTTACTAGTTAGGTTTTTAAACGTTTCAGTCATGAAATCTGATAAATAAAGTTTCAAGTTAAGCTGTTTCCTCTCCTCCAATAGTTCAGTGATAAGTCTAAACGCTTATAATTCTATATTCGGGTTTCGATGCCCTCTATAGACAGAGCAAAGACAGTTGACTGTGTAGATTTGCAGTTAACATCAAACAAACAAGTCATGTGTTTTAAAAAGGCAGGAAGCTACTTGAAATACTAAGCAAAGCCTTACTAACAGTGGGCAGATCAAACTAGTACTAAGTTAATGTTCGGTGACAAGTGTGTTTTGATGAGTTAATGTTCGGTAACAAGTGTGTTTTGATGAGTTAATGTTCGGTAACAAGTGTGTTTTGATGAGTTAATGTTCGGTAACAAGTGTGTTTTGATGAGTTAATGTTCGGTGACAAGCGTGTTTTGATGAGTTAATGTTCGGTGACAAGTGTGTTTTGATGAGTTAATGTTCGGTGACAAGCGTGTTTTGATGAGTTATAGCTGATCGAAGTTTTAAAATTCAAATAAAAACTCCTCTAGTTCCTAAATTTATTTAAAAATACTTAAAAGTTTTAAAATTGACATCTGCATACATGTTTAACCTATGGCATAAAATTAATTTGATTACATAGTTTGATCAGATACAAATTCCATCAATTTGATCATAGTTATTGCCATAAACATAAAATATAACTTTGTTGCAGTCAACTACAGGGTGGTCGCTAGAAAAGCGGAAAATTTGAGGGTCAGATGAGATCATGAATAAAATGCGTGCTTACTCATTTCTATTTTGATTTCTTTACATCATGAATAAAATGCATGATTTTAATATCATAAAATGCATTTTGAGCATCTATGAGTGTAATATAACATATGCCTTTAAAAAACTTTGTAAAAGTTATTCTTTGTAAAAATAAATAGCTGTTTGACAAATTTTCCGCTTTTCTAGCGACCACCCTGTATATAGGGTTTAAATGACACATTTAGGTTAACCATTTACAATAATAGAAACAAAAATTCAACTAAGTGAATAAATCGAAAGTTTTTTCATTATTAATAAATTATTATTATGCTGTAAAAGTTGTAGACGGAATAATTCTTAAAGAAAATAATATTATTATATAAATAAACCTTGAAATAAACTGTTAAAACTAAGATATTTTAAAAAATTATTTTTAATATAGAAGTTTTATTTGAATAATCATTTTCTCAGTAAGTTTTAATAAGGATTATATATCTTGTCTTTAACCAAAAGAAAATTTAAATGTCGATATCTCAAACAAATGCGTGAGACATAATACAATTTATATTTTATGTCAATTCATAAATAGGTTTGTCTGTTTGTTTTGGAATTTCGTACAAAGCTACTCGAGGGTTATCTGTGCTAGCCGTCCCTAATTTAGTAGTGTAAGACTAGAGGGAAGGCAGCTAGTCATCACCACCCACCGCCAACTCTTGGGCTACTCTTTTACCAACGAAAAGTGGGATTGATCGTCACATTATACACCCCCACGGCTGGGAGGGCGACCATGTTTAGCGCGACGCGGGCGCGAAGCCGCGACCCTCTGATTACGAGTCGCACGCCTTACGCGCTCGGCCATGCCAGGCCATAGGTTTGTCATATGTTATCAATAGTTTCACCATAAAAGCCATCAGTTATGAGGTGATAACACAGTCAAATAAAGTCTGAAGTTATCATTCCAGGTAGTAGAAATTAGCATTAAAAATATTATTAAATTATTCAGAGTGTTTTGAATACCAACATGTGTAACAGGTGTCGTAGAAAGGTGTCACGATATTTCTATATCATAATGAATGACTGCCGGTGCAAATAATTATGTTCTGAAAACAAAACACTTTCTTGTACAACAAACGAGTTTATTCTAAAAAAAAAATTACAAAAAATGTAATTTAATAAATAAAGTAACTGAGTAATACTGCTGGCAAAACAAGTGTATCGACCTATTACAAGAAAGTACACTATTATTATTTACGTACACTATTGTTATTTACATACACTATTATTATTTACGTACACTATTATTATTTACATACACTATTATTATTTACGTATACTTTTGTTAGTTACGTTTGTAGGAGTAGCAATTTTATGACGTAATTTTCTTGTTCAAGGTTTTTGACAAGATAATAGTTGCTTTTATTATATTCCCATAATATTATTCCTATATTTACACAAACCCTTATAATGGAATTATTATTATGGCACATTTTTCCGGTAGTAAAAATGCACTGGCAGTCATATGTCAACTGTCAAATGAACGGCAGTAGAATTTAATAGAACCTTAAGCAAGCATCGACTTCTATAAAATGGCCTAACGGTTAGCGTATTGGACTACAAGCATGTTGTCCATTATTTCACTGGAGTAACCCAAGCGTTGGCGGTGAGTTCTGCTTATTGTATGTGTTCCCTAATTTTGAAATGATCGACCAGAATTAAAGCACATAACTTAACGTAAGTTTGAGAGAAATTTCGAAATATACGCTTTACGAAGTTGAAACGAAGTTACGAGATTACAGATTAGGTATGCTACGGGTGTTCTTGTGACAGTTATTTTTCTGAGGTAATTTGTTTTTATAACACGTTATGTAAAAGCCTGTAGATACTCCTTGACACTCACGCCTAATTCCTACGTATTCTGCTTGAATAAGTAAATTATACCCTTTTTAACTTTCTGTAAGCATTGCTGTTATTTTAAGAAATGTTGTATCCTTCTAAATAATGTCTTTTTTTCTCTACTTGTGCGATTTTTCCAACGTAACGTGTTATTTTCTCAGATTTTTGTTACTTAGATTTTTCGGCACCTGAGTTTCCATTTTATTCAGTTTTCAAAACACGATGGGTTAGGAATACTAAACTGAGTCAAGGTTATTCCGCTTGTTTGAATTATAACATTACAAAAGACACGTCTGCTTCTAAATCTTTGTAACAATGACATCATATTTTAATTGTTTAGGTAAATAAAGTTTCATGTTCTGTTTCACTTAACGTACTAAAGTTCTTTATATGTCCATGATCTTGTTGTTTACAGGGTCCACAATAGCATTTGGATAACACACACGAAAAAATAACAAACTGTTAATTAATGCCACCGATATCCCAAGTTCACCTAGAACAATAATGACTCAGTTTTTTAGTCAGTTCGTGAACCACCGCCCATAATGATAGGTTTCAAATAAAATGGATAATTTGAGAGTTAGAGATGAAAGCTATAATAATACATTAAGGTTTCCAATGTGAATCATTAGTATCAATAATATATTAGTGTGAACTTTAATCAATGGTCTTTGTTTGCATAAAAGTTATTATAGATTCGGTTTTTATGGAAGTTATTTCTTGTGGAAAGCTGAATTAAATGAAACCTGCACTTTGTGCTAGAAAGTGTACTTTCAGGATAATAAGAAAACAAGTGCAATATATTGGAGTTGCTGGACCAGATTCAAGAACCATCTTAAAAGGTTTTATTAGTGTTTCAGAATGAGCCTTAGTTTGTAACTCGGGCCTAACGAGTGATTCTTCCGCTTTGATTCAGCTAAGAGGGTCGACAGTCACTTGAAGGCGTCAATGTTTGAATACTGTCTGCTATATTTTGACCTGTAGGTTGGTGTAATGCGAATAAGGCTAAGCAGAGTTTCCATATATAGAAGTTTTATTTTAATTTTATGTAAACTGTCAAACTGGCCTTAGGCCGGTGTTTGTTTTATTATATGCAAAACTTTATATATTATGTCCCGTTTATTTCATAAAGTTAAACCTAATTGGATAATACGAGTAAATAAGGATTCCATTGAAACCTACCTCATTATTAGTTTAAAATATCTATGGTAATCAATAACATATTAAGCTTAAATTAGGCCATTTGAATGTTGATTCCATGCATTGTAACGTTATATGTAGTTTTCATAATGCTTTTTTATTAACATTCAATGTTTCGTATATATTTTCGAACATGAACTTTGCTGCAATATATATATATACATATCTTAGATATTTACTGCTGCTTAAGAAAATTAATTTGTTTAATTAATTAACAGAATCAACAAAAGAACAACTTGATACTGTCGTTCTAAACGAATCCTGGAATATAAGATTAGCTATTCTTTATCTTATCGGTTATGAGTTGGGATATAGTAATAAGTGTATTTCGAAGTCATTGCCATAAGTTTTCCTTACCGCTTAGATATAATCTTATATCTTTTCAGCTGGATATGGACCAACAATGTTACTGACACTTTCCGATAATGTAACACTAAATAACTCGTTTATTATAAAAACTTTATTTCATTCGAACAATATTTACTTTTTTTTTTACTTGAAACCTTTTAATACCGACTGTAAAATATTTACTAGTTGCGATTACATTTTTCATTTTATATTTGTTATTTGCATGCTTACCAAAGCTGCGTAGAAACTGGTAAGAAATTTAAGCAAAATCGCGAACACTTGTTTCTATAACAAGCTCTATATAGTAAACGTGATTTCTCTACTTTACGTTTTTCATCGTGAATTAGTCATCTATAATTTTGTCCGGTAAACTAGAACTCAGAAGGTCGTGTTTTAAGAATTCAGCATAAAACTATGCCCACCACGAGTATCGAAACCCGGTTTTTAGCGGTGTGAATCTTCAGGTGGCAACTCAGAAGGAGCCCCCCCAGTGGCTCAGCGGTATGTCTGCGGACTTACACGCTAAAATCCGGGTTTCGATACCCGTGGTGGGCAGAGCACAGATAGCCCATTGTGTAGCTTTGTGCTTAATTTAAAACAACAACAGCAACAACTCAGTCAGCACCACCTAACGCCAGTTCTTGAAGTCATTTTTTCTTTCTTTGGCGATTTTGGAGCCAGAAGTCTCAGACACGTTAACAGTACATAGAACCCTGGTATACCGTATTTTCCGCCTAATAAGCCGAATTTCTGGCCCTAAATTTTGGACCAAAAAATACCGAAGACCAAAATCGGCCCCAAAATCATACCTTTGATCTCACAGTTACGGCAGAACTATTTCAGTTGAATAAACTTTATTTATTAATAGAAAAAGGTCTATACATTACGAATGACGTATTCATAGAAAGAATAAAATTCGTAAAAAAATACACACTTTAGTCTCAGAAATTTATTAAAATCCATCAAATTCATCATATTCATTGTCAGAAGCACCAAATAATAGATTCCAATCCTCGGCAGAGACCTGGTCGTCGTACGGGTCATTCTCTGGTGTTATTAGCTGAGTGAGTGGAATGTTGTCTTCCTCGTCGTCGTCCAACCACAACATATCACCTTCCGTTTCATCCATTGCATCTGAGATGCTGCATTTTTTAAATGACTTCTATACAGTTTCAACACTAATATCGTCCCACGATTTCACGACCCACTCACAGACGGTAGCGAGTGATGCAGCGCGCACATTTCCGGCAACAGTAAAACTTTGATTGCCGGAAACCATCCACTCATTCCAGCATTGAGGGAGCCTGTCTTTAAAAGGTTTATTTGAACACACATCTAAGGGCTGTATCACAGATGTCAGCCCACCGGGAATAACTGCAGTATCGGTATTGCATCTTTTGATCGCGGCTTTAACGTTTTCACACAGGTGGGACTTAAACATATCCCAAACAAGCAGAGATCTAGATTTCATCAGTCCGCCAGGACGACGCGCCCACACTTCGTTAATCCACTTGATGCATCCTTCGTCATCCATCCATCTGTTTTCTTGTAAATGGACGATCACTCCTTTCGGAAATTTCTTCTTCTTAGGAAATGTTTTCTTTTGAAAATTACCATAGGCGGTAATTTTGTCCCATCAGCAAAGCACGTTAAGACTACAGTGAAACGTTGTTTCTCGTGGTCCGTTGTCTTAACCCAAACGGTTTTCTCGCCAGCTTTGTTAATGGTTTTGTTTCCAACCATATCGAAAAAAATCGGAGTCTCGTCCATATTCCCAATCATTTGTAGAGGGTAGTTGTGTTTTTGGCGATAATGAATGATAAATTTCTGGAACGAGGTGATTTTATCATCCAAGTCACTTGGCAGTTTTTGCGCAATCTTCGTTTTCTCTCGAAGTACAAGGCTGTGTCGCTTCATGAAGCGGGTACACCAGCTGTTAGTTGCCTTGAAGTCTCTTGAATTTTCTTTATTTCGACCAGCCCACTTTAGTGCAAAAATACGGATCTGGGCACGCGTGACAGTCAGGTCACTCTGCCGGTTTTCATTCACCCATGTCGCTACATCTTCTTCCAGTTTTGGCCACTTCGGTTGATTTTTCTGGTTACATTTACTTGTTTTTGACATTTCTTTTAGCACACATTCTGCTTTCTTCCATTCACGGACCTGTTTTTCATTCACACAGTAATGGCGAGCGGCATTCATATTTGAGGTTTTTAAGGCTAGCTCTACTACTTTCAGTTTAAAAGCAGCTATGATACGCATTCTTTTTTTGCAGGTGTAGACATCTTTGGCTTTGACGGTACAATGATAAACTCCCACTACATATCCCTGGTATTTATACCCTGGGCTAGTGATTTTAATTACTGAGTAAAAATTCTGGAATTTCATTGGTTACCTAATTACAGTGAGTGGAGCCAATAACGAATGACATATTGATTCCATCTCTGTCTCAATACGACACGTTCTGCTTTACTACAGAACGCCAATGATCACACACAACATGCATGCTGACGCTGAAACGAGACTAAGAAATCATTTTGAAGAAACTTGTCACTTCTTAAAAATGGCCTCGGCTTATTGGGCGGTAATAAGCAAAAACCCTCATTTTAAGAGCTGAAAATTGGCCTCGGCTTATTAACCGGAAAATACGGTATTTGGACACTGCTATGAGGATAAATTTATCAATTACCAGTTTAAACCATACACATTAACTACTTTAAAATATCGTTATTATGAAAGAATTTTGTAAACATTTAAAACTATAAAATCGTTTAGAAAAAAGATACAGAAGAGAGAAAAAATCGGTTACCACACAAGAAAATAATAGATAAAACAATAAAATATTAAAATAATAAAAAGTGTTAATTATTAGGTGAATATTTTTATAACCCGAGTAAAGCAGTCACCATTCAAATAGTATCAAAGAAATGTTCTGATATTTATTTACTTTTCTATACATTCTATAAAATTAAAATTATCTTTAGCAAAGAGCATAAAATAGATAAGCTTAATCTTGAGCTTCAGAAATTTAACTTAACCATAAACTTCCATGGTAATTAAAGCTATACGGTCTTGTTATAATATAAGCTAGCAATCTGCACGTAAGCTTACCGTAGCCCCACTAGGGGGCACAAAGTGGCCTGTAAGTGACAAAAGTTATATTTACTGAAATTACCGATTAAATTGTATGAAAGTTTGTTAGATGTGAAACCATGATAACAAGCTACTTAACCATACTTTGTGCAGAAATTAATATTGATCCCATAGTTGTAAATGTGACCCGATTTTACACATCAGACTTAGACAACAGATCATTGAATTTTATAATGATAAATTCACAATTTTTTTCCCATAAATACGCATTGTAGTTACAAACACATTTGATTAGCAGCATTACTATCTATTGTTTAGTTTCCTAGGTACAGTAATATTATAATGACTGTAGCTACGTTTCCATATATATACCTCATAAAGAAACAGAAAAACAGTCTTTTAAGAATGGACGTTTGAAATTGTGTTAGAGAAGGTTGTGATGTTCCTAGATAATTTATATCGTGCTGCAAAGAGTTATCAGATGGTGGAATACTTGGAAGTGTTGAAAAAGAGAAGCGTGTAGCAACGGTCAGTTTGTTACAATTGATGCGTGAGACCGTAGACAAACAAGTTCAATTCAAGTGTCATGAAAGTCTCCGAGATAAAGAAGACGTAAATCTAAAGTCATTTAGGTCACTATTAGAAAAGCTTAAGGATAATCTGAAACATGCAAAATCGTGTGACCTTTCTTTACTAGAGATATGACGAAACATTTTAGACATTAAAAAAGTTTTTTTTCCTATTCATCTGTACACTTGCTGCTTTACTTATGGTTGAATAGCTCAACCATAGTTTCTCCACTAACAAGAGAGAAACGAGAAGTAAAATATTAGGGAGTTGCTCCAGAGAAACAAATTAGTAGGTTTTTATTACATTGTTATTACTGTCCTTAAAAAAAACTCCAAACAATACATCTACTGGCACAGTTTCACCGTTGCCATAGAAACTTAACATCATAAACACTATTGGTGAGTTATACCGACAATGGTATGTTAATATTTTTCATCACCTACCTGCGACATAGTGAGCCAAAATGGTGTAAAAAGTATTGGACAGTCAATGGTAAGATAACACCTCACGTGACTTCTCAGAAAATCATCTTATTTTAATGCGCATGTGCAAGAAATCATTAACTGGCAAAGCCGATTGTCTTATTTTTTCATCTGCAGACACGACATCTATACTGTTCAGCCCTGTCTAACAGAAAACAATATCAACGACTAGGTATGGCTCATTACGGAGATGTTGCAATGTTTATTAATTAAGGTTTTGTTATTGATTAAACATGATTAACCTGTTTTGGTCGCTGTTATGGCATGTTCCACATTCTTACTTCCTGCAAATGTCAATTTGTGTTCCTCTCAGAATGAGTGATTATGAATGGGTTTTGATATAATGAATGATGACAATATGTCTACTTTGTAACAACTATAACACATTTTGGTGGCAATGCACTCGTTCTAGCTCATCTACGTTCATTTGTATCATGGACTAAAACTTCCCATTAACTAAGAATATGAGTTTGGATGGTTTCGCAAGATTGAATTCTATGATGTAAGTCATATAATGGTTGCAGGTTAAGATATATTACATGGATGTGAACTGAAGAATCTCTTTTTAGGGACATACTTATTTAGAGTTGCATGTTGACTTCTAAGAAACAATACCATAACAGGGTGTTCTAAAAGAAGTTTTTAGCACAAACTGTGGGATGTGATGAAGACACTAAAAGCTGTTTTAATTCCGCTAAGAAACTGCCAGATGCAAAACGTGTCAGCTGAGCACATGGGATTTGGAAATCGTAAAAAAAACCAGGGTAATAAATGAACGAGACTTTCTGTTATCTCATCAAAACCGTAACTTTCTTGAATCAATACAAATAGGCGATGGAGTATTTATGCAGTTTATTGGTTAATGATACTAAGAAATATGACACACACAGTTTGTCTAAAGATGGCGCTGATTTATTCAAAAATGACTCCTGTCCAGTAGACATGATTGATTCTGATCAACACATGAGTGACCAATAATAACTACCTGAGAAAGTGAATTACTCGCCTATTTAGCTGATGTTCCACTTAGACAAAAAAATTTACACTGAACATTTCTAGCGGATAACAACGAAAAAGGTTCAGAAGTTAGTGTTAACCATTGTGAGGTGTGAAGTGCAATGGTAAAGTCATTGTGAATCATTATGAAGTGTGAATAGCAGCAATGTATTTTTCAATGATAAAGTTATTGTTGACTACGTTAAGGTGTGAATATTAGTTGATGGAAGTGTGACTTGTTTTTAGGTTATAACAAACTAATATAATTAGTCAAAGATTTGGATTTGCGGTTTTCAATGCAGTCTTTCCTTACGATTTTGTTTACTTAACTTTATCAATATTAATTTTCTCCGACTTTAACAATTTTAATTTTCTCTGACTTTATCGTTGTTGTTTTAGAATTAAGCACAAAGCTGCACAATGAGCTATCTGTGCTCTGCCCACCACGGGTATCGAAACCCGGATTTTAGCGTGTAAGTCCGCAGACATACCGCTGAGCCACTGGGGGGCCTGACTTTATCAATGTTAATTTTTTCTAATATATATTGCACCAAACTAGACCCAGCACGGCCAAGCGTGTTAAGGCATGGGACTCGTAAGCTGAAGGTCGTGGGTTCGCATCCCCGTCGCGCCAAACATGCTCGCCCTTTCAGCCGTGAGGGCGTTATAATGTGACGGTCAATCCCACTAGTCGTTGGTAAAAGAGTAGCCCAAGAGTTGGCGGTGGGTGGTGATGACTAGTTGCCTTCCCTCTAGTCTTACACTACTAAATTAGGGACGGCTAGTACAAATAACCCTCGAGTAGCTTTGTGCAAAATTAAAAAAAAAAAAAAGCTCCAAACTAGGGTTACTTGCAAATGGGAATTATGCAAAATAAATTGTTAAAGAATCTACAATGCTTTTAATAAAAAAGATATGATAACTAAAAATGTTCACATAATTAGGATGAAATATCGTTAACTTCATAAACATATATTAATAAATTAAAGTGTTTTAACTCATATATGCATTGCCTCTTTTGTTTCTCGAGGTGATAAAACTGTCCATAATTCATTGCTATATTTTCTTTTATTATTTTATCCTTCTGGTGGGACAGCGTTAATCTTACTGACTTTCAACGCTAAAATCCAAGGTTCGATTCCCTATGGTAGATACAACAGATAGTCTAAAGTGGCTTTGCTCTAAACATTACCAAACAAACTAAACTTCCACATAAAGGTAAAAGGTTATTTCTGCCAGAATAACGTAAATAACTTGATGATTTAAGGTACACGTCACACTGTCAATCAAGATCGCCTAAGTAATATCATTAGATAATGTTGAATATTATATCATTCTATTATATTACTGCCACCATGGGCATATTATTCTGAAATAAAGTTATATCTCGTTTTATCTTAGCAATCACATGAGACATTTTAGGTCTCATAACGCTGTCGATTAAATTTATTTAATATAATTTAACGAGTAAAACCCTCTTATATTATTTCTTTCATTCGCACCTTGGGAATCCCTTACTGGAATTAATTTCTTCTAAGACGATTATTAATGTAGTACACCTATTTCATTGAAATGATAACTTGTGAAACTGCACGGTGAATTACGAATTGGAAAGAAATTAACAAACAAACCTTTAACATTATGGACTCGTGCCAGTTGGTTGTATGTAGATCCTAAAGGGTAAGATCCTCAACCTAGTTACCTAGTATTGTGTATTAACTTCATTGTATACATCTCTTTACCTAGTATTGTGTATTAACTTCATTGTATACATTTCTTTACCTAGTTTTGTGTATTAACTTTGTTCCATACATCTCTTTACCTAGTATTGTGTATTACCTTCATTCAATATATCACTTTACATTGTATTTTACCCTCTCTTACCTAGTATTGTGTATTAACTTTGTTCTGTACATTTCTTTACCTAGTATTGTGTATTAACTTTGTTCTATACATCTCTTTACCTAGTATTGTGTATTAACTTTGTTCTATACATCTCTTTACCTAGTATTGTGTATTAACTTCGTTCTATACATCTCTTTACCTAGTATTGTGTATTAACTTTGTTCTATACATCTCTTTACCTAGTATTGTGTATTAACTTCATTCTATACATTGCTATGCCTAGTATTGTGTATTAACTTTATTCTATACATCTCTTTACCTAGTATTGTGTATTAACTTTGTTCTCTACATCTCTTTACATAGTATTGTGTATTAACTTTATTCTATACATCTCTTTACATAGTATTGTATATTAACTTCATTCTGTACATTGCTATACCTAGTATTGGTTTAACTTTGTTCTCTACATCTCTTTACCTAGTATTGTGTATTAACTTTATTCTATACATCTTTTTACATAGTATTGTGTATTAACTTCATTCTATACATCCCTTTACCTAGTATTGTGTATTTGCCTATTTAAAACACGACGTTGGAGATAGTGACCAAGAATAATGAAGTCATGATGTACACATGGTTTTTCAAAGCATACAATTTTAAAGATTCTGCTACTTAGGACTTTTATGCTGTGTTTTAAACAATATAACGAAGAACCGTGTATTTGTACTACTGAACAGTTCCCGAATGATAACACGTGAATATGTACAGGTAACATATCTGAATCACTACATAACTCCCTGTAGAGTAACTACATTTAACAGAATATTTGCAGTTCACATTAGATTTCACAGCACTTGAACTAAAATTATATAGCTATAACTTAAAATAAAATGAAATATATTTTGTGATTGGAATGCTTAAACCAAATGATGAATTGTCTCTACAAACAAATATTAATATTACTCTAATTTCTACCCTGTAAATATTCAGTTAAGGTCTGCAAAATTTTATCATTTTGTTTCTCTTGCGTGTTTTTTTTGCGAGGGATATTGTAAACTATGTTTAAACAGTTTCTACCTGCTTATTAGAGATTAATCGATCGATTTAGAGGTTACACGTGGAACAGCGAAATGTCTAAATTGATATACGAGGTTCGATTCTCCGCGTATAGCCCAACGTAGTTTGCTCTGAAACAACACCATGGGTTACGGTTGAATGGTTTTTATAACTCTGATTATAATGAAACACTTTAAATCGAATATTCGACAACTGAAATAAAAAATACATAAAATATACACACACTAAATCTCGTTTATTGTTATATTTTACTTGTTTTAGCGATATCTCAGAAAATGACTTTAACAGTTAGTGTTAAATTTCAGAACTATGTCGACTGAGAACGTTGATGAATTAAGCTGTATTAGATGTTCAGGATCTGCTAACTGCTAACTTTCATACCAATTTTATCATCATGTGTCACTATACCTGTCTCAAACTTTAAACAATAAATTTCATTTTTCTCCCAGTCAAGGTTTATTTGATGTTTCTCCCCTCAAACTTCTGTTTAATATTATTCAATTATTATTATTATATATATATAGTAAATAATATTGAACTTAAAACTTATCTTTGCATCCAAACATCTTATGTCTGTCTTCTGTCTGGGCTGTATTTACTTTGTATCGTCTTCGATATTTTCCCGTTAATTACCATGTTCTGTATTTTGAAAAACACTCTCTTGTTTTTGCCGGTGATATCAAATGGTGACTTACAGACACAACTTTTTTTACTTTTTTAACTCTAGGCATTAGAAATAAACATATTATTTCTTGTTTCATATATTATCTACATGATTGTCTGTAATTTTCTCTTATTTTTAAGCAATCTTTTTTGTATCTTACCCCTCAGTGACACTGCAGAATGTCTGCGGACTTACAGCGCTAGAAACCGGATTTCGATACCCGTGGTAAACGAGGCGCAGAAAGCTTTATCTCAAACAAAGAAATAAATAAATCTTAATTTTTCACCCATTATACGTCTTAGACTTATATCAAATATGTTCACTACGTTATTTATTTATCTTATTTTAGACTTACATCAAATGTGTTCACTAAGGCTATTTATGTATAATATTTTAAACTTACATACAAGGTGTTCACTAAGGTTATGTATTTATATTATTTTAGACTTACATCCAATGTGTTTACTAAGACTATTTGTTTATATCATTTTGAACTTTGTTGAAAGAAAACATATAGCTCGAAGTGACTTTGTTAAAAGAAAACAGATAGCCCGATGTGACTTTGTTAAAAAAAACAAAACTGATAGCCCGATGTGGCTTTGTTAAAATAAAACACACATACTTTAACTTCACATTATTACTTAGTTTTGGCTTTACTGTAATTTGTTCTTTTTGTATTCTGCCTCCATTTTACCAGTTTCAAAAACTAATTATTTTCATATGTTACGTTTTATTTTAAAAAATATGTTTATAATTTCTTCTTGTAGCCATGGCTACACTAAGTATGACAGTTAAATACATCAACAGATCAGTCAAGAGTTGACTTATTGCCTTTTCAATGTTCTTTAATGTTCCGAGCCAAATGAACTTTCTGAAAAGACAAGGGTTGTAATAAACACTGATTTTGTTTTTCACTGAGGTTCAACTTTATTTATAATTTATCAACAGTATATGTATGTAAAACATTTAATATATTTTAGTATACTTCCCACCGTCAGCCTCAGTTGTTATTTTATTACACTTGTTTGCTCCAGATATTGTTCGTGTTTTGCATTGTTTCTTGATGTATAATTCCTCAAATTATTATAAATTAATTATTTTAAAAATAACAAACATTTTGTATAAACACATGTACTTACCACATTTAGCCATCAATGTGTTAGTTAATCCATCATATATCAATATAATAGGGTTTGAGTAAAATGTCTGAGATACTTTTTAACTTACAGACGGTCACAACATGTACGGTGTGAAGGTCTGTTAACTGTGTTAATATTTGGTAACATAATGGAAAAACAAATACGCCAAATTAATTATCGTAACTTAAAGATTCTAGCTTTTATTGGTCCGTGTTATTGGAGATGTGTGTGAACTTGCACAATTCTGGATACGGAAAACACCAGCTTACAATATTATAAGTGGGAGACACTGTTAGGGTGTCAAAAACACAAAAACTATTATTGTCACCAGCAAATGAGGCCGGACTTCCTTTTTATGTTGTCGTTCTTTCGTGCTTCATCATTCTTCGTGCGACGATGAAAGCTGGAAAATGACCAAAATGGGCACCAAAAACGAGATCTATATGCAATAGCCTGCGATTTTATCGTCTGGCGAGCCTAGTTCATATACCCGGAAAGCAGCTAGTTGGCTCGGAACACGAACTGAAGCTACTCTCAATCCAAATGTACCAGCAGAAGTTAATACCACCAACCGACAAACCGAATTCACCCTATTATGAAACCATGAATCTCCTGTCATAATATTTCTCTGTTGTGTGTGTTTAAATAATTCTTGTTTATAGAGTTAAGTTGGTAATGAATTTCTCGTCGATTTTTTGCTTCGCAAGTCAATCAAAATGTGTAATTAAACAATGCAACATATGAATTGTTCCTGTCAGCTCTAGCCATTTTATTTTAGCTTAAAATCTTAGATAATATTTTATTTCTACTGCAAAAACTCAAAAAATAAAACGTTTACAGTGTTTTACGTATATGTTTAGGCCCGACATGGCCAAACGTATTAAGGCGTTCGACTCGTAATCCGAGGGTCGCGGGTTCGAATCCTGGTCGCACCAAATATGCTCGTCGTTCCAGCCGTGGGGGCGTTATAATGTGACGGTCAATCCCACTATTCGTTGGTAAAAGAGTAGCCCAAGAGTTGGCGGTAGGTGGTGATGACTAGCTGCCTTCCCTCTGGTCTTACACTGCTAAATTAGGGACAGCTAGCGTAGATAGCCCTCGAGTAGCTTTGCATGAAATTTAAAAACAAACAAACAATTGAACCTGACATTACCTTCACCAGTCTTTAGAAGAAATCTATAACTTCTGAGTCATTACACTTTAAAGCAAGTTGAAAATCTGTTGGTCAAACAACAACTTGAAATAATCATTGTTTACTCAAGAATAAAATTTGGTCTCAACATTTTGAAAAGTCGATAATGTTGTATAACTACTGTGAGATAGCAGATTGCAGTTTTATTTTGTTACGTTTTGGTTACCATTAATTTTGTACATTTTCTATCGTATAGTTAAACTGTGAATTTTTAGTTAAGTGCTAACTCACTTTCTAGATACAGCACGTTAATTTTGAGTTTACATGTATTATGACAAGTTCCCCTAGCGGGGACTTACAGATATTAATGTTGTGAAAGGTTATGTCGATTTATGGTAATAACTAATCACGTGAGATGCAACCTTGTGGTCTAATCAGTAGATAGAAATAGCTAAACGAGATAGTTGAAAATAATTATTGCTAAATATTATTACTGATATAAGAAATGGTTCATTTTTGGAGCATTATGTTATTCTCTGGTTCTTTTTACTTTTGTTTTCTTCTCCTAATTCCTTTAATATTTGTTGATATTAATCTAACAGTCATATATACACCTAGACCTGGCTAGATACTTGCTTACTAACTGTTGTTTTGTACACAATAAAATTCGGATGCCAGTTGTTTTGGTTATTTGTTGTTATAATTTAAATAAAATGTTGTTATTTTACCCCAGTTGAGCGGTGTTTTGGTTAATTACATTTTAAATTGATTTATTGGCTAAATTATAACGAGAAAGACGAGTTTCTACAGAAAATGGTAAATAATTAAACTCACTTACAAACCCAATGAATAGATAGGAACTAGAGCACGTGACTGAGTCTACCAATGATAGATTGGAATCGCACAACAAAATGAAAGTGCTAGAACCTAGTTCTTTACTATCACACCTGGACAATATAGACTTCACTTGACGGATCGATGAATAAACCAACATGTATAAGAGCAGTCAATGTTTTTTTAAAAAAACAATATTTTACTGTTTAAACTTTTGCTGAAGCTATCGTCCCACGTGGCTTGACGTCATTGACGTGTAAACTGCTCTACAACCTTCAATAACGAGAAAATACACGGTGAAACTTTCACATTCCAAATCTTGTTATATCGTGACTGACTTTAACATCTTGTATGTATGACTGGATATTTCTGTTGTTTTTGGCAACGCTGCAGGTTCCACGTAAGTACGAATTACTTAAATCTTATGTAATTACATGCTTATGAACACTTATATTTTTATTTCATGCTTTTGAAATGACACTTAGCGGTAATTTAAATATCAACATTTAACAATTTTTAATTGGGTTAAGGCAAATTAAGCGATGACCTCATTCGCTAAAATAAAGGTGCATATTAAAACGTAAATATTTTTAATAAATATAAAGTTATTTTGTACTTCTAGTTAAGTGCTAAGGTAACTTCGGTCATTAGGTTTATAAAACCAACATAACGTAAACAATCAGGCATCTATCTAAGCTTCTGAGAAATGTACAGCCAAAAGGAATCTTTGTGGCTAACGTTTGTACTTGTGAAACAGAAAACCATGGAAGCTGTAAGTTTTGTATATTTGTGCATAACACGTGTAATTGTTTAAATGTCTGTTAAGATTAATTCAATTTTCAATTGAAACATTTTCAATACACATCCTGAAGAAAATGACGTTACATAAGTAGATATTTATTTTTTCTTATTGAACACATTCAAAGTAAATTTTTAGTTTTTCTTTCATCCTTCCTTGAGGTTAATTATTTTTATAATGAAGGAGAAATCACAAACTCAGAGTTAAATTTTTAAAGGTTTTTCAGAATCTAAATGGAAATAATACATGATATGTGTTATATGATATTGCTTATTCTCTAACTGTTAGGACGTAAGTGTCTTTTTTAATCTAGCAAAGTGTGAATTTAATTAAACGCACTCTTCACAAAATATGTAATATTAAAAGTATGTTAGGCCTAATACTACCGTCTTGCGACCAAGATATTTAATTAAACTCATGTTTTGCTGGCTCAGAAAAAAACGTTCAAAATTAAACTGTCCTGTATAGATAATATAATAAATATAAAAGTAAATAATTATGCTGTCCTTATAACTGACTTAGAATTAAACAATTAAGATTTCCAAAGTTGTTGATATTCAACGAGGCTAGTTAATCATATTTCTTGATTAAATTATTAACAACGTTGTTCAAAAACTTTTATATTAATTAGTCCACGAATAAATAATCTTTTCAAAGTGTATCTTTATTCAAAGGTTTTAAATAATTCGTGTTTACTTTAAAATCTAATAAATTAAAGAATTAAAGAAATCAACTCAAATTTGGAGGCCAAATTTGTAGCTACACTTATGCCATTGAATAATAATTTTACAGCTAATATTCATTCATTAGTCAGTTTGGCCGCGTATTATATTTTATGTATTTTGTTTTACTCACCATCACGCCCAAAGCTGAACGAAAATCGCAGAATGGCTAACTAATGAATGTATATTGGCTGTAAAATTGTTATCATTGATGTAAATGTACCTACAAGTTTATCCGCCATTAGTGACTTTATTTAATACTTTTTCGACCGCACCTTCTTTTCACACCTAAGGGATGTTTGATTGGATGTTAATACACACTAATGAACCACACCAAATTAGAGAGTGACACTTTATAACTTTAGAATCGCGACCCTATTATATGGAAGAAATTTATATTTTACAGAACCAACCAATTTCTTTAAAATATATAGGGATAATGTTTCTCTTCTAAAGCAGTGTTAATGACTTCCTTTATAGTAACGCCATAGAACACAGATCGGCCTGGCATGGCCGAGCGCGTTGAGGCGTGCTCTCGTAATCCGAGGGTCGCGGGTTCGCGCCCGCGTCGCGCAAAACATGCTCGCCCTCCCAGCCGTGGGGGTGTATAATGTAACGCTCAATCCCACTATTCGTTAGTAAAAGAATAGCCCAAGAGTTGGCGGAGGGTGGTGATGACCAGCTGCCTTCCCTCTAGTCTTACACTGCTAAATTAGGGACGGCTAGCACAGATAGCCCTCGAGTAGCTTTGTGCGAAATTCCACAACAAACAAACAAACAAACAGAACACAGATTAATAGTTTGTCATAAACCGTATGTACTCGGTACAACCGTAGAAAACAGCGTTATTTACGCTTATTGTCCTAAAATTAGGGTAATTTTATAAAATTGAGCAAATCTGTGCTTAAACGGTGGCAAAAAATAATAACCTGTCAATCTTAAGATTTTTTTTAAACTTCAGCTAGTAACGTCTAAACAATACTAATACTTACTATATTATTTAAACAAAACTAATATTTATTATATTATTTCAACAAAACTAATTTTTATATAACATTACGTGACATGAACGTATTTCATATTTGAGAAAAACGTTCCTAATGTGTAGATATTCCTTTTCCAAAACGTAAAAAAAAGCTTTAAGTACTCTCAATGTATTGTTTTGTATTTCAAATAACAGAAAAAAGTTCTTTCAGTTGTGTTTCAAGTTTAATTATTTCCTTTTATTTTTTAGAATAAAGAGGAAAGTCGCTCTCTATTTTAAGTTCAGTTTGTCTTTTCGCAGAAAGACGTATCTTAGAGTACTTAGCGTTTATATCAAGAGATTTAACGCAAAAACATTTTCTTCTCTTAAAGTTAAACTTCCTAAGTTAATTACTGTCAGTGAACTTAATGGTGTTCCAAAGACAAACCAAAGGCTTTAATGCGGCAAATATTAAAAAAGAAGTTCTCAAACTAAAACTTAAAAGCGTATCGCAGTAAAACTATAATTTTCAAGTAAACATGGATGTCAAATATTCATTTAATGTGCTTTTATAACAAATTTTTCTCTAAGGTTTAATTTTACACATTAACTTTTGATGGAAACCTACGTACAAATAAATAGATAGGAACATAGCTAAATAAATTTAGGAAAAGGATATTGCTACTAACATATTAAAATGCATAAATTGGTCAAAATATAAATATTATTGTACTTTTTACTTGAATAGAGTAAGATATAAATTAACGTATGGATCTTAACCATATTACATTTCATATATAGATAACATAGACTAAACTCTAAACACACAATCAGGTTATGTTCCATAACGAAATTTTAGGAATTTATTCAGTGTGTAACATGTATAAATAAATTTGTTCAAATGACCATGAAATTCCTAGGATTGATAGGGATCATGTTACAGCATTATTTTCTGAAATCGACTTCAAGTATGAACATTTGCCTATTAACATAAAAACCTGATTTAATTTTAGGTTTCGTCCAACACGTTTTTTATTAATTCTTTAATCGTTTCACCAAACACGCTTGCCCTTTCAGCCGTGAAGGCGTTATAATATGATGGTCAATCCTTCTATTTGTTGTTAAAAGAGTATCCCAAGAATTGGCAGTGGATAGTGATGACTAGCTGCCTTTCCTATAGTCTTTCACTTGTAAATTAGGAATGGCTATGATTGATAACCCTTATGTGGCTTTGAGCGAAAATTCAAAACAAATATTCATTCTCACAGGAAAATTCAGGGCAATAAATGATTTGGCATTATCATGCTACCAAGTAAAGTCCAAGATGACCACACAGCGACAAGAAAACTTTTAACTGTGTAATAAAAGGCTGAAGCCTCACATTTACTTTCTCCAGAACTCTGGGAGTTGATGCTAAAGAGAGGGGTGAAAGGTGTTTTGTTTTTTTGAAAAACATAAATGGCGATTCGCCAGGTTTATCTACTGAAAACTAATATGATTAGCAGAAATAAACGAAAGGAATTAGTTGTTCCAAAAGAAAACAAATTTAACAAGCTAACTCCTTCAATGATTATTTCGATAAAATATTTCATTTAGTTATGCAATGAATTTTCTTCAAACAACGGTTCATTCATATTTTATCAACTTTATCAGAGTTTCTTAAATATTTTAACGATATTTGAATAAAAGTAAATCTGTCTTTTCAAATCCTTAAACACAAACAATTTTTTTAGTAACTTTGTTTTTCGGGAAGCTTGTTTTTGTTTGTTTGCTTGTTTTATGAGCTTCGCGCAAAGCTACTCGAGGGCTATCTGCGCTAGCCGTCCCTAATTTAGCAGTCTAAGACTAAAGGAAAGGCAGCTGGTCATCACCACCACTACCAACTCTTGGGCTACTTTTTTACCAACGAATAGTGGAATTGACCATTACACTATAACCTACCCACGGCCGAAAGGGCCAGCATATTTGGTGCGAGGGTCATTCAAATCGAGTCAAACGCCTTAACCTACCTGGCCTTATTTTTGGGAAGCAAATATTTGTTCATGAAACATAAAAACAGACTGTTAAACCATAACAATAGTAGAGTATTGATGAGATACAAGTATGTTTTTCAAATGTTACACAATCATTTTCAATGATTTTTATTAACTAGCTTAACAATGATTATTGGGAATACCGAGTAAATCTAACTGTAGACGTCATTATATAACGTTTTCTTCATGTTGATAAACCAATAACTTCACAGTTATTTTTACTATTTTTTTGGTTTTCAAGTAGTTTAATAGTTCAATATACGAAACACTGTATAGTGTTTTTACTGTGTAAGATCACGTATCTTCTAGAGCATGGGCAATGGTTACATATTTATACACACACACATATTTATATATATAAACGTGTGTGTATATAATCTCTAAACTCTCATTTTAGAATCTGCTTTCAATAATATTCTGCTAAATAAAGCGAATAAAATATTAAATATATTATATTTAATGTAACTTTAGTGGTTTATTATACTTATACTTGGGACGAGGTGTCTTGCTTTTATTTTAAAGAGTTAAAACGATCCTCAAGGCACTGGTTATTTTGTATATTCTGATAATTTTTTGAATTGTTGACATAAAGAATAAAAATAAAAATCAATGTTTATTGATTTATAATTCCATTTACAATAAAACACTTTAGATTCGTACCGAAGAATGAGCATAAGATAATTAATTTCCTTTATTCAATTAATGAAACCAATAACACTATAACGTTTAATCTATTATTTAAACTAATAAATATATATATACTTTAGCCTTTTCCTTTAAAGTACTTAAACACACACATAGCAAATAATTAAACTTGATTAGGGGTCCTAGTATTGAATTTCAAACTTTCACTGATGTATAGTATAGACTCGTCAAATTTTGGAATGGAAGTTGTTCAATTGTACCAATTTCGGTTGTCTTACGTTTGTTCACAAATGTCGACAGAAGATTGCTGTCGCGAACACAAATTGAGATCAGGTGATCGTGCTGTCCAAGTAATATGATCGAAGTTATTGTCATGCTTTTAAAATTCATTTCAGACTATAGAAGCAGTATATTATTGTATTGAAGAACCTTGTTCTTTGCTGAATTGGGAATGGTTACTGCAGATAGCCCTCGTGTAGTTTTGTTCGAATTTCAAACAAACTAACTGTCAAATCAACAATGGTAATGTTGTGATAGACTTGATCTTGTGTATCCAATGGAATCTCACTTTTCTTAAGGATTAAAACACCTTAACTCTTTTTACAACTACTTTCACCACACTATTACATCACCTCCAGAAACTTTCAACATCAGAATAACTCAACACATAGAGGTCAATCGTCTCGTGTGATTTTCACTCTCACTTGAATTTCTGTCAATAGAAAAAAAAGAGTGAAATACCATCCATCAAACCTTAATTTAGAGTGTGTGTTTTTCTGTCCAATAAAGGAAAGGATAAAATACCCCACTAAATGACAACTTCCAATCATTCATTGTACAATAAAGAAAGAGGTTTAACACTACACATCAAACCGCAACAACCAGTTATGAAGTGTCCAATATTGAAATGAGTGTAATCCCACACATCAAACCACAACATCCAGTTATTTACCAGTAGTGAATATGGTGTAACACTATACATAAAACCACAACTTTCAACCATTCACGGTACAGTAGTGAGAAACGTGCAACACTAAACATCCAACCACAGCTTCCAATCACTTATTTCCAATAAATAAAGCCCCCGCTAATACAGCGGTACGTCTACGGGTTTACAACGCTAAAATTTAGGGTTCAATTCCCCTCTGTGGGCTCAGCAGATAGCCCAATGTGGCTTTGCTATAAGAAAAACACACGTACACCCCTATATAAGTAGTTAATGTCGTGTAATTCGAAACAAGTACGTGTGTTACAAAAGTTCTATGATCAAAGTTAAATCCTCGGTTTTTAAGTAAACTCTGATTTGTTTGAGCACAAGCGAATAAGTTAAATTTATACCCATCGACCAAATGAATGACTGAAATAATTTGAATAAATTATCTTGCTCAAGAACACAACAAAAGTATCAAACTTGCACTATCCGACTACAGTTCCAAAGGAAAAAAACAAATAAGTCACAATGCCACGATATTTGTTTTATTTAAAATCAGATATATAACACACAGTCATAAAGTATTGATTATATTTAATAGACAGTACTATCAAGTAAACATTATTTTGAAGGTGTTTTTTTAGCATTAGTCTCTCCATTGGTGAATTAGCAGTATATGACGACCAATTGCAGTATTTGTTTCATCTAACTAAATTTTTCATTTAAGTCTAAAGGTTTATCTGAGATTGGATACATTATTTTAAAGCGATTTGCGAGCCTTAATATATAGTTGTTGTCCACGTCGCCACGTTCAGTTACACTTTGTATAACGACTGTGAACGTTAGCGATAGTCCTACACCTTAATTTCATTGCAGATGTTCAAAGCACACTACTCCTTACTGAATGCTTTCTACAATCTAGTAGTATACGAAGGCTACGGTCTCCTTTTCTGTATTAGATAGCATGGATATTCATGTCATTATCCAGCAACTTGAGACATGCAATGTCCACATTTTCTTGAATTCGTTTCTATTTTAGTGTTTCTTATTTATCTTCTATGATAAAACAAATTTCTGATTTATCAGAAAAAGAATACAATTTTTTTTCTTAATCCCTTTGTAACCGACACACTGTATATGAAGTATAAAGGTTTAGTGTTTTATTTTTCTATCATGCTTCGACACACATGATTAACTTCATGTTCAAAAGTAATAAAGTATTCTTGCTCATCTCACTCTGTATTGTATAATCAAAGATATTGCTAACGTCTACGTTTCTTTACAATGAATGTTTGGTTGTTTGACTATTTGTTTTAGAGCAAGGTTACACTAAGCTATCTGCTTTGTCCACCGTGATTCACCGAATCACGGATTATAGCGTTCTAATAAATCGAGAGGAAAACGTTTAGCTTTAAACTTGTTACATTACAAAGATAAAAACAGTGTTAAAATTTGAAAGTGTCATAGCATATGTAACTTATAACATCGCAATTACAACATGAATACACTGATATATATTTTCATAAGAATAACTTGCAGTAAGAGCTGATACATAGAATGTGTATATAAGCTGTAAAAATATATGTTATTATATAAAGATACTAAAGTTTCTATGCTTTACACAATTTACTGTAGTTGTCTTTGGATACATTAAAATTTCAAAGTTTAAAAACTCGTGACAAATAACTTCCAATGCTGTAGCTTAAAGCTCGAAAAAAACAATTTTCCATATACCTACATGTATAACGTTCTAAAGTGACTATTAGCAACCTTTTCAGGATTAACCTCATGTTATTCTTGTTTATACAATACTTAAAAAGTAATAGCTTATTAAGCTTCAGTGTGTACTAATTTTATCTCTAAGCTCGTTTTCCTTGTCCAACAAGTGAGAACAGTGTAAATATACTCATTATAACAATGTAGCTGATATTAGACAGTGCATGAATATTGTTTGTACATTAGGCTCAAGAATACATGTAGAAAACCTAAGAGTGAACGCACTTTGTTCATTACTTGACGATCCTATTCTAACTAGTGACTCTATACAAGTTCACAACTCGTATTAACTGATAATAATAGGTTCGACGTTTTTCGTAAGTCAGTACACGTGTGGGTTACAAAGGTACTGTTTCATCTCGCAAAAATTCCAGTCGTTTTCTCTCATGTCATTTTTAATATTTTATAAAACAAACACCTAATCGCTGACGTTGCGAAAGTATAGTGTATAGGAAACAGGTGTTAAGGTGTTTATATTATTAATGTTGTTTACGAAGAAAGAAGGCATTAAAGTTTTGATATTATCAAGCGTTTAACACGTAAGCGTGAGGAATCATCATACAGAATGCATATTTTGATACAGGACTTTCTTCTTTCTTTACTTGCTATCCCCCAAAACAGTAAGTACTACGCTTCTGATTGAGGGAGGGCCCGGCATGGCCAAGCGTGTAAGGCGTGCGACTCGTAATCTGAGGGTTGCGGGTTTGCATCCCCAATACTTCCGCAATGTGGCTTTGATCATGTTCGACTCTAAGTAGAAAGTGTCTCCGTGTGTCTGTCTTTAATAACCAGATAAGAACCATTTTTGATATTACAAAGAGCAATAATATTCTAAAAATGCCCACCACTATTCATCAAAATGTGACTATTCTGACTCATAGAGCGAAAATAACGTAAAAATCGATCTCCATGTTAATATATCTTTTTTTTTGTATTTTCGTGACCTTAACTCTACAAAAACTAGTCACTGTTAAGTTAGATCATAATCTAGATGTTTCCTAAGCCTCGACTAAGTGCAATCGACCGCTTTTGAGAAATTTAACTGACAGGCACACGCAGGGCTGAAAACATAACCTCTGTCCATATGAAGTAGTTGTACTCGTGAACTTTTTATTGTTTGGTTTTTGTTTTTCTATTTTCACGGAAAGCTACACAGGAGCTATTTGAGCTAGCCGTCCTTAATTTAGCAGTGTAAGACTAGAGAGAACGCAGCTCGCCATGGCCAGGTCTTGGTCTACTCTTTTACCAGCGAATAGTTGGATTAACCGTAGCTGATAGAAAGAGCATGTTTAGTGTGACGGGTATTCGAACTCAGGACCGTAAGATTATGAATCGCGTGCAATAACCATTTGGCCATGCCGGGCCTCGTCATTGATATCTTAATACATTTAATCAGCGGGATTGCAGAACGTTATTTCTTCTAAACCTCTTGTTTGGTATAACAGTTTCTATTGCTTTCAATGAAGAATTTTCCTTTTATCATCCTATTTTTCAAGCTTAAGAATTATAGGTTGACGGTTTAAAAACTTTGCCTATGAAAAGCTTTAAGAACACTTAGAGAAGAACCGTTTAGCACGGCATGGTCAAGTGGGTTAAGGCATGAGACTCCTAAACTTATGGTCGCGGGTTCGAATCACGATCGTATCAAACATGCTCGCCCTGCCAGTCGTAGGGGTGTTATAATGTGATGGTTAAACCCACTATTCGTTGGCAAAATAATAGTCCAAGAGTTGGCGGCGGGTGGTGATGACTAGCTGCCTTCCCTCTAGTCTTACACTGTTAAATTAGGGACGGCTAGCGTAGATAGCTTTCGTGTAGCTTTGCGCAAAATTCAAAAAATGAGAAGAATCGTATAATTTCTCGATGTCTCTTCTGACACAGAACTACGAGTTTCATATTATTATTCTTTGTTATCTAAATATAATTGTAAAACATCAACTTCAAGTTCTGATAATATACAATAATCATTCATTGCCAGTTACTGAAAGTTACTAATAAAGGCTTGAATGGATAACATATAAGAACTTTTTTTTACAAGTTTAACATACTGACAATAATATAAAGATTTTACATCTGTCCCTGTATTAAACTTTTAAAAAATTATTTTTCGTTGCCCATTTAAGCCTTCCCCACACGTCACAGTTGTATATTATGTACGATTTACTAAGTAATAACACTTCAAAAAGTAGTTATGTTAAATGGTGTAACACATGATTATTTGCTCTCCAAGTATGGTAGATTTTATTAAGAATACGTACGTCGAAAGAATATCTTTAATTATGTTAATAGCGTTCATTCTTTCAAAACTTTACACACTTGTAATGCTAATGATAAACATGATAAAATAAAAATATGTATTATAATGCATGAGGTATAAGTAATTTAACATCTCATAACTGTTGTTTGTTATTAAACACAAAGCTAAACAATGTGCTATGTGCGATCTGTTTCATAGAAGTGGAGGAATTACTATCTTGTTTATTTATATTAGTTTGATAACGAATTACATTAATCCTTACCAAAACAAAACAAACAGTATATACACGTAATACGACTTTTATATTTGTTTGTGTTATTAATAGCTGATAATGGTTTAGTCTTATTATCAAATATATGTATATAGGACTATAAAAATATTGCACGTATTTTTGGAGCACTGTAAGTTAAGAAAGTTTTCGTTCCTTAGGATAGAGCAAAAGTTCACAATTTAAAGTACCAGGTATAATGATTAGCTGAGTTTAGGTGTAAGTTCGGAAGATGTTTAAGGAATACAGGGTGTTAAAGCCAGAAGTAAATTACGGGCCAATTAGATTTTACATTTTTATGTTGTAAGGTGAGGTCATTGTTTCATAATTGTGTTCATTACCCCTGTTCGTGCATTGTTATATAAATCAAGGTCATCCATGATTCGTCATGTAAAGCGAAATGCAAATTCATGGTCATTCAATCTGCTGTCATAAATGGACCTTATAATTTGACATTTTATGCCGGAGGGGAACGCGATCACAATGAATAATTAAAATAGCTTGATACCGATGCGGTATTTTTTAAAATTAAAGAGATGATAAGGTCCTGATGTATCCTCAACCATTTCTCTGAAAGAACCGTTTTTACGAGAAGTGGTGCTTGTCACAACAGTATCTTATGTCTACAGATACTGGTAGGCACCGATGTCTGTAAAGTATCCAAGCTATTCTGCTATCAATCCCTGGTCTTCAGCGTTGAAGTCAGAGCCATTTCCGCCACCAACCGTGTGGACTTAAATGACATAAAAACGAAATCTAAACATCTAACTTACTATATTCTAAAGTCTGATACCTCTTTCTTATTCACTGCTTATTGTGTTACTGAGTCAATTGAAATAACTAACATTGTAAATTGTTGTGGATTAAAGAACTTTTCACGAAAGTTCTCTCTTCATGCGTGCATGCATAATAAAATTAACAGGCAACAAAAAATTTTTTTAAGGCAAATTTGTCTATATTTTCAACACAAACATGTTCCTGTTAACTTGTTTACACAGAGATCATAAGTATGTCGCCCAGGGTATCAGCCTCTATTCCGTTAACATTCTTGACAGCAAATTTACGTTTATCGCGTGTTAAAATTAATAACAATATCTTCAGATGACAAAATATTTTCTTACCAAATATAAATTTATACATTTATATCGACTTCCATGTTTCTTTATTTCTGTTTAATATCAACCTGGTTCATTCAGACGTATTAGTTCCTGTGTTTGTTTTAGTCGCTTTTAAATCTATCTTTTCAACAACTCTGTGTTTTAAATTTCCAATATTAAGTTTTACTTAGGAGCTATATGAATAATAGATTGAATTAAATAAGAAACAAGAAGGAATCCTATACGGTATTTAAATGCCTTAGAGTAAATTATGCTATGAAATGTTTTTCTTCTTTGTTAGCCACATTTTTGTGCGCCAGCAATACCAAGCTTTGGGCACGTTTCATGTTTATTACTTATCAGGTTCTATACCATTTTACACTCAAATTGAAATATGTTTAGGCAGAATTAGTCTCTCGGATCTGGAGTGTGGTCAAATAAATCATTCTTAAGGGCTTGACCTCCTGAGTTAAAAACAACTCAGAGTCGTTGTATGAGCCACAATGCCGCGGCTGAAAATGTTGCTAAAACATAAAGTCTTTGGGCTCTTAAGAATTTAAACTTCGTAGCAGAAGTACAGTATTAATTATTTATTATATTAATGTAATTCCCGCAATAATTATAAAATAAATAATAGGCTATCCTGGTTTTTATTCTTATAAATATTACCTACTATCCTATGTAGCAAATACTGGTTAATATGTTTTGTTATTATTCGACTGCAGAATAAAACTAGTAAACAAATCAAATATGCTGTCTTCAACCAAAGAAGACTTTTCTTTAGTTATTATTTGTTTTAATCTATTCATGTTCTTAAGTTTCCTCATAATGTTACTTTCTCGAGTCTGCAAACACCTTAAAGGCTCGGATTTAAAACTTTTCTGAAACATTATAGTTTCTATACGTTGTTAAGTAAGGATGATTAATTTATATTATGTATGTTTTTACAATATATGCTGTTGTTTTCATAACCTAACACAATAAGTATTGGTCAACTTTTCCAAATTCTTGCTTGGAAACAACTCTACCCAACAAAAATACATTTGCTATGGTACTCTATTATACTTTGCTATGTTTTTTATTGTATATTCTATTATACTTTGCTATGTTTTTTTATTGTATATTCTTGTATTTTGTGATACATATAGTTTTTAAATTATCTCTACCAATATGAAAAAAGTACAATACAGTTTTATTGCAGTTCAATAAGTAAACAACGTAAAAATATAAAAACACATTACATCCCTGCTTGGCTCTACCCACAAGACATTAGTAGTCATTATTGTTAGGTTTCACTATCTGTGCTCAAAAAAAGTAATAACTGTAAAATATTTCATGTTTATATAAAATCATTAAAAATACGAATTTAGGATAAATATCAGTTTTAAGTCTTGTTCTGAAGTACTTCATCTGGTTTTCTTTTCTCCTTTTCTGTTAAAGAATATTTAACTGGAATGAAAAGTCGGCCATCAGTATTGATTATTGAGCTAATTTCCCAAACTTCTCTAGTGAGTAACTTGCTAAAAACCTCGTTATTCATATATAATTAATACGTTCCCGTTTAAAACAGGTACCATAACCTAATCTAACGCTCGAGTAATGTTTTAGCCTGAATCGTTCGTTTAAACCATATATATCTACACTAATCGACAAGACAGCACTAGCCTATATTTTGTTTTGTAATGCATATTTCTACTTGACTTTAGCATTGCATTATTGTTGGGAACAGTATTGTATATCTCTTCTTGTCAGCAGTAATTCTTGAAGTAACAAATATTCAACGTGTAGATATCAAACAAAATATTATATTTAATCAAAAAACCATTAAGAATAGCAACAGTACCTTTCTTAAAATCTTTACCAGGACCCGGCATGGCCAGTTGGGTTAAGGCGTGCGACTCGCAATCTGAGGGTCACGGGTTTGCATCCCCGTCGTGCCAAATGTGTTTGTCCTTACAACCGTGGAGGCGTCATAATGTGACGGTCAATCACTGGTAAAAGAGTAGCCCAAGAGCTGGCGGTTGGTGGTGATGACTAGCTTCCTTCCCTCTAGTCTTACACTGCAAAATTAAGGACGGATAGCGTAGATAGCCCTTGTGTAGCTTTGTGCGAAATTCAAAAACAAACAAACGAAATCTTTACCAATAGCTTGATTACTAAAATAATAAGATACCCGTAGTAGGTAGAACACAGATAATCCATGATGCAGGTTTTTACTTAATTACAAAAACGAAATCCGAAAGCACCCAATCTATTTAAAGTTTTTATCTCCAAAATGACAACCATGGTTATTCAGAAGTGTAACAATTGGTACTTAGTTCACGAACTTTAAATTATGAGTGTAAATTCCAATTACTCCTACTAATTTACTGTGTAAACAAACGAAACAGAAGGTGAATTTTATCTAGTCCTACAATTTTAATTTTGTTATAGATGTAGGAGGGCACAGTCCTCCTTAACCATAATGTTTATGTTTATTTACCTAAGAGTTGCTTTAAGCATGATTTCATAAATATCTTAATGAGTTTGTAACTTGTTATTATAATGACCTAACTTAACCCATTTTCCTTTCCTTTCTGATACCAGAGTTGTGCCCTTTACCTATCAATAGTTCACCTAGATCTCAACCAGTGAGTTCGGATTTAGCGGAAGTCATTTGTAAAGAAGGAAAACAGATTATTTCGGTAAGATTTCCCCCTTAAGCTAGTATGTAAATATTAAAACACCCTACTAAGAATCATAAAGAACATTCTGTCCATAAACATATTTTTAACTTAAAAATATTCACGAGAAGCAATTTTTAAAATAAACGTTAACTTTTGTTCAATAAATCTAAACCAAGTGGATGTACTTTGTTTAAGCCTTGCTTGTCGAATACTCCAGAATAAAACACACATGAATTTTAATTCCATCAGGTATAATCTATTATTTCTACACATACATATTAATACATTTATCTCATACCCCAACCCCAGTGGCAAAGCGGTATGTCTGCGGATTTACAACACTATAAACCGGTTTTCGATACATTTATGACAAAAATTCAAGTAGCCCATTGTGTAGCTTTGTGCCAAATTACAAAAATACAACCATAACTATAGAAAATAACTGGATATTATAAAATATTTTTTGTCAATATGTCATTATAAAAGTGATGTAGCATAGACGGAACTATAATTTTTATTTGGTTAAATCACTTTGGATTTTTATTTGGATTAACAAATCTGATCTTGGATAACAAATATGGTCTAATATTAAGAAATTTGATCTTGGATTAATAAAACTGACCGTAGGTAACAAATCTGATCTTGGTTAAAAACTGATATTAAATGAAAATCTGATCTTGGAGAATAACACCTGATCTTGTAAGCCGATGATGTTGCAATTACGAAGTATTATCAAGTAAACATCAAACAAAATATTTTGATAACTAGTTCAAATTCATATCAGGCTAAATTTAAAAAAACAAACTTATATAGTTCAATGTACCTTCTATTAGTAGAATATTTTTGTTAGAAAACCACTTAAGATCTTATTTGATAAAACACAAAGTAACCTGAGCCTTGGAATATATCCCATTAATAAAATATATTTTTGTACGACACAAGTTGAAACACAAGCAATTAACACAACATTACGTCCACCACTATACTGGTACAGATATGTAGATGACACGGTTGAGGGATTCAAATCCACAAAACACATACTTAATTTTTTCAATCACATTAACTCTATACATCCCAACATTAACTTCACATGTGAACAGGAAAAAAGCAATCAAATATCATTTCTTAACCTCAAAATTACAAGAATTGACACACAATTTAAAACAGGAATCCACCCAAAAATCGCTCATACTGAGACCATACTTGGGTCTCAGCACATGAAACAAAACAAAAACTCAACATTACTGAGAAACCAAATAAACACAGCCATAAAACAATGCTTAACAGATAAAATCAACGACGAATTAGACAAAATAAAACAATGCTTCATCAACATCAATAAGTTTTCTCCACAGACTGTGGAAAACATTATACGCACATAGTTAGACAAAAAGGAAAATTCAACTGACAAAAGTAAATGTAAAATCATGAAACCATATACTGCTGCATACTATATATTACCGACATCAGCAGAAAAATAACCAACGTTTAACAAAAACTAAAGACAAAATATGACATCCCAGTTAATAACAAATTTATTCAAAAAGCAGGCAAAAACCAGAAAGAGCCTGCAGTACCATTAGCGATAAAAGAGTTCATCAAGTACCTTTATTAACTGCAGAGGACCTGAAGTGCCATTATTAACTATGGAGGTTCTGAAATATCAGTATTAACCATAGAAAGTATGATGTAACCATAGAGGACCTATAGTTTGTTTTATAGCATGAAACATCTTCTGAATTTGCATATACAAATGTAAAACAAACGCATGTTGGTAAAATTAAAAATATATAATTAACTATCCGATTCAATTTGGCAATAAGATGATATGATTTTTAGAAAAAAAAATCGAAACATTAAATCTTTCGCTAGGTGTATTTTCGTAATGTAAGTAGTATCTACAATAAATAGGAAGACAAGTTTCGAGAAATTTGTTCCGAGTACTGACATATAGTATGTTGAAATGACTAACACATCAGTACTCATTCTCATGTAAGATACATTGAGACATATCATACAAAGCTTGATACCTATTGATTAGTAGAGATGAAAGTATTCTGTAGAAAATACAGTTATATCCTGTATTAGAATGTTTTATTAATTTGTTTTTCTTGTTTTTCTATTGCAGGGAACATGGCTTAGACATCGAACCACTGTCAAAGACGTGTTACTTCCTAATCCCAAAAGTGTGGTAGCAAAAGGTGGTTCTTGTTGTTCATTGTGTTTTTCAATCATGAGGAAAGACTCTAAAGTGTGTGTACTAACAGAAGGTAACAATATTACACACACTGTGCAAATTCTACTTCATGTTACAAGTTGTTGTTTTTATGCTGTTTTTGAATTAAGCACAAAGCTACACAATGGGGTATCTGTGCTCTGCCCACCACGGATATCGAAACCCGGATTTTAGCGTGTAAGTCCGCAGACATACTGCTGAGCCACTGGGGGTCCATGTTACAAGTAAAAACCCATCAATATTTTCACATTAAAGAGTCGTAACTTAAGAGACATTTTATACTTACAAGTTTCGTATTACAACAAAACTAATAATCGGTATTACAATATCCACTTCATGAAAGGGTAGGAAGTTGTCTTCTGGCTAAAGGGTCGGACCGTGGACCCGAGAGTCCCTGGTACATGTTCCGTTTCCACAAAATCATGCGCCATCCTTTCAACCACAGAGTGCTTAATAAGAAAGACTGTTAAATACCACTGTTCCATTTTAGGTGGTGTCCATTAATTTCCTGAATAGTTTTCAGTCCCAAATTAGGGCAGATTCGTTCATGTGGCTCCTTGTGTGAGCTTGAGAGAATATCCGTGGCAAATAAATAAACACTTCTAAACCTCTTACTATGTAGCTCTGTACTTAATTATAAACGATCTTACTAGAAGTATGACTATACAGATATATATATATATATATATATTATTGATATCAGTATTACTGGAACTTACCCAATATTCAGAGAAGTACAGACTTTGATACGATATTTATTTCGACAGATAATAAAAGATATCTCAATTATTGTCTATACATTGCTTTTCTCTACATGTAAATTATCAACAGAATTCATTGTATTAATACAGTCTTTCTTTTCTTAGGATGTTTAACAGCATTACTAGGGTTCACCACTTAACTCAATATAACTGGAAAGAGGACAGTGCCATCCTACAGCAGGAAATGTACACCCGGCATGGCCAGGTGGGTTAAGGCATTTGACTCGTAATCTGAGAGTCGCGGGTTCGAATCCCCATCGTACCAAACATGCTCGTCCTTTAAGCTGTGGGGGCATTATAATGTTATGTCAATCTCATTGTTCGTTGGTAAAAAAGTAGCCCAAAAGTTGGCGGTAGGTGGTGGTAACTAGCTGCCTTCTCTCTAGTCTTACACTACTAAATTAGAGGTGACTATCGCAGATAGCCCTCGAGTAGCTTTGCGCAAAATTCAAAACAAACAAATACTGGGAAATGGCTCTTAAAATGCGAAATGTGAAAGACAACTGATTCATGAAAACTAGCCATTTTACAGGTGAAAATAAATCATGTTTTAAAGATGAGCTACCCTACTTAGGTTTGGAATTTAGTAATAAGTTTAAAAATTGAAAACTTTATTTTTTCCGACATTTGTAAAATTAATCGTGTTGCGTATCTTTGTTTTTTTAAGTTTCACTTAACTGTTTGTCTTCCATTTTGGACTGCTCAGGTTTCGTTTGTTGGTTTATATTTCACCAAATACGCATACATTAATCAGTTAGTAAATATTATTTTAGCTTTACCTTCGTCAAATAGTTATAATTCAAAATTTATCTCTTGAATAAATAATTATTTCGTGCTAAAAGTACAGTTTGAACAGCAATGGGTCTGTACCGGACACTTCTGTCAAATAAAGGACGTGGAAATAATCAAAAGGGGCCCTGGCATGGCCAAGTGGTTCAGATACTCGACTCGTAATCCGAGGGTCATGGGTTCGAATCCCCGTCACACCAAACATGCTCGACCTTTCAGCCTTGGGCATTATAATGTTGCGGTCAATCCCAGTATTCGTTGGTAAAAGAGTAGCCGAAGAATTGGCGGTGGGTGGTGATGACTAACTGCCTTCCCTCTAGTCCTACACTGCAAAATTAGGGACGGCAAGCACAGATAGCCCTCGTGTAGTTTTTCGCAAAATCAAAACAAACTAAACCAAATAAATGAAAGGTTAAGGTTGTTAATAAGGTTTTGCTAATTTTTCATTTGTTGTGTATTAAGAAAATACACTTAACAATATTTTCTGATGACGAGAAATCCACTTGAAATACAAATGTATCTCAGAACAGCTGTTATGGGTTCTAACACTGTTCTTTCCTTATCAATAACAGTATGAACAGTCGTTCTGAGATACAAACTTAACAACACATATTTACTTGTAAATTTCAACAGTTAAAAAGCGTTTGTTGTTACTTCAATAAAGTCTACAACAACTACTAATCATAATTAGGTGTACAGTCAGACTTTTACGACTGAACTTCGCTTAAGCATGCTCTTTAGTAAAATGTATTGTTTCGTCGCAAATATTGAAGTTTTTGTTTACTTAAAGTGCTATTTTACGTATTATTAATTTATGTAACAAATTAGCTGTCTCATTTGAGATTTTATTTTGTTTAATCTAAAAGCATTCACTGCTGTAGAACGCCACTTTAAAACTTAGTTATTGGAGATCTCGAAGAACCATAGTAGAAATTTACTTTCGATGCCAAACTTGGAAATCAAATAACAGCAAAAAAGAAAATATTCTTTCTCTAGCTTCCGCCAGAGAAACTGTAACTTACTATGTCTCTGGAAATTCCCAAACCCTGTTTCTGATGGTGCATATATGTTACAACTGATCACACGTACACTCTAAATAAAAAACTCATCTCAACTCGTACGAAAGTATGATGCTATACGAGATAAATTCGAATGGTCTCGTAAGTACTTCAAGGCTTTTAAACAACCAGCCAGAATACTTTCCATGTATTAAATATTGATTTTTGACTTGAGAACTCAAAAACGTTTCATGATAATTTACAACAGAGTTGCTTTAGAAAGCCTTTTCTGAGAATTACTGAGGTTTGGTTTGTTTTATGTGACTGTAAATTACTTACAAGAATAGACCCTGATATTATCTGTTTGTTTGTTAGTTATTTAAACATCAATTAGAAGAAAAGTAGATTATATAGACAGTATAGACAGCCTGCATATTTTTTTTTCTGTTTAAACCTATAAATTCATTCTATCTGTTCATTCTATGTTACATTATCTTAGTTTCGTCACAACTAGCAGTATAACGCACAGAGTAAGTGCCTGTTATAGAAATGATATCCATCTGATATCTAGTATGTTTTTAAAGAAGAAATTTAAATTTTCTGAAATACTCGAATATAAAATCACAAAGCAAGGTGAAGAGTTTATGAGCACATAACAACATGCACTGACGCATAACTACATACAGGGTGGTCGCTAGAAAAGCGGAAAATTTGTCAAACGGCTATTTATTTTTACAAAGAATAACTTTTACAAAGTTTTTTAAAGGCATATGTTATATTACACTCATAGATGCTCAAAATGCATTTTATGATATTAAAATCATGCATTTTATTCATGATGTAAAGAAAGCAAAATAGAAATGAGTAAGCACGCATTTTATTCATGATCTCATCTGACCCTCAAATTTTCCGCTTTTCTAGCGACAACCCTGTACATTTAGTCTTACAGTGCTAAATTAAGGACGGCTAGCGCAAATAGCCTTCGCCTAGCTTTGCGCGAAATTCAAACACAAACAGTACAGCGAACTATTTAGTTCAAACTGGCACATTATTTAAATTATTGTGCCAAAGATTATAGTCGACAACGATCTATCTTCACTAATCTTACGTGACATAGAGGGTTTCTGATAAGCATTAGGTAAATAAATTGTTCTTTTACACAAAATTATAATGATCTGCGAAAGCAGCGATGGATTTTTTAAAAATTATAAATGATTCAGTTTTTTCTTCTTTCAGTGCACTTTTTAACTTTAAACTTCCTATGTTACTATAGGTCACATATATATATCGATCCATATCGACTAGAGTTGAAAGAGAGGTGAGAAAGCAGTTAGGTTTTCTCAGATCATTGTAATTTTGTGTGTAAGAGTAATTTATCTAGCTAATGCTTCTCTGAAACCCTTTATGTCATGTAAGACTAGTGAAGATAGATCGTTGTTGACTTTAGTCTTTGGCACAATAATTTAAAAAATGTGTCAATTTGAACTAAATAGTTCGCTGTACTGTTTGTTTTTGAATTTCACGCAAAGCTAGACGAGGGCTATTTGCGCTAGTCGTCCTTAATTTAGCACTGTAAGACTAGAGGGAAGGCAGCTAGTTATCACCACCTATCGCCAAATCTTGGGCTACTTTTTTCTTTTTCCAACGAATGTCCGTTACATTATAACGCCCCCACAGCTGAAAGGGGCTCGTTTGGTGGGGTGAGAATTCGAACCTGCGACCCTCAGATTACGAGTCGAGCACCTTAACCACCTGACCAGGCCAGGCCCACTGTACTGAGTTTGATGGTTGCCAAAATGCACTAGTTAATCGGTTGTCATTCACACGATAATTGCGAAAATCTTTATTTAAATGCATTATTACTTGGATAAATCAACCAGAAAAGAAAGTTAGAGTGTAAATAAAAAGTAGATGTTATGAAGTGAAGATGCAATAGTTTGCTTTAAAAACTATAAGTTCATTTCTATATTTTTATAAATTATTAAGCTTAGTTTTAAATTAGTTTTACGTATCTACAGAATGTCAATGTTCTTTTAATACAGCAGAAGTTTGCAGAAATAGAATATTAATATTAGTCGTGGAATGAAAATATGTTTCAGCAAATTATTCTATATCGTGATAATATCAAGGTTAAATGAAAATTTTCTGGTTTTCAGCTATTACTCAGTTTGGTCAATACTTTAACATGTTTTCAACAGTTTTGTTTACTATTTGTTTTTGGTCTCTTAATGGTATAGCTCTGCCTTCGAACTCAATTCCAAATAGCGAGATAAACGTAACCATTGAAGCAGATTCTACAATGCATTGTGGAAAGGTTCATGTTCCGAATGTTTTGGGGTTCAAAGATAAGACTTCATTTGATAAAAAAGTATATCCATATTATAATAGGTCAATAGAAAAGATCGAAAATTTTACAGTATTTGCTACGTTAAAAGCAATCTTAAGTTTCACAACCGAAACCACAAATAATATCACTTATGAAAATTACACCAGTAAATATGACACCGTTCTCATCTATATTCAATTAATTGGTAAGTGGACGTAACATTCAATTAATAATTATTGTGTCTTACCACTTAAAAACTTTCGGGTTTAATATGTGACCACTAAATGAGTCTATCTTTTCCTGTTTTCCAATTTTTTTCGCACCCTGCTGATACAATTGTATACCTGTAGATTTACAACGTTAAAATCCGGGCTTTGATACTCGTGGTGGGAAGAACACAAAGAATCAATTATACAGCTATGTGTCAATTACAAACAAACCTAATTTTTTAGTATTTTTCTCTTACCTTCATTTGCAAAAATCATGTAACATCACATATTTTTACAATACACAAACAAAATTTAAAAAAAATATAAAAATGTTATCAGAGAAATCAGTAATTGTGTTTTCTATAGCAAAGCCATAATAGGCTATCTGCAGAGTCCACCAGGGGAAATCGGATCCCTGAATTTAGGGTTGTAAATCCGTAGACTTACCGCTGTACTAGCGGGCACTGAATAATTACGTCTTACGGTTTTAACTGAATCAACCATCTTGACTTGTGTACCGCTAGTCTTATATCTACATATTTTTGTTATTTTTGAACATTTTTAATATGCTTGATAAATAACGAAAATATAATATTCTAGGAGTATTTAATTATATATATAATTTTTTTTACAATTACGAGCAAACAATAGCAAGTAATTTTGCAAAATATTACACTTATTTCTTCTTAAATAATCCCAAATAGTTTATCCTGTGAACTTTGAAGTTTAATTAATATATATTTACTTCACGTTTCTCATCCTTTTCAAAATCTATTTGTAATAGGATATCTTAAAGCAAAAGATAAATCGTATCACAGTAATTACATAATTACTTACTTTTTTAAATTCTAAAAAAGTAAAATAATTACCAAACTTATGTGGTTCTTTTTAACCTAGAAGCCGAATAGTTTAATTATATTATATAAATAAATGATATATCATAAACGTTGGACCTTAAATTCTCCAATTTACTAAAAAATATATCACAAAACACTTCTACCCCTCTATAGATGGTTATAAAGTGTGTTAGATAGTCGCAAATAAAATTCAAAGAAATATATAATAATTTCTTACCCATTCTGCTTGATAAAAGGGTTTGTATGACTCTTCAAACGGCCCGGCATGGCCAAGTGGGTTAAGTCGTACGACTCCTAATCTGAGATTCGCGGGTGCGCATCCCCGTTGTGAGGGCTTTATAATATTTCGATCAATCCCACTATTCGTAGATAAGAGTAGCCTAAGAATTGGTGGTGGGTGGTAATGAGTAGCTGCCTTCCCTCTAGTCTTACATTACTAAATTAGGGACGACTCGAGTTGCTTTGCGAGAAATTCAAAAACAAACAAACTCTTCAAAATGTATTCTAAATTTAAAATATCTTACCCTTTTTGCTATCGTTCAGGCCTGTTTTGTTTACCAAAACAATTCTACACTCTCAGACAGTATGCTCATTTGACGTGATATTGTTAACGTAAGTATAATTCCAATACGAATTTGAACAAAGAAAGTTTGTTGTTGTTGTTTTGTTTTTTTTCATTTACAGACCTTCGACTGTCTAAGCTATATCCAGATACAATATTTAAAAATATAGAACTAGAACTAAATTTATTTATTGCTTTGTTCATAAATCTTTTTCTCTTCTTCAGATATGGATGGGGTAATTTCTAACATGACAGTTAGAACTACAGAAGAAAATACTAAATCTGATCAATTCAACGTGACAGGGTTCATCATTGGAATGTTACCCCCTCTTTTTATTTCCTTTTACATCATCTTGAAGCTAGGGAATCGATCACGTTATGCTGAGGAGCGCGCTGAGGAGCAAGGTATACGTGAGGAGCCGTTTTTTGTTAGTTACTAAAGGCCTGAGTTCAAAAATACACTCGTGCTCTCATTAAAGATGATAACCGATTGACACAACTCAGACGCTTAAAAGTGAAGAAAGGCATCGGTATTGGAGAAACAATAAAAATGCCAATGTTTGTGTTGTATATTACATACTCTTTCTATGAAATATATTACCGGAGAAATAATAGCTAACGTGATTATCAATAGGAGGCGGTGCGTCTCAAATTCAATCGGTAAGATTTTATATAATATCAAATCATGGGCTTTAGAAGCATTAGTTTTTAAACTGAAACTTTACATCTGAATTATAATTTAAATATCTTTGGTTATGACTGTTTCACCAAATTAAAAAAAATTATAAGTAAAACACCACCTAAGTGCTCTTAAATTAAAAATGCACGTGTTATAAAATAGGAGCCTACTTGTATTTACAAGTAAGAAACTGTTTTGAAAAACGTACAAGGTTAAAGTAGATCAAACTTTATCTATGAGTGTTCATAAACTAAATTTGCTAAAACTAACTTATGATTGGAAGAAACTGAAAGTTATTTTAATCAGCAGTGCAGTTAATTAAACATACTGAAAGAGTAATTGTTAATATTATTTATGCAGGATTATTAAAATTTAGAATTCCACCAGAATAGAAAATCAAAATCATATTGCTAAAGATGGAATTTTGTAGAAGTTTAACTTGAAAGGCTCACAATAATTTACAAATGTTTGTGAAGAATTCTTTAAAAAAAAACACAAGTATGGTTTGACTGCTTAACACATAAGGCATGTTATAATTTAAAATTAATAAAAGTAAATTATTATATCAAACTTGAAAATTAGTTTGTTATCTTTAAGAACTTTGCTGTTTATTATATTTGATAACATAATACTTTTCGATGCAAAATCATTTAACACAGATTTTGAAATTTCATCATTTTCATCGCTATGTAGTAATACAATCACCTTTATTATTTTTTATTTGATTATTTACAACAATATTATCATTTTGAGGCTATCGCGGGTATTGATGACTGTTTTAGTTAACCTTAGTATGATTCCAGCATATTAAATGATAAAACATTACTGTATAAATAACTTCCTAATTTATAATAAACTTTCATTGTTCCTCTATATTTTATGTCTGTTTAATTAAGAGACAAAAGTTATTTGCTTGCTTTAGCAAGACCAACAAACCGGACAAACTTTTTAGTATGGTGAAAAGTCTTAATGTGCCCAACAATTCTGGTACAAATCCAAGTATACTTTACAGAGTTAATAACCTAAAACTGAGAAAATGAGTTATTTCCGCATTACAAAAGATGTTTCAAACTGATTCAGAGTTCAGATCTGACAATGGATCCAGATCAAATATGGAAACAGCAATCCCTTACTGACTTCACACCTTGTGTAATGTTTACTAAGTGCATTGGTCTGTTAGTTTTCAAGATACGCGCGCTGAAACACAGACACGCACACACACATATGGACCCGATTGCAAACAAAACAAACAAAAAGCAATGGTACAGAAACAGTATCTCGATTTTTATGTTGATATTCATACTATATATTGATAAAGCTAAGTTACAAAAATAATGGCCAACGATGTCACAAAATAATCCCAAAATAAGATCTGAGTGTGTTCTAAGAGTGGTAGTTAGTGTGAATTTTGGGGAACAAACTGCTTACGACTCTATGCTAAACAATTATTTGGTAAAACTATATGTGTGTTTTTCTTGTTTTATTTTTGTAACTGGCGATTTTGTTTGTTTTTGAATTTCATGCGAAACTAAACGAGGGTTAGTAGTGTAAGACTAGATGGAAAGCAGCTAGTCATCACCACCCACCGCCAACTCTTGGGCTACTCTTTTACCAACGAATAGTGGGATTCACCGACACATTATAAATGCCCCCATATCTGAAAGGGCAAGTATATTTGGTGTGACGGGGAATCGAACTCGCGACCATCAGGTTATGAGTTTGAGCGTCCTAAGCACCTAGTCAAAGTAACTGACGAGCCTCTAAAAATACTAAATATTGTAAGACCAGAGGGAAGGCAGTTAGTCATCACCACCAACCGCTAACGAATAGTGGGATTGACCGTCACATTATAACGCCCTCACGGCTAAAAGGGGGAGCATGTTTGGTGCGACCGGGATTCGAACCCACGACCCTTGGATTACGAGTCGAACGCCTTAACACGCTTGGTCATGCCAAGTTTGAGAGCTCAAATCTCACCATGTAGCCATTGAGTAGCTTTGAGCTCATCAACAAATATACAAATATGTTTTTAAAACATAAATTTACTTCAAATTATATGGTAGATTTCATTATTGCAACAATAAAAGAGTCAAAAGGAGAAAACTTGCGATTTATTTAAAATAAATTATAGTTTAGAATATTATGAAGGTTAAAACGTTTAAAAATTAGATTTGAAAGAGACATAATCAAGTTTAAAAACAAGCAACGTATGTTTTTGGATAAGAATAGGCGAATATTGCTTGAACATACAATTTTTTTTTCCTTGAGTAAGAAACTATAAAAATGTTTTATATATATCGTGGATAGAAATCCATACAACTTTTAAACATGAGCATAAATGCCCTACAATGTAATTATCATGAACTACTTAATTGTTAAACTTGAGTGTTAGTAATATAATTATAATTATTATTAATTTTGTAAACGTTGTGGTGATAAAAGATGTTCTTGTTGTAATAATCTCAGTGTACTATGTCTGCCTGTACTTAGCTGTATCCAATATGGAACACACAAATTAAAGGGAAGACAACAAATCAGTGGAATATTAGTTCTTATGATACTTTTACCTGACCGAACATGAAATTTCAATGTTTCTCTTACAACACAAATGACAAGACACGTTTTCTTCAGCAATGGAATACGACGTATAAACTGTCGTGTTCACACATCCAAATATGAGATCCACACGACATGCCTGTGTCCGACATGGCCAAGCGTGTTAAGGCCCGTAATCCAAGGGTCTTACAACAGAACCATCTACAATCCTGAAATAAAATAAACGTGAGAAACTGAAATGGTTTTGAGTTTGTCTACTTTGTTTTTGTTTCATATTTAATTTAGTTGAAATTGACATTCATATGGGGCAACAGGGAATAACACACAAGAGTAACAGAAATAACACAGTTATATTAAATAATATATTTAGTACAAATGCAACAATTTTCTTTTTTTAATGATTAAGAACTTAAAATTTTGTTTTACTAACTTCTTTCATTAAAACATAATTTGCCTTCCCTCCGGAGAACAATTAATCATATTCACCATAACAGAAAATCTAATATTAATGTAGTAGTAAACTTTTATTCAAATACTTAATGTAGGGTGGTTTGTATTATATAAAACTCCTATACATTATCCTTAATACACCTAATATGTAGTAAAACAGGCGTTATTTCTTCTTTTGCCCTGACTGGCATTTGTTGGTACACCGCACATACATTTGTAGAATATTTTGAATAAATAAATAGTGTAGAGTATCAAATCACTGCTGTAAAAATACTGTAAGTAATTTATAAAATTATAAATTATCAAAGAGACATAAGAGTCGTTATACTTCATGCTAATTAACAGTACTTCGCACCTGATGATATACTGGAGTGACCGTTTTAGCTGAAGAAATCATCTTACCTCACTTTCCCCAACTGCCCCTCCCAGTAGTACAGCAGTCTTCTATAACTAGAAACAGAGTTTTGGTACCCGTGGTGAGAAGAGCACAGATAACTTACAGTGTAGCTTTGTGCTTAATTCTAAACAAGCAATCACAAAGATAAGCGTCACCACTTCAAATAATAAATAAGATAAAACAATTATATTAATTTTTATATACAAACTTTAAACACATAAAATTAACGCTGGAACTAATCTTTCTACAACAGAAACCTATGTAAAATAGAAGATTCTATATTTTTGAAATTAAGCACAATGTTACGTAATTGATTATCTCTGATCTATCCACCATTGAAGCGCATGTGCGAACAAAATTTGGGGTTACATTATACAAGGTTTTTTTAAAGATATTTCAGATTTATTTATCTTCGAGAGTAGGTATAATAGCTCATTATGTTTCACTGTGCAGAGGAAGATAGTCAATTTTAGAGCTTAATACAAAACAAAAAGTGCTTTTGGTGTTAGAAGTGTAAAACAATTGAAAGTGATTTAACGGTCTGCTGCCACCTAGCAGTGGAAAAGTGTAACATATTAACAAAATATCCACAATTTTCTCGACTTATCACAATTTTTATAAACATAAGTACCTGAAATAAATGTTAGACTTTATAGCCAGTCAGTTTAATTTTAAATAAATGGTCCCCATGAAATGTCTTCACAGGAAAACAATTTGAGATCACTCATAATGACAGCAACAGGGTTGTAAAATGTTTAGAAATATAGTATTAGAAAATATTAACCTCATTAATTCGTGAAATCGTGCAAAGGTCATTTTAACTACATACTTGTTTTTGAATAAAACATTTTACAGAAATTAAATAGGTGGACAGACTTTTTAAGTTCTACCTTCCAAAATGTTGCTAGACAGCGAGGTTTTGCTGGAGTTTCCTGTTTTTTAAAGTAAATGCAGTAGAAAGATATTTGAGTTTAAACTTTATAGAGAAGGACACCAAGGAAATTAAAGGCTCTATCGGTAAATATGAAATCAAAACTCCAACGAATGTTTGAAACAAAATATGTATTTTACAAAGAAATTCCATTTGATTTATATGATTTTACAATAAAACTAAGTAAACGTTCTTTTTTTTCGATCTTATGTATCAATAATAAATGGGAGGGGTTCCACAGTTTTGAATTTGAATATTTTATTTGTGTATATTTTTGAAATGTAGTTAAAGTAAAATAAAATAAAGTTTATAATGAAACGCCCCCCAGTGGCTCAGCGGTATGTCTGCGGACTTACACGCTAAAATCCGGGTTTCGATACCCGTGGTGGGCAGAGCACAGATAGCCCATTGTGTAGCTTTGTGCTTAATTCAAAACAACAACAACAACAATTATAATGAAACAGTTGATCTAATGTACATGTAGGAATTGTACACGTAGATAATGTACAGGTAGGAATTGTACACGTAGATAATGTACAGGTAGGAATTGTACATGTAGATAATGTACAGGTAGGCAATGACGTATAGATAGATAGTGTGCAGGTAAGTACTGTAAAAGTGGGTAATAATGTACAATGTAGGTAATGTACAGTGAGGTTATAATGTACAGGTATGTAATAATACAGAGGTAAGTAATGATGTAGAGATACGTAATGCACAGGTAGGTAATGTCTGTTAGGTATCCGATACCTCAAAGAACTTCACAGCAAGGTTTCGAGAACCTAACTAGAGTTGGTTAATTTACAATTTCTATCGAATATTCTTCTTTGATTAAATGTAAGAATTAAAACATGTTTTAATATGGAAAAACAGTGGTCATCATCACTGCCCTTGTATTGCGTTTGTTGTTTTTGAGTTTATGCCTCAGATGAAGCCCTATGGCTAAGTTACCTCTGAATCCAACCGATAGATCTTCTCATTACACAAAAATCGTAATGCAAAAAATATGTATTTGTTTCAACCATATGATAAAACTATTCGCTTTAGAAAGAATAGTTGAATTTATTGGTCCAGAGAATAATTTATAGCCAAATGGACTTGACTCCAATCGAACCAGAAATCTGTAGAAATGACTCAGTTAGTCTTGTCCTATTACATTTCAGCCATCAAAGTATTCAGAAAGTGAAAGATACCTTGAGCTTACAAAAATTGTTTTAGGTAATTACAATGGTCAAAATCATTCTTTCATGTTATGAATAAATTCGTTTTTGATTGAAGCTTCTATTGCACTAGATGTATTTTAATCTGTATTCTACTCGTGCTGATGTTATATAACGTTATTGAATTTAAACACGTTCACCGTCTACTAGGGCCTTGGAAGTTCTATTTAATAAACCTTATGAATTAATGCATATTGTAACATAAATTAAGTAAGTGCATAACCTAGAAAAATCGCGTTTTGCAATTTGTGCCTGTGACTATTGTATAAAATTAACAGTTAAATGGCACTATTTGATTACAATGGTTCTCGAGTTGTTGTGAGGTGGCGTTGAATACGTGTTCTCCCTAGTCTATCACTTTAAAATTAGGAACAGCTAACGTAGATAACCGAATAATAACACTAAATTCAACAAAAACAACTCAACAATCATACCTTGGAGAATTAGATGCATATACTGATAATTATATGTAATGGTCAAAATGTTTCAACACACATGGTGTGTACTTATCGAATGTTAGAAATGTTGGATGAATTGAAGGCAATGACCGATAAGTTATATAAAAATTGGCAGTTGTCTCAGGCTGACTTTTTCACTGAAAAAAAATTAATAGCTTCATTTGAGCTTCTGTTTAACTGGTAATAATGTTTCTAATTTTACTGGATTCACTTTTATCGTACAAGAATGTTATCTGTAGATTTTAATTTCCTTTGTCTTTTAGGCCTGCTGTTTAAGGCACTTTACTCACAATCTGACTGTCATGCACTCGAATCCTGTCCCTGAAAATACGATGAAGCTATAACGTGATGAGCCGGTAGTACAGCGGTATGTTTCCGGATTTACAACGGTAAAATCAGGGTTTCGATTCCCCTCGGTTGGCTCAGCAGATAGCCCTATGTGGCTTTACTATAAGAAAACAAACACATAACGTGATGAACCTAAAAGTTGGCGGTGGTTGATATTAACTAACTGTCTATTATTACAAAAATAGTGACGACTAACAAAGATAGCCCTGGAGCAGCTTTTCACAAAGTAAAAACAAAGGTAAAATCTCTTCCTCTGACTTTATAGAAAACGCCTTTCTATTCCAGACTGGAATATGTTAAAGGAAATAAGTCTCGAATTAACAGTAAAGTAAATGTTGGTAAAGCACGTTTAACTTGACCATAAACGTGACTGAACATTTATGTTGGGGTTCAATAATACAGAAACACTAAGTTTATGTTTCATGCATTATAATCAAAGTCATGAATGAATATTTCCTAAATTTTTCTTCTAGCAACGACTTTCAACCATTGTTATTGTACATATGACAAACACTTCAAACTTGTTTCTTAAAGTCAATCACAGTCGCAATTTACTTTTCTTATTACGAGCGTTAAAATACTTAAGACAGTCCCTTTAAATTTGAATGCTGTTTTCACCAATTAAAATTTAAGATATGGAAAGGTGAAAAGTTTCAAATGAATCCTAATTACATGTAATTTTTACGTAAAATAAAAACTAGAAATATATTTTGTTATTGATAAAAAATCATTTGTTGATGGAGGTTTATTTCTTCCTGTGCTTGGCATGGCCAGATGGTTAGTGCGCTCGACTTGTAATTTGAGGACGAATCCTCATCACACAAAATATACTCGCCCTCTCAGCCGTGAGGACGTTATAAAGTTCTGTCAGTCTTACTATCCGTTGGTAAAAGAGTAATCTTGGTGGTAGGTAGTTATGACTAGCTACCTTCCCTCTTGTCTTACACTGCTAAATTAAGGATGGATAACGCAGATATCCATTATGTAGCTTTGGGCGAAATTCAAAACCAAACAAACAATTTTCCTATAGAATGTAATAAAAAGGCCGCCCAAGACGGGTAAAATGGTCCCCATCTAATTCATAGCAAATGCAATTTAAAATAATTGCTACATTTATATCACTTACTTCAACGTGTAAATAGTTTCAGTGAAATGTTGTCATCCTAGGAAACTCCACGATCATCAGGAAAAAAATACAACATTGTGAACAAGTATGATGAAGTAAAGTCTGGATAGCATCCTTTCTTATGTAGGAAAACACTTCTTAACAATTGCCATAGGAAAGCTTTGTTCACACTACTGCACCTACAAAAATGTCGATACATCAAAATTAAGATAAAATGCCTCATTTTCACAATAAAACCAGTGAAAATAAAGGTAAAATGCCAATCATGAGACCAAATATCTATCCTTCGTTGTCCACAGGTTTGACTTAAAAACCTTCTGAAGGTGTGTTTTCCTATATACTTCCGAGAAAAACAGTTTTCGGGTATCATATGACAGTTATCTCTTTGGTTAATTAGAAAAACCATGGATATAGTTTTGCTTGGGTTGTAATTTGAAATCTTGTTGCCTTCCTAGCACCAACCTAATTAACGACACGTTCTTTGTCGATTATCAACAACAGTAAAAGCTGGTAACACAATGTTTTTTTGAAAAATTAGAATGGTATACCTACCAATAATAGCTTAAGAACTGAGATGGTACAGCTACAAAATCTTAATTGAAGAACTAGGACGGTGTACTAATCTAAAGGACTAACAATATGGAAGGACCTGCTTCACCTGAAAGACTAAAGCAATGTACTTACCAACTTTACGTAAAACATTTCCAACCCTAAGTAAAAAGTGAAGATAATGTTCATTTCATTTCATTTATAGCAATAAGATGACAGACGTATAAACTTTATAGGACTAAGATGGTGTAATTATCAGATTTATGTAGAGGACTTGATGGTGTAATTATTAGGTTTATGTAAAGGACTTGATGGTGTAATTATTAGGTTTATGTAAAGGACTGAGATGGCATAATTATTAGGTTTATGTACAGGACAAGGATGGTATAATTATCAGGTGTAGGACTAAGATATATTTATTAAAACCAAATGTAAATGTTTGTACAATACCGATGAAACGTCTATTATACGTAAAAATTAAAATACACTCAATATTAATCAGTTAACAACTCATCTTCTCAAAACTGGAACAATGTTCTTGAAACATCGAAATGAAATTAATTGGTTTAATTATTAAATTTAAAACCAGTTTGTAAATAATCTGCATTGACAAACAAAAAGCATTTTGTAATTAATGAAATGCCCCCCAGTAGCTCAGCGATATGTCTGCGGACTCACACGCTAAAATCCGGGTTTCGATACCCGTGGTGGGCAGAGCACAGATAGCCCATTGTGAAGCTTTGTGCTTAATTCAAAACAAACAAAAGCTACGTGTCACGTATTATGAGATGTAAAAATATGATTAATGTTTACTTTAAAAATAACTATTTAAATAATGCGTAAAAAATAAAACATCTCACCACACCTATTATATTTTAACATTGTGTGCCTTGTATAAACCGTAGTTCATTTGTTGTTCACAATTGTTTTTAAAATAATATATAACACAGACATTAATAATGTAGTTTATGTATTAAAACACAAGTATTACGTCTATAAACTTCATGAAAGAAATGTAGTAAAAACGTACTGGTGAAGAAAATGTCTATTGTTGAACTACATCTCACACTTTCACAAAACACTTTTTGGAATAAGAATGGTGCTTTGTTTTATGTTTACTCATGAATACAAGTATCATTTTATTACAGCTTTTACAGTAAGGAGGATTTTTTTTAGAACGCATACGACGTTTAGATCACTGGTGTATTTAAAAATGATGAACCAGTGATCAAAGCATCGTATGTGCTCTGAAAATATTCGTCCTTACTGTTAAATTTGTATCTTGTAACAGAATTTCTGTTCTTTAACTGTATTCCATACTTTTGCACAAATTAAAGCAAAATTAATTTTATTTATAAATAGTTTATTATATTTTCATCTGCAGATAATGAACTTGTGTGACATTAATTCCTTTTATTATACGATTAAATAATTAATCGTATTAATTAAAAGAAAATTAAAACACTTTGACATTTACAAAAATGTTCGTTTATTCTAATTTAGTTCTCCCAAAACAAAACACGTTCCTGTTGTCAGTTCTATCAGACAGAAATAACACTATGCCTACTGTCAGTTCTAACATAGAGAAATAACAATATACCTATTGTCACTAACATAGAGAAATAACACTATACCTATTGTAAAATTAATTATCAAAGAAACATTCTCATTATAGTCTGTCTAAAAAAGATGTGTGAAATATTTCTGGACCATAGAGGGCCACTGATATCCATAGCTTTCTAAACAAGTCTTTCATTCGTCTAGTAGTTTCTTTAGCTGTTTCTTGATCCATCTAGTAGTTTCATTAGCTTATTCTTCATTAATCTAGTAAATTAATAAACAGCATTTTATCCACTTCATAGTTTGATAACGTTTCTTGATCCATCACGTATATTAATACGTTCTGTTTGATCCATGTAACAGATTACCTCTTGATCCATCTCATTGCTGGATAACCTGCATCTTGCCCATATCGTACATAAAGTATCTCATGGAAACGAGTTTGTACCACCAATTCTTTTATTACAACATAAATCTCGTTTATTAAAATAAAACTTTATATAAAGCTTACTTAACTTACTTTCTATATTGTTATGTATCGTCTTTCTTCACGAATTCAGATCTTTCCATTCATATTGCACGAGTTCTAAGTTTTTCATTGCAAAATAATCTTACTATAATTGTCATGTCTTTTATATATCACACTTTGATTATTCGAAAGCCTAATAAAAATTAAAATAACTGAAGCTAATGCAAATATATTCAGATCATACTTGAGTCACTTTTCGAATATTTAAGATCTCTTTATGTATACAATTTATACTTTGAGTGTAATTTCTCTTTGTTTATTTGGAAGATCTCAACCATATTCAGGTTCAACTGATGAATCAATCTAGTTTACCAGCTTACATAAACTAATGAATCCATGAAGAATTTTCTTCAGCCAATTGTCCAAAGGTACGCGTATTGTGACCGTTGTTATTATCCCAAAATTCCTGATTTGTGGTCGCATAACAGATAGCAAAAATCAGTCGCTAGCCATCAATCATAAGGGGAAGAGGCAAATTCCAAGAAAACTTATCTGAGAACCCATCGCAGGATCTTTAAACACAGTTAGCCAGAATATCTTCGCGAGATAACTACTCATTAGCTTTAATTGTGAAAATTAGTTTATGTCGCTACATGCCTCAGGCAACGCGAGAACGTGTGACCACCACTACACACGACACACTTTATATTTCATTCAGTCTTTGTGTCCAAATTCCACACATCCCGCACCGCGGGATCTGGTAATCTTATATGCAAAAACGGCTCGTTTGGGTTGAGAAAATATTTTACATAGAAGAGCGAACAACGTTTCGGCCTTCTTCGGTGAACCTGACGATGACCGAAGAAGGTCGAAACGTTGTTCGCTCTTCTATGTAAAATATTTTCTCAACCCAAACGAGCCGTTTTTGCATATAAAATTCTCATCAAGTGGGTTTCTCGACATCACTGATCTGGTAAACATTGAGCATCTTGCCTTCAAGGCCACAGCAGCGACATAGCTGCCGCATGTCCGGGTAATTACATATTGCGCATTAAGGCGTGCGGTCGTAATCCGAGGGTCGCGGGTTCGCGCCCGCGTCGCGCTAAACATGCTCGCCCTCCCAACCTTGGGGGCGTTATAATGTGACGGTCAATCCCACTATTCGTTGGTAAAAGAGTAGCCCAAGAGTTGGCGGTGGGTGATGATGACTAGCTGCCTTCCCTCTAGTCTTACACTGCTAAATTAGGGACGGCTAGCACAGATAGCCCTCGAGTAGCTTTTTGCGAAATTCCAAAACAACAAAATTACATATTACCAGGAAGCCGTCAACAGAAATAAAGTTTGAAACCGACTTTTGCAAGTCAAAACACACGCCGGTTCCCTGTACACACTCCCGTGCTAGTCTACTTTGACCAACGAACTTTCCTGTGAATTATGTAATGGGTTCACGGTGCATCAAGACCTGCCTGTAATTTTCCACAACATCCGAATATGCAGACGCCAACGCATTTAGTCCAGTATAAGTTTAGACACATAAAAGTGTCAAGAATCTCAAAGAAGTCTTTAGTCTTTATACCTACAGTGATACTTTTAGTAAAGAGAAAGTTTCCACAATCTTATCACCATCCACGAACTGTTTGAAGCAAATTACGATATTAGATATTACTTTTTCTCGCCTCATCCAGCTGAAATTGGAATTCCTTCCCTTTTATTTTTGCAGTAAGATGATTGTTGAGGTCTTCAGTCATGTGTTGGATTCTAAGACTGATAGTGCTTTTGGATAAAGGCACCATTCAAAGATTCACATTCCATAATGTTTACCATATCCAATGAAACCGGTAAAATCAGTTCACCTGCAATTGTGTGGGGCTTTTTACATTTTGCAACTCTATATGCCACCTTGTAGGATGTTAGAAAAGCATTGCTTGGTATTGATGCTTGTTTTCAAAATGTACCTTTTTGTTCTTTTACTTTCTGGTAAAATATACTCGAGATTTACTATCTATGTTAGGATGATTGGTCTTTAAGTGGTGTTTTAGTTTAATTAAAAACATGTACTCTGGAGTCAAAACTTTTAGATATAATACACACTGTGGACACACTTGATGATTGACGAATACTGAAGTAAAACCAAAATCTAGATAACTATCGTTACATTTTCTGTGTCTTCACTGCTTTGCCACTGGCCTGTGGTTCGCCATCCTTTTCTTCTTTCCCACACTTTTTATTAATGTTAAAAAATCTTTCTATTTTCGTGCACAAGAACTAAACACCAACAAATTACATCACTGAACTTCGCAAGACCATTTAATCACAATACGATTAATTTATTTCGATTACTGGCAGACCCGTGGAGTCAACAGGTATTGATGTACAAAATATAATAAACGAGAAGGTTCGAGAAGTTACTGGCGTAGCCAAAATATAAAGTAAACAAAAACAACTCTCAAACATTTGAGAACGTTATGTAAAGCAATTTAGTGCCATCTAATGTTAAAACTGTGAACTACCTCGAGCTAGTAATTCGTGTAGAGAACGACAGATATCAATATTGCTGGGTTTCCCTCTGAAATGTGAAATATCACACAGTGTGAGAACTGATATAAGGATCAGTATAAATATTACTTTAAAATCTTATAAGAAACCTCATAATACACACACATGACTATGTTGATTCTAAATATTGACTAAACACATATATGTCATAATACACACACATGTTTATGTTGATTCTAAATATTGACTAAACACATATATGTCATCAAACAGTCTTGCTACTGTTTTCTATTTAAAATATTTTCTGAACCCAAAACGAGCCGTTTTTGCATATAAAAATTCTCAACAAGTGGGTTTCTCGACATCACTGATTGTTTTCTCTTTTATTTCTTTCACTGACCTTCACTTTTATATCTGTAAAACTACAGACGTTTTCACGAAAACTCACGTTGGCAACATTGATCAAATATATTAGTTAACGTTTATAACTTAAGCTTTAAAAAGTTGGTATAATTACTGTTACTTTTACTGCGGCCTCACCAGCCACTGAAGAAAAAAATTAGAATAAGTGAAAGTGAAAGACTAAAGCTTAATCTAAAACACAATTCTAAATTACTGGAATGGAAAACTAATTCAAAAAATTCCGGCAAACAAAAGGTCATTTATTTAATTTGACCGAAATCGTAATAGATAGTTTTAACAAAACAGATGCCCCCCACTACTACAACAATATGTATATAGATTTACAACGCTAAAATCAGGGGTTCGATTCCCCTCGGTTGGCTTAGTAGATAGCTCAATGTGGCTTTGCTATAAGAAAAAAAAAACACACACACACATACACGGACGTTTGTCTTCTCCATTTAGAAAAGGGTCTCAATACATTTTGACACTCAGGTATAAGGTTAAAGATGGAATTACCATAGGGAGTTAATTTTCTAGTTATCAAACTTTCGAGAAAAATATAAAATGTCAGATTGATGTTGAAGGCACTCACTCGTAGTATTTCATAATTTCCATACGATGTATCTCTCTGGATACGTTCCAAAACACCAGCAATATCGACCACGAATTTTCAGCCCAGGCCCGGTATGGCCAAGCGTGTTTAGGCGTGCGACTCATAATCTGAAGGTCGCGGGTTCGCATTCCCGTCGCGCCAAACATGTTCGTCCTTTCAGCCGTGGAGGCGTTATAATGTGCGGTCAATCCCGCTATTCGTTGGTAAAAAAGTACCCCAGGAGTTGGCAGTGGATGATAATGACTAGTTGCCTTCCCTCCAATCTTACACTGATAAATTAAGAAATAGTCTTCGTATAAATATATGCCTAATTCAAAAACAGAAAAACTTACCAACGTCACAAAATCAACCTAACAAAAGTATACAGATGACATTTCAAAAGAACCTGGCAAAGAATAAAACCAACTATAGTTCTGTCAGAATATAATACAGGAACAACACGAACTAACACATGAAAAATATACAAACAATACATACGACCAATCATAAAATATGCTTCTCCAGAGTGAATCAATGTCACATCCAAGAAAGATAAAACTGAACTAAAAACATGCAATACTTATTAACACATATAAAGTTCCTCACTCAACAAACTCTAAATTCCTACATAATATACAACCACTCGATGACAGATTTCCAAGCAGATAATTCATGTACTTTACGAAAAATGAAATGTTTCGCACATTAAATCACTGTATTTAAACAGGATGGAAATGAGCCAAAGTATATCTCTCACCCTTAAGTACGTGCTATAAGTTTAGTAATATGATATCTACTGCTACACCCTGATAACTCATCATTTACTTATTTTATCATACACTGTATTAAAGTGGTATATGCATTACATGGTCAGAATATGTGGACACCCTTTCCAATCAGTGGGCTCGGCTATTTCAGCCACACCTATTACTAACAGCCATTCTATCTCCTGAGACAAACATTGGCAGTTGAGTGGGTCATACTGAACAGTTGTGTGACTTTCAACGTGGCACTGTCATAGGATGCCACCTTTCCAACAAGTCAGTTTGTCAAATTTCTGCCCTGCTAGAGCTGTCCCCATCAACTGTAAGTGCTGTTATTGTGAAATGGAGACGTCTTGGAGTAACATCAATTTAGTCCTGAGTGTTCCAAACATTTCTCTGGAAGCAACGTCAGCACAAGAACTTTTTCTCAGCAGCTTCATTAAATGGGTTTCTGTGACCGAGCAACCACAAAGAAGCCTAAGATCACCACGTGCAATGCCTAGTGTCGGTTGGAGTGGTTTAAAGCACATTGTCATTGGGCTCTAGAACAGTGGAAAAGCATTCTCTGGAGTGATGAATCACCTTTCATTATCTGGCAGTCTGACAGACAAATCTGGGTTTGGAGAATGTCAAAAGAACACTTCCTGCCTAAATGTATAGTTCCAACTGTAAAGTTTTGTAGAGGAGAAATGATGGTCTGGGGCTGTTTTTCACGATTTGTGCTGGGATCTGAAAACAAGTTGCATTTGTATTTGGGTCTAAAACAGAAACCAACCAATTACCAATCTTCCAAACAAATGAACAACATTAGTTTACAATTGACAGTTTGAATAGCCATCTGTCACTTCACTATTGATGTAAAAAATAACCAACGGTTGGACATTGGAAAAGCTAATAGTTCTTCCTCAACTGCCATCTATCTGCATATCCCACTTTAGTCTTTTGGTTTAGTTACCTCTATGAAGTCGTATTTTTAGTAGATAAACATTCACTATGGTCACTTCATACTAATTTCTGCCTTATTGTTCTGGAGGTAAAACTTGTACTTGCATCTAGATCATTGTAATAATCACATCCTAAGTTACTTACGTTTGATAAGTTGTTTTATATTATCAACTGTATTATTTCACTTTCACATCCTTCAGTTTGCATACAATTTCTAGTGACATATAAAATTATTCTTCAACATGTCTAATTGAAAATTGTTAACTAAACAATACTGTTACTTTTTACTTGTATGAAATGTATCATTTACGTCATGGAGACCAAAACTGCACTTGCTACTTAGAATAGTACAGTTGCTGATACTTTTGTGATTTAGTATAGCAACAAATGATAACAGTAGAAACTTTCAATTTCGGATTATATTTTGGGTCATTAAATTTGTACTTTAATAGTCTGGGAATAATTCAGTCATACTTTCCTTTTCATACCAATTATTTCTATAATTATTTTGAACATATTATATTTTTGATATAACATAATACACACCATTAAAATATGAAAGCTTTATAGCTATTTTTAAAGGAAGATAGAATACAAATTTGAATATAATATAATTTATTTAATAAAATATATTAATCTAGGATATTGAAATTAAATTAAATGAAAAAGAATAGCACAACACTTACCATATTAAAATGTGTTAAATAGTGAATAATAATTGTAATACAAAACTATTTTTGCAGTCTCATGAGACATGTCCATCTTCACCATACTTAAAGCAACTAGATTTACTTCTCCTGTCCCCACTTGCATAAGGACAGTCTCGTGACACATGTCCATCTTCACCACACTTGAAATAGCTAGATTTACTTCTCTTGTCCCCACTTGCATCAGGACAGTCTCATGACATGTGTTCATCTTCACCACACTTGAAGAAACCAGATTAACTTCTTCTGCCCCCACCTACATTAGGACAGTCTCATGACATGTGTCCATCTTCACCACACTTAAAACATCCTGTTAAGATGGTTAAAGGAATACAAAGCATGTATGGTAACCCTAACTGAAAATAAATTAAAACTTAACACAGAATTTAATAAGAATATAATGTTATACATTTTTCATCTTGATTTTAAAAAATTATGATAATCTATATTTGTGTTGTAAATTGAAAGGAATAGCTAGATTTGATACATTCTCAAACTAAGGAGCCATGTTAAAGCAAAAATTTCAATTCTAACAAAGTAACAGGATGAAGAAACTAAAACCATGTTCAAAACAACTTACAAAAACTTCTTTCTCCCCAGAAAAAATTAAATGTAAAAGATGAGCCACAGAAGAGTGTTGCTGTAACAGCAATGTTTTTATTACTAGACTACACATAAGAATGCTAATGTTCATTTTAGATCTAAGCCTAAATCTAGTATTTAGATTGCAAATATATATATATATATATATCAATAGGTATCCACACTTTCACTGTAACAATGATAAATATAAAATATTATATTACATCAGGTTCATAACACATGAAAGACTTACAAAGTCTTGTCATTAGAATATCTGGAATATATTGAACAAACCAAGTGGCATATCCATGAGAAACCTCATGTTAGCAGTCGTTTTTGCCAAAAAATCATAAATTAAGAGTACAAAAATACAAAAGTTTAAAACATACTTTAAACTACTCTTTCAGCTGGTAGAACACCAGATTAATGTAGCACACATTTAACTTTCAGTCAAATATTTAACTTAATATTTTCATAAATTTTATAAACCACTGAAGGGTTCATTACTATCACTTATGTTATATACATGTTCATAAATAAATGTATAAACGTATTGGAGCCTTTGACAAAACACTAGGCCTGGCATGGCGAAGCGCTTAAGGCGTGCGACTCGTAATCCGAGGGTCGTGGGTTCGTGCCTGAGTCACACTAAACATGCTTGCCCTCCCAGCCGTGGGGGTGTATAATGTTACGGTCAATCCCACTATTCGTTGGTAAAAGAGTAGCCCAAGAGTTGGCAACGGGTGATGATGACTAGCTGCCTTCCCTCTAGTCTTACACTGCTAAATTAGGGACGGCTAGCACAGATAGCCCTCGAGTAGCTTTGTGCAAAACTCCAAAACAAACAAACAGACAAAACACTGGTTTTTACTGGGTTGTGATGATGACCCATTTTTGATTAGAAATATGAAAGGGGGAAGGGGGTGCATTAAATACCTGACGACAGAAGTTATTCCAACATTAATTGTCGTCATGGCACTCTATAAACTAGATCAATAAGATTAACTGGTTGAGTCTACACATTATTTGAGAAACAAATTTGTTTATTATTAGTACCTTATCTTTTCTACACACAATGAAACCAAATTATGCAAAAATTCTATTTACAATACCTATTTGGAAGATGGGTTTCACTATCATCTGGAAGAGAATCAATTTAAACTCCTTTACCACAGCATTTCTTGTACCTTTAACTAAAACACACAGCATGATGTGTGGATCAGTAATGAAAGTCAAGGTGAATTGTCTGTGCCATACTTATAGCGAGGAAGATTGAATAAGGCAGTCAGTAATGTGAACAGTAACACTAATGTCTTAGGTATTCAGGCCCCAATTTTGATCTAATTAAAAGAAATACTTTTTAGCCATAAAAGAACTTCTTGAGTTCAATCCATTAAAATACACAATTTAATTAAACCAATTTTTAAAATATGGACACCATATTCTTTATTTTGCTAGCCTGGAGCATGATAAATTTCATTGCTTCATTACTATCCACTATTTTTTAAACTTTATTTAAATGTTAAAGATAATGCACTCAAGTTAACTCATTTCAAGTTTTGGCACATGCCTTAATATTAAATAACCACTTTCATAGTGCTAAATTAGATGAAATGTGATAACTTGACGTGTGTGACAGTGTTTGATATCTTAATACAAGTGACATCTAATTTCCAGACTAGTGAATTTAATACAGTATAATCAAAGTCAAAAATTAAATATTCATTCTTTTACAACAAGAATGACACAAATTCCATCATTACTCTTTACCACACTTAAGGCTCTTAACTAAGATGAGTCTGAAATGAAGCTTTTAATCAATGGACTGACAACCTCACCCTCTTAACAATATTTTTTATTGGTTTCTTGGCATATGAATATTATAATTCATGTGTTAAGATCTGGAAATTTTTATATCTTAGTGGTTGGTTGGCTGATTTGGTGTTTTATGGCACAAAGAAGCTGGGCTATCTGCACCAAACATCCGGAAAAAAGGTAAGATTAAAATAAATGTAGTAAAATTCATAAAAGGAAATGAAGGTAAAACAAAACAGAAATAAAAGATAACTAGCATGAAACCAACATGTACATCTAGTCTACAATGTTAAGAGAAAAACTACAGTACAAAAAGTCATAAAGAGCTTTCTGTAGCATAATGGTAATTAACATAACCTGCCAGGAAAAATAACAGGTAAGTACAAAAACCACCATCAGTAAGCTGAAGTTGGCCTTTCCAGTTCTGGTGTCGAATTATTTAATGTTATGGCCATTTTCTAATTTCAACTCAAACTAGAGAGATTGCGATTCTTAAAAGGGAACCACAATAAAAAAGGTTTAATGAATAAATATAAGACACTTAAATGAGATTATAAAAATTAATAGCCTTTAAAAGCTAAAAACTTTATCAAGTTGGACAGTGTCATCATCACCAATAACTCTGTCTAACATCATGGACAAACCATGAGACAAAACGTTTAAAATGGTGCTGTCATTGAGAGTCGTAACAACAGCAAGAAAATAAAATATAGCTCATTGCGATCAGAGTGTTACATAGACTACACACTGGTGCATCAGTTCCAGATAAAAGTAAAATATGAGTTAAAAAACTGTGACAAATGAGTAGCCTAGCTAGAACAACTTCCTGCTTCCAATCCTTACGGAAGCAAGATAGCCAAAGTCCAATACAGGGTTTTATTTGAAAAAGCTTGTTTTCTCATTGTTCACTTCAAGTCAACTGCCAGCTGGCACAAATTCAACAGACAACATAAGTGGTTACAAAAATCATCCCCCACATCGGGTGTAAAAAATCTACGCCCCTGTTTAGGAGATAGATAAATTTGGTACAAGGTGTTTTATATTGTTACGACAATAGATAGTTTTGATACAATGTGTTTTACATTGATAAAGGAAAAGATAGTTTTGATGCTTCATCGTTTTCATATTTTATGTTGATAATGGAAAGACTAGGAGACAAATATAATCTGAGCAGGGTAGGTGTATTCCTAAACTGAGACGTTTTTATTTTTTAATAGAGTGGTTGGCCTTTAGGATGGGTTATCTTCAAATATGGTAAATGCAGTTAATTAAAGAAAATAATGGAAGGCTTGATACATTTTTCAATGTTAATGGATGTCTTCAAGTGTTTTACTTTTATTTGAAATTTTGGTATAGGAGATGGGATGATTTAGATATATCTCTCTTGTTGTTTTTAAATTCACACTCAAAATAATTCACACTCCCAGTATTTTTAGCAACTACAAACAGATAACGGGTGGTGCACAAAAGGAGTGTTTTCTTGGAGTTGTATTTATGTGATGCAAATGAAAAAGGCTTACATCAGATATTATAAATGATTTAGTGATTGATGCTACTGTTCTTTCTCACACAGACAGTAAATCGAAGTGCGCACCCATAATCCTGGACGGATTACCCCCAGTCTTCTTGCAGGTCATTGAATTCATTGGCTAGTATAAGGCCAGTACGACCCTTACAAAACCAGGATGCTAAGACGAGATGGTATTTTCCCACAGCCTACATCCAAATCTACTTTAACGTAGGTCACGATTATCTCAAGAAAATAACAGAACACTCTATACAACCAAACTCTACACAGCCCAGTGCATGAGCCTTTACCTTTTCACTCCTTCAACAGTCAACTCAAACTCGAAGTCTAGCTCCAACCAACATCTAGTTTTCCCAACCATTCCTGAATATCATACGAGACGCCTCCACCATGACCAACGGCATTATCAGAACCTCCCAGTACGCCCAAACGAAATCCTAGAAGAGAAGGAAAGCCACATAGACCCTTTCGCCTAACGAATCTTTTAAAGATAACACGGAGTTGCCAGTCCCACTAGCTAATATTACCGCCCTTCTCTGAGTCGCGAGATTTACTGTCCGTAATCCAATTCTTCCACTGTTCTCTTCGTAAATAAATCATTTGAATCTCAATCATTGCCCACAGACGAATCCAGCTGCACTCAGTATTCTTTCTTCCGTCGCTTTCAACCCTTGTTTACACAAAATATCTTCCTCCCACGATGGTTTCACATAATGCAGTTCTCCGCCTTCTTCATTACCAGCTAACTAATCGTCAGTTAAACCTAACCGAACATTAGCTAGCAGTTATTTGATGCCAGCTAGTGAATGTGGGTTTTCTCTGGAAGGGCCACATTTTCCCCCACACCTAACTCTATGCAACGGATCTATAGATCCCCCGCTACCCTGAAAAACCACGAGTTTTCTGTTGACTGTTCCTGATATTCTTTCTGCTCGTTATCTATCCATCAACCATTGTGAGACACTCTAAACTATCAGATCGTGTCTCTTTGTTTTGTCTTTATCACATTGTCATTCCAAAATATTTATATAATGAATGGAGGCGAAGAGAAAACTTTTTTCTGAACGCTCCTTTTAGTGTTTAAACCTTTCACCTTTAACCTTTCAGTTAAGGATTAAACATTTTAAAAATAAATTTACTGTAATTGCCTTTCAAGGCTTAGATCAATGATCTTTTGATGAACTTCGTCAATAGGTAGTTTATATTTTACTGCCCGATTTAATGTTTTTGACAACCTTATAGATTTTGTATTTGTTTAAACTTAAGCAGAAAGCTACATAAACAGTTAGCTATACTTTACCTTCTGGGGGTATCGAAACTCCGTTTCTAACACTGTCAGTCCGCAGACATACCATTGTGCTACCAAAGATCTTGCAGATTAAATTGACAGATCATTGTCTTGTTTTATGTACTGTTTATAATACATCCTACATGAGAAGTTCGATTTCACTCGGTGAATAGAGCACCCACAGCCCATTGTGCTAAAAAATGCTACCACTCAATCTATCTAATACAAAACAACTGTAAAAAAAACAAAATCATTAGTTCCTAACTATATGGAAATATAATTTTTAAATTAATAAAATAACAGAAGAAATAGGTTTCGTTTTGTTCCACCGTTTTCAATATAAAGAAAACCCTTATTGTATCCACAGAAATGCAATTCCCGTGTTAAAACAGAACTCATCACTTTCTAGCAAAATTACTTTGTTTACTAACTTTTCATTTGGTGGCACCACCCAATGGATCAGCGTTAATTCTGAATGCTTGTAATGCTAGAAATCGCTTTTCGATGGGGTATCGAAAAGTGTGGTGAGCACAACACAAGATATTATTTAATGTAGCTTGGTACTTAGCAAAAACAAGTCGTAATACAGGGTTTAGGATGCGTTATTACATGTAGCGATATCTCTCGTATTTTGTATTCTCAAGACAGTTTGTATAGTATTAGGTTGTCCAGAAGTAAACGTTGGAATTTTCACGATTTTTTTCTCTTTATTTTTATGCGAAAATTATGAAATGGGTAAATAATTTTAGTTAAAGTGAGTTAATAAAAAATAGTAAATTATGTGTTCCATCATATTAATTAATGTTAAAAATAAATAACAAATCTCTTCAACTGTAGAAAAATCTGTATAAACTCGCTGGATCTAAAATTAACTTTTCCTCTTAAACCTCTTTCTTGTTAGTTGTTAGCTCCACTGAAAAAAATTGCTATTTTAAAAACACTTTTAATCACTTGACGTGAGTTCTCCTTCAGGGCTCTACGATTAGTGAGTACATAATATAAATACTGAAATTCTAATCTATACTTTTCGTCTAACTGAAGTGGGTTCTATGGAAGTTATCGTTGGTTAGTTCGTTTAATCCAACGTTTGTCGCTTACAAGGTGTTTTAATTGTCTGCTGTTTCAACTCTACTTAGAATAAGGTTTGCAATCCCCAAGGCAACATGAACAAGAAGGACTTTTGTCTGATTTTGCTCTAAGACTTCAAATTTGGACAAAAAGCTACCAAAACTACATAGAACATCAACCAGGCATTTAGCCATGGATCTGTTATTGTTGGTTCAAAATGTTTCGATATAAAGATGAAAGTATTGAAGACCACGAAGGTCATGAAAGGAAGCCATCCTTGGATGAATACACATTAAGGGAAGCAGGTAAGATAGACCCTTGCACAACAGTACGTGAGCTTGCAGAAAAGCTAGACACAAACAAATCGGGTATCACTGTAATGACGAAAAAGTTGAATAAGTGGGTTCCGAATGAACTGAGTGAAGATCAACAAAATCGGCGTTTTTAGATCTGTCAAGGATGACACTCCAAAAATTCAACAAATTGGGATTCGAGGTTTTGCCTTATTCACCTTATTCTTCCCAAACCGGGCAGCTGCAGAGGCAGCTTTCAGGGAGTTTATTGACCATTAGAAACTCTGATTTCTACAGCAGGGGCATAACCAGTATCATTACATGTTGGCAAAATTATGTTGAAGCAAAGGGTGCTTATTTTTATTGACACATGTTTCACAACACTGGTTTATACTTTTATAAGCTCCGCAGCTCAAAAACGACATTTACTTCTGGACAACCTAATACTTTAAAATATAGAACAATGTTTCGACCTTTTAGATCATTTTCAGGTTAACAAAGGTGTAAACTCTTTGTTTACCTGAAAATAACTTTAAAAGGTCAAAACGTTGTTCAGTACTTTATTTTAATAAAAGTGTTAATAGCCATACTAACCATTTTGAGATACATTTTTACTTCAAGTGGATTTCTCATTCCGAATCTATCGAATATTATTCAAGACCGACACTTTACGACTGCTATTGCAATAACACCACACTTGATAATTAAACTTCGATAGATTTATTATTTTTTCATTCATAAGAGGGTCTTGAAACGAAATTATAGATAACTATATTATAATTTTATCTTTAGGCTGAGAACGGGACAAAAACTATGTACAATAACTATTTCTAGCCGCACCAGAAGTGTTTCGTAGGGAATCGTAAGACTCCAACCTGCATATGTAAGAAGCAAGTCAATGATTTATAGCTCACGACAGACGATAAGACAACATGTGTACATGAATAGCGCGAGGCTTTCATATTCAAAACAGTAGAATCGTAGGTGTCTGTATATCAGAATATTAAAACTGGACAACTAAACAAGAAAAACTTATTCAAAGTTATAGACCTTTTATCAGTCGGAGATTTATATATATATATATACTTTCAAAATTATAATAACAATTGTTTTAGTACTAAGTCCGAAACAGAGATTGATCACAGAAAAAAAAACTAGAGGGACACTCAATAAAGCGTATATCCCCACCACACAATAGAAAGTATACCTCTACCACTCAGTAGTGATCATACTCGGTCCTCAAAAAATACAAAAAATGTCGTTATCAAAGAATACGAATCATTTTAAGCAGAACAATAAGGAATAGTGTTCAACATATGCCCACCAAGTTTAATCAAAACCGGTTATTTTTCCTGGCGTACAGAATAAAAATGATGTGGAAAATGTTAACATACAGGATTTTTTATGACTTTCCAAAACTAATCACTTCTAAATTGAATTATAGTCCAAATGTCTGCCACCTTTCGTCTAAGAAATATTGCTGACAAACACATGCACACAGGAGGTAACAAGATCGAAAGTACAAAAAAACAGAAGTTGTTATTGTTTTAAATTAAGCCCAAAGCTGCAGAATGAGCTATATGTACTCTGCTCATTGCATTAACAGCTATTACAGTTTTCGCTGGTCCGCCAGGGGTCAGTGGCATCGCAGAAGTAATTATATGATGTTGTTTTGGATTATGCAAAAAGCTACTCAATGGGCCATCTATGCTCTGCACACCACGAGTATCGAAATCAGGTTTTAGCGTTGTAAGTCCGCAGACATACCGCTGAGCCACTGAAGGGCGTAATTATATTAATTGTGATACTTGTATACAATTTGTTTCCTCACGCAAAATGTTAACCATCTTTGATCTGTAACTGCAGGAAAGGCAGTTATTTAACAGTACTCACCGCCAACTCTTGAGCTACTCTAATCGAATAGGAATATTTGGTAACTTTTATGATGCATACAGGGCACGTTTTTGTGATAAATTAGTTTAAAGCTGATGGTCAAGCGATTTAATTATAATAGTCCGAGAGTTGACGGTGGGTGATATTGAGCAGCTTCTTTACCTCTGGTGTATCAGTTAAAATCTAGGGGCAGTAGCTGTTTCATAAATATTCGAAACTACACCTAATTCTCTATATATGACTAAGCAAACTAAATTATGACGAACAACGACTTGTACTGATTTGTTTCAAACTTTCCGCACTTTCACCCATTTCTCCCCACCAGTAAATCAATAGCAGTCTGACGCTAAAATCTGGGTTTCAATATCTGTTACAACTAGCTCATTTTGTAGTTTTTGTTTAAAACAAACCGTAAGCCTTTCTTACGATAAAAAGCTGTCAATTAATGTGTATATCCCAATAAACATACACGTGTGTGTAGGTAAGGATGGGTGGGCTGTAATTTTATGAACTGACAACGCCTAAAATCGGGGTTCGATTTCTCGTGATGGGTGGAGTGCAAATAACGCATCGTGAAACTTTGGACTAAGAAAACAACAAAGAAAGAAATAAACAGCACGCCTTAGAAAAGTAAGTGACGTAATGGAAAACGTTTCATGCCTTTTTTAAGGATTACTGACCGTTACTTTGGTATGCGTCAAGTAATAGTGAGTGAGCAGGAGCAATAGATTGAAAAATGTTTTATTGTTAGGTGAGATTGTGTTCGAAACGTGAACATTCACTTAACTAATTTTGTAGATCAAATGCAAATGTATCAGTGAATGTGAGCTAAGCGAGGTCAGACTTTCGATCAGAAGATCATGGTGTGTGTCCTGTTGCCCCAAAATAACCACTCTTCATTTTTTAGGGGTCGTGGGTGACGATCAAATCTCATGATGTACTTAGACAATGACAGCCCAACAGTTGGCGATGGGTGTCGTTGATTATCCATTTCCCTATAATTTGAATGTGTAAAATTAAAGATCATTATGTAAAGATAGCATTTATATTGCTATACGTGAAATTTTGAAACATACAAATAGTCCTTTGAAAGCTTTCTCCATTGTAGACATTTCTTAAACACAAGGCGCAGGTTGGCCCTTTGGTAAAACTCTAAATTTTAGAGCTAGCGCTCTTATTTCGAATTCATGTGATACAATAAAGTATTTCCTTCTTCCCAATTTAATTTGTAGGTACATTAAAAAAAGAGAGAGTCAATCCCTTATTGTTGACGGAACTTTTGACTAACTGCTTTCCTTTTCTAGTCAGTAGTTCAATTATAATCCGAGGGTTGCAGGTTCAAATCCCCGTCACACCAAGCAAGTTTTCCCTTTCAGCTATGGGGGCGTTATAACGTTACAGTCAATCCACTATTCGTTGGTAAAAGAGTAGCCCAAAAGTTGGAGGTAGGGTAGTGATAACTAGCTGCCTTTCCTCTAGTCTTACACTACTAAATTAGGGATGGCTTGCGCAAATAGTCCTTGCGCAACATGTCTCGAAATTCAAACCAAACCAAATCAGTAGTTCTAAATTAGGGACGATGGCAAAAAGCATTTATATATTATAGTGAGTATATAATATAAATACTGAACTTCTAAGTAATACATTTCGACCAACTGAAGTGGGTTCTATGGAATTATACGATTAATCGCTGCAAAGTGAACTGTAGTTGTCTTTCGGGATGGGAGAGAGCGTCGTTGATCGTTTTGTCACATGTGAAATTGAGGACAATTTATCATCCGAATATTATTTTAGTCTGTTGGTAATACATAATTACATTAATTTAAAAGGTTAATTCCTAAACAAAAATGGTTTTGGGGCGAGTTTTCTAATTTGAAATTTAGAATAAAAAATCAGTGATTATTTTCTAATGTTGAAACATGGCGATTGTAGGAGCATTAATGTTAGCTCTTCTTTTCTTAAATGACGAAATAATATATTTCTGTGAGTCGTTTTTAGGTTTTATTGTGTGACTTTTAGTTCACGATTTACTTTTCACATATTTTATTCTTCGCACGTTGTTTTCGGTAATTTAATATATTCACAGTTGCTATGGAATTTTTGCTCAATTTCAAAATGAGTAGGTTTTTTTGTTCATGATTAACTGGAATGTCACTGTGTTAATTAACCGGACTAGTTTCTGTTTATGGCATTTTGATAAGACAACTGTTATTCTTTTTAATAAAAAAAACAAAACAAAGTTGCTAATAATTTGACAACTGGGAGGTTAGACATCATCACAGTATAACAGATTAATCAAAAATTGTTTGTTCTCAAAGATGGTAAAAGAAATCTCACTGATGAGAGGAAATATTGAACTTATAGTTATGAACCCTCTTGAATAACGATTTTGCTATGTAAAACGGTGTTCAGTACATCGTGGGAGGCGGTTCGACGAGAAGTAGAAACAAAACACTGCAACTTACAACACTAAAACCCGAGTTTCGTTACCCGTGATGAGCAGAGCACATGTATTCTATTGTGTAGCTTTGTGCTTAATTCGAAACAACATCTTTTCAATGCGACTGATACTGAGGGAAGTGGTAGATGCTCTTCGAACGATAGAAAAGTTTAAGTATTCTGGAATATTGTCAAATTCAAGATGTACCAAAGTCCCAAACAGTCTGCTTAAAAATAACTAAAAAGACGTCTAATGTCCAGTGTATGACATTAGAGTCCAAAGAAAATGCCCCCCGCTAGTACAGTGGTATGTCTCTGGATTTACAACGCTAAAATCAGGGGTTCGATTCCCCTCGGTGAACTGAGCAGATAACCCTTTGTGGCTTTGCTACACGAAAAAAAAAACATCCAAAGAAAAAATGCTTTGCTGTACCTTCGAGCTGATTTTTGTGATGCAAAGTGCGATGTGATGACGTTCAAAGGATATCAAACAACTTAAAAGCAACTCCTGGTGAAGGGTGTGGAAGGTGAAAGCTTTCTCTCAAGTGGTTTAATGACTTTTTTTACGTACTAGACGTGGTAAAAGTGAATCCAGGATAAGTTCAACTTTTCTATATGGTGTCCTTGAAATTATCGCACTTCTTTCACGGACGTGATCCTCTCGATGTATGAAGAACTCCGGGTTTCAGGATATTTTGACATCATTTCAACATTCGCCAGCGATTAACAAAAATTGTGTAGCGGTTTCCTCAGTGTTCTTAACTCGAGTGAATAAACTAAAATTACTTACTAAAATTATTTGAACAATTTGTTTGAAATAAGAGTTGGATTTAATAATAATACAAAATCTTAACACTCCGTTACATAAAATGTCAAACTGACATAATATCACGTACTAATGTTTCAGAGCCCAGCATGGCCAAGCGAGTTAAGGCGTTCGACTCGTAATCCGAGGGGCGAGAGTTCGAATCCCCATCGCACCAAATATACTCGCCCCTTTCAGCTGAGGGGGCGTTACAATGTTACGGTCAATCACACTGTTTGTTGGTAAAAAGAGTCGCCCAAAATTTGGCGGTGATGACCAACTGCCTTCTCTCTAGCCTTACACTACTAAATTAGGACGGCTAGCGCAGGTAACCCTTGAACAGCTTTGCGCGAAATTTAAAACAAAATAATGTTTCACCAGGTTAACTGATAAAGATCTTGTGACAATAATTATACTCAGCGTATCCGATAAAAAAATTAAAAAAAACTTTTTATAATTATGCCAACCAAAATCAAATTGTACAAAAATTAACATTTCTTAAACAGTGGGTTTGTTTGTTTTTGGAATTTCGCACAAAGCTACTCGAGGGCTATCTGTGCTAGCCGTCCCTAATTTAGCAGTGTAAGACTAGAGGGAAGGCAGCTAGTCATCACTACCCACCGCCAACTCTTGGGCTACTCTTTTACAAATGAATAGTAGGATTTAACGTCACATTCTACACCCCCACGGATGGGAGGGCGAGCATGTTTAGCGCGACTCGGGCGCGAACCCGCGACCCTCGGATTACGAGTGCACGCCTTAACGCGCTCGGCCATGCCAGTGGGAAATAAGAAACAAGATATTTATTTATAACAAAATATTTAATTTCTCGCTTCGCTTCGTCTTTGTGACTATTTAGGTACGTTTAATTTTTGAATACTCAAGAGGCTCAAGTGCAGAAGACCTCTTCCTCCATTCCTAGCTTTCATGTCGGCTACTAGTAAGAATTTGTGATTGTATATTTTCATGCCAAATTTTAGTAAAATAGTTTAGTTCATTATGCAAGAATCTTTCAGATATTGGCTCTATGTTTCCAATGTGCATGAATTACTACGTGGAACTTTATAGGCTGATGTAAAGATTGAATTTTGTATTTTTTGTACTTTCTGTAATTGTTTTTTTATGTTTATCCACGCAGGAGATGCGTATTCTAATGTTTGTTTTATAGGTTTTTATATTATCATGTGATGTTCCTTTATTTTTACCAGAAAGACTTCTTGCATAATTTGCTCTTCCAGATTCTAATCAGAATACTGTATGCTGTATCCACGTTAATTTGGTATCGTAACTTAATCCTAAAAAAATTAGCAAAAGTAGCAGTTTGTAAAAATGATCCATTCATGTATAACCATGGTGAATCTTTTTTTCAGTGTATTTAATCTGCTGAATAATATTACTTGGGTTTTCGGAATGTTTATTTTTATTCTGTATTTCTAGCAGTATTCAAAATTATTTAAGACTGGTTGGAGGTTTGTTGCTGCAATTGAAGGAGTGGAGGCACTTTTTCAGACCGCTATATCGTCGGCAAATTGTGATGCAAAACCTAAATTTAGGTCTGACAGTGGTATATTAGTCACGTACATGATAAATAAGATAGGACTAACTTCCCCCCCATGCGGGATTCCTGCCTAGGGTAAAAAGGACTATGAGTGGGCCCCTTTCACATTTACTTTACATATTATGTTTTCCAGGAAGTTGGATAGCTAGCGAATAATTTCTCTGGGGTAAAGCCATTTCTGTTAACCGATAGCATAATCCGTTATGGCACACCGTATCAAATGCTTTCTCAACATCGAGAAACAAAGCTACAGTGCATTCGTTTTTATTGAAAATGTCTGTAATTGTTTTTGTTAACCTGGTTAGGTGGTCTATAGTTTGTCTGTATTTTCTAAACCCTTTTTGAATTTACTTCTAAGTATATAGATAATCGATTACTAATTATTCTTTCTAAAAATTTTCCGATGCAATTGGTTAGGCGAATTTGGCGGTAATTATTTGGTTTCTTTCCTGGCTTTACTTTTTTCTGGAACTCTAATATTACTGCTACCTTCCATGAAACAGGGATATATCCAGCTAATAATAAATTAAAAAAGAATGTTAGGTGTTCATATAATTTCTGAGTACAATGTTTCAGGAGGATAGCTTGTATACCATCTTCTCCAGGTGCTTTGTTTTTGTATTTTTGATAGCTGTTAGTATTTCTGTTACTGTTATATCTTATTAAACTTACTCCACAGACCAGAGGGTATTTTGAATTTCGCGCAAAGATACACGAAGGCTATCTGCTCTAACCGTCCCTATTTTTCAGCAGTAAAAAACTACAGTGAAGACAGCTAAGTCATTCCACCCATCGTCAACTCTTGAGCTACTCTTTTAACAATGAATAATAGGATTGACCGTAACATTATAACGCCCCTACGACTGAAAGGGGGAGCATGTCTGGTGTGACAGGGATTCGAACCTGCGACCCTCAGATTACGATTCGAGCGCCTTAAACACCAGGCTAGACCAGAGGGAGACTTAACACCATCACTCACCCTCAACTCTGGAAATATTCTTTTATCAACGAACATTTATCGAATATAAACTGAGATTTAACATGAGTCTATGATGACAATCCAACAAGTAAGGTTTATATATGTATATAAATATATATGTGTGTGTGTGTGTAAGGTCGGTGTGCAATAGTTTTCGAGATGTGTTATTTGAGCCAGTGTTCATGAAGTTAGGCCTAAAATTAAATGTAGCCTGTAACGACAGATTTTCACTTGAAAAAAAATTAATTAATTCGATATCGTTCCATCGCTGGGACATAGTTTGGACATTTAAAGAAACATAACAGATGAAATAGTTCTGAAGGTTAAAGCATGAATGGCACAAGTCTTTAATAATAATATATTCAGAATTTTCTCATCTTTGTTACACGAACTGGAAACTTCTTATTCAAACTAAAAAATAGTTTACATGCAAGATGTTAGTAGATAATTTTGTCAATGAAATATATGAAACAAAGCTATGACATTTATAAGTTCTGCTCAAGAACATGTTAAATCAGGTAATAATATTAAATACTTTGGTAAATAAGGTTTAATTTAATTTACTACAAATGAAAAAATACTTCATAATTACCCACACGTCAAATATATTTCTTCAGAAATGCTCACACATTTTGAACAATAAAATATATACATTTTAAAATCTTACACAAATCATGCTGAAAAAAAATATTTAATGAGAAATGCTCATAAATTGTGAATAAAATATATACATTTTAAAATATCAAACAAACCACACTGAACAAAAAATATTTTACAGAAATGCTCATAAATTTTGAACAATAAAATATACAAGTTTTAAAATCTAAAACAAATCTGACTGCACACACGTATACTATAAAAACAAAGAAACGGTCAATGTTAAGAGGAATGCAGCTGTCTTATCCATCTTGTGACTGCAGAAGAAAACCATAAAATAAGTTTCAACAGAAGTAAAAGTTATAATAATTAAAATAACTGATTTAAAATAAACATAAACAAATATTTTGTAATAGTTACAACTTGCATAACTGAAATATGTTTTATTTTTATATGACAAGACAATGTGTGTAAACATCTACATAATCTAAAAATTAGTGATGGTTGACATAAGCACGGAATTTTTTACATGAAATATATGTTTAAAGAAACATTCATATCAAAAAGTCTTTTAAAAAATCAGCTAACCTTAAAGAGAGGTAACAAAACTAAAGATCCATCACTTTAAAAAACGAGTTTTGTACTTAAAACTTTTCATTCACTCTAACAAGTGATTTGAATTATTATTAGAGAATTATAAGTATATAATTTAACACAAATCTATTTAAAAAAACTGAAGTTGTATCCAATACATCTGGATAAATATTCAATAGCACACATTTATAACAGTAAGTACCAATTCACAAACTGAAGTTTTTACTGAGTTCAAAGAATTTCCCTCCAAGTAAATATTAATGCTTGGAGTTAATCAAATAACTTTAGTTTACTCTTAATTACAATCACATAAAGAAATTTTTCTGTTAATAATCTGACAGCATACTTAAAAAACACAAATAACAACCAACGTATACTGACACTGATAAAAACAATATAAATGATAAATTATGTCAAAAGTACGAGTTTTATAAAACAAAAAAGAGTCCTCTTCCATTCTTTCTGAGCCTTGTTTACCCAACACCACCATTGTATTAAGAAAACAAACACACTTTGAAAACATGATTTCTGGTACACATTCAACAAATTTGTAAGAATGGTGAAACTTAAATCAAAATTTGCTTGTAATATGAGCATCACAAAGTGCAAATGACAACTGGATTTATACATATATATTTTATTTTAATTAACAGGGAAAGAATAGTATGATGTCATAGTTAACAACTTCATATAAATTTATGAAAATCATACACAAATTTTTTGTTTTTTTCCACATTAAAACTATATCAAGAATGTTTACATTTCATATCTAATAATAAAAAGCATTGTGATAATCTGACCCTGCAAAAAAACTAGTTCCAGAATAAATAGTTATCCATGGTCAGTGATCTGTAACTGCTATTCATTAATCGTGATGCTAAAAATCAAAGAATGTGAAGGACAAAGGCAAATCCAGTAAGGTATAATTTTTCATAAAATATGCCTAAAATTTACAAAATCTATTTCCAAAATTGAAAAACATCAATAGAATATACTGTAGTGACATCTGTTTGGTTGGAAAGATATTTGTCATTTCTGACACAAACATGCATAACTTTGTTGAAATCTTTGGTAATTTTTACTTTGCATTTGTACATAACACAAGATGAAATAAGTTATAAATACCTTTATAATTAACTTTCCAGTCTGTGGACTTACAACACTAGAAATTAGGTTTTGATACCTGTGGTGGGCAGACCAGCAATAGTCTGTTCTGCAGCTTTGTGCTTAACTGTAAACAAACTTTCTCCTGATTGAACAAGTAAGCCCAAAATACAACTTTTTTTATAATTAAATCTGAAGTGAAAAAGAATTGTGGAATCACATAACTTAGGTCCAAACACACTGTTTCTCATTTGTTCAATCCATCAACAGCAGGACAGTTTGAGATTTGTAAGTTTTCAAATGCCCTCACCCTTCCCTTCAGCAAGCTTTCTTTATTGCATGATTTAAATAATTTGCGTTCACAGTTTTAACACATGTAGCTACATATTAATGTTATTTCTAACCTAACTTGACCATCAGATCTAATAAATCTACCTGAAACATTATATCATTAAAACTCATCATTACTTCACTTTTGTTTACAACTTCAAGTTAAAAAAGTTTTAGTAATCTTCATCATACAATTAAAAAATGTAAATAACAAAATCTTGTTAAAATTAATTATGCTGCTATAAGTCAGCTTTATGAACTATTCTTTTTTCTTTCAGTTAAGCCTAAATTAATGACTATTGGATCACTTAACTTTAGCTCAAGTACATAAAGTCTCATAGAAGTGAAAATATCTGTTTAGATTTTAACCTAAATAATTTCTGAATTGAGCCATTTTGCTGTTACATCATAGAAATTAATTAAAAAACAACAACTTCTAAATCAATATGAACATTAAATCGATAAATAAAACTTTAGTTTTTACTTTTTAGATATTTTATCTTTTTCTTTCAGTACATAGATTAATAACAAAATGTGAGGTCATATATTACAGCCATTATGGAAGTGCAGTTTTACAAAAAGACACTGGCTTTTGTCTACAGTAGATATGCTTATTCAGTTAAGCAATGACCGCAGTGCATCTGGAGTTAACATTTGTTGAAATAATGTAACGTGTTATAAATCACACCAGGGTATTTTTCATTTAATATTTTAGATTTACAGCACAACTAAAATTGTCCATAAATTTAGGAGTTGTCAGCATCCTCATGTGGCATATAGAGAATGTCTCACCCAAATATTTTTTGTATAGTCTACTATTTTTATTTTTTAATACTTCAAGACATCTTAAAACTTTCTTTGTTTCAAAGAAAAAATAAAATTAGGTAGGTAATTTCATAATTATAGTTTGTATTTTTCAAAATTAGAAATTACACTGTTGCAAAAATTAGAAAGAAATGGTTCTATTTCAATAAAACAATTCTCAAACACATTTTTTAGTCAAATACAAGAAACTAAAAATTTTTAAAAGATGATCAGAAAATAATGTTTTGTCTGAACACAAAACAACGATGATGATTCAATTCATATAAAGAAAAACCTGGAGCAGTTGCCCACACATGAAACATCATTCAAAAAACTTGTTGAATATTTATTAAAATCAGATAAATTTTATCTTCATTTGCTTACTGCATTCAAGTCTTATAATTATTCACAAAGTATGCATCTTATGCTTTAATCAGTTACATCAAATTTTGCAAAAATTTGTATTTATAGATAGAAATATAACATCAAAAGCTAGTGTGTTTTCAAGTGTGAGTCAGTAATCATGGAAGTGAGACATTGTACCAGATCCCTCTCACATATCACAAAATCCGTTTTTTTTTTAGCAGTAGGTGTGGCAAATATATGTCATACAGACAGTAACTGCATAAATTTGTCTGTGATTGCATTACAAAAACTTTACAAAATAACATACGACCTAACTATGTGTTGGACATAAGCATTGCTAAACCAGACAGTGGACAACACATACAGCATCAGTCTAAAGGAAATTTTATTTATATTAGGCATAGATCTACTTGTTCATAGCAGGAAATTCTCAATGAATTCTAAAAATCACATAAAATAGGTTTCACATACCCAAACAGTAATAGCACAATTTTTATGTTACATACTAATATATGTATAATATGTGTTTGACATTGTCAGATAGGCTGGGCACTTCATTCACAATCTGAAGGTTGTGAGTTCACATCCCCATCCCAACAAACATGCTCACCCTTTCAGTCGTGAGGTTATTTTGATGTAAAAATCACTCCCACTATTCCCTGGTAAAAGAATAGCCAAAGATATAGCAGTGGGTGGTGATGACAAGCTGCATTCATTGTAGTCTTTCACTGTTAAATTTGAAAAAGCTTGCATCAGTAGCCTTTGTGTAGCTTTGCAAATTGTAAACAAACTAAACCACATATAATATAAAAAAAATAATGAATCATAACAAACAAATAACAGTACATATTAATTCTTAGTAGAAATTTTGTCAAATACTATAAAATAAATTCTGACAGTTAAATATATAATAGCATTACATGATAATTTACTACATTAAAGTATTGAATATAATGTTAAATGATCACTCTTCGTGTTGTGAATTTCATTTTTATTGTTATCACTCTGTGGTAAATAAGTATATATTTACATTAATCTATTTGTTAAATGTGTTTTTGTTGTATTCCCTAATATTTTTCTTTTACAAATGTCTAAAATGCTACAGTTGAATCAGTAAATAAACAAAATTTATCTCCAAAATGTAAATCCCTTGAAATTTCAAAAAATGTAGGGGGAGTTGAGTATTTTGGGGGGAAATGTAAGCTTCCTCATGTCCTCTGGAAAAAGAATAACTGTGGTGAAAGGCTTTCTTTGGAATTAACTTGAGGTTAAAATAAAGTATCTTTACTTAAAGTTTAGGTACAAAAGAAAGAACAGTGAGTCAGTTTTAGTTTGTTTTTAAGTAGTACAACTTTTGCACACACAAAAAGTTTTAATTTTTGAAATTATAATAATTTGTACAAAGATGTAGTTAAATTTACTCTACTGTTTTTAAACAGAATAAATCGAAAACATCTTTTGAAAATATTCCTATATGAAACCTCTTAACACAAGTGCCATTAATGTGTGTGATATTTCTTATCAGTTTTTTGACATAAAGATAGTTGACATAGTTTTATCAAGTTAAAAGCAAATTGTTGTTGCAGTCTGTGATTGTACATGTTGATATTGATTCAATACCTGGATAACATCTGTCCTCCACAATGCAAGATTTGTGTCTTCAAAACATCCAATAGCTTCATGTAATTTGGTTAAATAACATATGGTTATATTTAGCAAGTGTAGTGTATTTTAAAGTTTCTGTAAATGTCATATTAGTTATCCAGATTAGCACTTCTGCATTAACAAAATTAGTGGGGAAGAGTCTGATATAGAGACAGCCCAAAGAATTTCAGCAGGACATTTCAGGTCAAATACTGAAAAAGAAATGTGTTTTCAGTGTTGTAATGGCACCAGTTTTTTCTTGTCCTTTTATAGTTGTGTTTAAAAATTTTAATTTAATATCATACATTTAAACTGTTTCTAAAGAAAATTGTTCTTTTGCTTGTTGTGCTAAATGCTTTGTATGTGTATAAAATATGCCTGATGTTTTCAATTTATTCTTATGAATTATTTAGCAGACGCATTTAATATAATAAATGTGATGCCAGATCTGTTATTTCATTTATCACTTGTTGAATAATTACGTCACTTTTACGGAATTTAACTCCTCAATATGCCCTTGTTGAGGCTAAATCAGAAGTGAAATTCTCTGAAACTGATAAATCTCAAGTGACAAATGGTAAATCAAATATTTGTAGAGACACTGTAGTTAAATGACATTTATAATTGTTTTGAGTCTGAATGTTTTTTTTAAATATCTGAAAAAGATTTACAGCTAATAAACTGTATTTAGCAAACAGTAAATTTAGAGCCAATTTTTATGATTGATTGGTCACTAATTACAGTTTATCAGTACATTACTGAAAATGTATCCTGGCAGATATAAGACTGGTTAGTGTAGGTAATGTTCTTTTATTTATTTTAAGGGTTAATATTTCATGATTGTTTTGAGTTAAAGCCGATATTGTTGGAAAATTGTGTTTACAAGTCATAACATATTGATGTAGAGGCTATCAAATGTCATATGCAAGCCACTGATATCAAAGATATAGAAATTTCTATGAGAAATAACATAATAAATAGTGGCAAGAAGACGGATAAAAATGGGAAGAGACCCAAATGTAAAGCCAAGTGAAAGAATGTTTTGGCCAGAGGAAGGTTGGAAAATGTAAGGCTGAATGTCATGGGAATGAATAGCTCAATGGTTGATATGTTAAAGTTAGGTTAACATTTTTCTGGAATTTTAGGAGAATAAATGTATTTTATCAAAGTGTGTTCTAAAGCAGTTGAACCTATCTTTGTGGATTTTGACAAGAAAGATGACTATTTGGAAGTAGGCCAATGTACAAATAGTAAAAGCACTGATTGTCAGACCAAACTGACAAAAACAGTTGTGCACTTTGAAAACAGAGGAAAACATCGGATTTTTTGCCAAAACGCATTTGTGTCCAATAAATTTGTTTGAGAGATCTGCATGTTCTGCAAGTGCACCATGTGCAAAATCCCTATAAAAGTAAAGTGTTCTCAGTTTCCATAGCTCAGTGTCAAGCCACAGATACGCAATACAGTTATGCCAAGACTGACTGAAGCACAACGCAACAACACCATTGGTTGCTTGGAAGCAGGCGAATCTCAATCAGATGTTGCAAGAGCTGTGAATGTCCACCCAAGCACCATCACAAGGCTATGGAATCATCACTAACAACATGGATCAACTTGTGACCATCCACGATCTGACAGACCTCATGTGACCACGCCCGCACAAGATCGCTACATCCGGTTACGTCCTCTTCAGGATAGGACCACCATTGTGACGTCTACTGCCTTAACCGTACTAGGGATGCGTAGGATTTCTGATTAGACCGTACGCAACCATCGATGAGATTCTTAGGCCCCATGTGTTACTCATCATGGTGAACGTCAACGATGTTTTACAACATGACAACGGCTGTCCTCACACAGCCCAACTCACCACTGTCTTCTTGAGACACCACAACATCAACATTCTTCTCTGGCCCTCCAGATCACCAGATTTAAACCCCATCAAACATCTTTGGGATGAGTTGGACCGATGGCTGCAACCTCAACCGCAGACTCTACCTCAGCTTGCAACAGCTTTGCAGGTTGAGTGAACAGTCATTCCACAGGATGTGATTCATCATCTCATCGCTTCCATAGGCAGGAGATGCCAGGCAGTTATTGATGCTCACAGGGGCATACTTGTTATTGACGTTGAGTGACGTTAAACTTCAACTAGTGAGCGTGGACTTTGCCTTTGCAGACTTTGGATATTCAGCAGTGAATGTGCAAAGTTTCACACGTCATACAGAACTACCCAGAATAAACTTGTTAACAATTTGTTTCAAATTTTGCCTTTTGCATATCGATTTTTGAAAAGTTTAAAAGTATAAAATACGAACATTTGTGGAATGTTGGAAAAACGCTATATCTCAATATACAAGAGTTTTGTTGTTTTATTTTGGAGATGCCCCTAGCACTTCCAGTGATGGTCCTCGTGGATGATCAAGAGTGTATATTCCCGGGGTTCTAGAATCTAGAGGTACAAGAAGGCAGAGGAGAGGAAGAGCAGCTAGTATAGCACAGCCCTAAAATCCCCCTGAAAGCAATAATGAACCTGAAGACCAAAACCAGGATCCAAATTTTCCATGGGAATATTACAGATTTTACCACTCGCACTGGAGTCCTGATTGACACATCAAATGTCACTCCATATCAGTATTTTAAACTTTTCTTTCCTGATGAAGCATTTGAGCTGATTTGTAATGAAACGAAGAGATATGCTTTGCAGTATTTCGACTACACCACTGAATTGCCATCTTACTACCATTTTGTGAAATGGATTGAGACTGATGTCAATGAACTCAAAGCATATACTACACTACAAATAGCAATGGGGTTGTGCCAGAAACATGAACTGGAAGATTACTGGGGCTCCTTTTGGCTAACTCGTGTGCCATATAGAGAGGTAATGCCACAATATAGTTACAAAACCCTGACATAATTTTTGCATTTTTCTAACGATGAGCATGATCGGCCAAACAGTGGAGATCCAAATTTTGATCCACTGTGAAAAATTTCGGGATCTGATGAATCTCTGTGAATCCAAATACCTTCAAGTAAATTCCCAATAATGTAAATTGTCCACTGATGACACTATCATCAAATTCAAAGAGAGTTCATTTCCAACAGTATTTACCATCAAAATCCACAAGATAGAGCATCAAAAAATTTGCATTGTGTGAAAGCAAATCTGGATATGCTTTGAAATTTATTACACATTGTAAGAAAAATACCATAAAGCCTGCGGCTGGAGTTGTTTGGGAATAAGGGACACAGAGTCTTCATGGACAACATTTATTCTTCACCTCTTTCATTCAAACACTTAGAGATGAATTGAACTGGGGCTTATGGCACAGTTAAGGTTGAGGGAAACATATGCCATCAGATATACACCCTACAAGATTGTATCTTAGCAAAGAAAATCCACTGGTATCTATGCGTGGTGGTAATATAGCAGCATGTGCTTGGCATGAAACTAAATGTGTGTGCGTGTGTCTATATGTATACATAGACACGTGCACGCACAGACACGTCCACACACACACGCATACAGAGACATATATAGACACACGTACACACACATACAAACATATAGACATACATAAATATATAGACACATACATACAGATATATATACACACATACATACACACTCACATATACAGACACACACACACACATACACACTCACATATACAGACACACACACACACATACACACTCACATATACAGACACACACGCACACATAAACACATATAAAGAGAAAATAATGTATGACTGGTTGGATGACTCGTGTTTATAAGCACAAAGCAGCTGGGCTATCTGTGCCAAATGTACAGTAAAGATATGAAGACAAAGAAAATATACAGTCGTGTGAAAAAATAAGAACACCATATGAAACCCTCTGAAGTTAGAGTGAGCACCATGGTAAGAGCAAAAGAGCTGTCCGAGGCTTTCAGAAAGAAAATTGTAGCAGCTTAGGAGTCTGGTAAGGGATTTAGAAGCATCTCAAAATACTTTGAAATCAGCCATTCCACTGTCCAGAAAATAGTCAACAAGTGGAAAGCTTTTAAAACAACTGATAACATGCCCAGGTCTGGCTGTACAAGCAAGTTCAACCCGAGAGCAGACTGCAAGATGCCAAAAGAGGTCTTCAAAAACCATAAAATGCCATCATGAAACCTACAACAGGCTCTGGCTATTGTTGATGTGAAAATGCATGCCTCTATAATCACAAAGAGACTGCACAAGTGTAACTTGTACAGGAGGAGTGAGAGGAGGAAACCTTTGCTCTCTAAGAGAAACATAGAGGCCAGACTAAAGTGCCTAGAGTGAGTGCACGTAAGTGTGGGCTTTGTAGAGTTTACATCAAAGTAGAAGAAAGTAATGTTATTTGTTCAGCTGGATGTGGGAAACTTTATCATTTGAAGTGTGCTGGTCTTAATGAGATTGATTTTGAATATCTTACTGTTAACAATCAGCCTTTTAAATGCAAATCATGTATCTCAAATCTCAAGCAAAATAGAAGTAGTGAGTCGCCATTGGGAAGAGTACATTCCGGATCTGAGGGTGAGAAGGTGAACTTGGATGGTCAACTGGAAGTAAATATTTCAACTCCAGACATGGATAAAATTAATAGTAAGTTGGGAGTTATTTTAAGTCAGTTGAAGGAATTGACTCCCGTTAAAGATGAGGTTATTGACTTAAAAAATTCAATAGAACATTTCTCAAGCTCTTTGGATGATGTCTTGAAAAGATTTGCTATTTTTGAAGATAAACTTTCTCAATTTGGTAAAGAAGTTAGTGCCTGTATGATGGAAAATAACCAATTGAAAAAAGAAAATGTTGATCTTAGAAGACAAATTTTTTTTGTTCAGCAGCAGATGTATCAAGCAGAACAGTACTCTTACAGTTCAAATGTGATTATTGATGGTATTCCTGAAGTCTCTGGTGAAGATTTGTATGCTATTGTGCAGAAGATTTCGGACAAACTGGAGGTTCCAGTTGCTAAACAGGATATTTCCATTGTTCATCGAATTGGAACTAAAACTGCTGCTAGTAAGAAGACAAGACCCATTGTTGTGAAATTTCTTCGGAAGCAAGTTAAGGCAGACCTTCTGTCCCAGAAGCGAAAGCACTTTCGTCAATTATCTACGAATAATGTGGGTATTTGTAATGAGTCATACCAAATATACTTGAATGACCATCTGTCTCCTTATTATAGTCAATTGTTTTGGAAGGCTCGTACTTTGAGAAAGACTACACAGTTTAAGTATATTTGGACTTCTAATGGGGTGATCTATATGAGAAAGGATGATGGTGCTCGACCTATTGTAATTAGAGGGGAAAGTGACCTAAACTCCCTGTAATTCTGATGGCTTTGGATTTTGATTTTGATCCGTCGATTGAGTTCATGGTGCAAAGTATTCCTGGGACTGAAGAGTTGAATACACTAATTGGTAATTCTTCTTTTAATATTTTGCATTTGAATATACGAAGTGTTTTGAAAAATTTTGACCAATTGGTCGTGCATTTGCAAACTTATCAGGTTCCTATTCATGTTATTGTTCTTACTGAAGCCTGGCTTGCAAATGACAAGTTGTAAAAAGATTTCACTTCCTGGTTATGATATGCATGCCTCTAGTTGTCGTTTGAATAGAGCTAGTGGGATTGTTATTTTTACTCTTGTTGCTGTTAAAACTGTAACTGTTGCACCTGTTTATTTTACTTGTGATTCTTTTATTATTGAATGTAACTTGTCTTGTCAAACAAGCCTAGTTGTCATTGCTATATATAGATCACGTGCGTTTTCTGATGATTCCTTTCTTCTTCAATTTAATGATGAGCTAAATTTGTATAATGATAAAGATGTATTGTTATTGGGAGATTTTAATTTTGATTTGTTATCTTTAAGAATGGCAGAGTTAAAGCCCAGATCTTTTTTTACATGTATCTTTAAAATACTCCTGTTTTAAGGGCCCCTTACTTTTTATTACAAAAGTTATAATTCAGAAATAAAACCCTTAAATTCGAAAAGCATTTTTTCTGGGTGGGGGTTAATTTTAGGGAAGTTTCCCCATGTCCTGTGGTTAGAAAACCTATTCATTTATGCTACCTGTGAGCTTTACATGTAGAGACGTTACAAATTGTCAGTAACATATTTCAGTAAGCATATTTATATACTCTTCAAAAGCCTATTAATAATTTTTTTATAAATACAGATTCACCTTTGATAGGTGAAAAAAGATCAAGTGTATATTATTTTCAATATGAACAAGAAACAAAACATTTAGACAAACCAATAATGATTTTGTTTAGATGAAATGAAAACCTAGTTAGAATTACAAAATTTTGGAATTGTATAAACTAGGAACCTACTCTGTTTGATGATGGATACCATTGAACCGACTTTGTGTTAGTTTACAAGCCATCATCACAGAAGGACAGTGGTCCTCACAGAAACATCAGATAAATTTTTGAAGCAAATTTGAAAGACGAAGGGTTGGAACTAGAACATGTTCCTAGAGTAAATCCTTTTTATCATGATATGTGTGTTATTTCATGATGAATTGTTGATAGATTCTTCAGTTGTTTGTTTTACATAAGAAAATAATGTACGACTGGTTGGTTGGCTTTGTGTTTTATAGCACAAAGCAGCTGGGCTATCTCTGCCAAATGTACAGTGAAAATATGAAAACAAAGTAAATATACAGTTGTGTAAAAAAATTAGAATACAGTATGAAACCCTCTGAAGTGAGAGTGAGTACCATGGAGAGAGCAAAAGAGCTGTCCGAGGCTTTCAGAAAGAAAATTCTAGCAGCTTAGGAGTCTGGTAAGGGATTTAGAAGCATCTCAAAATAGTTTGAAATCAGCCATTCCACTGTCCAGAAAATAGTCAACAAGTGGAAAGCTTTTAAAACAACTGATAACATGCCCAGGTCTGGCTGTACAAGCAAGTTTAACCCGAGAGCAGACTGCAAGATGCCAAAAGAGGTCTTCAAAAACCATAAAATGCCATCATGAAACCTACAACAGGCTCTGGCTATTGTTGATGTGAAAATGCATGCCTCTATAATCACAAAGAGACTGCACAAGTGTAACTTGAACAGGAGGAGTGAGAGGAGGAAACCTTTGCTCTCTAAGACAAACATAGAGGCCAAACTAAAATTAGCCGGAGAGAATATAGACAAAGACCAGGACTTCTCGAATAATGTGCTTTGGACACACGAGTCTAAAATTGAATTATTTGGACACCAGAAAACAGGATATCTTTGGAATAGACCAAATACAGAATTCCAGGAAAAGAACCTCATACGTACTGTGGAGCATGGAGGTAAAAGTGTCATTGTTTGGAGCTGCTTTGCTGCAGCAGGACCTGGACAGCTGACGATCAAAGAATCCACCATGAATTCCACCGTGTATCTGAGGGTGCTAGAGGATCGTGCGAGATCATCTGTAAAAAAATTAAAGCTGAAGCAAAACTGGACCCTGCAATATGACAATGGCCCAAGTAAATACCAGTAAATTATCAAGGACTGGCTGAAAACTAAGAAATGAAGAGTCCTGGAATGGCAGAGTTAAAGCCCAGATCAATTTTTACATGTATCTTTAAAATGGTCCTGTTTTAAGGGCCCCTTACTTTTTATTACAAAAGTTATAATTCAGAAATAAAACCCTTAAATTGGTAAAGCATTTTTTCTGGGTGGGGGTTAATTTTAGGGAAGTTTCCCCATGTCCTGTGGTTAGAAAACCTATTCATTTATGCTACCTGTGAGCTTTACATGTAGAGACATTACAAATTGTCACTAACATATTTCAGTAAGTATATTTATATACTCTTCAAAAGCATTTTAATAATTTTTTTATAAATACAGATTCACCTTTGATAGGTGAAAAAAGATCAAGTGTATATTATTTTCAATATGAAGAAGAAACAAAACATTTAGACAAACCAATAATGATTTTGTTTAGATGAAATAAAAACCTAGTTAGAATTACAAAATTTTGTAATTGTACAAACTAGGAACCTACTCTGTTTGATGATGGATACCATTGAACCGACTTTGTGTTAGTTTACAAGCCATCATCACAGAAGGACAGTGGTCCTCACAGAAACATCAGATAAATTTTTGAAGCAAATTTGAAAGACGAAGGGTTGGAACTAGAACATGTTCCTAGAGTAAATCCCTTTTTATCATGATATGTGTGTTATTTCATGATGAATTGTTGATAGATTCTTCAGTTGTTTGTTTTACATAAGAAAATAATGTACGACTGGTTGGTTGGCTTTGTGTTTTATAGCACAAAGCAGATGGGCTATCTCTGCCAAATGTACAATGAAAATATGAAAACAAAGTAAATATACAGTTGTGTAAAAAAATTAGAATACAGTATGAAACCCTCTGAAGTGAGAGTGAGTTCCATGGTGAGAGCAAAAGAGCTGTCCAAGGCTTTCAGAAAGAAAATTGTAGCAGCTAAGGAGTCTGGTAAGAGATTTAGAAGCATCTCAAAATAGTTTGAAATCAGCCATTCCACTGTCCAGAAAATAGTCAACAAGTGGAAAGCTTTTAAAACAACTGATAACATGCCCAGGTCTGGCTGTACAAGCAAGTTTAACCCGAGAGCAGACTGCAAGATGCCAAAAGAGGTCTTCAAAAACCATAAAATGCCATCATGAAACCTACAACAGGCTCTGGCTATTGTTGATGTGAAAATGCATGCCTCTATAATCACAAAGAGACTGCACAAGTGTAACTTGTACAGGAGGAGTGAGAGGAGGAAACCTTTGCTCTCTAAGAGAAACATAGAGGCCAGACTAAAATTAGCCGGAGAGAATATAGACAAAGACCAGGACTTCTCGAATAATGTGCTTTGGACACATGAGTCTAAAATTGAATTATTTGGACACCAGAAAACAGGATATATTTGGAATAGACCAAATACAGAATTCCAGGAAAAGAACCTCATACGTACTGTGGAGCATGGAGGTAAAAGTGTCATTGTTTGGAGCTGCTTTGCTGCAGCAGGACCTGGACAGCTGACGATCAAAGAATCCACCATGAATTCCACCGTGTATCTGAGGGTGCTAGAGGATCGTGCGAGATCATCTGTAAAAAAATTAAAGCTGAAGCAAAACTGGACCCTGCAATATGACAATGGCCCAAGTAAATACCAGTAAATTATCAAGGACTGGCTGAAAACTAAGAAATGAAGAGTCCTGGAATGGCAGAGTTAAAGCCCAGATCAATTCTTACATGTATCTTTAAAATGGTCCTGTTTTAAGGGCCCCTTACTTTTTATTACAAAAGTTATAATTCAGAAATAAAACCCTTAAATTGGTAAAGCATTTTTTCTGGGTGGGGGTTAATTTTAGGGAAGTTTCCCCATGTCCTATGGTTAGAAAACCTATTCATTTATGCTACCTGTGAGCTTTACATGTAGAGACGTTACAAATTGTCACTAACATATTTCAGTAAGCATATTTATATACTCTTCAAAAGCCTTTTAATAATTTTTTTATAAATACAGATTCACCTTTGATAGGTGAAAAAAGATCAAGTGTATATTATTTTCAATATGAACAAGAAACAAAACATTTAGACAAACCAATAATGATTTTGTTTAGATGAAATAAAAACCTAGTTAGAATTACAAAATTTTGTAATTGTACAAACTAGGAACCTACTCTGTTTGATGATGGATACCATTGAACCGACTTTGTGTTAGTTTACAAGCCATCATCACAGAAGGACAGTGGTCCTCACAGAAACATCAGATAAATTTTTGAAGCAAATTTGAAAGACGAAGGGTTGGAACTAGAACATGTTCCTAGAGTAAATCCCTTTTTATCATGATATGTGTGTTATTTCATGATGAATTGTTGATAGATTCTTCAGTTGTTTGTTTTACATAAGAAAATAATGTACGACTGGTTGGTTGGCTTTGTGTTTTATAGCACAAAGCAGATGGGCTATCTCTGCCAAATGTACAATGAAAATATGAAAACAAAGTAAATATACAGTTGTGTAAAAAAATTAGAATACAGTATGAAACCCTCTGAAGTGAGAGTGAGTTCCATGGTGAGAGCAAAAGAGCTGTCCAAGGCTTTCAGAAAGAAAATTGTAGCAGCTAAGGAGTCTGGTAAGAGATTTAGAAGCATCTCAAAATAGTTTGAAATCAGCCATTCCACTGTCCAGAAAATAGTCAACAAGTGGAAAGCTTTTAAAACAACTGATAACATGCCCAGGTCTGGCTGTACAAGCAAGTTTAACCCGAGAGCAGACTGCAAGATGCCAAAAGAGGTCTTCAAAAACCATAAAATGCCATCATGAAACCTACAACAGGCTCTGGCTATTGTTGATGTGAAAATGCATGCCTCTATAATCACAAAGAGACTGCACAAGTGTAACTTGTACAGGAGGAGTGAGAGGAGGAAACCTTTGCTCTCTAAGAGAAACATAGAGGCCAGACTAAAATTAGCCGGAGAGAATATAGACAAAGACCAGGACTTCTCGAATAATGTGCTTTGGACACATGAGTCTAAAATTGAATTATTTGGACACCAGAAAACAGGATATCTTTGGAATAGACCAAATACAGAATTCCAGGAAAAGAACCTCATACGTACTGTGGAGCATGGAGGTAAAAGTGTCATTGTTTGGAGCTGCTTTGCTGCAGCAGGACCTGGACAGCTGACGATCAAAGAATCCACCATGAATTCCACCGTGTATCTGAGGGTGCTAGAGGATCGTGCGAGATCATCTGTAAAAAAATTAAAGCTGAAGCAAAACTGGACCCTGCAATATGACAATGGCCCAAGTAAATACCAGTAAATCTATCAAGGACTGGCTGAAAACTAAGAAATTAAGAGTCCTGGAATGGCAGAGTTAAAGCCCAGATCAATTTTTACATGTATCTTTAAAATGGTCCTGTTTTAAGGGCCCCTTACTTTTTATTACAAAAGTTATAATTCAGAAATAAAACCCTTAAATTCGAAAAGCATTTTTTCTGGGTGGGGGTTAATTTTAGGGAAGTTTTTCCATGTCCTGTGGTTAGAAAACCTATTCATTTATTCTACCTGTGAGCTTTACATGTAGAGACGTTACAAATTGTCATTAACATATTTCAGTAAGCATAATTATATACTCTTCAAAAGCCTATTAATAATTTTTTTATAAATACAGATTCACCTTTGATAGGTGAAGAAAGATCAAGTGTATATTATTTTCAATATGAACAAGAAACAAAACATTTAGACAAACCAATAATGATTTTGTTTAGATGAAATGAAAACCTAGTTAGAATTACAAAATTTTGTAATTGTACAAACTAGGAACCTACTCTGTTTGATGATGGATACCATTGAACCGACTTTGTGTTAGTTTACAAGCCATCATCACAGAAGGACAGTGGTCCTCACAGAAACATCAGATAAATTTTTGAAGCAAATTTGAAAGACGAAGGGTTGGAACTAGAAGATGTTCCTAGAGTAAATCCCTTTTTATCATGATATGTGTGTTATTTCATGATGAATTGTTGATAGATTCTTCAGTTGTTTGTTTTACATAAGAAAATAATGTACGACTGGTTGGTTGGCTTTGTGTTTTATAGCACAAAGCAGCTGGGCTATCTCTGCAAAATGTACAGTGAAAATATGAAAACAAAGTAAATATACAGTTGCGTAAAAAAATTAGAATACAGTATGAAACCCTCTGAAGTGAGAGTGAGTACCATGGCGAGAGCAAAAGAGCTGTCCGAGGCTTTCAGAAAGAAAATTCTAGCAGCTTAGGAGTCTGGTAAGGGATTTAGAAGCATCTCAAAATAGTTTGAAATCAGCCATTCCACTGTCCAGAAAATAGTCAACAAGTGGAAAACTTTTAAAACAACTGATAACATGCCCAGGTCTGGCTGTACAAGCAAGTTTAACCCGAGAGCAGACTGCAAGATGCCAAAAGAGGTCTTCAAAAACCATAAAATGCCATCATGAAACCTACAACAGGCTCTGGCTATTGTTGATGTGAAAATGCGTGCCTCTATAATCACAAAGAGACTGCACAAGTGTAACTTGAACAGGAGGAGTGAGAGGAGGAAACCTTTGCTCTCTAAGAGAAACATAGAGGCCAGACTAAAATTAGCCGGAGAGAATATAGACAAAGACCAGGACTTCTAGAATAATGTGCTTTGGACACATGAGTCTAAAATTGAATTATTTGGACACCAGAAAACAGGATATCTTTGGAATAGACCAAATACAGAATTCCAGGAAAAGAACCTCATACGTACTGTGGAGCATGGAGGTAAAAGTGTCATTGTTTGGAGCTGCTTTGCTGCAGCAGGACCTGGACAGCTGACGATCAAAGAATCCACCATGAATTCCACCGTGTATCTGAGGGTGCTAGAGGATCGTGCGAGATCATCTGTAAAAAAATTAAAGCTGAAGCAAAACTGGACCCTGCAATATGAAAATGGCCCAAGTAAATACCAGTAAATCTATCAAGGACTGGCTGAAAACTAAGAAATTAAGAGTCCTGGAATGGCAGAGTTAAAGCCCAGATCAATTTTTACATGTATCTTTAAAATGGTCCTGTTTTAAGGGCCCCTTACTTTTTATTACAAAAGTTATAATTCAGAAATAAAACCCTTAAATTGGTAAAGCATTTTTTCTGGGTGGGGGTTAATTTTAGGGAAGTTTCCTTATGTCCTGTGGTTAGAAAACCTATTCATTTATGCTACCTGTGAGCTTTACATGAAGAGACGTTACAAATTGTCACTAACATATTTCAGTAAGCATATTTATATACTCTTCAAAAGCCTATTAATAATTTTTTTATAAATACAGATTCACCTTTGATAGGTGAAGAAAGATCAAGTGTATATTATTTTCAATATGAACAAGAAACAAAACATTTAGACAAACGAATAATGATTTTGTTTAGATGAAATGAAAACCTAGTTAGAATTACAAAATTTTGTAATTGTACAAACTAGGAACCTACTCTGTTTGATGATGGATACCATTGAACCGACTTTGTGTTAGTTTACAAGCCATCATCACAGAAGGACAGTGGTCCTCACAGAAACATCAGATAAATTTTTGAAGCAAATTTGAAAGACGAAGGGTTGGAACTAGAACATGTTCCTAGAGTAAATCCTTTTTATCATGATATGTGTGTTATTTCATGATGAATTGTTGATAGATTCTTCAGTTGTTTGTTTTACATAAGAAAATAATGTACGACTGGTTGGTTGGCTTTGTGTTTTATAGCACAAAGCAGCTGGGCTATCTCTGCCAAATGTACAGTGAAAATATGAAAACAAATTAAATATACAGTTGCATAAAAAAATTAGAATACAGTATGAAACCCTCTGAAGTGAGAGTGAGTACCATGGTGAGAGCAAAAGAGCTGTCCGAGGCTTTCAGAAAGAAAATTCTAGCAGCTTAGGAGTCTGGTAAGGGATTTAGAAGCATCTCAAAATAGTTTGAAATCAGCCATTCCACTGTCCAGAAAATAGTCAACAAGTGGAAAGCTTTTAAAACAACTGATAACATGCCCAGGTCTGGCTGTACAAGCAAGTTTAACCCGAGAGCAGACTGCAAGATGCCAAAAGAGGTCTTCAAAAACCATAAAATGCCATCATGAAACCTACAACAGGCTCTGGCTATTGTTGATGTGAAAATGCATGCCTCTATAATCACAAAGAGACTGCACAAGTGTAACTTGAACAGGAGGAGTGAGAGGAGGAAACCTTTGCTCTCTAAGAGAAACATAGAGGCCAGACTAAAATTAGCCGGAGAGAATATAGACAAAGACCAGGACTTCTAGAATAATGTGCTTTGGACACATGAGTCTAAAATTGAATTATTTGGACACCAGAAAACAGGATATCTTTGGAATAGACCAAATACAGAATTCCAGGAAAAGAACCTCATACGTACTGTGGAGCATGGAGGTAAAAGTGTCATTGTTTGGAGCTGCTTTGCTGCAGCAGGACCTGGACAGCTGACGATCAAAGAATCCACCATGAATTCCACCGTGTATCTGAGGGTGCTAGAGGATCGTGCGAGATCATCTGTAAAAAAATTAAAGCTGAAGCAAAACTGGACCCTGCAATATGACAATGGCCCAAGTAAATACCAGTAAATCTATCAAGGACTGGCTGAAAACTAAGAAATGAAGAGTCCTGGAATGGCAGAGTTAAAGCCCAGATCTTTTTTTACATGTATCTTTAAAATGGTCCTGTTTTAAGGGCCCCTTACTTTTTATTACAAAAGTTATAATTCAGAAATAAAACCCTTAAATTCGAAAAGAATTTTTTCTGGGTGGGGGTTAATTTTAGGGAAGTTTCCCCATGTCCTGTGGTTAGAAAACCTATTTATTTATGCTACCTGTGAGCTTTACATGTAGAGACGTTACAAATTGTCACTAACATATTTCAGTAAGCATATTTATATACTCTTCAAAAGCCTATTAATAATTTTTTTATAAATACAGATTCACCTTTGATAGGTGAAGAAAGATCAAGTGTATATTATTTTCAATATGAACAAGAAACAAAACATTTAGACAAACGAATAATGATTTTGTTTAGATGAAATGAAAACCTAGTTAGAATTACAAAATTTTGTAATTGTACAAACTAGGAACCTACTCTGTTTGATGATGGATACCATTGAACCGACTTTGTGTTAGTTTACAAGCCATCATCACAGAAGGACAGTGGTCCTCACAGAAACATCAGATAAATTTTTGAAGCAAATTTGAAAGACGAAGGGTTGGAACTAGAACATGTTCCTAGAGTAAATCCTTTTTTATCATGATATGTGTGTTATTTCATGATGAATTGTTGATAGATTCTTCAGTTGTTTGTTTTACATAAGAAAATAATGTACGACTGGTTGGTTGGCTTTGTGTTTTATAGCACAAAGCAGCTGGGCTATCTCTGCCAAATGTACAGTGAAAATATGAAAACAAAGTAAATATACAGTTGCGTAAAAAAATTAGAATACAGTATGAAACCCTCTGAAGTGAGAGTGAGTACCATGGCGAGAGCAAAAGAGCTGTCCGAGGCTTTCAGAAAGATAATTCTAGCAGCTTAGGAGTCTGGTAAGGGATTTAGAAGCATCTCAAAATAGTTTGAAATCAGCCATTCCACTGTCCAGAAAATAGTCAACAAGTGGAAAGCTTTTAAAACAACTGATAACATGCCCAGGTCTGGCTGTACAAGCAAGTTTAACCCGAGAGCAGACTGCAAGATGCCAAAAGAGGTCTTCAAAAACCATAAAATGCCATCATGAAACCTACAACAGGCTCTGGCTATTGTTGATGTGAAAATGCGTGCCTCTATAATCACAAAGAGACTGCACAAGTGTAACTTGAACAGGAGGAGTGAGAGGAGGAAACCTTTGCTCTCTAAGAGAAACATAGAGGCCAGACTAAAATTAGCCGGAGAGAATATAGACAAAGACCAGGACTTCTAGAATAATGTGCTTTGGACACATGAGTCTAAAATTGAATTATTTGGACACCAGAAAACAGGATATCTTTGGAATAGACCAAATACAGAATTCCAGGAAAAGAACCTCATACGTACTGTGGAGCATGGAGGTAAAAGTGTCATTGTTTGGAGCTGCTTTGCTGCAGCAGGACCTGGACAGCTGACGATCAAAGAATCCACCATGAATTCCACCGTGTATCTGAGGGTGCTAGAGGATCGTGCGAGATCATCTGTAAAAAAATTAAAGCTGAAGCAAAACTGGACCCTGCAATATGACAATGGCCCAAGTAAATACCAGTAAATCTATCAAGGACTGGCTGAAAACTAAGAAATGAAGAGTCCTGGAATGGCAGAGTTAAAGCCCAGATCTTTTTTTACATGTATTTTTAAAATGGTCCTGTTTTAAGGGCCCCTTACTTTTTATTACAAAAGTTATAATTCAGAAATAAAACCCTTAAATTCGAAAAGCATTTTTTCTGGGTGGGGGTTAATTTTAGGGAAGTTTCCCCATGTCCTGTGGTTAGAAAACCTATTTATTTATGCTACCTGTGAGCTTTACATGTAGAGACGTTACAAATTGTCATTAACATATTTCAGTAAGCATAATTATATACTCTTCAAAAGCCTATTAATAATTTTTTTATAAATACAGATTCACCTTTGATAGGTGAAGAAAGATCAAGTGTGTATTATTTTCAATATGAACAAGAAACAAAACATTTAGACAAACCAATAATGATTTTGTTTAGATGAAATAAAAACCTAGTTAGAATTACAAAATTTTGTAATTGTACAAACTAGGAACCTACTCTGTTTGATGATGGATACCATTGAACCGACTTTGTGTTAGTTTACAAGCCATCATCACAGAAGGACAGTGGTCCTCACAGAAACATCAGATAAATTTTTGAAGCAAATTTGAAAGACGAAGGGTTGGAACTAGAACATGTTCCTAGAGTAAATCCTTTTTTATCATGATATGTGTGTTATTTCATGATGAATTGTTGATAGATTCTTCAGTTGTTTGTTTTACATAAGAAAATAATGTACGACTGGTTGGTTGGCTTTGTGTTTTATAGCACAAAGCAGCTGGGCTATTGCTGCCAAATGTACAGTGAAAATATGAAAACAAAGTAAATATACAGTTGCGTAAAAAAATTAGAATACAGTATGAAACCCTCTGAAGTGAGAGTGAGTACCATGGTGAGAGCAAAAGAGCTGTCCGAGGCTTTCAGAAAGAAAATTCTAGCAGCTTAGGAGTCTGGTAAGGGATTTAGAAGCATCTCAAAATAGTTTGAAATCAGCCATTCCACTGTCCAGAAAATAGTCAACAAGTGGAAAGCTTTTAAAACAACTGATAACATGCCCAGGTCTGGCTGTACAAGCAAGTTTAACCCGAGAGCAGACTGCAAGATGCCAAAAGAGGTCTTCAAAAACCATAAAATGCCATCATGAAACCTATAACAGGCTCTGGCTATTGTTGATGTGAAAATGCATGCCTCTATAATCACAAAGAGACTGCACAAGTGTAACTTGTACAGGAGGAGTGAGAGGAGGAAACTTTTGCTCTCTAAGAGAAACATAGAGGCCAGACTAAAATTAGCCGGAGAGAATATAGACAAAGACCAGGACTTCTCGAATAATGTGCTTTGGACACATGAGTCTAAAATTGAATTATTTGGACACCAGAAAACAGGATATCTTTGGAATAGACCAAATACAGAATTCCAGGAAAAGAACCTCATACGTACTGTGGAGCATGGAGGTAAAAGTGTCATTGTTTGGAGCTGCTTTGCTGCAGCAGGACCTGGACAGCTGACGATCAAAGAATCCACCATGAATTCCACCGTGTATCTGAGGGTGCTAGAGGATCGTGCGAGATCATCTGTAAAAAAATTAAAGCTGAAGCAAAACTGGACCCTGCAATATGACAATGGCCCAAGTAAATACCAGTAAATCTATCAAGGACTGGCTGAAAACTAAGAAATGAAGAGTCCTGGAATGGCAGAGTTAAAGCCCAGATCTTTTTTTACATGTATTTTTAAAATGGTCCTGTTTTAAGGGCCCCTTACTTTTTATTACAAAAGTTATAATTCAGAAATAAAACCCTTAAATTCGAAAAGCATTTTTTCTGGGTGGGGGTTAATTTTAGGGAAGTTTCCCCATGTCCTGTGGTTAGAAAACCTATTCATTTATTCTACCTGTGAGCTTTACATGTAGAGACGTTACAAATTGTCATTAACATATTTCAGTAAGCATAATTATATACTCTTCAAAAGCCTTTTAATAATTTTTTTATAAATACAGATTCACCTTTGATAGGTGAAAAAAGATCAAGTGTATATTATTTTCAATATGAACAAGAAACAAAACATTTAGACAAACCAATAATGATTTTGTTTAGATGAAATAAAAACCTAGTTAGAATTACAAAATTTTGTAATTGTACAAACTAGGAACCTACTCTGTTTGATGATGGATACCATTGAACCGACTTTGTGTTAGTTTACAAGCCATCATCACAGAAGGACAGTGGTCCTCACAGAAACATCAGATAAATTTTTGAAGCAAATTTGAAAGACGAAGGGTTGGAACTAGAAGATGTTCCTAGAGTAAATCCCTTTTTATCATGATATGTGTGTTATTTCATGATGAATTGTTGATAGATTCTTCAGTTGTTTGTTTTACATAAGAAAATAATGTACGACTGGTTGGTTGGCTTTGTGTTTTATAGCACAAAGCAGCTGGGCTATCTCTGCCAAATGTACAATGAAAATATGAAAACAAAGTAAATATACAGTTGTGTAAAAAAATTAGAATACAGTATGAAACCCTCTGAAATGAGAGTGAGTACCATGGTGAGAGCAAAAGAGCTGTCCGAGGCTTTCAGAAAGAAAATTCTAGCAGCTTAGGAGTCTGGTAAGGGATTTAGAAGCATCTCAAAATAGTTTGAAATCAGCCATTCCACTGTCCAGAAAATAGTCAACAAGTGGAAAGCTTTTAAAACAACTGATAACATGCCCAGGTCTGGCTGTACAAGCAAGTTTAACCCGAGAGCAGACTGCAAGATGCCAAAAGAGGTCTTCAAAAACCATAAAATGCCATCATGAAACCTACAACAGGCTCTGGCTATTGTTGATGTGAAAATGCATGCCTCTATAATCACAAAGAGACTGCACAAGTGTAACTTGTACAGGAGGAGTGAGAGGAGGAAACTTTTGCTCTCTAAGAGAAACATAGAGGCCAGACTAAAATTAGCCGGAGAGAATATAGACAAAGACCAGGACTTCTCGAATAATGTGCTTTGGACACATGAGTCTAAAATTGAATTATTTGGACACCAGAAAACAGGATATCTTTGGAATAGACCAAATACAGAATTCCAGGAAAAGAACCTCATACGTACTGTGGAGCATGGAGGTAAAAGTGTCATTGTTTGGAGCTGCTTTGCTGCAGCAGGACCTGGACAGCTGACGATCAAAGAATCCACCATGAATTCCACCGTGTATCTGAGGGTGCTAGAGGATCGTGCGAGATCATCTGTAAGAAAATTAAAGCTGAAGCAAAACTGGACCCTGCAATATGACAATGGCCCAAGTAAATACCAGTAAATTATCAAGGACTGTCTGAAAACTAAGAAATGAAGAGTCCTGAAATGGCAGAGTTAAAGCCCAGATCAATTTTTACATGTATCTTTAAAATGGTCCTGTTTTAAGGGCCCCTTACTTTTTATTACAAAAGTTATAATTCAGAAATAAAACACTTAAATTGGTAAAGCATTTTTTCTGGGTGGGGGTTAATTTTAGGGAAGTATCCCCATGTCCTGTGGTTAGAAAACCTATTCATTTATGCTACCTGTGAGCTTTACATGTAGAGACATTACAAATTGTCACTAACATATTTCAGTAAGTATATTTATATACTCTTCAAAAGCCTATTAATAATTTTTTTATAAATACAGATTCACCTTTGATAGGTGAAGAAAGATCAAGTGTATATTATTTTCAATATGAACAAGAAACAAAACATTTAGACAAACCAATAATGATTTTGTTTAGATGAAATGAAAACCTAGTTAGAATTACAAAATTTTGTAATTGTACAAACTAGGAACCTACTCTGTTTGATGATGGATACCATTGAACCGACTTTGTGTTAGTTTACAAGCCATCATCACAGAAGGACAGTGGTCCTCACAGAAACATCAGATAAATTTTTGAAGCAAATTTGAAAGACGAAGGGTTGGAACTAGAACATGTTCCTAGAGTAAATCCTTTTTATCATGATAGGTGTGTTATTTCATGATGAATTGTTGATAGATTCTTCAGTTGTTTGTTTTACATAAGAAAATAATGTACGACTGGTTGGTTGGCTTTGTGTTTTATAGCACAAAGCAGCTGGGCTATCTCTGCCAAATGTACAGTGAAAATATGAAAACAAAGTAAATATACAGTTGCGTAAAAAAATTAGAATACAGTATGAAACCCTCTGAAGTGAGAGTGAGTACCATGGCGAGAGCAAAAGAGCTGTCCGAGGCTTTCAGAAAGAAAATTCTAGCAGCTTAGGAGTCTGGTAAGGGATTTAGAAGCATCTCAAAATAGTTTGAAATCAGCCATTCCACTGTCCAGAAAATAGTCAACAAGTGGAAAGCTTTTAAAACAACTGATAACATGCCCAGGTCTGGCTGTACAAGCAAGTTTAACCCGAGAGCAGACTGCAAGATGCCAAAAGAGGTCTTCAAAAACCATAAAATGCCATCATGAAACCTACAACAGGCTCTGGCTATTGTTGATGTGAAAATGCGTGCCTCTATAATCACAAAGAGACTGCACAAGTGTAACTTGAACAGGAGGAGTGAGAGGAGGAAACCTTTGCTCTCTAAGAGAAACATAGAGGCCAGACTAAAATTAGCCGGAGAGAATATAGACAAAGACCAGGACTTCTAGAATAATGTGCTTTGGACACATGAGTCTAAAATTGAATTATTTGGACACCAGAAAACAGGATATCTTTGGAATAGACCAAATACAGAATTCCAGGAAAAGAACCTCATACGTACTGTGGAGCATGGAGGTAAAAGTGTCATTGTTTGGAGCTGCTTTGCTGCAGCAGGACCTGGACAGCTGACGATCAAAGAATCCACCATGAATTCCACCGTGTATCTGAGGGTGCTAGAGGATCGTGCGAGATCATCTGTAAAAAAATTAAAGCTGAAGCAAAACTGGACCCTGCAATATGACAATGGCCCAAGTAAATACCAGTAAATCTATCAAGGACTGGCTGAAAACTAAGAAATGAAGAGTCCTGGAATGGCAGAGTTAAAGCCCAGATCTTTTTTTACATGTATTTTTAAAATGGTCCTGTTTTAAGGGCCCCTTACTTTTTATTACAAAAGTTATAATTCAGAAATAAAACCCTTAAATTCGAAAAGCATTTTTTCTGGGTGGGGGTTAATTTTAGGGAAGTTTCCCCATGTCCTGTGGTTAGAAAACCTATTTATTTATGCTACCTGTGAGCTTTACATGTAGAGACGTTACAAATTGTCACTAACATATTTCAGTAAGCATATTTATATACTCTTCAAAAGCCTATTAATAATTTTTTTATAAATACAGATTCACCTTTGATAGGTGAAAAAAGATCAAGTGTATATTATTTTCAATATGAACAAGAAACAAAACATTTAGACAAACCAATAATGATTTTGTTTAGATGAAATGAAAACCTAGTTAGAATTACAAAATTTTGGAATTGTACAAACTAGGAACCTACTCTGTTTGATGATGGATACCATTGAACCGACTTTGTGTTAGTTTACAAGCCATCATCACAGAAGGACAGTGGTCCTCACAGAAACATCAGATAAATTTTTGAAGCAAATTTGAAAGACGAAGGGTTGGAACTAGAACATGTTCCTGGAGTAAATCCTTTTTTATCATGATATGTGTGTTATTTCATGATGAATTGTTGATAGATTCTTCAGTTGTTTGTTTTACATAAGAAAATAATGTACGACTGGTTGGTTGGCTTTGTGTTTTATAGCACAAAGCAGCTGAGCTATCTCTGCCAAATGTACAGTGAAAATATGAAAACAAAGTAAATATACAGTTGCGTAAAAAAATTAGAATACAGTATGAAACCCTCTGAAGTGAGAGTGAGTACCATGGCGAGAGCAAAAGAGCTGTCCGAGGCTTTCAGAAAGAAAATTCTAGCAGCTTAGGAGTCTGGTAAGGGATTTAGAAGCATCTCAAAATAGTTTGAAATCAGCCATTCCACTGTCCAGAAAATAGTCAACAAGTGGAAAGCTTTTAAAACAACTGATAACATGCCCAGGTCTGGCTGTACAAGCAAGTTTAACCCGAGAGCAGACTGCAAGATGCCAAAAGAGGTCTTCAAAAACCATAAAATGCCATCATGAAACCTACAACAGGCTCTGGCTATTGTTGATGTGAAAATGCGTGCCTCTATAATCACAAAGAGACTGCACAAGTGTAACTTGAACAGGAGGAGTGAGAGGAGGAAACCTTTGCTCTCTAAGAGAAACATAGAGGCCAGACTAAAATTAGCCGGAGAGAATATAGACAAAGACCAGGACTTCTAGAATAATGTGCTTTGGACACATGAGTCTAAAATTGAATTATTTGGACACCAGAAAACAGGATATCTTTGGAATAGACCAAATACAGAATTCCAGGAAAAGAACCTCATACGTACTGTGGAGCATGGAGGTAAAAGTGTCATTGTTTGGAGCTGCTTTGCTGCAGCAGGACCTGGACAGCTGACGATCAAAGAATCCACCATGAATTCCACCGTGTATCTGAGGGTGCTAGAGGATCGTGCGAGATCATCTGTAAAAAAATTAAAGCTGAAGCAAAACTGGACCCTGCAATATGACAATGGCCCAAGTAAATACCAGTAAATCTATCAAGGACTGGCTGAAAACTAAGAAATGAAGAGTCCTGGAATGGCAGAGTTAAAGCCCAGATCTTTTTTTACATGTATTTTTAAAATGGTCCTGTTTTAAGGGCCCCTTACTTTTTATTACAAAAGTTATAATTCAGAAATAAAACCCTTAAATTCGAAAAGCATTTTTTCTGGGTGGGGGTTAATTTTAGGGAAGTTTCCCCATGTCCTGTGGTTAGAAAACCTATTTATTTATGCTACCTGTGAGCTTTACATGTAGAGACGTTACAAATTGTCACTAACATATTTCAGTAAGCATATTTATATACTCTTCAAAAGCCTATTAATAATTTTTTTATAAATACAGATTCACCTTTGATAGGTGAAAAAAGATCAAGTGTATATTATTTTCAATATGAACAAGAAACAAAACATTTAGACAAACCAATAATGATTTTGTTTAGATGAAATGAAAACCTAGTTAGAATTACAAAATTTTGGAATTGTACAAACTAGGAACCTACTCTGTTTGATGATGGATACCATTGAACCGACTTTGTGTTAGTTTACAAGCCATCATCACAGAAGGACAGTGGTCCTCACAGAAACATCAGATAAATTTTTGAAGCAAATTTGAAAGACGAAGGGTTGGAACTAGAACATGTTCCTGGAGTAAATCCTTTTTTATCATGATATGTGTGTTATTTCATGATGAATTGTTGATAGATTCTTCAGTTGTTTGTTTTACATAAGAAAATAATGTACGACTGGTTGGTTGGCTTTGTGTTTTATAGCACAAAGCAGCTGGGCTATCTCTGCCAAATGTACAGTGAAAATATGAAAACAAAGTAAATATACAGTTGCGTAAAAAAATTAGAATACAGTATGAAACCCTCTGAAGTGAGAGTGAGTACCATGGCGAGAGCAAAAGAGCTGTCCGAGGCTTTCAGAAAGAAAATTCTAGCAGCTTAGGAGTCTGGTAAGGGATTTAGAAGCATCTCAAAATAGTTTGAAATCAGCCATTCCACTGTCCAGAAAATAGTCAACAAGTGGAAAGCTTTTAAAACAACTGATAACATGCCCAGGTCTGGCTGTACAAGCAAGTTTAACCCGAGAGCAGACTGCAAGATGCCAAAAGAGGTCTTCAAAAACCATAAAATGCCATCATGAAACCTACAACAGGCTCTGGCTATTGTTGATGTGAAAATGCGTGCCTCTATAATCACAAAGAGACTGCACAAGTGTAACTTGAACAGGAGGAGTGAGAGGAGGAAACCTTTGCTCTCTAAGAGAAACATAGAGGCCAGACTAAAATTAGCCGGAGAGAATATAGACAAAGACCAGGACTTCTAGAATAATGTGCTTTGGACACATGAGTCTAAAATTGAATTATTTGGACACCAGAAAACAGGATATCTTTGGAATAGACCAAATACAGAATTCCAGGAAAAGAACCTCATACGTACTGTGGAGCATGGAGGTAAAAGTGTCATTGTTTGGAGCTGCTTTGCTGCAGCAGGACCTGGACAGCTGACGATCAAAGAATCCACCATGAATTCCACCGTGTATCTGAGGGTGCTAGAGGATCGTGCGAGATCATCTGTAAAAAAATTAAAGCTGAAGCAAAACTGGACCCTGCAATATGACAATGGCCCAAGTAAATACCAGTAAATCTATCAAGGACTGGCTGAAAACTAAGAAATGAAGAGTCCTGGAATGGCAGAGTTAAAGCCCAGATCTTTTTTTACATGTATTTTTAAAATGGTCCTGTTTTAAGGGTCCCTTACTTTTTATTACAAAAGTTATAATTCAGAAATAAAACCCTTAAATTGGTAAAGCATTTTTTCTGGGTGGGGGTTAATTTTAGGGAAGTTTCCTTATGTCCTGTGGTTAGAAAACCTATTCATTTATGCTACCTGTTAGCTTTACATGTAGAGACATTACAAATTGTCACTAACATATTTCAGTAAGCATATTTATATACTCTTCAAAAGCCTATTAATAATTTTTTTATAAATACAGATTCACCTTTGATAGGTGATAAAAGATCAAGTGTATATTATTTTCAATATGAAGAAGAAACAAAACATTTAGACAAACCAATTATGATTTTGTTTAGATGAAATGAAAACCTAGTTAGAATTACAAAATTTTGGAATTGTACAAACTAGGAACCTACTCTGTTTGATGATGGATACCATTAAACCGACTTTGTGTTAGTTTACAAGCCATCATCACAGAAGGACAGTGGTCCTCACAGAAACATCAGATAAATTTTTGAAGCAAATTTGAAAAACGAAGGGTTGGAACTATAACATGTTCCTCGAGTAAATCCTTTTTTATCATGAAATGGCTGACTAGCATGCCAAGTAGATTTTGTGCTCAATGTAAAGTCTATGTTAAAGTAGGTGATAAAGCCCTTCATTGCTCTGGTGATTGTCAAAAATGGTATCATTTAAGATGTAAGAACTTAATTGAACAGGATTTGGAATATTTTAATGAAATTGGGAAAAGTTATGAATGTGATTTTTGTATGAGAATAAGAATGTTAAGCCTAAATAGTGAATCTCCATTAAGAAGGACTGACTCCATTTCGTTAGAGGGGGAGACAGTGAATCTTGCTGAGAATAATGAGCTTGATTTAAATATGGGGGAGGCAGATATGAAGTGGCTTAAGACAAAAGTTCCTGAAATTTTGTCAAGACTTGATGACTTCCACTTAATTAAAGTAAAGGTCAAAGAATTAGTGACTTTCTTTCAATTTTATTCAGAGAAGGTAGAAACTATGAGTGAGGATATCACAACTTTGAGATTTGAAGTTAAGGAGTGTAAACAGGAAAATAAAACATTAAAGCATGAAAATGAAGAATTGTGGAAGGAGATGGCAAGTTTTCGGAGGAAGATGTGTGACGTGGAACAATATTCCTACATCTATAATGTTTTGATTGGAGGTATTCCAGAGAAGCCTAATGAGAATTTGGAAGTTGTTGAGAAGATTACAACCACTTTTGGGGTTGAGTGTGCTCCTACAGATATTGACACTGTTCATCGTATTGGAAAGAAAACAACTGAAACTGTCCGAGACAGATTGTTGTTAAGTTTTGTCGTAAGCAAATTAAATTTGATCTGCTTAAACTTAAGAAAACTAAATTTCGCTCTCTTAATACTAATGATATTAAGGTCTGTAATGAATCTTATCCAGTTTATGTTAACGAACATCTCTCCCCATATTATCGTGATATTTTCATGCAAGCAAAACGTAAACAGAAAGATCTTGGCTATAAATTTCTTTTGGTATCGAATGGTAATATTCTTATTAGGAAATCAGAAACTACTCAGCCCATTGTTTTACGCTGCTTGATTGATCTTAATAATTTATAAACACTGCAATGGCTGATGATTTTGATGATATTGTTGGTGTTACACCAACTTTGTCTTCTCTTTCTGATTTACCAAATGTTTTTTCTGTTGGTCATTTAAATTTAATACATGTTAACATTCGAAGTCTTACTCAAAATTTTGACCAACTTCTTGTTTTTTTACAATCAAGCGTTGTTAATTTTCATATAATAGCTCTTTCTGAAACTTGGTTTGTTGAGGATGGATTTGTTCCCTTTTCGATTCCAGGTTACTCCTTTTATTCTTCATCTTCTGGTCTAAATAAGGCTAGTGGAGTGGCAGTTTTTGTTAAATTTGAGATATTGACTATGATAAAAGAAGTACAGTACATTAAGTCTGATGCTTTAATTTTATTTTGTATGATTCAAAATAAGAAATTTAATATCTTTGTTGTTTATCGATCTCCTAGATTGCCTGTATTGAAATTTATTGATGAGCTTTCATTAGAATTGAATTTATACAAATATGATATTAATATACTTGTTGGTGATTTTAATATAGATGTTTTGGCATTTGATGATGTTTCTTATAAGAATGCATATTTTAAGTTTTTGTCTGAGAACAATCTTCGTTTTATTATTTCTTCTCCTACATAGATAACCAATGTTACTAACTCTTGTATTGATCATTTTTTAATTAGTGGAAATACTGTTAAAAATTGTTATTCTTATATTGTTGAGAGTTTTTTGACCGATTATTTTCCAATTGTTTTATGTATAGACATTTTATCGGATCTAGAACATGTCTCAAAGGTTCAAAAGATTAAGTTTAATGATTTGAGTTCTTGTTTGAATTTTTCAGATTGGTCCTGTGTTATGAATTGTTCTGATGTTAATGTTGCTTATGATAATTTCGCTGAAGTGTTAACTGATTGTATTCAAAGTTGTACTACTACTGTTTCTGTGTGACGAAAGTTTAGAAAAATTAAGCCATGGATTACCAGTGAATTGGTTTTGTTAATGATTAAAAGAGACAAGTTAAAAAAGAAAGTACATCAATCTCCTGATGATATTTATCTAAAGATTAGATTTAAGTGTTTAAGGAATTGTGTTGTTAGCTTGACCCGTAAGACTAAATGGACTTACTATCATAATCTGTTTAAGAATGCTAAAACTATTAAACAGAATTGGAATATTGTTAACTCTATAATTGATGTTAAAAAAAATAAGAAACTTTGTAATTTTGGTACTACTGATTTATCTGATTTGAACTATTTTTTTGTTAATGTTGCTAAATCTACTTGCTCCGATCCTAAATTTTGTTCTCAGGGCATGCCTCCTGCTCCTTCTTCTTCTTGTTACCTATATCCTGTTACTGTATCTGAAACTATGAATAATATTTTCTCCTTATCAAATTCAGCTTCTAATGGAGTAGATGGTGTTTCGGTTAAGATGTTGAAAGCTAATGCTAATCTTTTTGCACCAATTTTGACTTTTTTAATTAATTTATCTTTTACTCAAAGGAAGTTTCCTTATGCTTTAAAGTTATCATTGGTCATTCCTATTTATAAATCTGGTAATACTTTTGATTTTACGAATTATAGACCTATTTCCTTATTAATACATTTCTCTAAACTATTTGAAAAATCTATGAAGATTAGAATTTTATCATTTCTTGATAGACATTCAGTTTTGTCTCCTTCTCAATTTGGCTTTCGGCCTGGGCTTGGAACGGAGGTTGCTGTTGCTAAACTTGTGGGAAGTATTACAGAAGCTTTGGATTCTGATCTTCATCCAATTGCTGTTTTTCTTGACTTAGCCAAAGCTTTCGATTCTGTTAATCATAAAATTTTGTTAAATAAATTATCTTATTATGGTTTTAGAGGTATTGTTTTTGATTGGTTTTTTTCTTACTTTCACAATAGAAAGCAATCGGTTTGTATCCATAATAATTATAGTGATTGGCTTACAATTAATGCTGGAGTACCACAAGGTTCTGTTCTGGGCCCTTTATTATTTCTCATTTATATAAATGATATTCTTTACCAACAGTTTTCTGGAGATATCCAAGCATATGCCGATGATATTGCTGTTGTTTATAGTAAGCCAAATCTAATTAATGAAGCTATTATTTCTAGTGATCTTAATAAAATTAAAAATTGGCTCTTCTGTAATGGCTTATCCTTAAATACATCTAAATCTTTTCTTCTTCAGTTTAACCTTTATGGTGTCATTCCAGCTTTTCCTTCTATTTTTTATCATTCCAGTGATTGTTATACTTACCCTAATTGTAAGTGTCCCAAATTGACTCCAGTTTCCTCGGTTAAATATTTAGGAATTATTTTAGATCAAAAATTAAATTGGCAATTTCATATTAATTCTTTAGTTAATAAATTAAAATATAGTTCTATGCTAATTTTTGAACTTAGTCATTGTGCTCCTTATCATATTTTGTTAAGTGTATATTATGTCCTCTTTCAATCTTTCTTACAATATTGTATTTCAATTTGGGGTGGCACATATAAGACTTTTTTAATTCCTATTTACAAGTTGCAAAAAAGTGTTTTCTCTCTTATTTTTACCCATAGGCTTGATACCGATTTCAGTAAATTTAACTCCCCTCTTTCATATGATAAACTTTATTTATATTTTTTAGCTTTATCTACATTGCATGTTTCTTTTAATAGGCCTTTTAAAGTCACTTCATATCTTACACGACTTCAATCTTTTTTTCCAATTAATGTACCCACACCACGTAAAACAGTTACACTTCATCAATATCTTTATTTGGCACCTCGTATTCATAATTTTATTCCTTATAGTATAAGATCTTCTATTAATCGTGTTAATCAAAAGAAATACTTAAAACAATGGATCTTAAATACTGATGATAATATTCTGGGAACTTTATCTTGATTTTGCAAATTTTGATTTTACTTTATTTTGTGTTTAACCATCACAGGACGAGTTAACTCTTTGTTGATGGTTTTATATTGTTATTTGATTTTTTGTGTTTAATTTATTGCTTAATAAATTTATTTATTATTTATTATTATACATGTGTGTTATTTCATGATGAATTGTTGATAGATTCTTCAGTTGTTTGTTTTACATAAGAAAATAATGTAGGACTGGTTGGTTGGCTTTGTGTTTTATAGCACAAAGCAGCTGGGCTATCTCTGCCAAATGTACAGTGAAAATATGAAAACAAAGTAAATATACAGTTGTATGAAAAATTAGAATACAGTATGAAACCCTCTGAAGTGAGAGAGTACCATAGTGAGAGCAAAAGAGCTGTCCGAGGCTTTCAGAAAGAAAATTGTAGCAGCTTAGAAGTCTGGTAAAGGATTTAGAAGCATCTCAAAATAGTTTGAAATCAGCCATTCCACTGTCCAGAAAATAGTCAACAAGTGGAGAGCTTTCAAAACAACTGACAACATGCCCAGGTCTGGCTGTACAAGCAAGTTTAACCCGAGAGCAGACTGCAAGATGCCAAAAGAGGTCTTCAAAAACCATAAAATGCCATCATGAAACCTACAACAGGCTCTGGCTATTGTTGATGTGAAAATGCATGCCTTTACAATCACAAAGAGACTGCACAAGTGTAACTTGCATAGTAGGAGTGCTAGGAGGAAACCTCTGCTCTCTTAGAGAAACATAGAGGCCAGACTAAAGTTTGCCAGAGAGAATATAGACGAAGACCAGGACTTGTCAAATAATGTTCTTTGGACAGATGAGTCTAAAATTGAATTATTTGGACACCAGAAAACAGGACATCTTTGGAATAAACCAAATACAGTATTCCAGGAAAAGAACCTCATACCTACTGTGAAGCATGGAGGTAAAAGTGTCATTGTTTGGAGCTGCTTTGCTGCAGCAGGACCTGGATAGCTCACGATCATAGAATCCACGATGAATTCCACTGTGTATCTGAGAGTGCTTGAGGATCGTGCGAGACCATCTGTAAGAAAATTAAAGCTAAAGCAGAACTGGATCCTGCAATATGACAATGGCCCATCACATACCAGTAAATCCACCAAAAACGGGTTGAAAACTCAGAAATGAAGAGGAATAGTCAAATCAAAGCCCAGATCTTAATCCCATTGAGATTATCTGGGGTAACTCAGAACAGGTGGTACACGCAAAAAAACCCTCAAACATCTCACAGCTGAAAGAATTCTACATCAAGGAGTGGAGCAAACTTTCTTCAGACCAATGTCAGAGACTGGTAGATGGCTACAGGAAGCATCTCACTGCAGTTATTTAAGCCAAAGGAGGAAGGGTGTCCTAAATTGTTTTTCAGTTCAAACATACATTTTTGTAGCATGACATATACAGAAGATCTTAAAAAGTCTTTTCTTCAGTTTTACTTTTTTAAGTTATATTCCAATAATCTCTTAGTGTTGTTAAAATTGAGATAAAAGATATATATTCGAAAATGTTACAAAAATACACATTAGGGTATCCTAATTTTTTCACATGGCTGAAGTAAAATTCATAAAAGGAAATGAAGATAAAACAAAACAGCATTGAAAAATATAAATAGCATAATACTAATTTTGACATCCAGTCTACAATATTAAGAGAGAAACTATCGAAAGAAAAGTAATAAAGGACTTTCTGAAGCATAATGGTAATTATCTTAACCTGCCAGGAATACTAACAGGCAAGACCAAAAACCACCATCAGTCACCTGAAGTTGGCCTTTCCAGTCCTTGTTCCAGGTTGTGTCATTACTGCCATTATAAAAAGTAAAGAAATAAAAGTGTTAAAACCACAATAAAAAGGTTTAATGAATTTATATAAAACACTTAAATGGCATTAAAAAGATTAATGGCCTTTAAAAAACCAAAAACTTTATCAAGGTTGACAGTGTCACCATCACCAATAACACTGTCTAATGTTATGGACAAACCTTGGTACAGAATATGTTTAAAATGGTGCCGTTGTTGAGTCATAACAATGATAAGAAAGTAAAATGTGGCTTAATGTAATCTGAGTGTTACATGGACTACAAACTGGTTCATCAGTTCCAGATAAAAGAAAAGGATGAGTTAAAAAAACTGTGATCAATGCATAGTTTAGTTCATAGATTTTCAACCAGGGTCCATGGAATACTTCTGGGGGTCCTCAGGCAAAACATAAAAAATTGGGGGTGCACAATGATATTTTGGTGGCCCATGAAGAAAACCAACTCAGAATGGTTGTTATTATTAAAAATTAAATTTCTACTGTAATTTTGGTTGGACGTGAAAAAAGCTGAAGTAGACATTCAACGAATTTGGATGTATTTTCTAGATTTTGAAAAATTTCCAGAAAATTGCCTTGAAAGCAATAAAAAAAAAAAAAGAAGTGATAAAAGCTGGTTTTAAATATGCACCTCAGGCAGTCAGTTCTTTTCCTATTATGTTGTCTGTCTGACTTTTGCCCTCCCATACTAATCTCCTTAGGGAATTTATTCCAGAAATACTTCGATCTGTCAAACCCTTCTCGGGGAAAATCTTTTGAAATGTTGACTTTATCCAAGTGGTTCACTTCAGTTTAACATTGAACTCCATCGTGAAAAGGTTAGATATTTAAAGTTCCTGGTACAGACATTCTTTCGTATTTTTTTTTTAATTTCTGCATTTGAATAATGAAAAAAATATTTCCAAGTATAAAAGTATGAAAAGACTGAAGAGAAAAATGGCAAATTTTTCCCGTTTTGATACAAATTTCAAATATCAATTCATATCTTGGCAGTTATCTGATATAATTATCAGCTTTGAGGAAGTTAAAAATGTTAATGGTGACCCTAATGATAATAAGAATGACTTGTATAGTTTTTTTTTAATCATTCAAGTTATTTTAACCATAACATTTGTATTTACCAGTTTTACCTTGAACATTTACCATGCACTCTGTTTCTAAATGTTTTATTTGTCGAAAAATTTCTAAAAATGAATAGCAATATATATAGTTAAATATTATGAAATGCAATAATTGTACTACCAGCTGTATATATATGTACCTATGTGTATATATATATATATTTTGCAGACATTCCATGGCTGCTCCAAGTAAAAAGAAGTGCCGATAGGACTCCGTTGAATATTTGTCTTACGGATTTATTCCAACACCATCTAATGAAACAAAACCAATGTGCCTCATATGCATGGATATACTTTCAAATGATAGTATGAAACTTTGTAAACTAACATTCCATCTAGAAAAGAAGCACACAAGAGAGAAAGATAAACCAGTAGAATAATTTAAAAAACTTCGTGATGATTTCCAAGCTAGAAAAACAGTGTCTCAATTGTTTAATAACAAAGTGTGTAAAATGAGTGATGGTTTACTGACATTTTATGAAATTAGCAAAATAATAGCAAAGGCAGGAAAACTCCATAATCTTGGTGAAACAGTAATTCTACCAGCAGTGTCTGTTATAATTTTGTCAGTTACAAAACAAAATGCAAGTGAAATTACTAATTCCATCTGTTTAAGCAACTCTTCTGTGTCACGACGCATTGATGAAATGGCAGAGGATGTAGAAAAACAATTGATAGCCCATTTGCAAGTGAAACAGTTTGCCCTTCAACTTGATGAATCCACTTTAAGAGATAACGAGGCCATTTTATAAACATATGTTAGATTTAACAATGATGAAGGACCCAAAGAGGAAATGCTTTTTGCTAGAAGTCTTGTAACAGACACAAAAGATGAAACAATTTTTAATGAAGTTGTTACTTATTTCCAGGAAAACAATATTCCATTCAAAAATATAATCGCTTATGCTTCTGATGGTGCACCATCTATGACAGGCATATACAAAGGTTTTATTGCACATTTAAAAAAAGCTGTCCCAGAAGTATTTTGTATTCACACCGTCAACACTTAGTTGCAAAGAAAATGAATGCACGTTTGCATAATACCCTTACTGTTGTAATTCAAGTAGTTAACCATATTAAATCAAATTCTCTCCAAGCCCACCTTTTTCATGAATTATGTAAGCAAAATGAAGAAAAGTTTGAGCGACTTGTATTACATACAGAGGTGAGATGGCTATCAAAGCGTTTCATTGCACTTTGGGATTCTATTGTTTCCTTTCTTGCTAACACACAACTTGGAGAACAGCTGCTTGCAAATAAATGTGATGTGTTTTTTCTTATCAGATATATTTGAAAAATTGAATTCACTTAATAAACAGCTCCAAGGAAAAGATTCTGATCTGATATCTAGTAAAAGTGCTATTGTTGCTTTACTGAGGAAACTAGTTGTATAAGAATAATATCAGGAGTTGTGCATCTGAACAATTTCCTTGTTTGGCCTCTGTTAGCAGTGATTTGCAAGATGAAGATCTTGCATTATATGGTTAATATATGGAAAATATGCATGAAGATATGCAAATTCGGTTTAGTGATCTTCTCATGATGGTTATACCGACTAGGGTTTCAATTCCTTTCAAAGTTAATGTTGCCGATATATAGATATATTTTTGCAAGAGCCTCTCATCGAATTACAAAGTTATGAAATAATGCGTGCAAAATTCAAAGATGGAAAGTACAACGTATGGAAGACAAATGATGTTGCTACAAAGTACCCTTTGCTCTGGGATAAAGCACAGCTTTACGTTATTGCTTTTCCAACATCTTATCCAGTTGAATCAGGATTTAGTCGTGTTTCTCAACTGTTATCAAAAGCTCGCAATAGACTTGACATTGTGAAAAGAGGTGATCTTCGACTATCATTAACATCGATGGAACCAGATATAAAGAAACTCGCCGAGCAGCATCAACCACAGGGATCTCATTGAATAAATATGCCTATCTCATTTTTTTTTCTTATCACACACTTAACTTTAACTGGTTTATCAAAAATTTTAACCAGTGTACATAAATAAATGTTGCAGTGAATGCAATAGCCTGAAGAGCTCTGATCTCCATGGGCTTGACCATGGAAGAAACATTATAATATTGTAATACAAGATATTGGTAAAGAATTATTATCACAATAATTTTGATTATTATTATTATTACTAATTATCATTATTATTATAATTGTTGTTGAATACTTTTTTTGCATTAACTTGGTTTTTATTTAAAAATAAAGCTTAATTATATACTATTTCTTTGATTATTAAAACCTCAAAATTTATATTAGTGAAAAATAGAAATTGTCTTCTTATGACCAATAGTTATGAAGGGGTCTGTTATGTAAATATCATGTAAATGTTGTCGAGAGTGTTATGTAAATGTCATGTAAATATCATGCATATGTTATGTAAATATGTAATGTCGTATTTGAATTCCCAGATTTATTATTTATAATTCTATATTTATATTATTGTTTTGAGGTTTAAATCGGTGAAATTTAAAATAACATTTTAGAATTAATTAAAATTCATTTAGAAATTTTTAAAACTAAATAGATTGATCACTTGTATTGGCCTGGTGTTTGTACTGTGGAATGCTGGGAAGTTACGCGATATAGTATATAAACAGATGGCGATGCGAGAGAAGAAATCATCCACTTTTACTCGGGTCAAGAAGTAAGTCATCCATTTTATTCGGATCAGGAAGTTTGTCTTGTTTGAGAAAGTTTAAACTGAATTTGTAAATAGAACTAGATCGACTAAAGCGGTGAAATTTTTATTCCGTCAATCTTTACAATTCAGTTGGATTACAGATTATATCGAAAGTCAATAGGAATTGGACTGTGAACTTTTGTTTGAAATTACCCATTCAAACTTCGAAAATTTCTCCGTGGGACTGAATTCAATGCCTAGATTAGAACTTTGGATTTCGGATTTGGACACTTATCCTGGATCATATTATTAAGCACAGGCCAGTACTTTTTTGTAAGTTGTTTTGATGGTTGAAATTGGATATCTGTTATTGCCATTGGATAATTTATTTTGTGTCCATCATATAAGTAGATAATTATAATAAATTATACAAGCTGCTATCTGTGTCTTTCTGTTGCGTTCAGTCCACATAAAAATGTAACAGGGTCCATGAAAAAAAAAAGGGAAAAGGGGACCATGGGTAAAAAAAGGTTGAAAACCATTGATCTCGTTAGAAGAACTTCCTCCTTTTAATCCTTATGGAAGCAAGACAACCAAATCCAACATAGGGTTTTATTTGGAAAAGCTTGTTTTTGCATTGCTCTTTCCAAGTCAACTGCCAGCTGGCACGAATACAAGTCTTAAATACAGGATCATAGTCCATGTACAGAATAGGCACAGTGGTGATAGTGGCAGAGCAGATAAATTCAGCTGCTGTGTTTGCAAACTCATTCCCACGAATACCAACGTGGTCTGGTATCCAGAAAAACTGGATAGAAGTAAATGTTAATGAGAAATGGGCCAGTTGGTTTTGAATATCAGGAAGAACAGGGTTTGAGCCAATGTGAAGTGATTCCAAGGCCAGTAGAGAAATAAGCGAGTCAGTATAAATAGTGCAGTTGAAAGAGTTCAGCAGTGAACACAGAAGCTGTAGAGGGGATTCTGCATGCAACTTCCAAAAACAAGGCAGAGCCCACAGAGTTACATGATTTGGAACCATCCATATAAATTTGAATGGAAAGATTGTTCAAAAGATGTTCAGTAAATAAAACACAGTACTTCCAATCGAGAGTATCTGCTTTTCTCAAATGACTTAAAGATAGGTTACTGTTGGGGACTGCAAGAAGCCATGGTGGTATGGGCTGACTAGTGGATTCTGCAATGTTATCCAAGGATAGACCAATTCATCCAATTGCACCTGGATGCAAAGGCTAAAAGACGCAATGGCATATCATCTGTTCTGAAAAGGTATGGCCCACTGAGGAAGGAAAACACAACCAAGGTGTGATGCTTTGGTAAAGAACGAAGTTTTGAAGAATATAGTAAAAACAGTGGCAAATGAAAAAGGTGCAAAGAAGGTTCTTCAGATTCTGTGTATCTGAAGAAATGCCTATACCTGGAACTAAAGGATGTGGATTTTGTGGTTTGTTGGAATGTATGGGAGGGATAGAGTTGGGTGTAGAAGTTGATTCATCAACTTTAATCATGGAGGTAAAAAGGCTTTTCATTTGTTTTGAGAATGATTCTCTTGAGGGGGCAGAGATGTGTACCCTGAAATTTAGATAACCTGCCTTGATGGTGGCAGATGCATGTGGTCATGTAAATGTCAAAACAAGAATATCTGTCAGTACATTTGCAAGTGGAGATGTGCCTCACTGCAGAAACTCCTTGAGTGGAGAAACAAGCAAGAATCTCTGACTCAGGGATGTTCTTGAAATCCCTCTTAACAATAATTCCTCATTGTGAATTCAAGGTAGCATGAAGGGTAACCTCAACTGCCTTTGAATTTAAGGAGTTCACTGTGTTGGGATGTGGATGTTTAAACCAATATGTCTCCAGATCAAAGCTTCTTTTCTGATTTTGGAAAGCCAGCAAGTCCCTCCAGTACCTTCTGATTAAAAAAGGGGACATTTGCCATAAAGGTTTTTCTGAAAGAGAATGTATGAAGAGAAAATGAGATGCAACTGGTGGTACAGACGCTGAAGATTGCTGATCAGAGTCTTCAAGATGTGGTCATTTACCTGTTGACTATTTTTTCACTATTTTATTTAAATTTTTATTTGGAGGATCCATAAGAAAAAAGAACATTTCTGTGCCCACTGACCCCACTCACCATGGAGTCCTACGAGGGGACAAACTACAATGTCAAGTAAGGACACTGCAGCAACGCCAGTGTTTCTTGAGCACTATACCCAACAACCAACATCAGATCCAATGTCCACAACACCCACTGAGAACTTCCAACACTGGTACTCTAGCCCAAGTGGACCAGCCAATTGACCCAATGGGAACCACTTAAAGGCTGCCCATCTACAGGAATTCAAGGCCAAAGTGGTGTGTTAGGGTTGGACCCCTAAACCACCAGGATCCTCTCCTCCTTCAAGGGTCGCCACGCATGGCCAACACGTGGATGGATGTTTAAATGCCACAGGAGGTGACCTGAAATCCACACCGAGGGGAATAACGTACAACACGATATTTATTACAAGAATTTAAAATTTAATTAAACTAACATTTTGTGTTTGGTTACAAGATTTATTTTCATTTCATGCAGTTAAAGTATAAGTTGCAAGTCTTCAAAGTTTTTGCTTATTTGCCAAGCTATTTGCTTTGCTGTATCTTTCAATTGGTCTTTCTCCAGACTTGTTTCTATTTATATTTAAAAAATATTCCTTTTCTTTAATTGTTAACTCTAAATAGTTCATTATATATTTAACAAACCACTTGTATATTTTTCTAACACCATAATTATACTGTTCTCATAACTTCTTTCTTTTTCCACTGATGTACTGCTATTTCTTTATACATCAGTTAATGTGTCAGTATTACAACTTCCTGAGCTTTTGACAGGAGACAGTGGTTCTATGTACAGGCAGTAAAACCATAAAATTAAAAGAAGAGTATGGGATAATGCCAAGTTGAAACTTAAGAAAATAGAAAACCTCACATTCAGACAGAAAAAACAAGTTTGTTCATTCTATTTCAAATTTTTCAGTTTTTCATTTCACTGCACATTGGTAATTTCATAACTACTAATATTAGGGTTGAAAAAATATGAAGTTTTGCCAGAAAAATAGCTTTGAAAATAAGTATTTTTTTACTTTATAGCATGGAAACTTTCACTCAAACAGATTCATTTGCAGCTTTGGAAATTCACGGACAATCTTTATGGGAAATATTTTAATAGAAATATTGATTACTTGTGTACAATACAATTATGTCCATTAATTTTTATATTTATGAATATTATTCAGCACTATTAAACTTTAGGATAAACTTAATCCAGTTGAAACTTATGAGATATTATCAAGTGTTAATAAGCAAAGGTTGCCAAATAATTAATCAGTACATTCTAATTATTATTGGTTCTTGTTTTCTATGCATTAACTTATGAATATTACATACTTCTAGTCAGTTTGCTATATAAAATTAAATTCATTAACTGTTCACATCAAGTGATAAAATAACAAACTTCTAGTACACACTAACAGTCTTAAGTTAAACTACATTATAAAAATATAAGTTTCTAAATTTAAATTGTAAAGCTTAGTATGACAAAAGTTCAGGTGGACGTTCCATCTTGGGATTTTATATGTGCATAAGAAAATAAATCAGCAGCTGGTCAGTGCAATGTCAAAACTAAACATAATGGTGATAAGTATGAATCATTATAACCCAAAGGGTATTTTAAGACATTTAAATGTTAGCCCTAAAAATACACACTAACTTCTAATTAACAGATTTAACATTATTTCTATTAAAAATTTGAAGGCTATCTGTGCTAGATATCCCTAATTTAGACAAGAGGGAAGGCAGTTAGTCCTCACTGCCCACTACTAACTCTTGAGCTAGTCTTTTACCAATGGATTGACTGTTACACTATAATGCCCTCACAGTTGAAAGGTAAGAATGTTTGGTTTGACAGAAATTTAATTCTGTAACCCTCAGACTGTGATTCAAGTGCCCTGTCCATCTCACCATGCTGAACTATATAATTTAAGGATATATCAGTAAATCAAAAAGATATGCTACAAAAATTTCAGATTCTTACTTGTAATTATGTTTAGCTCGTGTTTCTATCTTAATGTAAATTTTAGTAGCTTACTGTTCGTGTCAGTAAATCCTAACATGATTTTATACTTAAAGCATCTCTTGGAAAAACCTAACTACATGCATTTTAATTATTATAAACTCATCAGTAAATGTTATTTTAAAATGCAAGGAAAAACACATAAGCATGATACATAAAATAACTTCATATTTTATAAAATTAATTGAAAAAATTCAGTTTTCTCTTCCAGATTATCTAATGGTTCAGTTCATAATAAAGAAATTTATTTTCAAAAAGTATAAATTAAGCTAATTAATTTTTTTCAGTCATTCTGATGCACAGTAAATTATACAAAAGAAATTAAATGCATATAATGTTAAAATATATTAGATTTTTTTTTTTGCACTTGCCAAATGCATAAGATTCTTTTGTGTTATTATTGAATCTTTTCCGCTTCCATATAAAATCCACAATTTGTGCACGTTGGGTTGGGTTAAAATCATTCCTCACTGGAACATCAAATCTTTAACAAGACCAGTAAAAATAACTGTTACACAAATATGAACAAAATATTTTTAAAATTACAAACTTCTTTCATCTGTTAGAGCAGCAAGTTACATTTACAAAGTAATCAACTATTAACAGTTCCTTAAATGTATAACAAATTAAATCACGATGCACTAAATTTAAGATACAGATGTCACAATAGGACAATACTCTTTTTTTTTACTGGAAACCTGTACTGCGCCAGTAAAGGATGTTATGATTTATGTTAATTTTATTCTGATGTAACATTACATGCACTATTATATAGATCTTACTTGTCAATCTAATAGGTTTAAAATGTTTAATATAGAAGCTGATGAACCAAACAGGCATAATAATAAAGACAAATCCTTTGTTACATCTAAAATCCTTTCTAACCAACTTTACACATTTTAACTACCAACTTATTTGTTTTTTGAATCAAATTGCAAAATATTACTTTTTTTTTAAATCTTAAGGGGAAAGTAAATATCAAAAGTACTATTACTGACTGACTCGTGTTTACTTGTGAAAAACACAAACATCATATGGCAAAACATTAAACCACAATGTACATTCATGAACATCTCATATATTACACCATTTATAATGACAACATGAGCTACATGTTCCCCAATTTATTTATAACATGTATGGTGGATGTATTTATGTTGAAATAGATCAAGGGAAACAAAACTATATACACCACTGGCCAAAATCTTAAGGCCAATGAACGTAAAGAAAAAATATGCCTTTTGCATTGTTAGACTCAAACCACTTATTTGAGTAGAGCTTCAAAATATGAAAATAAGAAAAGGAAAAATAAAAGTAAACTTTTTGAGCATTTAATTGGGAAAATGTGAACTTTGTGAAATTAGCCTAAATACCAGCTGGTCAAAAGTCTAAGACCATACTGAAACGATGCGTTAATTGGTAAACACGTAACAAAATTTAGCAGGACAATGCTACAATCCACAATGCCCACAGGACCTTTTCATGCAAAACAGCATGATTCTTCTGAACCATCCAGCATATTCACCCAAACTAAACCCCACTGAAAATGTCTAGGAGTGGATGGAAAGGTAACTCTAGAGAAATGGACATCATTTCCAAGCAATGTATGATCTTCGTGAAGCCATCTTCACCACTTGGAAAAACATTCCAGCCAGTCTTCTGCAAACGCTTATATCGACCATGCCAAAGTGAATGTTAGAAGTTACTCGTAGTGACGGCTGTGCAACTCACTACTGAGAACTCTTGTTGGGCATTTCCTACTCTGTTTAGGACTTCTTTCTGGTATGTTTAAGAGTAAAGAAAATAATATATTTGACATTTCCCTAGGAGATTCTAGACATAATACTACTGGTTCCCAACCACGGGTGCGAGATAACATTTGTTTTGACCAACTTCACCTTTATTCTTAAATAATTATTGTGAGAAATGCAAGAGCATATTAAAATTTTTTAGGGGTGCAGGGCATAAAAAAGGTTAAGAACCACTACATTACACAAAAGAAACATGAAGCTTTTCACAGAAAAAACGTTTTGTTTTTCACATCCATTCATGAACAAGTATATGCACACAATTAAAAAAAATATATTGTGTGTGTACAAAAGATTTGAGATTTTACTGAAAGCTTGCAAACTTTTGTGAATATACACAAAATATATTAGAACTTATAGTATGGAAACTCCTGCAATTATTACTTTGTGGTTGCAGTCATTTTTCCTGAGGTACACTCAATAAATTTGTGAGTTATGTAGTTCATTAGGATAATGTGAGCTACATGTTTTCCAAGTAATTCACAACCTGTTTAATAGGTATATTAGTTAGACATAGTTCAGAGGGCAATAAAACTGCTACAGAAAAGCTATTTCGAATAAAACAAATGTAGTTTCACGTTACAATCTGAAGTCATTACAGAAAAAAAATGATAATTTTCATTTATTTTGATGATTACAAGATTGGTCACATTGACAAACCTCACACAGAGTTTGGGTAGAACAATATAAAATACAGTCTAGTTTACTGAATAAAATGTTTCAAGTTTATTTATGATGTTTAAATATATATTTCAGATGATTTAAGTTTTTAATCAGTATGAAAATCACTTTGCACCCACAGTAGTCAATTCTGTGACTCCACATATTCACAGACTGTTGCAGTGGACTTCATTATAAATTCTGTTTTTCTCAACAAATGATTTAATAATTATTCACAGTTGATGAAATTTTTATCAAGATATACAAAACATTAAAAATTATTATGGCTTTTTGTGGTACCAGTACTAGCTAGTTTGTTTTATAAATCTATTTTTATTAGTACTAGCTTTGTCATTACATTTTAATTATAAAGATTAATTTACATTGCTTGCTCATTAAACAGAATTAAGTCTATCCTAAATCACCAAAGCTAATTACTATCATGAGGTATTACTGGAATTACAGCCAAGAATATCACTAACAACAATACTCAACTGACGACAAAAAAAGATTACAAGCAAAAATGTAAACCCATATATTTAATTTGTAAGATCTATTACTGGATTGATTTTCATCTGTTCTATGTGGGCAGCTGCTCTGTATCATACATTCAAATTAATTACATAATGGTCCTGACTTTGATGTAGCCTTCTGTAAAAATACTGTATCACAATAATAGAATTTTTATCACACCAACTCCACATTGTACTGTTGACATCCTCCTACCATGTTAACAGTGATGATGTAACATTAAAAGTTCCCACCCATCGATTGTATTGTTACACAGGAATTAGGGATAGTACAAGGAGTGAAAGTGCTCTTTAGAATAATGTTGACTCTTTTTCTCATTATCATATATACATGTTTTAGCAAGAAAAAAACATGAAGCCAAGCTTATCATTTGATACATCACTCTTCACAAAATTGGAGCAGTTCATTGGAAATCAGCTCTCCTCATCAGTAATCCCAGAAAAGGGCAAAGTTGAAAACTGAACTCCTTGTAGTAGGAGACGGTAATTTATATGATTGAATTTTCCTTTATTCACCACAGTACACCTACATGTGTAAACATGTTTAAAGAATATAAGTGGTATTTAGTACAAGTTGCTTCAAAATGAATGAAAGTCATTGCAGTGAAAAAAATAATGCTTAAGTGCAAATATGAGTTATCTCCTTTGTAATTTACTTTTCAAGTGAATATTAAGTATTAGGTTCCTCTTTGTAAAAAATGATATAAATAGGTATCTGTTACAATTTAGAAAAGGTAATAAGCTATTATCACACTAAAATATTAAGAGAATGAAAACAATAAGTTATTATTACTGATACAGATGGTTAATCACACTTTAAAAGAAAGATCTGTATATTAATACTCTAGTATGATGTGATACATTTGAGTTATAGCACTGCATGTAAATTGATTAACTTTTATACATTCAGCTTATGGCAAATCCATGGTCCTTTGGCAATATTAAATGTCATGAATATACTTACAGAACAAACTCGAGAATGTTTGTCAAAGCAATTTACAAAGAAGAATATTGATGCGGAATGTTTATAACTGATAACGACAACACAGTTTAAATATCCCAAACAAGTACAGAGCAAACTTAAAAATTTGGCTTAAGAAAATGTACCCTTCTACTCTAAAAATAATAACCAAGGATATTAAGTTCATGAAAGTTTAAAAGCATTTAGCCATACCATGAAATCAATGTCTAATTAGATCCAAAAGATGAAGTAATGCTGGAATTAAACCAATTCCATTCAATAACATACCCATTATGTCCTTTAAAAGCCAATGTCCATATATAATGGGAAATATGTTTAAAGTTTCTCAGGATGTGGGGCCAAAGATTTGTCTTGTCATCCTTAGAAATACAGATATTAGAGCAGATACTGGTTATGGCAAACAATGAAGAAAACAGCACAGCACGAGGTTTCATTTTGATCAAGTACAATTAACTCTCAGCCACAGATGCCACAGTAGAATCTAAATAAACGCACATCAGTTGTGATACAATAAAAAAATTTCTCAGTATTCTATAAAACATTAATTCCACACAAAGCATACTTACAGGTTCAAAGTTCAAATCATACAGTTGGCTTAACAACCTCTTCTCCAAATATCACATTTGACAAGGATCCAACCTTTTAAAATATATAGTCTAAAATTTTGAACTAGTTAATTTTAAAAACAATGTGTAAAAACAAAGAAAAAATGTAATGTCAAAATACCCAATTTGTGATAGTAAAATCATGTGCATTTTAAAATCCTATTGCTTTTATAAGGTTCATCTGTTATTAATAAAAGCTTTCTACTCATCAAAAATAAATTATATACAAACGTAGCATAGATGCTACAATAAGAGTTTAAATCTCAGATCTATACATATCTTAAACCACAGCTTTATAGTGTTTTACATCACTAAGGTGGCAAGTAGTAATTCATTCAGCATTACAAAGACTGTATTAAGTTCTGTCATAACAGTAAAGAAAGAACTGACAACATTTCAATTATTTGAAACACTTCTCAAATATATTAATATAATTATATTTTTCATATATTTTTGTTCTGAGGAAGACATTTATATGCACTGATCTTTAAATTTTGCTTCCAAAATTTACATTAATCTCTAAGATGAAAGGAGAGGAAGAAAGAACACTTTTTCTAACTTACGATTCATCAGAATTTATGTATCTGAGTATTTTTTGTACTACCTGATGTCTAATATTTCAGTATTGATGTATACAAAATATCAAAGGAATACTATAACATGATCATTTTCAAAATAATAAAAAAATGTTATAATTATCATTTTAATCCAAACAAAAATGCACAAATTTTGGCCAAACATTTTGAAAATTATTTCAAACTGTCACTGCTATAGTTATACACTCAGTAGTTAAGTTTTATAACTGTATGAAAAAACTGTGGAACAAAAAAATTTAACATTTCATAAAAAGCAATTGATTAAAAGTACATAACAGGATTTTAAATCTGTCTTTTATGTGTAATATTTCTGTGCAAACACAAACTTTTTCAATGCAAGGATTCATCAACTACGATGGATGTGATAGTAGACAAAGAAACCTATCCAAAGATGTAATATTCCTTTTCTACAAAATGTAACATTAAAGACAAGTAATCTCAGCTCCTTTAGTATGTTACTTTAAAATTACATCTTCAGAAATGACTAAATGCTCAGAATTTATATATATTTTACTTTACTAAATCCAAAAATGAGAAAATCAAAAGCTGTTCTCTTCTTAACACCCTTTCAGTGTAATCACAAAATCAAATTAAGGAACTATTTTCAGTGGTGGATTAATAACGTGTCACACAGCTGTTGAACATTATTTAAGGAGCATCATACTGTGTTTTATGGTCATGCAAAGGAAACAAACTTACTTAAAACATTCCACCAAATAAAATGGAAAATCCATGAATTTACAAAGAAATAAATGCATTTCAACTAAATACAGTAATAGTATAATAACTTCAGCTCTGATTAATAATATCAGTGATGCGGTGTTTTGTTTGGGAGGCACAAATGATAACAAGCCATTAACAAAGATACTTTAAATCACATCGTAAATATAATTATGTAAATTAACTTAATATTTTTAGTTCAAACTTGCACATAGTTGAGGCAATAACACAATTTGAAGTAAAATATACAAAGTAAAAGAATACTTATATTAATTTTTGTTTATAATTAATATAGTACAAGTTTTTAACATAATTCTAAATACTGGTAAAACTTCCATCACACTTTCATCAGTCTGTCATAATAAGCTAACATATCTTCACAAAACAATGAACAAATACTCCTTGTAAACTATATAACTAGCTATCACTAAATCATCTTACCTCCATCTGCATTTTCATCTTTATTATTTCATCATATGAGATTAAAACTTCTCATTGGGCATGAATTTTCACAAAGTTTACACCAGCTGTGCACTACTAAGATATAAAAAAATAAGAAATAACCTTACCGAGGTTTTCTTGTAATCTATTCTCAACACAAATAGTGTTGTAAGTAAAAATATAAATAAATATATGATTTTAAACATATTTCACACAATTCTAAGTTGTAAATTAAGATAATAGTCCAAAAATGTGTTTTTCAGTAATATAAATAACTTTTGTTATATATTTCAACTGTCTTACCAGGAGCTCAGTCAAATTGACTTTGTTTGTAACCCCAAACTGACCTTTAGTTTTCATACTGTGACTTAATGTTTATGTATCTTTGAAATTTCACAAGTTCTCAGTAAACATTAGAAGTTTTTTGTAGACAATCACCAGAATGAAATCAAAATATTAATTGCTTCAAGTGAAAAGTGGTTTTTACACAAGATAAAAAAAATAATTTCCTTCATCTGAAAATTATTAAAACTTCATTTGTGTAATCTCTAAAAGTTCTTAAGTAAATATCAAAAGCTTTTCTCTGGAAGACTTCATATTTTATCTTGTGTTTTCTCTATGTATTTATTGAGTTCGACACTCCTCATAACCACCATGAAAGAAAAAAAAATCAAAATTACCATATGTTCTTTCCATAATGACTGCAAATTGTAACAGAAAACTACAATTTTATCATTAGTAGCTTAAATATTGTAATATAATTTATACTAAAATATTTGTTTTATTGCTCTTAACTGTGTCCAACCAATAATTCCACCGTAAAAGTTGAAAATCCCATAACAAAGTGAACCATATATTACATGATCAAATAATGTAACTCATGAACTGTCCACAAGAATACCTTGTGAAACATTTGTAGTACTATTGTTATTTTTCTTTATCTTACAAACAATTTTTTATTTTTGATGAAGTTTAAGCCTAATGTTTTGTATTAGTGGAATAAACAGGCTAAAATTTTTGATTTGTTTAATTAATGCACTTACATATACAAAATAATAAAACACAGAAACAAACAATGTCCTACAACTGTCACAATTTTTCTAGCTTTCCACCTACAACATAAAAAACTTAGCTAAGCTCATCAAAATGTTTCATACAGAAATAACGTTTGAACTGGAGGAAAAATAAACAATTCTATGTAGAAAAAAAATGATGTAATATAACATATAATTTGTTAGATTAAATCTGACTTTTTATTGCATATAAATAGTTTATGACATCAGAAAGAACAACTGGTAATTTGTGAAAGGAAGAATGTGAGAGGCAGGTGTGGTGAGTCTGATTTTCTTATTTATGGCTCTGTAAACTAATTGTATTGAAGACTTTAAAAATATTCTTTGCATGAGCAATAAAAATGTTACAACAAATTTCTACCACACCTTCTACTTTAAGGACAAAAAATAAATTAGAAAAGAGAAAAGAACTAGAGCGTAAATTACACAGTTTTCATATTATGGGAGTTTGAGGATTTTTTAAAAGTATTTCCTTAAAAAATTAAGGATTTAAAGCTTCTGTGATAATATTTTAATTATGAACAATGTTTCATCCATGGGCAGCTGCTCTAAGTTTTTCTTTATGTGAATTGAATCATCATCTTTGTTTTGTGTTAAGGCAAAACTTTTTTGTTGTACGTCTTCATTTTCTAATAATCTTTTTTTGTCTCTTGTATTTGAAAGAAAAATGTGTTGGCAATTGCTTTATTGAAATAGAACGATTTCTTTCTAATTTTGCAACAAAGTGTCAAATTTTTGCAACAGTATAATTTCCACCCTTGAAAAATACAAACTACAATTATCAAATTACACATCTAATTATATTTTTACTTTAAAACAAAGTTTCAAGATGTCTTAAAGTACAAAAAATTAAATAAAATTGTAGGCTATATAAAAATATATTTGGGTAAGATATCAGCCGGTGAGACATTCTCCATATCCCACATGAGGGTGTTGATAACTCATAAATTTATGGCCAATTTTGGTTAAGCTATAAACCTAAAATACTGAATAAAAAATGCCTTGATGTGATTAATAACACACTATATTACTTCAACAAATGTTAACTCCAGATGTACTGCAATCATTGCACAACTGAATAAGCATATCTACAGTAAACAAAAGCCAGTGTCTTTTTGTAAAACTACACTTCCATAATGGCTATAATATACAAACTCAGTTTTTTTATTAATCTATGTAATGAAAGAAAAAGACAAAATGTCTATAAAGTAAAAACTAAAGTTTTATTTATCAATTTAGTGTATGTTGATTTAGAAGTGTTTTTTTTTTATTAATTTCTATGTTTAATGTTTTTAATGTTTTCAAAGTGTGTTTGTTTTCTTAATACAATGGTGGTGTTCATATAACAGCAAAATGGCTAATTTCAGAAATCGTTTAGGTTAAAATCTAAACAGATATTTTCATTTCCATAAGACTATGTAAAGTTAAGTGATTCAAGTCATTAATTTAGACTTAACTGAAAGAAAAAAGAATAGTTCATAAAGCTGACTGATAGCAGCATGATAAATTGAACAAATGAGAAACAGTGTGTTTGAGCCTAAGTTATGTGATTCCACAATTCTTTTTTCACTTCAGGTTTAATTATGAAAAAAGTTGTATTTTGGGCTCACTTGTTCAATCAGGAAAAAGTTTGTTTACAGTTAAGCACAAAGCTGCAGAACAGACTATTTCTGGTCTGCCCACCTCAAGTATCAAAACCTGATTTCTAGTGTTGTAAGTCCACAGACTGGACTTATTTCATCTTGTGTTGTATACATATGCAAAGTAAAAATTACCAAAGATTTCAACAAAGTTATGTATGTTTGTGTCAGAAATGAAAAATATCTTTCCAGACAGACAGATGTCACTACAATATATTACTACTGATGTTTTTCAATTTTGGAAATAGATTTTGTAAATTTTAGGCATATTTTATGAAAAATTATACCTTACTGGATTTGCCTTTGTCCATCCCATTCTTTGATTTTTAGCATCACAATTAATGAATAGCAGTTACAGACAACTAACTAATCATGGATGGCTATTTATTCTGGAACTAGTTTTTTTGCAGGGTGAAATTATCACAATGCTTTTTATTATTAGATATGAAATGTAAACATTCTTGATATAGTCCTAATGTGGAAAAAAAACCCAGAAAAAAGTATGATTTTCATAAATTTATATAGTTGTTAACTATAATATCATACTATTCTTTCCTGTTCATTAAAATAGATATAAATCCCAGTTGTCATTTTTGCTGTGATGCTCATATTACAAGCAAATTTTAATTTAAGTTTCACCATTCTTACAAATTTGTTGAATGTGTACCAGAAATCATGTTTTCAAAGTGTGTTTGTTTTCTTAATACAATGGTGGTGTTGGGTAAACAAGGCTCAGAAAGAATGGGAGAGGACTCTGTTTTGTTTTATAAAACTTAAACTCGTCATAATTTATGACAGGTCAGGCAAAATTAATAAAAACATAAGGTTTATTACTGAATCAATATGTAAATCTTGTAATTAAAACTGAAAAAAAGACTTCAAAGCCATGAAAATTTCTTTATGTTTGTTATTTAAAAATATGCTTATAAACTCATCATAGTCTTCATAAAAATTGACTGGTTATATTAAAAATGATTGGCATTGTTACTTATGATGATGACAAACCTGTATGTCAAATACTGAATGCATCTTCTCTTTAATCTTCAGATAATTATATTCATTTTAGATCTGAGTTACAACTATAACTTGATCTCACAAAGATGCCCAAACAATTGGGTTTCAGCCTTTAGTGTGATGCATTAAGCTAATGTCTATTTCTTCAAAATTTAAAGCAATGCCTGAAACTGTATAAAGTTTACAAATTTTGCTGTTGTGATGTACACCCAAATCTAGGTCTTGTTAACACATTAAGCAAAAGCCCTAACACTAGACATGGTTAGTTCTAATCTTAGTCATATCACTATAAGTGTGCCTTAACTGATTTGTATTTTTAGCATCTTTTATAGTTTGCCATGTGTTCTTCTCCACAATTACATAATTGAAGTTTGGGTTTTAGTTTGGTACATTGTGATATGTGGCAATTTTCTCCACAGCCTACACAGCATGCAGATGTTTGGCATGCTGCTGCTACATGTCCAAACCTTTGGCACTGGTAGCTCTGTGTATTTGTGATACCATTATTTATGAGCTGGGTTATGTCTTTGGTATTTTCTGTAACTACTTTAATTAGGTTAGCTGTTTATTTAGACATATTAGAAATTGTTTATTTCACTGAAACATGTTTTATATTTAGTTCACTTAATTCACCCTTAATGTTGTCTATGTCAATAATAGTGGTGCAACCCCCCAATTACAAAAATTTTGGGTGTTGACGTAGCTCCAGGTAAGTGTACAGCTATGTTTCCTGTTTTAAAATCACCTGAAGGTCATTCTTTCCATCATCTATTTAAGTCAGCAGATCCTTGAACGAGAACCCCACCACCAGACAGATACTTAATGTTAATAATGTAAGTTTTAGGTTTACACCTGAATATTTCCCTTGTTATTTGTGGCTGGTTGTAATTTCCTGGTATGTCTAGTGTGATAATGGCATTTATTTGGTAACTTAGATACATTTTTTGTGTGTGTTTCTGTATTTGTTGGTGTTTTTCTTGTTTTTTCTGACTTATAGTCTTCACTAGTGTGAAGCCTTCATCGTCAGAACTAGCTTTGTCTGGTTCAGAATTTGTGTTTATTTCAATATCCAGAGTGGGGTTTTGAACACTTGTGCTATTAGTTGTTAGTTTATCATTATTGATATATCCTCAGCTGCACTGTCGACAGCAGTTGAGTTTACATTTTCATTAGTCATTTTATGTATTCTTTTTTTTTCCTAGCTTTAATTTGAGTAACATTCACTAGGTTGGTTATAGTTTTTAGTTCTTCATTAGCAAGTTCTATTAATATTTTTAATTTTATATTTTCATTTACTATTTGGCCACCTCCATTAGACTTACTTTTTGTTGAACATTGACCTAGGCCTTCCATTTTCAACGCCATTCTATCGCTCGACTTGCCAGTCTTCTTCGGCATTTCGGCAGGTATGACTCGTAGCTTTAAATGGTGAGTAGCCCAGATGAAAGTATACTAAATGATAGATTCTCGAAAAACTAACTCTTCACTCAATTTTCCGTTATAAATTTACAAAGATATAGAAAACGCCTCTCCCCATTCACTCTCGCCTACAAACTCAGTCTCTGTTCGATCGTCCTGTTCTTTACTCTTGAATCCTTACGAACCCAAACGTATTGTGCGAAAGTGCCACAGGAAGGTATGTATGTGCATAGGAACTAAAGGAGACATGCACACAACGAAAAATATGTCGTTCGCCTATTTCTTGATGTCAGTATTAATATTTATTATTTTACAGTTGTAATATTGTTGTTTATCCGTTAAACAGCCATTAAAAATAAAATGTGAAAATAACAATTGCGTCAAAGTATTTTTAGACAAAGATTAAAACATTATTGCAACAACTAAGAAACTGTACTTGAATTACTATATAAAATCCTTTACAAAAATTAAACTTTGATAATTATGCACTGTTATTTTTTTTCACATGACTGTATTATTTTTGTTTTCGGGCCATGTTATGTTCACTTTTATTTGCGAGAATATGGGAGCGCTGCTTGTTGTTTGTTTCCCTCTCAAGATTAGTTATAAATATGTAGTTTTCTTGTACGTGTATTACCGACGAGTTGCTCTTGGTAATAACAAACGATACGCCGAAAAGTACTGCTACCGCCACTCACTGGGTCGGTGATTAACTTACGGACTTGCAACACTAAATTTTGGTTTTAGATACCCCACGGTAAACAGAGTTCGGATAGTTCATTATATAGCTTTGCAACAAGAATATAATAATAACTACTAAAAAGATTTCAAGATAACAAACACGATCATGGGATATTAACTCTTCTTTTGCAATAGTATGTCTGCTGACTCGAACCGCGACAAACCAGGTTTCGACACGTGGTGGGCAAAGCATAGATAGCCCATTATGTAGCTTTGTGCTTAATTCTATATAAACCAAACCAAAATAGTTTGGGTTTAATAAACAGTAACACATTACCTGTTTTGTGTTTAAACAGAAACACACGACTTGCTTCGTTTTTCAACAAAAATGCACGACTTTTGTTTTCTCTTGAACAAGAACACTGACTTGTTTGGCAAGAAAAAAAATCGTTTTATCCATAATCCACCACCAGAGATTCTTCATCTTCAAATATTTCTACTACAACACTTTTGAGAAAACTAGTAAATGCTAACTCTTATTTTATAAACACTAACCCTATTTTCAACAATGTAACTTAGCACTTTTTATTAGTAGCAATACTGTGTGTGGGTTGGTTTGGGTAAGTATGGTTTACTAATTCTGCCTTTGTATGATATGCAAAATTATCATAGTTTAATAGTTTAGGCTTAAAATAATACTGGGAAGAATAAAAAATATTTTATTACCAGTTATGTGATGACCTAAATGAAAGCTAGATGAACATCATAAGCAAAGTTTAGGTGTAAATGGTTTTATATACAAAGTTTCAACAATGTTTGTTTTGGAATTTCGCACAAAGCTACTCGAGGGCTATCTGTGCTAGCCGTCCCTAATTTAGCAGTGTAAGACTAGAGGGAAGGCAGCTACTCACCACCACCCACCGCCAACTCTTTTACCAACGAATAGTGGGATTGATCGAAACATTATACACCCCCACGGCTGGGAGGGCGAGCATGTTTAGCGCGACCCTCGGATTACGAGCGTACGTGTACGCCTTAACGCGCTCGGCCATGCCAGGCCCAAGTTTCAACATAAAAATGGATTATGAATTAGCAGTTGGGAATTTAATTACATCAAGGATTTTAAAATTTTTATACTTTCATTTTATATTTTTTCAAAAATATGAACAATAACTAATATGTAAGAGTATAATTTATTAGTTTAAATGATCTCCCTAGATTGAACCATCTTTGTATTATTTTAAATTCAAAATATGTGTTTCATGCAATTTGCTTCCCTGAGACTAAACTGAGTGTTGAAACTGAAAGTATCGATAGAAGGCTAAAAGGAAGAAAGAAGAAGAAAAGCAGAAGTGCATGCCTCAGCTGGGTAACTTTTCATATGTTGGCTTACAATTGTAGAATTGTCAGTGTGTGTGTGTATATATATAAATATATATAATGTGTGAATTTTCCTAATTTTCATAATTCACTTTGAAAACAAATTAACAGATGCTATTTTCATGCAGCGTAAACTTTCATTGTTTTATACACTCACTCTCAGTAATTGTTACTTTTGTTACTCAGTTTATTCCACCAGCAATCTCTGAAAACTGTTTCAAAGATTATTGCTAAAGCTTTAATAATATAATTGTTAGTTTTTAGTTATCAGAAAAAGCAGTAAGTGGAGAGGTAACATTATTTATATATGCATTACACAGTGGATGAGTTATGTGTGAAAATTTAGAACAAGTTTCAGTCTAAAGAGCTTTGTGAATCATTAAGGACTGAATAGTCTTTAGCTGTGAATAGACTCTCTGTAATGTACGGTTCAATGTCTGAAGGTCCTGTGGTGATGACAGAGAAATCTTTAAATGAGATATTGTGGCCTGTAATTTGAGAATGTGTACCAATGGAGGAGTGGTGGAATTTCAGTGGACAGTTGGTTCTAAGATACTCCTAAACATTCCCAGGCTTTAGCTTTTAAGTAACATTTTGTTTTACCCACGTAGATGTAATGTGTAATGTTTCAGAGTTGACCCCATATGATTGTCCCTATCATCAGTCACAACTATACACTTACATATATGATGCTCTTGTGATTTGTGCAGCACAAACCTTATCACAGTATTTGATAAAGTATATAGTGAACTTTGTCCAACACAACTATTACAACTCTGCACATACAAGAACCTTCCATTTCAAAAATAAATTATCTGTGTTATGGAACACTATGAATATTTCAGGTTTCCATCATTCTAAAATGTTTATATCATATAGCAGGTTTGGAAATTAAAATAGAGGTACAGTATGTTGCTCCAAAGCCATTATTTTTACTGTTAATAAATGCAAGATAGTGTGACAAATGACTGCTTTCTCTTATAATTATTCCAACTATTTCATGTCAGATTACAAACCTTTGAGGCCTAGGGCTAGGAATAATTTCTTAGATCTAAGAAAAGTCATTTATAATATGTTTGGCTGCATTTGTAAGTTAACTGATAGAAGATGGTGAGTCCAGTGGTTGTGAGCATGACCATAAAGTTTTTCTTTTTGCACATCTGGGCCAAAGGGAGCCAAGCAGCCACAAGAAACAAAAGTAGAGACAGACAGGAGTTAATGCAGACCTGTTAACTCCTCCTTTTAGAGGGCAACAAATTGAAGACTAAAGGCAGAAAGTTTAGACTGCACACTTACTGATGTGATAGAGTGGAGAGAGGCAGTGAATATCTTTGTCCACATGAAAGACAAAGGTTTCTGTACCTTAAGGCGAGACATGTTAACAGTTCTTAAGTACTGTACCTTTGTTATCCTTGATCCACTTAGGACAAGAACTGGAACAGGAAGAGTAGGAGTCATCACAGTTGATGCAGTAAGGTTCCTTGTCACATAGAAATTTAACAGCACAAACACCTATGGTAAGAGGTTTAGAGTGACCAAACCACTGAAATAACAAACACCAGAGATGGTTAGAAATACTGAGCTAAACCTTGTGATGTAAGTAATTCACCTTCACAAACGTAGGGATATGTGGAAAAGTGAACATCAGAATGAGAAGGCTGAAGTACCTCACCTTTGCTAGTGAATATACATTGCCCAGCCAGAATTCTTTGGCTGAAGAGAACCTCTGTTTACTTTCCTTCCAGCAGTAAGTCCTTAAGATGTATTGAGGGACAAATCCTCCAAGCTCTTGGACTTCAACAACAGTTCAGTGTTTTTTCATCTTTACTTCTCAACCAGAATATCTCCAGATCTTAATTTCTGGATAGATTTGGGAGAGCCAGCAATCTATTTCTATCTCTTCTGAATACAAAATGGCAACATCTGCCCATGGGACTTTTCAGATAGTGGGTGTAAAATGAGAAACCAAGGTACAATATCAATTGCATTTAACAACTTGCTAATTCGATAATATTGACCAAAGAATTATTTCCACCTCCACAGGTTCAATAATTAGTTAGAGCAGTTATGTGAGGTCATTGCAGACATTATCTTTGTCACATCTTCAAGTATACCACAAATGAGTTAGTCACTTTATTTCTATGAACATGTATTAATTACATGTTCAAAATATTCTGAGTTTCAAACACAATGCCATTTGTGAATAACAGGGTTAGATATTATATATCAACAATAATAGGGAGTGTCTGTGTGACTGCCTTAACTTCAATAGCAAAGAACCTAAAAGCCTAATATTTTGAACCCATACTAATTGGGCACTAAGGGTGTGCACCTGGTTATTTCTTATCTGTGTGTATGTGTGTGCACATATTCCTTTAATGAAGTAAACCAGCAAAAAATTCGATGTTATTAACAATGATTTTTATGCCATGTTTTTCAGCAACTAATTTGTAGGTTTTACTTTTATATTAAAAGTTACTCACAAACACAGTATCAACCTAAGTACTTTAACAAAGACAGGTACTTTTGCTGGTATAAGATGAATTCTGTCATCATCATTCCATAATTACTTCTTAGAGCAATTGTTGTTTCTATGCAAGTTTAAAGTCACAAAATCAGGTTACATTTCCATGGAAGGACTACACTGCTTGTCAAGGTGGATGTTCCTTCACTAACAAGTAGTAAAAACAGTAATAACATTTCTATTGAGCAAACTGTCTAATGTTAGTTATTAAAAAAATAATTTGGTCTGATTTCTTTTCATATTGAGTGGTATTATTCTACTTACCACAGTTACCCCTCAGTGTGGATTCCTGAAGGTGGTGAGGGGACCTCCCATGGAAAGTTCTGTTTTTTCAGTTTACCTCCTCTGGGATCTAAACAATCACCCATGTTTGCCATGCGTGGTGACCTGTGAAGGGAGGAGAGGATCCTGGTGGTTGAAGGGTCCAACCCTAACACACCACTTGGGCCTTGAATTCCTGTAGATGGGCAGCCTTGGGGTAGCCCCCCTTGGGTCAGTCTGCTATTCCACTTGGGCTAGGGTCAATCAAGTACCAGTGTTGGAAGTTCTCAACAGATGTTGTGGACATTGTGTCTGATGCTGAAGTTTGGGTATAGTGCTCACGAAACCCTGGCATTGCTGCAGTGTCCTTGCATTGTAGTGCATCCCCTCACAGGGATCCGTGGTGGGTGTGGTCAGGGGGCACTAAAATTTCCTTTTTTCTTATGGATCCTCCAAATAAAAATTTAAATAAAATAGTGAAAATAATGGGGTTATCCACACCTCCCCAGTTCAGAGCTTATACATAGTCTCATGAACCTTCTTTGCACCTCTGCAGTTTGCAACTGTCTTTACTATGTGCTTTGAAACTTCATTCCTCATCAAAGCATCCCACCTGGAGTTCTGTTTTCCTTCTTCAATGGAATGTACTTTTTCAGAACAGATGATCTGCCAATGCTCCTTTTGGCCTTTGTATCCAGGCACAGTTGGATGGATTGCAATTTAGTGGTTGCACACAAAATCCCCTCTGCAGCTTCTGTGTTCACTGCTAAACTGTATGCCATTTCTCTTGCCCTGGATCACATAGAAACTAAGCAGTACTCAAACTGCACTATTTATACTGACTTGCTTAGATCTCTTCTAGCACTGAAATTGCTTCATGTTGGTTCACACCCTGTTCTCACCGATATTCAAAACCAACTAGCCCATTTTTCTTTGACATCTACTTCTATCCACATTTTTTGATACCAGGCCACATTGATATTTGTGGAAATGAGCATGCAGACATGGCAGCCAAATGTATCTGCTCTGGCACTATCACTGCTGTGCCTATTCCATACATGGACTATAGTCCTGTATTCAAGGCTTGGCTTCATGCTAGCTGGCAGTGGACTTGGAGTAAGCAACGTGAAAACAAACTTTTTCAAGTAAAACCCCATATTGGACTTTAGCCATCTTGTTTCCAAAAGGATCAGATGGAGGTAGTTTTTCTAACTAGACTATGTGTTGGTCACAGTTTTTTAACTCATTGTTTTATTTTGTCTGGAACTAATGCACCAGTGTGTAGTTTGTGTAACACTCAGATCACAATAAGCCACATTTTACTTTCTTGCCCTCATTATGACTCTCAACAACAGCACCATTTTAAACATGTTCTGTTTCAAGATTTGTCCATAAAGTTAGACAGTGTTATTGGTGATGGTGACACTGTCCATCTTGAAAATGTTTTTAGTTTTTTATAGGCCATTAATCTTTTTAATGCCATTTAAGTTTTGTAATTTAGACATTAAACCTTTTTTAAGGTGGTTCCCTTAAGAATCACAGTCTCTCTGGAAATGCCAACTTCAGGTGGCTAATATTTATGTTTGAACTACCCATTAGTCGTCCTGGCAAGTTATTATTAAAATTTTTCTACACATCTTTTAAAACTTTTATTACTTTACATTTTGAAAATGGCCAGAATGTCAAATAACTCAGAATCAGGACTGGAAAGGCCAACTTCAGGTGACTGACAGTGGCTCTTGTACTTACCTATTAGTCTTCTTGGCGGGATATGATAATTACCATTAAGCTACAGAAAGTCCTGTACTTCTCTTACTGTAGTTTTTCTCTTAATTTTGTAGACAAGATGTCAACATTGGTTTTATGCTATTTATGTTCTTTTAACTCAGTTTTGTTTATTCTTCATTTCCTTTTTTGAATTTTACTGCATTTGCTTCAAGTTTACCTCTTTACCAAATGTTTGGCATAGATAGTCTAGCTGCTTTGTGCCATAAAACACTAAATTAACCAACCAACCAACTGCCACAGTTAAAGTTTCTTTTTTGTTTTCCAGAGTGACTGACTCACTATTTCTCTCTCTTATAATTTGGTACTACTTTACCTCAGCAAAAGACATTTTCCTGGATTTTCATACATTGATGTGAGTCTGGTTATAAAATTATCCAAAGCTGTGTTTGTGTGTCAAACTTTATTTAAAAAAAAAACAAAAAAACTTTAACCCTGATTATCTTTTCTGTTTTGAGTTTAGTTGGTGCAATTATAGTATAGATAGTATAAAGTCCTGTATATTAATTTAAGAATCACTGGATGGTAGCCTATCTATAATGTTCTGATAGCATTTCAAGTTGGACTTATCATTGGTAAGACTTTATCAAATAAACTTTAACAGACTATACACACTACTAGTTGCTTTTCTAATCTAGACAGATTATACACCAATTACAATCTCAACTGTGTTTATATCATATACAAGTGTATTTAAAACCACACATTTTTAAGTTTAACATTTTAAAAACTACTCTAACATGTAACATAATATAGTGATGGCAAGTTTTATCATTGTGTGTTAAATGTTGCTGTGTTGAAGTCATCTCTCACAGTGTAATGCACATGTTCATATCCCGATGAGATTCATTTGGCTCAGCATGGCCAGGTAATTAGGGTGCTTAACTCATAATCTGAAGGTTGCAGGTTCAAATCTCCATTACATCAAACATCCTCACCCTTTCAACCATGAAGTAGTTTCACTATTTAGGTAAACATGTGATTTATATGTGTGATTAAACAAATAATGACTAGTTGTGTTTATGTTCCTGTATTTGTAGATATTACTGACTGTATTGAAAACATCTTTAAAGTGTCCCAAAAAGATATAAACTGACTGCAATTGAAAGGTGGACTTTTCTTCCTCAGGGTCAAATTGGGAATGGTTAATATATAAAGGGAGTTTTGTGGTATTGTAAAGATCTATTTTTCTCAGAAGTGTTTCCCATAATTTGAGGGTCATGGGTTTGAATCTTTGTCACGCCAAACATGCTTGCTCACACTTTCAGCCATGTGATGGTCAATCACTCTGTTTGTTGGTAAAAGTAGCTCAAGAGTTGGCAGTGGGTGGTGATGACTAGCTGCCCTTTCTCCAGTCTTACACTGCAAAATTAGGGATGGCTTGCATAGACAACCCTTGTGTACCTTTATGTGAAATTCAAAAACAAACCAACTGAACTTGATTATTTTGGCAACTGTTAATTTTCTGTAAGTAATCATTCTGAACGCTGCTTATTAACCTGATTTATTAGCTAATAAACTAAAAATTCAAAGATGCATTTAGAGATTGGAAGATGATTAAGGAACTTTAACAATTACAAGAAAGACTTGTTTTTTCTTTTAAATGAATGCTATAAAGTTACTGTGTTAGTTATATTTCCTGTATTAATTTTGTTTTCCTTGGAAAGATATCCTTCAGATCTTGCAGTTTTTCCCCTACAGAGGGCATCAGGATATTCTTTAGGCTTTTATAAAAGATTGCAATACGGATGTAATAAAAGCTGACAAGTAGCACAGCACAATGAGGCCTACCTGATCAGTGTCTTAGTTTTACTGAGTGTATCCTTAATAGGCTTAACATGTGTGACTGTTGCCTCAATTCATAGAAAATTTCACTAGGGAGAATGTTAATTACTGATTACTCATTAAATTCTGAAAACAATCTACTAACTCAGTTAGGCCTAATTATTACCTGAAAATTTCAGTTCTGTATGCTAGTTATCTTAATTTATATTCCTGTCCATGTTACCCTGTTCTTAATAAAAGTTCCAACTTCAGACACCTTTCCTTTAAATGCTGCTTCTATCTAATAGGTTCAAAGTATCAATGTCAACAAATTGATGAAGTAAAATCTTGATGTTCTAACTTTGTTTTATAATAAGCTGCTTTGTTTCATTTTACCCAGGTATTCCCCCCCAACAGAATACATTCAAACATGGAAGTGAAGATGCTTTCTGTATCTCTTACTGTTTCTGTTCCACTGCTTATTCCTGAGTAAGTATCCAAGATGTGATTAATAAGGGCTAGTTACTTTGTCTTAATTTAATTTTATCATATTTGAAAAGAAGAGTTTTGGGTTATAAACATTTTCAGTTTAGTGTTTATAAACATATGTCACTTTGTTTATGTCCCTTGTACATGTGTGGTTTCTCCACTGGAAGCTGTACCACAAAAGTTGATTCCCCATTGAAAATGATCATTATTACAAGTAAAAAACCCTTTATCTGTTGTGCTTATAAAGCTTTAAAGACAGCTTACTTGTTATTATAGCAAATACATGCATTTTTATAGTTCTTCCAGTTGTACAATGCCTATATACTATATAAGATGAACAAGTCCAATGTATGAAGGAATGTGGAAGATTGGTATGATACAAGATGTTTTGTCTCCAATAAAACTTAAGGTACTTTCTAACAAAATCACTAACTGAATCTGATGTGAATCAAGAAATGTACCAGTAATTACAATTGCTTTGCTCAACTTTAATTTAAATTTTCAAATGTTCCTTACAAAAAGTAATATAAGATAGAAATAAATATTTTCCTTTGTCCACATAGGTTCCTGAGGCTGCCATCATCTACTTAATCATGTTTCTTGGAGGTGCAGATAGCCTAGTTGCTTTGTGACCTAAAACATTGAACCAACCAACAAACTGCTTCTCAGGAACACATTCACCACTGTGTGGGAAATCTAAGAGAAGTCTTGTTTGTTTGTTTTGGAATTTCGCACAAAGCTACTCGAGGGCTCTCTGTGCTAGCCGTCCCTAATTTAGCAGTGTAAGACTAGAGGGAAGGCAGCTAGTCATCACCACCCACCGCCAACTCTTGGGCTACTCTTTTATCAACGAATAGTGGAATTGACCGTCACATTATACACCCCCACGGCTGGGAGGGCGAGCATGTTTAGCGCGAACCCGCGACCCTCGGATTACGAGTCGCACGCCTTACGCGCTTGGCCATACCAGGCCAAGAGAAGTCAAAGGACAACTTCTACTCAGCAGAAAAGACTTAAACTATAAAAGTGGACTCGGTACAGATGTCATAATTACATTTCAAAACTTAGTTATGAGTAAAATTAGTTTGTAAATTACTTTATCTAGTAATAAGTGAATATAGTTTATCAAAATTCATTTGTTTTTTATACATCATAGCCCAACCTACAAGACTTGGCTATTTGTTTACATCAAGTTATTAAAAATTTATTTTGATTCATTAAAACTACAGCTATTTCTATCCATCCTTAGTTTGTTTTTGATGCTAAACAATGCCTATATTTATGGCGTAAAAAGCTGAGTGTCGCAACATACTTTTAAATTTCTCTCATAACGACACTTGTACAAGCAGCATATTGACAAGACCAAAAGACCCGGCTTGTGGCAGCGATACTCAGTCGCCATGCTCTTGGCTATATGGGACATAGGAAGGAACAAGTGGACACTTTCTAGTCAGTTCTCGGGCTGCTCTATCTGCACTCTTGCTGAAAACATGGGGTCAGCCCGGCCGAGGCCATTGGACAATACTACATACGTAGGTCGAACACATCACAGACCAAGCACATGTTAAACTAATTTGCTTTTGAACGAACCTGAAGGTAAGGCCAGGATACAGCCCCTCACTACTACAAATCCGCCAATCATAGTACAGTCGTATAACGTTAACAGGATTGATGTAACGTCATACAACTCTTGGAATATGCGAGAAAAACTGTGCGACTTGCCTCAAACATTTACTTTCATAGATACATAATAACTTGTATTCTTTCAACTCATTTTGTACATTGGATATTCATAAATATTTAATACAGAACGTTTCGACAAATGGGTCGTGTTTTACATAACCTCTTCAATAAAACCAGTTTATAGCTCAACCTCTGTGTGTTGGCAGAATAGTTGTGAGAATTTGTAAAATATGTTTTATAATTAATATTCACTGAAGTCAATTTATAAAGCATATAATTTTAGGAGAAAAATTTTCTGAATTTCAGTTTCTCACTGTTGTGTATTATTCTTTGTTCTTATCCAGTGTTAATGCATCTGTTTCCTATAATTTGGTTTTGGTGTTATGTTAACAAAGGTGTCTCCAATTCTTTGTTTGTTTTTACTATTACGTTTACATGGGTGTCTCTTGTTCTTTGTAACAAATGTTTTGTTAACCTAAGTGTCTCTTACTCTCTGTCCATTTTTACCTTGAAACCACAAAACATGACTTCAAAATTTCAAAAGTAACATCTGTGGAATAGGAAATTTCTTCAGATATGCCTTGGGACAAAAAGGCAAACATTTGCATGACTTTGAAATAAAGGAAACTAAACTTTCAAAAATTACAACAAAACTCATGCTAGTTTATCTTCTGTTTTTAACACAAAGGTGCACAATGGGCTAATTGCACTTCCCTTAATGACCAAATTAACTAGGGTTAACAACAATGCCTTCTCTAAACAAACGAGCAATTGTCTGTAAGTTGCAGGTGTTAAACCTTTTCTAACATGGAACTTAAACTCAAAAAATAAGCTACTTCTGGAAAAGTGCATTTCATCTTAACCTATTATGTTAATTTTTTTTCCCAGTTACCTCACTATTAAAACCGTAACCATTTTCACACAGGCACAAACACCTCTTTAAAAATGAAAATAAAAGTTCTTTTTCCCACACAACTAATACTTTTGCCTTTTTCTAGTTACTTAATGATCAAACGATATTCCATTAATCAGTAATGGTTAAAGCTTTTGAAATTAATTTGGTTGTTGTTAGAATGAATATGGTTTAATCACTAAATTTTAAAATTTAGATCCAAACAAGCCTCGTATGTACATTTTTTCTCTCCCGTTAGTTTTTAGCCTAATGCCAACACACGGTGCCCAAGCCCTATGTCATTCATTATCTTTGTAATTCAAAGATTTTTTTCTTACAAGGTCGCTGTAACAAATTAACTTCTTTCAGATTTGTCCTGGCATGGCCAGATGGATTAAGGTGTTTGATTCGTGATCCAAGGGTCGCACAAAACATGCTTGCCCTTTCAGCCGTGAGAGCATCATATGTGATGTCCAATCCTACTATTCGTTGAAAAAAAAGTAATCTTAGAGTTGGCAATGAGTGGTCATGACTAGCTACCTTCACTCTAGTCTTACACTACTAAATTAGGGACGGCTAGCACAGATAGCCCTTGAGTAGCTTTGTGCAAAATTCAAAAAACAAACATCCTTCAGATTTAACATAAAAACTTGAATTAAAATAAAATTTCTCTAAACACAGCCATTTTCATTAGTATTTTTTAAAACATTTTGCCAGTAGTAAGACTGGATAATGTTGTTAACTTGTCAACTTTAAGTTAGCTAACAATGTCATATTAATTTGTATACTTTAAGCAAAATAATTCTGAAACCGCATTATGATTATGTTTCTGCTTAAAAGCTGAATAATGTGATTTGTTAAACGTGAAGTTCTTGTCTGAAAGGTATTTCAACTTCACAGAATTTCAACAATAGTTATCCATTATTTGTGTTTGTTTCCACTTTAAAATAATTATCCTAAAATGTCGGTGAAGTTAAAACTTGTAAAAGTAACCAACTAGGAAACAGTGACTTCGTATATTTATCAGTCATGGAAACGTCTCATCACGCTGTTTACAAGGAATTTAACGATAATCATCTAGTTAGTTCTGGTAACAATAAACAACTAGCCAATCCTAATAACAATAATCATCCAGTCAGTTCTCATAACAATAAACAACTAGCCAATCCTAGTAACGATAATCATCTAGTCAGTTCTCATACCAATAAAGAACTATCCAGTCCTAGTAACGATAATCACCTTATCGGTTCTTGTAACAATAAACAACTAACCAGTACCACTAACAATAATCATCTAGTCAGTTCTGGACACAATAAACAACTAGCCAGTCCTAGTAATGATAATTATCTTGTTAGTTCTGGTAAAAATAAACTACTAGCCAGTCCATGTCTATCTCTATGTACAACATCAGTTTTATAGCCACTAGATAATGGAATTATACCGTTTATAAAATTGAAATACAGAATAATGATCCTTCAGCATATTACTGCAAACATGGATGGCTGTAAGGGAGAATCTGAAATGGTCATGATAATTAACGTGTTAGATGCAATTGCATTTTTAAATCATTCAGTCAAATACGTGAAAGATGAATGAATAATAAAGTGCTTTCGAAAGTGTGGATTTATTTTTGATAATGTCGAAGATAGTGAAGGGGTTATTTGTTATGAGATGATTCTAGTGAAATCTAAACTTTGATTGAGAAGATTGATGCAGATGATTCTGTAAACGTGGAAAGTTTTGTGAAATCTCCCAAGAATGTTTTAACAGAAACTAATGAATTTGATTTAAAATCTATAATAGAATTGAAAGATGGTAAAAAGTGCAAAAGATTCAGAAAATGAACAAATTGGAAAAGATAGTGAGGAAATATAAATTCTTACTTCATCACCCGTATTAAGTTATATTAACACTGTCAAATTGTATGCAAAAATGAAAGGGGAAAATGAACTTCATGAAAAGACCATAGAATTGGCATTCAATTACAATAGAAAGCCCACTAAAAAAAATGAAACAGCTGAGACTGGGCACTTTCTTCAAATAAATTTAAGATCTTGTGTGCTCAAGTGTATTTTGAATGTTTATTTATTTTTTCCTTATTCCAGGCCCCCCAGTGGCTCAGCAGTATGTCTGCGGACTTACACGCTAAAATCCGGGTTTCGATACCCGTGGTGGGCAGAGTACAGATAGCCCATTGTGTAGCTTTGTGCTTAATTCAAAACAACCTTATTCCAATAAATATAGCAAAAATGTTGAAAATATTTTGAGATGTTTTCAGACTGTTATTGAGAGAGATGTAAAATATGTAATTGATTGAAGTTGTTATTTGAGTGTTTTTTTCTCCTTTTAAATCTTAATGTTAAAAACAATATTACTTATGGGATGATCTGATAATTTTCATATATACACAGTGAAATCTACTCAGGAAACCTAAACAGTAAAAAAGGAAATAACTGCATCACTGACAGTGTTTCTGTTTAAAGCTTTATGTGATTTTGTAGCCAACAAATTCAAGATGCAAAAATAGTTTAAAAATTGGATCTATAAAACAAAGTAATCTGTCAATGATTTTAGGAAAATTCAACAGGAAAACACGTGTCTTTGAAATAACATGTCAGTATTACTTGCTAAAAAACAAACTACCAGAGCAGTTCCTAAAATTAAAGATATAAGTACCCATCAATTAAAATACATACAAACATGTACTCACTTGTTTAGACACAATTTACCAGTGTGAATGATTTGATATTTCTTAACTCTTTTCTGTCTTCAATCTTATAAAACCTTATTTCTTGATCTTCTAACCACACTACAACATTGGAAACTCATTCTCATCTGTGAAATATGTATTTTAAAATTTCAACACACTAGTTAATTCCGTCCAGAACACAAACAAAATTAATTTATCCTGAGAAATTCCAATTAAAATATTATTCAAAACATTGCCAAAAGCAATATACTACTGTCTTACTGATATTAAAGTATGTAACTTCACAACTACATAAGTGTAATTCAGTGAATGAGACACATTATCAATCACTTTTAACTATAAAAATCTGAGTTTGAATACAATATCAAAAGTCTTATTATATATTTAAATTACAAGTTGCACTAACATTACAGTTAAAAAAAACTATTACTTATATAAACTTCTAAATGTTAAAATGAAACACATCTTAATGCAACAAATATAAACACAGTTAGCCATATTGCATAGATGTTTAACTTGCATTTCTTTCTACATAAAACAAGTATTCTTACAAAATATATTACATAACATTATCTCTCATAATAATACTGTTCTGAAACTTTATATGCACGTCATTTTAAAAGATATTAACAAAAGGTAAGCATAATTATACTTAGGTCAACATTTTGTAGAAACACATTAAAAGCTTATCAAAGTTTTAAAAAGGTCTAACATTAAGTCATATAATACCATGGTAAGTTTATTTATTCTTTACAATTTTGTTCAAAATAGCTGTGAGCTTATTTTTATATCAGTTTTTGTGTTAGCTCAATTGTACATTTCTTTTACTATCTATGTTTAATAATAGTGGTTTTTACTGGATACTTTTTATCACAGTAAATTATGAACACAGTTAAAAATGTTCGATAAGAAGATTCAGATTATTATCACATAAAACCATCTTCCAATCAATAGCTTTCATCAGTTCACTGGTGTAGATTAACATGAAAGGCAAACATCTGTTCAGATCTATTCAGATGCATTGCTATGCCAGAATATTAATTATAATTTTTAACTTGTATGCTACAGGTCTAGATCAAAGTAATTTGACATCACAAATGTAATGATAAATCTTATTATTGATTTATGTTAGGTAGAGAGTTGTCAACTACTGGATATAATATTTGTGAAGAGAACACAGACATCATGTTTATATGCTTTCAATGGTTTGCTTATTTGTCTTGAATTTTGTGTTACACTACATGAGGACTATCTGTGCAAGCTGTCCCTTATTTAGCAGCATATGATTAGAGAAAGCAACTAGTCGTCACCAACTAATGACTCTCAGGCTACTCTTTGACCAATGAATAATGGGATTGACAATAATGTTATAATGCTTCCATGGCTGAAATGGCAAGAGTGTTTTGTGTGATAGCAATACAAACACGTGAACCTAAGATTATGAGTTGAGTACTTTAACCAACTGACCATACTGGGCCATTTTTCAATGGAGTCAAGAACTTACAAGACTGGTAGATGAATTTGATAATTATCAGTTAAATTCAATGAGGAAATTAAATAAAAGGTTATTTGCTAACCTTCTTTGAAGTGTAGCTTTTAACCTGATAAAAGTGAACTCTGAAAATTAAAAATATAAATTTAACAATATATGCAAAAGGATAATATTAACTGACAGTAACAAGTTAAAATTAGAATAAATAAAAAGTGTTGATTAAAAAGAATAACAGGAGAAAAATTAAAGAAATTTGAAAATAAAAAGTTTAAGTTCTTGTAATTTTGTAATATTCTTTAATTTACAAATTTCAGACTCCCTGTTTTTTTGGCTGAAAGACTATACTTGTTAGTTTTTTTTGTTAGTGCTTTCTTGAAATGTATTTTGAATATGTTAATATACATCAGGTGGTTTCTTTACACAGTAATAAAAATATTTTCTTGATTGAAAGTTGCAAAACTGTGAAAAACACTTATTTTCACCAATAATCTACTTAAGATAAATTACACGTGATAAACATTTGTATCTGTAATGGAAATATTGAAGAAATGTGGGAAAATATTGAGATGTAGAAAATCCCAAGTAAGTAAAACTTGAGTGTTTAAAGCAAGAGCCCAAGAAGATAACTGAGCCAATACAAAAGTACTAAGTATTCATAGTAAAATGGTAAATCAGATAAAACACAAGTATCGAGAAATCATATCAATACCTGCCATATTAGAACAAGCTGATTCCACAGGCAGGAGGAAGAAAAACACAGCAAAATCCACAGGTGTTAAAAACCTAACAAATCTTTATCAGCCCAAACAGGTTCATCTCATACAGAATGATATGTGGGGCAAGCCAAGAAAAAGGATGACCCATATAATTAACAATCTCACAATGGTTAACAGCAAATGCATTATGTGACAGGTTTCCTTCTCCTGCAGTTTATGAAATTAGTGCTACAGATATAATACTCAAAGTGAGAACATAAATCTCAGAATTCATTATAGAAATATGTGAATCAAACAAGTGTTTAATGTAGAATGTGAGAAAAACAAAGGGGGGCTGTGAAATTAGTTTAAAACATTTATTCAGTGTGAAGTAAATATAATAATGAAATTCCATTTCAGAAATTAAACTATTAAAATCATGATTCACCTAGCGAGAACCAAAAGAATAAACGCATCTCAACACACGAGTAATACCAAATAAATTAATTTTGTATTTGAAATGGAATACGAGAAACCTCACCTGTGAAAAATCAGTGAGTTTACAAGATCTATCCTTGTAGTTAAACAATTTTAAACAAATTCATCTATAGATTATCTACAAAATATTTTCATTGTAATTGGTTTTCTTTAGTCCTCATGTCATAACTCGTAAAGGCAAAAATGTAACATGTAAACCATTTAAATTTTCATTCTGTGTTATTAGTTAACATATATCATTGGATAAATAATAATGTTTAGTATTGGCATTATTATTCACTGCAGAAGTTAATATTTAATGATTGTTACATTTTTCATAACCAGAAAGTTCAAAGCAATTATTTGAAAAAAGACAGTTATGACAACTCAGGTAGAATGTAAAATGTTGTGTTTCAAATTCGTAACTGCTGAGGATATACAAAATTGCACAGACCTCAGTAATAAACATATAAATAGGAGTGGCAAATTGAACAGAAGTGTACAGTTAGAAAAAAGTAAGAAAATGTTAAATTAACTATGCTTTGAGTGTACACTTTTACTGGTTGATACTTAAAATAAATTTAACAGTTTGATAGAAATATGGAGAATAATTTGTTACAGGGTGTTCTAAATTAGTTCAGCTTGTGAAGTGGATTCTAAAATAATTTAATCATTAATCTTAAATGATTTAAGAAAGGGATCTTGATGTAACAGCTGATCAGTCTCAAAAGCTATCCAAGCATTGTGTTATTGCTGGTGGTACAGCTATAAATAAACTTTAGGTTATATCTACAGATATTTTCAATGTGAGTCTAGAGCACTTATAGTTTCATTGTATGGTTCAATGGTTATATCATATTTGGAGTACTGTTTTCAGTCTTGGTACCCTTAACTCAGGAAGTGCTTTGAATTGTTTAGAAAGGTTCAAAGTTTCATTACTAGAATGGTGCCTAGGATGGAGGAGTTGTCATATGAGGAGTCGCTGAAATCTCTCATACTGTTTTCTCTTGGAAAGAGAATTGGAGAAGGGATTTGATATGATTGAGGTGTTTAAGAGTGTTAAGGGAAATGATAAGGTGGATGCATCATCTTTGTTCATAATAACAGTGAGAATAGTAGGACAAGGGGACTCAAGTATAAACACTGGCAAAATAGAAGTCATTTTCAGCTAAGATAACTTAATTTTTCTTATAAGATAGTTGGCCTTTGGACTGGGTTGTTTTTGGATGTTATAGAGAGAAAATTTAAACAACTTTTACAGAAAGCTTGATAAGTATATGAATGATATGGACTGGCTTTAAGATTTTTTAAAAATGTATTCATTAATATTTATAGTTTAAATTAGAGGATGTAAGAGCCAGGATAGATCAAAAGATCCCATACTGTTCTGTACTATTATGTCTATGCTTCAGACTGCAGTCTAATTCTAAAAGATTTAATGTGTTTCTAATGCAACAATAAAACTTTTGTTGATAATGTAACTTCTAACTCAGCTTTACAGCTAGTATTACATGCTTCACTATGGTACTGAGAGTAAGAGTAAGACCATATAATACAGAAGAATATGGTATTGGGAAAAACTAATCTCTAAAAAGTTCTTTCTAACATCTAACTTCGTTTTTGTTTTGTTGATCCCAATATGACTCTATTTCGGATCAACTGTCCATTTGATTATACACATATCTTAAAAATTATGTTTATGCTTTAATGGTCAAGGTTATGTTTATTTCTGCATGCAACATACTAGGACCAACAAAGTACAGCAAAAATATAAGCTATCTTTCTAAGAGTATGAATAACCTGGTTCTGAATTAAATTGTTGAGTTGGCTACATCACCCAGCACATATCAATTTAGTCTCTTGCAAGAAAAAATTCTAAACAACAAAGAAAGTTTGGCAACCAGAAAATAAAACATTAAAATTCACCATTTACACTAAAGTTACCTGAATTATGATGACCGAAAACTGTTTTCTTTTGAAAATCCTTAACTTTCTGCATCAATCAGTGAACTGTGATCTACAAAAGACCTCTGTGCCACATAGTGGTTAGATTTTGTTTTACGTTATATTTACATATTTTTTAATAATAAATAAATATGAATAATAGATTGAACAGTAAGTACACTCTTTTGGTAAGAAATGAGCTTTAATGAAGGTTCATGAAATAAATCATAATCACTTTTGTTATTTCAGAAAAATTCTAACAAGCAAAAAAATAAATTGAAATTTGATATCTTTTGCCCATAAAAGTGTTTTGAATAACCACGAAACAGATCACGCTTTCATGAAGCATATTGAAGCTTCAAATCTGTCACCTTTCTAATGAATAAAAATAAAATATGTAATAAAATTGTTTGTTTTTCACAAATATTTCAGTTTGCAAGAGTGAAAATATTCCAATCACAGTAAGTGAAACACTGAACTACACGTGTTTAAGAAATTTTTTTATGTTTTATGGAAACAATTTTTTTCTGGTTTGGTTATGTGTAGAAATGACCATGCTCTTAATTTCACTTAAAAAGATGATCAGAGAAATTTTAAAACAAAATTATTACTTGTCTTAATTCAAGGCTTTTTCTTATGTGGATAAGTTTGTGTTCCCAAATGCATTTGAAAATGTTACAAGAAAAGTAAATGTCCTGAATAAAAACAAATGTACTTTCTTCTATAAGATTACACACACAGATCCTGACTTTCACACACATGCAGTTATAACTAATATTTTATTGTTCACCAACAAAATTAGATTTATGATAAAGTTCATTCAGAATTTGTGGAGGCAATTGGTGTACCATAATAGTTTATTAAAACATCAGTACACTTTGCTAACTGTTTTCCAATTTAAATCTTAAAAATTGGTTGCACTTTGCATGTTAATTCACTGGGATCATGTAAATTATTTTTATAAATGTGACTTGACTACTAAATTGCATATAAACATATATGAATAATTAAGTTGCAAACAGCATTATATCACAATAGCAATAAATCAATTAGTGGTAAATACATTATTTTAAATTACATTATCCTCTATATATTTTCCTTGTTGTAACAGTGCACATATTACTAAAATTTGGGAATTTCTTAATAAACCACATACATACACAAACAGAAGTTATATAAAAAGAAACAAATTCAGTATGTAAGTGGTGTATATATACTGTACGATGATTAGTATTATATAGCAGAAACAAATGAATAATGGGGCTTTTCAATTTCATATTTATTAGTGGAGACATTATTACATCCAGGGTAACCCCACTATAAGAAGTGAAATCGAACACTGATAATTGTTCATTCTGTTTAACTCCACTGGATACACTATTCCACAGTCATCATAACCTGTCACTAATTTATATAAGCTTGTTCATAAATTATTTTAAAAAAATCTTAGAATAAACATTTTTATGCTTTTAATTGATGTGCAAGAGCTGTTATCTTTCTTTATCTGTTTCTGTAAAGAAAATAAAAACTATTATATGTCATTGACAATTTATTACTAGTTTCATTTATAACATATACAAACAAAAAAATTTATAAAAAAAACTGTATGATGCTCTCACAACTTTGTAAATAACATTTTTCCATAAGTAAAAAAAATATTTTATAATAAAAAGAATATTGATCAGGAAATATATGCATATGATGTCATGGTAACAGGAGTGGAAAAGTAAAATACAAGGAAAATAATAATCACTTTAAAACATTTATTAATTCCACATGGTGCAAAGAAGACAAGAGAATATAAGTATTCTATTTACAGCTGGTTGTTGGTGTGTTTATATACACATATACATGTGTATATTGGTCCACATGCCCTATCCACAATCTTGTAGTTACAAATGAGTTAGAGAATCTGTCCAGTAGAAGGTGAGAAAGTATATAGTTCATTATACTTACGTTTATATGTGACTAATGCTTGCACCCATTGATCCATTTTCTACACATTCTACTTTAATTTCCAACTTCCAGTGCAAAGAGCATACCTGTTCCAGAAGTACCACATTTATGTGCTTTATTCATCTCAGAGTACATCTGTTCATTCTGGATAGTTGGTTATTCTGCAGTGCTTCTTAACTGACCCTTCTACCTTTACACAGTGAAGATAATACCATATCAGAAGTTATTTTTTTAACACCAAAATATAATTTCCCATAGGTAATTCACACCCACCCTCCTCATGGCTGGTGTTCTTCACTTAGAACAGGCCAATTCTTTAAAGTGAGGATTAAGAAGGAATAGTAGATGGAGACAGATGTGCCACTACTGGTGGAGAACAAACAGTAACATGTGCATGTTTATAAAAAGCATAAAGTTGAAAGGGTATAAAGACTGATGCACTGATTGCAAAAATATTTAACAATGCTTAGAGTGCAAAGAGTAATTGAGATAGCTTTGTGTGATAGGAGATAGGTACTCATTAAAAATACATTTTTAGTGTAAAAGTGTTAGCGTTTGTATCTCAGCACAAGAGATTTGCATGTTTAACAGGTTGGTGAAACAAGTAAGAGCTTCAAATTTTTTACACTGAGAATTAAAACTATTATAGAAATTCTTTTCTATGCAGAATATTGCTATTGAGATCCTGATAACCTAAAGTCAAGTATTTGAAATATTTTATCAAATGATCTTGAAATAAAGACAAAAATAAGAAAGAAAAGAGCTGTTCCAAAACAACAACAACGAACTTAGAGATTTTATGAGCAGTTATGGCGAGGCTAAAATTTAAACTTTTCTCTGAAGTTAGCTTTCCCATTTCCATAATAGCTTTATATCTTGTTGAACAACATGATCAAATTTAAGAGGTCAAGTTTTATAATTACTGTTATTCCAGGGGAATGGAGGAACTATAAAATTTCTAACAAGAAAATGTACAACTCTCCTCCCATATAGTGAATACGGTTTTAAAATAGGCTGTCAGTGGTGGGAATGATTTTCAATTACGTCTTCACTTTGAAACACTTAAAATTTATATAGAAGAAGCTTTCAACCAGTTAAAGCATTACCCTGGTATAAAAGTGTTTCTTAGACCGTATTCTAATAATGATACAAAATAATTTCGCAAGACAAAGAGAATTTATGAATTGTGACTCGATTTTAATTTATATTCGAAAGTTTATTTTGTTTTATCATTTTAGTTCCTAGCAAGTTGACTTAATGAAAGAACCGTGATCTAAAGCTGTAAACTTAGTCTCAAAAATTGGTTAGGCCTGGTGTGGCGAGGTGATTAAGGTGATCGACTAGTAATCCGAGGGTCGTGAGTTCAAATTCTCGTCACACCAAACACGCTCATCCTGTCAGCCATGGCATTCACGTTATGTGAATGCCAATCCCACTATTCGTTGATTATAGAGTATCCTAAGAGTTGGCAGTGGATGGTGAAGACTAGCTGCCTTCCCTCTACTCTTACAGTACTAAAGTAGGGGCAGCCAGCGCAGTTAAACCTCGTGTAGGTTTGTGCAAAATTAAGAAAAAATGTGGTTACCATAAACTTTAGTGCTTTAAAATACAAACAATAAAATATATTATTTATGATTAAAAAACACTCGACAGCAGTTTAAATGAATTGCATTTCATATTTTCCTGAAGATTGAAGAATTAAAAAATATTCATGCGTAATCTGCTAGAGATGCCCAAAACCAGAACAGTCAATTAGTCGCAGCTTTGAAAGAACATGATCGTCACATTGAAGGTAACCTTTGTTGATATTCAAACACAAAAACTTGTGTGCAATTAAATTCATAAATTGATGTTTGAAGTTTGGCTACTTTAATTTTTTTATTAAATCACTAGTTGGATAAGTTACCATCTGCAAGACAAGAGATTCAGAAGCTAAAAGCTAAAAAAAATGAAGATTTACAAGCTATGGTGGATGAGAAAATTCAAATTAAAAGGTAATAGGAGTTCCAGCAAATAGACGTCTGCTAAGTCAAAGTGAACTAAATCATTTGAAGTTGTGATCAAATACGGTTACCAGTTAACAGTAAAAGTATGACCAAACAGCAAACAACACAATCATAATTAAGGAGTGTCTTCTCATTCTTTTAATTTAATTCCAAGTTTATTTGCATTGATATTGTTATTGCTTGTACAGTTATTGTTAAAGATTAAATTAAAACAACAATAATTTATAAGAACCTTTTTAATATTTTAATTTGATATTACATTTTATTTATTTCTTCTTGACACAAAAAGCTGGTACCAGCTGTTGTTATTCATTTAGTGTAACTGTGCAGTGAACTACATTTTCCTTGGCCAAGTAAACAACTTTACAAACCACAACTACATGTATTTGTTTCAATTATAATTCATTAACAATATATCCAGTTTAGATTAAGTTACTTTTTTATATCTAATTGTTTAACATAATCAGGGGAAGCAGTAGTGTTAACGTCTGTAACACGATTTATTTTATCATTTCTTCCAACATAATGTCATAATGAGGCTTAACATATCCCATCAGAGTGTCATTAGAAGTGATTCAGTCCATTATGGGTTTAACTTTTGTTTTTTTAAAACAATAGGTGTTTCTATTTAGCTAATTGTCTTAAGTAATCTATGAATTACTTTTAGTTTCAATCAAATAATTCGATAATTTTAATTTACTTTTTCATAATCTCTCTTAGACCACACCTTAACCATGTTCTGACTCCATTCAGTCTTCTATAATTTGACAGTATTGAAAGTAAATTATAGAAACCTTAAAACTACAATATATATTAAACATAGAATCACAAATTAATTCTAAAATAAAACAACAGCGACTTTTACTGAAGCCAGGTTTGAAGATTAATTATTACGAAGGCTCAGCAGGTAGTGACATTTTAATGATTACAACATACTGTCATTTTAATGATTAGAACAGACAGTGCCATTTCAGTGATTACTCTCATGACTTCTATAAAATTACTGTTAACTATATTTATGACTTAACTTGTTCATGAGCAAACATAAGATCCTAAACTTGACATATTAGTTGTTAATAGTATAAACTCAAGTTACTATATTTCATCTAATCTAGTCAAAGACTGTCTAATTTGATAAAAGAACTAATCATAATTTAATCGAACATAACACAGTTCAAAACGTGTTTTGTAAAAATGTGTATAGAAATAGGACACTTATTCCACCAATGACTTTATGAACTTGTTACTATGAACTATGTAAATATATCAGCTCATTATTAGAATCAAACAAGTACCTAGACTTATGTTGTTATAGACTATGTTAACATCACACCTTTAAGGATCAAATAATGTAATGCATGCATGTGGAGGTTACTTGTTTTTAATCAAACTATATCTACAGAAACGTGAAACGATTTTAACATGGCCACCAATATAAAACAGGTTTTTCTCTGAAACTGTACATTACACATTAAGATATGATATTTGTCCTATCACTGAAAATCCCTTAGTTTAAGTATTGGCTCAAAACTGGGTATTTTTAGCTGTCTAACATGCCACAAATAGTTCTATACTAAAATAATTTGTACCTGGTTTATAATCCATCAGTTGTCAGATATTGTTTCTGACAATATATGTTATGAAAATAAGAATAAAGTAAGATTAACTTGTTCAAAGAACAAACTAGATCTGTTTCGTTTTGCTCAAGAAAATCATCAGATAGTAACTATGGTCTGACTAAGTTTAACTTTTATATTTCAACTTGCAGACAGTTAAAATGTGAAAGTCTACACCTAAAGGAAAAGTTTGAGAAAGAGGTTAAGTCAAAGTCTTGATTATCTATGGAGAAAGAAGAACTCCATTGGAGACTAAAGCAAACAAAGGAAGTAAATGCTTTGCTGTCAACAATGTCTGATTTTATAAATGTTTTCTAGTATCAAAATGGATCCAAGTGCTTTATTATCAACATCTGATTGTGTACAATGTTTCACTGTACTTACAATGAAAGCAAGCACTTTGTTGTCAACAATGTCTGACTGTATGTATTGTTTCACTTCACCACAACGGAGACAACTGCTTTGTTGGGAACAATATCTGATAGTATGTATTGTTTCACTGAACTACAATGGGGACAACTGCTTTGTCATCAAAAATGACTGATTGTATGTATTGTTTCATCATGCCAGAGTGGGGATAATTGCTTTGTTGTGAACAATGTCTGATTGTACATTTTGTTAATAAGCACAAAAATGAAAAAAAATTGTAGCCCCAAAACTCAGTACCAGGACACGAATGTGGTGGGTTATTATGTAGAATGCTAGGGCATTTCTTTGTTTTTTAAGTACTAGCAGAAATAAAACACAAATTGTATTTGATGGGGAGGGAACATCCACTACCTAGTTTAACCTCATATGCATAGTATACAAGAGAAAAGGAACAGTTGCATGTTGTCTAGTTCATAACATCCTGCATCTTTACATTCATTCACGGTTTGCAGAGAAAGGGTGATTATTGGGAGAAAATTTGAATGAATATTTAGAACATTCAAAAACCTTTAAGGTTTTTAAGTATATAGAACATAATAAATATTTGATCTTTCTTTGCAATCTTTATCTAGGGTCATCAGAAATCCTGGATAAACTGTCACATGATGAGTCACTGTTGAAATGTCCAGTTCGAACGTCTGTGTTCCTAAATGAACTCAATACTAGTCAAACACAGGAAGGAAGAGGTTCTGGCAGTCACAGACAGGTCACTGCTTGGGGACGCCCTCCAAATAGGGTGTCAAGTCATAAAAACTGTAACTATTCTGGTAAACCATCAACTGAATCTGCACCTTTTACACCTACTGCAAAAAATATTCAATATTCCAAGCAACCTGATTCTGTTAATGGTACTCCAAAACGATCCCATTCAAACAAGTCATTAACACAAGAAATGGACAGAAATGATAATTCCAGTGTCACTGAAGCCCTTGATGATCAGGGTACAAGAAAAGGACATAAAGAATGATGATCAGACATGAAAACAACAGAATGATCTCAATTTGAACATGCCTCACCCAAAAAATGATGAAGATGAAGAATCACATCCAGTGACAGGTCATTACCATGATTCTGTAAGATCGGATGCCTTTTGCCCAAAGAGTTCAACACCTTCACTGAGCATTTGTTTAGATGAAGGTTCCAGACTAGATGGAGAGTAGCTAGTCATTACCACGTACCACTAACTCTTAAACTACTCTTTTAAAAACACATAGAGATTGACCATCATATTATAATGACCCCATGGCTGAAAGGGCAAGCATGTTTTCGTATGACGGGAATTCGAATCTGTGACCCTCGAATTACGAGTTGAGTGTCTTAATCACCTGGCAATTCCAGGCAGGTAGATTCGAAGGAAGGCACCTAGGAAAATGCGCCCACCCCCTGCCGACTCATAGACTAATCAAATAATGAAATTTGACTGTCACTGTTATGACCACTAAGGCTTTATCTATAGAATGTTTTATTCTACTGAGTAGTCAGTAAGGCCTACTGACTAAATATATTGGATACACATGGTTACAGAGTGTGACTGAGCATCTCTTAGGTCTCCAAATTGGGTCTAAAGAACTACAAAGATAAAAAGGTATATTCACAGAAACAATCATACAATCATAAAATACAAGGGCCACTGGGTGCATCGAACATGTAAGAATGCTGTTAAACTTTGATTGAATTCTCATTAGCTACATGTTTCCTCCACTCTGTAAATTATACTATCACTAAAAATGAAAACAAACAAATATCCATGTTAAAAGTTAAAACCTAAATCTTATTCAATGAAGATAAATAAAACTATTATAAATCACAAATGCAGCATTATTAACCTCAACAAAGCAATGTTAAGTAATTTATAATTAAAGCAGAAGTCAACTCTTCCAAAAATCTTTAATAAAACCACTTGAAAGCTGAACGTGACTTCTGTAGAAAATAATAATGGTTCAACCAAAGTTAAGTAAAAACCATGTTAAGTTAAACAATACTGTGGCTGAAGGCTTAAATTAATTTACAACTTTAGGAAATGTAAGAAACTAAAAAATTATGAAAAGTTCCTAATTCTAATAAATTCTCTCTTTTCTTTTACAAGGACAAACTTGACTTTATACTTGAGAACATATTGGCATTAAAATCAAGCTCAGTCTGCTTCAACAATGTTAATCTTCAATTTCACTATAATTTAACACTACTGGTCTTCAATTTCAAGGTATGTGTCAACAGTGTTGGTCTTCATTGGCACTGCATGTTTCAACAGTGTAAGTCTTCAATTTTACTAACTTTATCAACACTGTTGGTCTTTGGTTTCACTGACGGTTTGCTCAGTGTTGGTGTTCAGTCTCACTGTTTCAACAGTGTTGGTCTTCACTTTCAATGATTGTTTCAGTAGTGTCGGCCTTCAATTTCAACGACTGTTACAATAGCGTTGATCTTCAATTTCACGATCTGTTTCAAAAGTGGAGATCTTCAATTTCACAGTCAGTTTCAGCAATACTGGTTTTCAGCAGTAACAATGTCTGTTTGAAAACAGTGTTGGTGTTTAATTTGACTGTCTGTCTCAACAGTGTGCCTTCACTTTTACTCTCTTTTACAACTGGTCTTCACTTTTAATACTTCAATACAATACGTCATCAATTTCACGGCTGTTTCAGTAATGTTGGTCTTGACTTTAACTGAATGTCTGAACAGAGTAGGTCTTCAATTTCACTGTCTGTATCAAAACAATTGGTCTTCGGTTTCACTTACAGTTTGAACAGTATTGATGTTCAATTTCACTGCATTTCAACAGTGTTGGTCTTCACTTTCATTTTGTATTTTAACACTACTGGTCTTCACATTTAATAGCTGTTTCATTAGTGACATCTTCAATTTCAGTCTGATTCAACAGTGTTAATCTTAATTTTCACTAATTCAACAGTGCAGGCCTTTTAATTTAATTCTCTGTTTCAACACTGTTAGTTTTCACTTTCGCTCAATATTTCAACAGTGTTGGTCTTTAGTTTCACTGTCTGTTTCATAGGAGTGGATCTTCACAATTATTTGCTGTTTCATCAGTGCTACCTTCATTTCAACTGACCATATTCACATCATTATTAATCAATTTCACTACTGGGGATCTGTTATGTAAATGTCATGTAAACGTTTTGTAAACGACAACATGTCGTGTTGTGTTTAAATTTTCATTTCTATTATTTATATTTCCATATTTATATTACTGTTTCAAAGTTTAAACCAATTAAAAAATATGTTGTTATTCATTTAAAATAACATTTAGAAATTTCTAGAATTAGGTAGATCAAATATATGACTATAAACGGAAATGTATGGCGGCCTAGTGTCTAAACGTTGAGTCTCGTGCAAGAACGGACATGCGCGGATTGCTCTGGAGTTCTGTAGAAGTTACGCGATTGTTCGAGAAGAGGCCTACTAATATATAAACAGACGGAAACGCGAGAAATGGAAGAAGATTCATTAGTTTTATTCGAAGAAAAGAATAAGAAGAGTCAGTCATTCGTTTGAGAAAGTTTAAGTGTTTGCTGTGAGTTTATTCAACTTGAATTTGTGTCTGAAGCTAGATCTACAGAAGCTGTCATTTTGTCTCGTCAATCTTTGCGATTCATTCGAATTACTGGTTGTGCTGAGAGTCGTCACGTACGGACTATTTAGGGGAGACTGGGAAAATTGGAAGGCGGCAAGTTTGAGACGTTCATCAAGAAGCACCGTAAAAAGAACTTCGACATTCTCCATTCAAACCTCGGTATTTCTTCGTGGGACCAAATTCACACCATAGACTGGAATTTTGGATTTCTGATCTGGACTTTTGGACTTTCATTCTAGATCATTATATTAGATACAGGCCAGTACCATTTTGTGTTGTAATTAATTTTGAAGGTTTAAACTTAATATCTGTCATTGTTATTATATAATTTATGTTATATCTGTCATATATATAATAGCTTATTGTAATAAATTATACAAGCTGTTATCTGTGTCTTTCTGTTGCGTTTAGTCTACGAAAAACATTAAACATAAAAAAACGTAACAGGATCTTTACTTTCATTAACTGTTTTGACACTGTTGTTCTTCACTTTCACTTTTGTTTAAACACTTTCAGTCTTTAGTTTCACTGTTTAATCAGTGTTGGTTATACCTTTCACTGTCTGTTTGAACACTTGGTATTCAATTTCGCTGACTTTTTAACACTGATGGACTTAAATTTCACTCTCTGTTTCAACAGTATTGGTTTTCACTTTTACTGTCTGTTCCAAAACTTTAGCTTTTCAATTTCAACATATGTTTCAACACTGTTGGTCTTCAGTTTCACTGTCTGTTTCCACAATGTTGGTAAACTCTTTCAGTTCTGTTTCAACACTATTTGTCTTCAGTTTCACAGACTGTTCTAACACTATTGGTCTTCAATTTCACTCTCTTTTTCATCTTTTTCAGTACTATTTATCTTCAGTTTGAATGTTGTTCTCACACTGTTGGTCTTCACTTTCACTTCTATTTTAACACTATTGGTCTTCAATTTCACTCACAGATTTCACACTGTTGGTCTTCACTTTCACTTTTGTTTCAACATTATTGATCTTCAATTCCACTAACTGTATATACACTAATGGTCTTCACTCTTACTGACTGTTCCAACACTGTTGTTCTTCAATTTAACTCTCTCTTTGAATAGTATCTGTCTTCAGTTTCACTGTCTATTGTCACACTGTTGGTCTTCACTTTCACTTTCATTTCAACACTACTGGTCTTGAGTCTCACTGACTGTTTTCCACACTATTAGTCTTCACTTTCACTCACTGTTTTTACACTGTTGGTCTTCAGTTTCATAAACTGTTTTTATGATGTACCTCTACATTTTCTGGGTCTGTTTCAACAATATTGATCTTCACTTTTATGGTGTTTCAACACTATTGGTTTTCAACTTCACTGTTTTAACAGTATTTGTCTGCAGTTTCACTGGCTGTTTCAAAACTGTTGACATTCAATGTTACTGTCTGTTTTAGTAATACTGATCTTCATTTTTACTCACTGTTTGTACACTGTTGGTCTTCACTATCACTTCTGTTTCAACACTGTTGGTCATCATTTTCAATGTCTGCTTCAACACTATTGTTCTTCAATTTCAATGTCTGTTTTAACACTTGGTGTTCAGTTCTACCCTCTGTTTTCAAACTTTTGGTTTTCATTGTCTCTTTCAACACTGTTGCTCCTCAACTTCACTGTCTCTTTAAACACTATTGTTCTTTTTCAATGTGTGTTTCAATACTAAGGGTCTTCAATTTCACTATAATTTAACACTACTGGTCTTCAATTTCAAGGTATGTGTCAACAGTGTTGGTCTTCATTGGCACTGCATGTTTCAATTTTACTAACTTTATCATAACTATTGGTCTTTGATTTCACTGACGGTTTGTTCAGTGTTGGTGTTCAGTCTCACTGTGTTTCAACAGTGTTGGTCTTCACATTCAATGGTTGTTTCAGTAGTGTCGTCCTTCAATTTAACGGTCTCTTTCAACAACGATGGTCTTCACTTTCACTGAATGTTTCAACAGTGGAGATCTTCAATTTCACAGTCAGTTTCAATGTCTGTTTTTTAACAGAAACTTGACTTTGTGTTTCAATAGTGTCTCTTTAAACACAACTGATTTTCACTTTCAATTACTTTTCAATAGAGTAAGTCATCATTTTCATGGTCCATTTCAAAAGTGTTAGTCACTGAATATTTCAATAGTGTAGGTCTTTTAATTTCACTGTCCATTTCACAGGAGAGGGTCTTCACATTCATTTACTATTTCATCAGTGCTTACCTTCATTTTAACTGATTGTTTTCACACTATTATTAATCAATTTCACTGTCAGTTTCACCACTGTGGATCTTCTCTTTCATTAACTGTTTTGAAACTGTTGTTCTTCAATTTAACTTCTGTTTAAACATTATCAGTCTTCAGTTTCACTGTCTGTTTCAATACTATTGGTCTCAAATTCCACTGACTCTTATCACACTGTTGGTCTTCACTGTCATTTGTGTTTCAACACTACTGATCTTCGGTTTCACTGACTCTAACACTGTTTGTCTTCAGTTTCTCTGACTGTCTCAACACTGTTGGGCTTCAATTTCAATGTCTGATACAACACTCTTGGTTATTAATTTCACTTCTGTTTCAACACTGTTGGTTTCAAATTCCACTGACTCTTATCACACTGTTGGTCTTCACTGTCACTTGTGTTTCAACACTACTGGTTTTGAATTTCAATGACTGATGGTCTTTGGTTTCACAAACTGTTTTTAACACTGTTGGTCTCCAATTTCAGTCTTTCTCAACACTGATGTTCAGTTTCACTGACTGTTTTCACACTACATCTTCATTTTTTTGTCTGTTTCAACAATATTGGTCTTCACTTTCACAGACTCTTCGAATACTGTTGGTGTTCAATTTCATTGGGCGTTTCAATATTACTGGTTCTCAGTTTTACAGTCTGTCTGCACTCTCTTGGTCCTACCTTTCATTTCTCTTTCAACGTCATTGGTGTTCAGTTTCACTGACTGTTTAAACACTGTTTGCCTTCAAGTTTACTGTCTGTTTGAATACTATTGGTCTTCACTTCACTCTCTGTTTAACACTACTGGTCTGCAGTTTCAATGGCTGTTTTAACACTGTTGGATTCCCTTTTATGGTGTGTTTGAACAATATTGGTCTTTTATTTGACTGTTTCACATTGTTGGTCTTTATTTCCACTGACTGTTTTCAAATTGTTCATCTTTACTTTCACTAACTGTTCCAACACTATTGGTCTTCACTTTCACTTCCATTTCAACACTATTGGTGTTGACTTCCACAGACTGTTTCCACACTGATGGTCTTCACTTTCATTGGCTGTTTCAACACTGTTGGTAATCAAGCATATTGTCTGTTTCAACACTGTTGGTCTTTAGTTTCACTAACTGCCTAAACACTGTTGGTAATGAACTTCACTGTCTGCTTCAACACTATTGGTCTTCAATTTCATTGCCTGTTTCAATACTATTGGTGTTCAGTTTGACTAACTGTTTTCACAATGTACATCTTCACTTTTTCAGTCTGTTTCAACAATATTGATCTTCAATTTCACTGTGTGTTTCAATACTACTGGTTTTCAGTTTTACAGTCTGTCTGCATTCTCTTCATCTTTCAACTCTCTTTTCAACATCATTGGTCTTCAGTTTCACAGACAGTTTTAACACTATTGGTCTTCATTTTTGCTGGCTGTTCCAAAACTGTTGGTCTTCAATTTCATTCTATTTTTCAGTACTACTTGTCTTCAGTTTAACTGTTGTTATTACATTGTTGGTCTTCACTTTCACTTCCTTTTTAACACTAGTGGTCTTGACTTCGACAGACTGTTTTCACACTGTTGGTCTTCATTTTCACTTCTAATTTAACACTACTGATCTTCAATTTCACATTACTGACCTTCACTTTCACTGTCTCTTTCAACATTGTTGATCTTCAGTTTCACTGCCTGTTTAAATACTGTTGTTCTTCAGTTTCACTGTGTGTTTCAACAGTGTAGTCTTAACTTTCAGTCCATTTCAACAGAGTTGATCTTCATTTTTACTCTATTTTAACACTACTGGTCTTCTATTTCAAAATCTGTGTCCACGGTGTTGTTCTTCACTTTCACTGAATGTTTCAAAACTGTATGTCTTCAGTTTTACTGATTTTATATACACTAATGATCTTCAGTTTCAATGACAGTTTGCACAGTGTTGGTATTCAATCTCACTGTGTTTCAACAGTGTTGGTCTCCACTTTCAATACTGTACATCTTCAATTTCACTATTAGTTTAAGCAGTGTTAGTCTTTCATTTTACTATATCTTTCAACAGTTTGTGGCCACTTTTATCCTATTATAACATAACTGGTCTTCACTTTCAATGACTGTTTCTAGAGTGTAGGTCATTAATTTTACTGACTGTTTCAACAGTGTGTATCTTCAAGTTCACTCTCCTTATTAACACCACTGGTCATCAGTTTCACTAACTGTTTGAACAGTGTTGTTGTTCAATTTCATTTTGTTTTAACAGTGTACGAGTTAAATTTCACTGTCTGTTTCAACAGTGTCGATCTTCACTTTTATTGACTGTTTTCTTTGTGTTGACCTTCATTTTATCTGTTTAAACACTATTAGTTTTCAATTTCACTGAGTGTTTCAATGCTGTTGGACTTCAATTTCCCTGACTCTTTCAACACTTTTGGTCTCAATTTCACTGTTTTAACACTACTGGACTGCAGTTTCACTAGCTCTTAATACTGTTGGCATTTAATTTCACTGTCTCTTTCAACAGCATTGATCTTCAATTTTATTTCTGTTGGTACACCACTGGTCTTCACTTTCCATTCTGTTTGAACATTGTTAGTCTTCAACTCAATGTTTTAACACTACTAGACTGCAGTTTCACTGTATTTTTCAATACTGTTGGCATTAAATTTCCTTGTCTATTTTAATAGTACTGGTCTTCAATTTTATTCCTGTGTGTACACTGTTCGTCTTCACTTTTACTTCTGTTTCAACACTGTTGGTCTTCAGTTTCATTGACTCTTTAACACATTTCATCTTCAGTTTCACTGACTGTCTACACACTGTTGGTCTTGAATTTCAGTGTCTGCTTCAACACTATTGGTCTTCAATTTCAATGTCTCTTTTAACACTCGGGGTTCACTTCTACTGACTGTTTTCACACTGTTGATCTACACTTTCACTGAGTGTTTCAGTACTGTTGATCTTCAAGGTTATTATCTGTTTCAAAACTATTGGTCTTCAAATTCACTTTCTGTTTCAACTCAGTTGGTCATCAATTTCACACTGTGTTTCAACACTACTGATATTCAATTTCACTGACAGTTTTGAAAAACTATTGGTCTGCAGTTTCAATGACTGTTTCAACAGTGTTGGTCTTCAATTTCACTATCTCTATCATCACTTTTGGTGTTTACTTTAACTGAATGCTTTCATACTGTTGATCTTCATTTTCACTGACTGTTTCAACACTAACAGTCTTTTTTTATGTGCAAAACGGCTCGTTTGGGTTCAGAAAATATTTTTTAAATAGAAGAGCGAACAACGTTTCGACCTTCTTCGGTCATCGTCAGGTTCACAAAAAGGTAACTGACCGGAAGCTGACCACATGTTTGGAAGGGGTTGTGTAACTGAGTGTCGCAATGTAGAGGGCGGGGTTAGGTGTTTGAATATATAATTTTATCTATAATATTAATATAGGTATAATGGCGTTCCTTTATATTGGTTTATTTTGGGTTTAAGTTGTTGTATAAGTAAGGCTTCTTTAATTTTGCGTTTGTTTATGTTTGTTTCTTTATTTAGTATTTTAGTGTTTTCTATGGTTATGTTGTGTCCATTTGACTTGCAGTGTTCGAAAACGTGTGAAGGTGACTTTTTATGTTCTTTGAATCTGGTTTCCATTTTTCTACTTGTTTCTCCAATATAGAAGTCGTGGCAGTTATCACATTGTATTTTATAAATAATGTTGGTGTGGTTTGTCAGTGTAGTTCTTACATAGTATAGACCTTAGTTTTGTGCCTGGTTTTTGAATAAATTTAGTATTAACTGGAATGTTATATTTTGTTACTAGTTTTTGACAAATGTTGGTTATTTGTTTGCTGATGTCAGGAATATATGGTATACAGCAGTATATGGTTTTGTGATTTTTTGATTCGTGAGATATATTTACTTTTATTGGTTGATTTTGCTTTCTGTCTGGGTGTGTGCGTATAATGTTTCTACGGTTTGTGGAGGAAACTTATTGATGTTGATGAAGTATTGTTTTATTTTGTCTAATTTATCGTTAATTTTATCTGGTGAGCATAGTTTTATGGCTGTGTTTATCTGGTTTCTTAGTATGTTGAGTTTTTGTTTTGTTTCATGTGCTGAGTCCCAAGGAATGTATAGTCCAGTGTGGGTGATTTTTCGGTGGATTTCTGTTTTGAATTGTGTGTCGGTTCTTATAATTTTGAGGTTAAGAAATGATATTTGATTGCTTTCTTCCTGTTCACATGTGAAGTTAATGTTGGGATGTATAGAGTTAACGTGATTGAAAAAAATTAAGCATGTGTTCTGTAGATTTGAATCCCGCAACCGTGTCATCTACATATCTGTACCAGTATAGTGGTGGATGTAATGCTGTATTAATTGCTTGTGTTTCAATTTGTGTCATAAAAATATTGGCTAGAACTGGTGATACTGGGTTGCCCATGCTTAGGCCATTTGTTTGTATATAGTTTTGGTTGTTGAACATAAAGTTTGTCTTTATTGTGGTGAATTCTATGAGGGTTGCTAACTGGTTACTGGGAATGTCTATAATTGGGTTCTCGGATATAGAATTCTAAGGCTATCTTGCAGGCTTCTGTTGTTGGAACTTCTGTAAAGAGGGATATAACATCGAAACTGGCTATTAAGGCTTTATGATTAAGTTGATTTAGATTAGACTTGAAATTAAAAGTCTTTGATGAATGAGCTGGCTGATGTTGCATATTTGGAGAATGCCCATGCTATGCATTTACCAAGATTGTAATTAAACGATTCATATGTTGACATTATTGGTCGTAATGGACAATCTGGTTTATGAGGTTTGGGGATGCCGTATATTTGCGGTGTGCGTGTTGGCTTTTTTCATTTGTAGTAGTAATTTGTTCAGTTGCGTCTCATGTGTCTTTGTTGGATTTGTGTGTATTGGTTTAAATTTGTTCGTGTCTGATAGGATGTTATTCATTTTTTGTATGTATTCATTCGTGTTCATTATTACTATAGCGTTACCTTTATCTGCTTTTAGAATTTTTATGTTTCTGTCTTGTTTTAGGTTTTTAATGGAATTAATGTCTCTTTTTGTAAGGTTTTTAATATTTAAAAAATATTTTCTGAACCCAAACGAGCCGTTTTGCATATAAAATTCTCAACAAGTGGGTTTCTCGACATCACTAACAGTCTTTAGTATCATTGTCTCTTTTCACATTGTTGGTCTTCACTTTCACTTTTCTTTCAACACTACTGGTCCTCAGTCTCATTCACTGTTTTCACACTGTTGGTCTTCACCTTCACTGGCTGTTTCAGCACTTGGTCTTCCATTTCACTGTCAGTTTCAACTTTGTTGTTCTTCTGTTTCACCGTCTGTTTCAACACTACAGGTTTTCAATTTCATTTTCTGTTTCAACAGTGTAAGTCTTCAATTTTGTTGACATTATCAACATTATTGGTCTTCGATTTCACTGACAGTTTTAACTGCATTGGTGTTCAATTTCACTGCATTTCAACAGTGTTGGTTTTCACTTTCACTAAATGTTTCAATGGTGGAGATCTTTAATTTAACTGTTAGTTTCAGCAGTCTTGTTTATCAGTTTCAATGTCTGTTTTTTAAGTTTGTCTTTAATTTTAATGTATTTAAAAAAACAGTGTGTGGCTTCACTTTGACTCTCTTTTAACACCACTGGTCTTCACTTTCAATGACTGTCTCATAAGAGTACATCATCAATTTCACAGTCTGTTTCAACAGTGCTGATCTTCACTTTTACTGAAAGTTTTCATACTGTTGGTCTTCAATTTCACTTAATGTTTTCATATTATTGGTCTTCACTTTCAACACTATTGGGTTTCATTTTCACTGAGTATTTCAACAATGTTGATCTTCACTTCTTATTGACTGTTACCTCACTGTTCTTTAGTTTCACTGTGTTTTGAAACGCTATTGGTGTTGTGTTTGTCTGTCTATGTCAAAACTATTGGTCATCAGTTTCAATCTCTCTTTCAACAGTATTGGTATTCTCTTTAATGGACTCTTTTCACACTGTTGGTCTTCACTTTCACTTCTCTTTAAACACTGTTGTTCTTCAGTTTCAGTGACTGTTTTCACATTGTTGGTCTTTACTTTTACTGACTCTTTCAACACTCTTGGTCTCCAATTTCACTGAAAGTTTTATCACTGTGTGAGTATGCTGCTGAGACTTCTCATTGCTTAAAACTCATGTTTGTAGTGTTCTGATGAGACTTCTTGTTATTGATAACTCATCTTTTAAGAGTTCTAGTGACTAATAACTCGTGTTTCTCGTTCTCTGGTGGGACTTCTGGTTACTGATAACTCATGTTTGTAGTGTTCTGAATATATTTCCGATTATTAACTCAACAATAACATAGCGTTACATCACGTGTTGAAATGTGAATCACAGTGTTATTACTTTATAAGAAGTTAGTGTAGAATATGCTGTTTGTTGTCAACATTATTCACATCTGTTTTTCCCTTATTCAAAAACTTAATGTTGAACTTTGGATTCATCCGCTTTTATAAAGGCCACTGTAAACAGGAGACAGAGATAAAATGATGGAGAAACACCACTGTTCATGATATATATAAAAGAAGTGGTACATAATATTCTCTGTCCAATCACATTCAAATATTGTTTGTAGCTACTTTCAAAGCCAGCTTCATTGGTTGTGCGTAGATCCATTCTGTAATATCATACAAGAGTAAAATAAAATGATTGTAGTAAATAAACCACTACGAAAATTGTACAAAAAACGAGACATGAGTAACCAGTATGTGAAGAAATCAAAATTAGTTAACAAATACAATCATTGTGTTTGGGATTAGTAAAAAAAAGGATAGATTGCCTACTGGAAAAACTTGTCAGAGTTTACATGTTAGCAAACATGAAAGTCCACATTGGTGTTAATTCTTCTTTGTGACATGCACTGAATGAATTTTACAAAACTAAAGTCTAAAATATTTCTGAGTAAAACTGTTAGTACACATTTAGAATTATGTTTTACTTAAAGTTTAAAATTTGATACGTGGGTTGTGCACCCAACATCTGAAAGGTGCTTCCAAATCGGGGTAGGATTTAAAAAAAAAAAGCTGTTAAAAGATAGATTAAAAAAACAAAAAGCACAGAGCAATATGGTGATAGATAATTGCTTTCTTGTAACTCACAAATTATGTTAAAGTTCCAGATTAGTTTAACACCGTATTATACTCATGAGATTTTTCCTGACTAACAACATCTGAATTTATCTTTATTCACAGCTTGTACACATTTTACGAGTGAAGACAGTAAAGCTTGTTGTATTCATATAACCGAACGCCATCTAGTAGTACGAGTTAATAAAATATTGGATTGTTCGAAATTATGTATTTTTTATTTTGCTTTGAATACTGAAAATGGAATATGTAAAGTATTGAAAACTGTGTCTGCTATAGCCGTCGGTAATTTAGCAGTGAAAGAAAAGAGGAAAGGTGCCTAGTGATCACCACTCACCAACCACTGTTTTACAAGGAAATAATTGGATTGACCGCAACAATACACCGCCCAATCACGTGTCATAAAGGGAAAGCATATTTAGTGGAGCAAACGTTGGATCAAGAATTTCGAACGAAACATCTACAGAACAGACAGATAAGTAAAAAAGTTCATGATGTACTGTACTTGGGATCGTTGTTTACAGGGTTGTTTATACCGATGTACTAAACAAGCGGAACCAATGGAAGGAATACAAATTGTTCGACGTGAATATGCCCAAATTTTGAGACTGAATTGACTAATAGCATTTAATCCTAGTTTCATGGAGCTTAAAATACTTATTTTTCAATAACGGTACCGCACTTAATAAATAAAAAATTACTGTTTATATCGCTAAAAGCTGAACGCTTTTCCCCTGAAGTACTTTCTGTAAAAAGAATCGTTTTTCCTCCTGTTCACTTTTTCTAAATTTTTCAATACAACGCTATCTAAAACAATCCAGTGTTAGCTAACACTAATTACTAAGCCTCTCGCAGGTTTTAGACGAACGTAAATGTTACTAATTGCCTAACTTTTGTTTCTCATTTCAAAAATATAATTCAGATTTATAAAACGACCTTATGTGAACATACGATTAAAATATTTGTAAAAACTTTATACCTAAAAATCGTACTTGTCGAAGTATCCCTGGAATGCAAGGTGAGAAACCTTTTCATCCAAAATGTTCTTTCTTCGCATCGTTTGGTTTTTATTTTAATATCTGGTCTCCTTAGTTACTGTATGCAAGTATTCACTAATATTGTGGTTCTGTTTTACTGTTGTCTTTCATAGTTTGTATTGGTTGACGGTGTAACAATACTGGTGAATCAGTTTTGTAAAGAAATGACGTAAGCGAAATAGAATGAAGATCACAGAAATATAAAATTGATAAGTGAGGGATAACAGTAGGAAAAGTTAAAAGATGTTAAAAGGAGAGTTTTAAAAAAAGAAAATTTATCCTTTAAACTTAGTTAAGAAGTTGTACACTGGGTGTAAATAAAAGGTCGTTCTTTACTCTCACGTGTACAACAGTTCGTTGGTATAGATCTCAGAGCAACAGGTTTGAGATGTGAAAAGTCATACTGGTCATCTGAAGATTTATATATATATATTTGTATTACAGGAAATATAAAAATAGAAAGAACCACAAAATGTTTTATGATTAGGTTAAAGTACACAAACAGATGCTTCTGAGAAACAAACATTTAAAGTTGGAAGGATAATAATTTACCAGCAGTGATAAAAACAAACTAAGATAGTGTGACACTCTAGAGTAAGTGTGTTAAATAGGTTTTGGTCTTCTGTTTGATGTTCCACATTTGTATAAGCGTTCTATTAAGAATCACTCAACAATAATAACATACCATTGTCACATTGTTGATATGTGAATGATAGTGTTATTATTTCATAACACGTTAGTGTAGAATATCCTGTTTATTGTCAACATTATTTATACCTGTTCAACTGTTATCTAAATAGTTAATGTTGAACTTTGACTTCATCAGTTGCATTTCGCACTCAACACAAGTGGCCGTCAAAAACAGGAGGCAGATGAACGGATGGACAGACAACACGGTTCACAATATACATAAAAAAGAAGTGCATAATGTTCTCTGTCCAATCACATTCAGATGTTGACTACAGCTACTTTGAAAGTCGATCTTCATTGATGGTTGTTCAGTATATCAAGTAATAAAGATATGTTAACAAACACGTCCATAGGCTTTAGGATTAAGGGGTAAAAATCAATTTCTCCAATTTGAAGAACCAAACCAAAATTTTCGTTAGTTTATCAAATTTCTCTAAAGAAACTGTTGATTTGTTTTAAATTTGGCTCTAAGCTTCACGAGGATTATCTACGCTAGACGTCCGTAATTTATAAGTGAAATAATAAAGGCACCTAGAGATCACTACACACCAACAACTCATTCAGAAAAAAACGAAGCATGTTTGATGGAGCAAACGTTGGATCAAGTATTTCGAACGAAACATCGACAGAACAGACAACATACTGAAACAGTTCAATGTGTACTCTACTTACCTAAGATCGTTGTTAACATCGTTGATTATACCGATGAATTAAATAAATGGTACCAATTGACCGAAGACAAATTCCTCAACGTGAACATGTTCAAAATTTGAGGTTGAATTGATTGACTAATAGCGTTCATCCCTAGTTTCATCCTGGCGACCTGATTGTTAACTGTAACAAATAATCTGTGTAAATCAGTTCTAGCTAAAGGTCTTCATTTCTCTTTTCCACCACTTAAATTCAGTATACATAGTTTTAAGAAAAGAAGTTTAAAAGGTAACTTCTTTCAATAAAAGGTACCATATTTAATAGATAAAAATTTGCTGTTTGTATCAGCACAATCCGAACACTTTTCCCCTGCAATACTTGATGTAAAAAGGATCTTTTTTTCTTAGAAAACCTTCACTTTTTCTAAAAGTTGTGAGAAAGACAGCTCAGTGTTCGTTCGCTTACACCAATTACTTAGCCTCTCTCAGGGTGAAGAGTAATGTAAATATTTACTAATTGTGCAATTTTTGTTTCTCATTTCAAAAATTTAATTCAGATTTATCGAATAACTTAAATGAATTTACAATTATTTATACAAAGCATTACACTTACAAAATATACTGGTCTAAGTACCCGTGAAATGTAAGGTGAGAAACTTTCGACTATATTTTGTTTTTTCTTCCCACAGTTCGGTTTCCACTTTAATAACTTGTCGCCTTAGCTACTATACACAAATATTCAATATTATACATCTATTTTAATCTTGCTTTTCATAGTTTTTATTGGTTGGAGGTGTAACAATACTGGCGAATCAATTGTAATGAATTGACGAAAATGTGAGAGAAGGAAAATGGTAGATAAATAAAGTGAAGATTAATAATAATAATAAATAATAATAATTGATCCACTCGATTCCGTAAGGAACATATGGCCGCACACGCTGCGGTTTCTTGAACAGGCTGGTTTTTTAAGTGAGTAGGTTGTTAGCCTGTGCAGGGCAATTTCTCAGCCCACCGCGGGGATTCGAACCCGTGATTTTAGCGTTGTAAATCCGGAGACATACCGCTGTACTAGCGGGAGACAAGGTGAAGGTGAACAATGGGAAAAGTTAGATGTTCAAAGTAATGTAATAAAAAAAGAAAATTCATCTTTTAAACTTTGTTAAGAAATTGTACATAGAGTGTAAACAAAGGGTTGTTCTTCGCGATCACTTGTATAATGGTTTGTTGGAGTAGATCTCAGAGTCACAAGTTTCAAATGTGACAAGTCATATTTCCCGTCTTTTGATTTATATATATTATATGCTTGTATTATACGAAGTATCAAAATAGAGTGAATCACAAAATACTTTATGATTAGAATGTTTTTAGCAGTATCTATTTGTGTATTTTAAAGTTTATTTTCTCTGATAAAAACAAATTGTAAGATTGTGTAGTACTCTAGAGCAAGGATGGGCAACTCATTTTTCATAGTGGCCACAACTGTGGCTAAGGAAAACAACGTTTGTCACACTATTAAAAAAAGGAAGAAATACATTAGTTTAATCAAAATAATTGCATTTCATTAACCTTCATTGTGAAAATTGATGAGGTTTCACCAATAAGTTTTGTGAAATTTGGCTTAATATCTATGCTCAGTGAGTATCTTAGCTCTGCCTCTAAATTTATGTTAGTAAGCTGAGATCTGCATCCAGACTTGACAAAATCTAGTGTAGAAAATGTTGACTCACATACCAATGTCGAGCCAAACATGGAAAATTATTTTGAAATTGCTATCTTAAAATTTGGAAGACTCTCATTTATCAGAATAGTAAGGCACATCTCTTTGATGCAACATTTTGGTTTACCTTTCATGTGTTTTACACTTTGCATGGTAAGCATCTTGTATTGAAATCCACACTTACCCAAAGGCAAAAAAGATGAAATATCCTAAGTCAAATTGAAATTAATCATGCAAAAATTCAAATATCAATTTCAAATTTTTATGTGTGGAGAAGTGTGATTCAAATTTTTGAGATAGAATTTTGATCCAGTTGACATAGAGATCATCTTTAGCATCAGAGAAATCATAGCCCTTACTATCTTCTAGAAAACTATTCAAATTCGCAAAATGGGTCATTCTTTTGTAATTGTTCTGTAAGGAGGTTCAGCTTCAATAAAATTAATGAATAGACAGTGATTGCTTGCTTATTATTTTACCTCTTCCCTGAATATTCATATTCAAATAATTTAAGTTAACCATCATTTTGCACAGAAAGTGCAAATCACACTGCCATGACAAAATTTCAATTTCAGAGAAATTTTCAATCTTACCTTATTCAACAAGATGCTCTTTTGCTTGAGGAAATGAGGAAGTAAATTGTTCAAAAACTTTTTCTCTACTTAACCATCTTACATTTGCAAAATCAGTAAGATGATCAAAATTACAGTCACTGCTTTTCTTCAGAGACCCAACAAAATGTTGATGGATGAGAGGGATTTCACTTGTAATCTAATTCATGATTTTTACAACAATGTCCATCAGATGTTTCAATAAATCACTTTTAGACTTCTGAGCACTTAAATTTTTGATGCAAAATGCAATGGAAATATGGCAGTGTGGACTTCACATTATTTTTAATTAAATGCTGCTTCACAAGATAAATAAATTCTAATTTCACACCAATCATTGTGGGAGCACTCGCTGTTGTGACAGAAACCAATTTTTAAATCCAGATTGAATTTTTTTGACATTTCAAGAAATTTTTCAAAAATGTTTTCCACATGTTCAATTACGTGATCCACAAAGGCCAAGTACTTCTTCATTCACTTGAAGATCTAAAGTTACATATCAAACCCAAATATCAACTATGCAGTGTCACTAACATCTGTTGACTCATCTAGTGCAAAAAAAAAAGGAAAAATTTAAAAGGAAAAATGTGAACACTATGAAATTAGCCTAAATACTAGCTGATCAAAATTTTAAGACCATACTGAAATGAAGCAATAATCAGTAAACAGGTAACAAAATTTAGTCATTTGTGTTCAAGCATTAGCATTGTCAACATCTCCCACTGACACCTTTTGTGTTACACTGGGTAAAAACATGGCAAAGGCTAAAAAGTTGACTGAATTTAAAGATGGCAGAATTGTCGAGCTGCAAAAGCAAAATCTCTCTCAATGTACCATCGCTGGTGAGATTGGGCATAGTAAAATTGCTGTTGCAAATTTCTTAAAAGATCCTGAGGGATATGGAACGAGAATTTCAAGTGGATGTCCCACAAAAATTTTATCAGTGTTGAACAGGAAGATTCGACGAGTTGTATAGCAAGAAACCAAGTGATCGTCGAACCAGGCCCTTACAGATGCAGAATGCAGCTCAAAAACAGTATCTATGAGAGAAAGGCTTTAAAAACCATAAATGTCTTCAAAGGCTATGCCTTCTTCCACACTATGAAACAGTTTGGTTAAACTTTGCTGAAGAGCATTAAACATGGGACCTAGAAAAGTGGAAGAAGGTTTTGTTCTCTGATGAGAAAAAAATTAACCTGGATGGTCCAGATGGCTTTCAGTGTTACTGGTATGATAAGAATATGCCACCAGAGACGTTTTCTATATGACACAGTGGAGAAGGTTCCCTCATGATCTGAGGTGCTTTCTTCTTTCCTGGAAGAATGAAACTTCAGGTTATACAAGAGAATTAAACAGCAGCTGACTATATTGGCATGTTGGAGAGAGCATCCTTGTTGACTGAAGGCCCTCACTTGTGTAGAAATAACTGGATTTTTCAGCAGGACAATGCTGCAATCCACAATGCCTGCAGGACAAAGGACTTTTTCATGGCGAATAACGTGATTCTTTTGGACCATCCTGCATGTTTTCCTAGCTGAACCCTATTGACAATGTTTGGGGGTGGATGACAAAGGAAGTCTACAGAAATGGGTGTCAATTCCAAACAGTGCATGATCTTTGTAAAGTCATCTTCACCACTTGGAATAAAATTCCAGCCAGCCTTCTGCAAACATTTATATTAACCATGCCAAAGCGAATATTTGAAGTTATTCGCAATGATGGCCATGCAACACACTACTAAGACCTCTTGTTGGGCATTTCCTACCCTGTTTAGGACTTCTTTTTGATATGGTCTTAAACTTTTGACCAGCTAGTACTCAGTTTAATTTCATGGTTTTCACATTTTCCCTACTAAATACTAAAAAATTTTTTTTTTTTTTTTTCCTTTTCATATTCTCATCTTTTGAAGCTCTACTCAAATAAGTGGTTGAGTCTAACAACACAAAATGCATATTTTTTCTTTACGTTCATTGGCCTTAAGATTTTAGCCAGCAGTGAATGTGTAATTCAAAAACATTCATTACAGAGGTTTACATATTTTGTATGGCTCTAATATTCATTGACAGTTTTGTTTCCATGTTCTGATTGCTGGAAAAAAGGATTTGTATGCAAGATGAAAATGAGCAAAAATACAACACACATCACAGTGTTAAGTCACAATGAAAGCTTCATAATTACTTAAACCAACAAGTTCCATTGTACATACTAAACACAAATTATCGACTTATAATAACCCCTAAACTTCAGTATGTCTTGTATTACAGGTATTGATGACACAAACAATCAGACAAGCTAGAACAAAATACTGTGTAATTAGTAAAATTTTCTAATCTAGCCTCTATTACTGAGTCACAGAAACTGAAATGAGTATCATAATATTTTGGTTACTCAGTAGACATGTTGTATGTGAAGAAAAAATTTCAACACCTTAGTGTCTGAAATTTCCTTTTTTAACTGCTATTTCAGTGAATAATATTTAAATCAACATAAGTGATTAATAAGTCAATGTGACAAAATTCATAACCTCGTTTAACTTGTTATAATTGCCAATTTCCAACTAAGTTAAACATCCAAAGTATAATAATATAATTACAAGAATTTTTAACACACAAATCAGTAAGCCACATGCAACCACAGCTGATATAAAATATTATAAAACTGGCCTTTAATAAGTGAAACTGTTTTCCTTTGTTCTAGAGAACTAGTATATTTTGTAGAATAGAATCACATTTATTACACATGTATTATTATTATCATTTACAAACACATCTTAAAATTTCAGCTACTTCTCTTAGAACACAGAACAGTAAAGAAATACAGAAAACAATGATCTCTCCTACTTTCAAAATGTGTGCTCATTTGCCACAATTTCCTAAGCCTTGTCAAATTTTACAAGTGGAGCATGTAAACAAAATGTTTTAATATTTTCCCTCTATATTTTGTAATAAAGAATATTATAAGTTACTATATCAGTACCACTATAAATAACTGTTCTTATTACTTAAACTGTATTTATATCTTTATAGAAATATTTTTCAAACACCATTCTTCTTACCTTTCTCCAAATGTTTACAACAAAAATGGGTTTACTTATGAAGACACTTTTCAAAAACCAAAAAATTATGCAGGAGAAATTCTGAGCTTTCAATTGGTTATAAACATATCTTAGAGTGAATTAAATTAATGTAAACAAGCATTTCCAAAGACAGAAGAGATGAACAGAACCATCTTGTTTGATTTTCATGTACAGCTAATGATACTTGCCTACTCTAACATAGACTTTTCTCAATAATTATTACCCTCAATATGCTCAAATGTTTCATTCACCACTAGTCTTAATACTCCCATCTACCCCAACATGTTTAATGTGAATCAGCTGTGTTGTAGAATGTAAACAATCATATAAATACCCTCTACCAACAGGAGTGTGACTTACCCTTCTCAGGCAACTACCTCTCCCTGGAGATTAGGTACCAATAACAAAAAATACTGAGTGGAAATGAAGGGTGGGAAGTGTAAAGAGAGGTAACTATTTATTGGAAACACATTTACTGCACAAGAAAATTATAATTTCCAATATGATACCTTACCTCCACTAACATAAAGCTAGAATCACATGCTGATCTGGTGTAACTTTGCCAAGATTAGTTCTTTTTAGAATGCATCTAAAGAGAGCCCATAAACTGAATAAACATCTCTGTTCCAGGAGAATGATATGAAACTTGGACTTGACCTTGGAAACTGACCAGATAATTTTCAAGCATCCAGGTCAACCCCTCCAACCTGACCTGTAGAAAGTTGCAAATCTAGTCTTGGAGGCAGAAGAAGTACTACAACTGTGATGTTGTCCGTTTAACTATCAAATTTTATTTGAAGAAAGAAGAAAAGAGACATAGGAGAATCTAAGGGTTCTCTAACAAGTTCCTATTAATTATGTTTAATTCATAAAGAAATGTAATGTGGAACAGATGGAAATACTTTGCATATGAAATATCTATGTCTGAAACCAAACTTGGATTAAAGAACCCAACTGTAAAGAATCTACAGAATTTGAATCTCAATGACAGACCTAGTATAGGCATGAAAGATTAGATGCACAGGAGAGGACACACAGTATTCAGGAAAAGGATGTGTGCCACATAAGAAAGAGAGAACAAAACGTAACAAGCCTGTCATGTCTTCATCCTCTTATCTATCACACCTAGATTAAGGAAGAAAGACTGATAGCGAGGAAAAACCCCCACACTGCAGGAATGACTTTATTTCACTGAGTACCAAATATTCCTCTGTCAATAAAGGTCACCTGTGGATACAAAAAAGTTTTACAAATACTAGTACCAGTTGAGGAAGTCATAACAATAAAGTGTAAGTTCATAACTGAATATGAAATGAGTATATAATTCAAGATGAGAAATCTTGGTAATGAAAAAATTTCATGAAGTAAATTCAACTCTCACATAACTGCTTTTAGACTTTGGAAGTTGCAAGTTAAATACTAAATACTTAAGTTCAAAACTATGAACATATTTAAGCAAAATATGAAAACTCAATGTATGGCAAGAAATAAGTTTAAACACTTGAGTGACAAATTGATGATAAGTTACACTATAATTCAAGAAATGCTACCTGCATAAGTGGGTGTCACATTCCTATCAGTAGAAGGTTGTTGCATGATTATTTACATGATACAGCACAGCTCAACCATGTTAAACACATTGACATAGGTGAAAGTATGGAGTATAGAGGAAAGCAAAAATGTTGAGCATATGCAGATCAGTAACAATAAAGAAAAGTTTTACGTGAGTAGAAGTACTGTACTAAAAGTTTTCATCACCTTCACATTTCTCTATTTCTTAATATTATAAAAATAATATGATTTAATGAACAAATACATGGTAAAGATACACATGTTGTAAATGTGAAGAAGAAGTATTTACCCTTGTAACTAATTATTTATAAACAAATAGAACATGAACATTGACAGAGTAAATTTTCAAAGCTTGGTTTTTTTTAGGCACCAAAAATTTGTCTAGACTTTGATATTTTGTTTTTCATTAATTAATATTGTTTGCAAAACCTGCAGCTTTTGTAACATTGTTACAGAATCAATTTTTCATAGTATTGAAGTTAGATTACTTATTAGATGATTTTTTATTTTGTTGATATTCAAGATGAGCAAAAATGCAAGTGCTACGTCAGTATAAGTGAAGGCATTAATAACTGAAAACATGAAGTGTAGAGTTTATCATTTTTTTTGTAAATATAAATTTTAAATGTGTATCATTAACTGTTATTTTCATATAAATTACTTCAATATTAACGGAAATAAGGAAAAAGTATTTCAAACCACTAATCACAACTCAAATAAGCTACTATAAATTTATTACCAGTGCTAGTAAAGATCTAGTTGTAACCTTACAACATCCCGAATCTGTCTCTGTCCTGAATAACAATTTCTCAGAGTTTGGATCTATGACTTTTAACAAAATTTGAAATATCCATATGTTTACAAATGTTTAATGTAATCACTCCAGTAACATGTTTCAAGAGTAAATAATAAATGTAAAACATAAGATAATAATATATTCTCACAACAGATACAAATACCTGCAATATGCAACTAAACAAGACATATGTCAGCTTGTATTTATTAATAAACACACAAGATTCTTATTGGGTCTCTCTCTTTAATATTGAAATCAATGTATTTTAAATATTCAGGGTGATGTGATAATTACCATGATAGCTGTAAATAAGTAAAAATATCCTGTGAAAAATAAGAAAGCTTAATTGAACTTTATCAGAAATACAAGAAAAACTGTCACAACTATTTTAAATAAAGGCAGAGATATTAAGTCATCATAAAAACGCTCCTACCATTCATTTACCATCTTCAATATTTCTCTGTAGAACATTAGAAATTTCTGATGTATTCTGTTTCTGAGTCAAAAGAAATAGATATGCTACAATCAATCCTATTAAAATTCAAAGTTCTTTGACGGTTATTGCAAACTAACAAAAGAACTGTGACACACAAAATAAAAGTAGATACTGAAAGTAATATTTTCTTATATTTTAAATATTTCTTTATGAGAATAAGAACTTAAAACTTATATATTATTCATATTTCATTTATTAACTATGATTTGACATCACATTTTTTATGTCCATTGATAATACCATAAATGATTTAAATTTTGAACACCATACACTGTAAAAGGTTGTGAAATGTACAAGATGACCTACATGATACAAAAGTAGATATTTTAATACAACACAATAATATTATGTGATTGTCTTTTTTGTCAATTAAGCATCAAGATATAAAAATTCTAACTTCAATCCATAACGCATGATTAATACTCTTGAATTAAGTTTATACACTGAATTTCAACTTGCTTGATGCACATAATACAAACTGAGAGACACTATAGCTAGGTTGTTTCATGAAAGTTACAGTCCTACTCATTATTTAAAATGTCTGTTTTCAGTTTAGTTGTGTATTTGTAACACTCCTCTTAATACTTAAAATAATAATAACATATTTATAACAGTTTTTAAGCCTATGTTTAAAGGTGGATTTCACATATCATGAGGTTTTACAGAGTTACATTCAAAATTTATTTAAAAGCATTATCATTTTATGTTAATAAATCTGGTGTCAAAACATTAGTAAATAATTTAAATTTTAATATTGCAGAATATTTAATTTCTCAATTTCAAAAGGCAATACTTAAATAAATTTTTAACCTTTGCTTCGATGTATCACATGACACTGGTTTGATCAAAGTTGCTCATTTAAACATTCTCAAGCCCTATCTGAGCTCCTTATATTTAATAAAAATTAAAAATTTCTGCTAAATTTATTACTGAGACAATTTTAAAGTTTCCATTCATCTCGATATACAGAAATATAAATCATAAAGTCAAACCCTTCTATCATATACTGTCTTTCACAAAAATGTTTGCTACAACATTATTAACAACAACATAAAGTTTAAATTTACTGCATAGTGTATAATGTTATCTCATTGTGGTGATAGCTTTTGAATTGTTCAGTCCACAGAGTCACAGATGATATCACTGCATTCACCTTAAACATAATTTGGACATTATTTTAAAGCACTTATAGTTTATTTCAAAGGACTGTTAAATTATAAGAGTTACAGGACATTGTATTATTTGTGTATGTTGATATTTTGTGTTCTAAAGTCAAACATTTGAAATTCAGTAAAGTGCTAACACAATCATGCCAAAATTATGAGTAACTTTTTATCAACCTTCAGATGCTAAAAAAAAGTACATGGCCCTCATGTAAGTACTAAATTCCTTTTTTATGTATGTATTTTACTTATTGTTATAAAAATATATGAAACATAAAACCTGGATCACAGCAAGTTATGTAAGAAAACAAGAATTAAATAGAAAACAAAATAAAACCATTTTGCACCAAGATAAGCAAAAGAGCTGTACTTGAATTATGTATCCCAATAGTTTGTTTACCTTAGCTTGAGCCATGTCTTTACTAAGTGGTTTCTCATTTTGTTAAGCATGGTTAGTAGCCAAACAGTTCAAAGAATGATAAAATGATAAAATTCAATGATAACGGGTGTAAACTGATTATAATCTTCTATAGCAATCTGTAGTCACTCAAGAAGAAAATAGGGGTAACTTAAACTTATTTCACTTTTTGTGGTGGTTACAAGGTTGATCAAAGGAATCAAGATCATGTGGTATTATGGTTGAGAAAACAGCAGATAAAATAGAGGTTTAGACATAAATATCTTTTATAATAATTTAGAAGGTTCCAGAAGTTATGTACTCAGTCTAATAAAAATTTTTATGAGGCTGACCAAATTCAAATAAAAATATTTAGTAGAAATACTTTGTTACAAATTCTAAATTTCTTTCATATACAATATGCTTACTGAAAGTGTACCATATTTCTGTAGAGGTATATTAAGTAAACTTAGAATTAAAAGTAGTTATATTAAACATTTATATATTCAAATAACTGTTTTAAGTATAAATGTTAGTTAACACATTACACCTTACTGATTGTAGGAAATTTACTGTTACATTAGATTACAGTTGTAACTATTACGAGAACCTGAACTGTTTTGTGGTGAAGAATATCCACGAGTTTATTCAGGATTTTAAAAACATATGATACTTAACAAACGATTTTTAAAATAAACACATAAAATGCTTTTAACAATTCTTTAGATATCTTATAAGCTTACAGTTCTGAGTGTTTGGTTGACTTGTTTCAATACCCAGTAAATAATTTTACAAAATGTTAAAGTAATGTTCAAACACCTAAGATTTATTTCTTATGTTCAAATATGTAACAGATTCTTTTTGATGAACTTGTTATTTATAATACTGTATTATGGAAATCACTATGCAACATAGCTATTTACCAGGTTGTTTTTTGTCTCTTTGTAATAGCTAACCTATCTAATAATAGTTAGGCTAAAGGCTCTATGTCAAATCACTATTAAAAGAATTAGTTCAGTTAAAAACATTATCTGATATATAAAATATAATACAGAGAAGAATTTGTCCCACTCAACATACAAGATGTATTCATCATGTACATATAGTAATTTGTGTAGCAGCTGTTTAAAAAACATTTTACAAAGACATTGAAGTGATGTTCATATAAGTGAATGAACAATACAGTCACCAATTAAAATCAATAAGGTTCACTAACTTCCAGTGATGTCAGAAATACAGTTTTTGATATATATAAAAAAATGTAACAAATAAGTTAGAATTAACATTAAAGACCAGTCTTGTGTGTTTGCAAGTTGCAAGTTACATACCTTCTTCCCTTTCAAAACTAACAAATTTTTCTCATTTTGTTTCCTTCACTCCATCGAATACAGTCCACATAAGAAAATCCTTTCACAATGCTTGTCATCTCCACATTTCCTAAACAAAGTAAATTAATAGTTGAAAGCACATTAAATACAAGATCAATGTTTTCAATAAATGTCTTATGAAGGTTCTTAGATTAAATATTACATTTTACTACAGATAAGTAATCTTTGGTAACCAATAACAAGAGGGCATCCTCAACAGCCCTGGCACTTGAAATCTATTTAGACAGGATTAGAGTAAATTAATCTAACAAACCACTTTTTCCCATTTCTGTTAGCTATATTCTTGTGCACCAGTAATATCAAGCATGGAACACATGTATATAATGTATTACCCATTATGCAAGATTAGAATATGGTCAAATATACCAATTGAAAGAGTTTGTCCACCTGAAATCAAAAGTGTATTTAGATCTCATATTGGTCGAGAGATGCTGGAGATATGAGCTAAAATTTTGTACTTGACAAAACAAAACAAAAAAAAACTCAAAGTCGTTCTGTGAGCTGCTATGTTGTGGTTAAAAACACATTATAAAAATATGTATAAATCATATACTAGTTAGCATAACAAATGTCAACAGCATGTGTAAAATTTAAGACCGTACTGTTAAGCACAACAAGTTACTATCAAAGTCATAAAATCCAACAGCAAAACACCCAATGGGCAAACTATCCACCAATGCAAGTATAAAGTATGTATAAAAATACAACAGCAACACCCTGGTAAACAAACTGTTTTTCACAACCAGTTATTAATTATAAAGGTCTATTATGAAAACATTTAACAGTATAGAACCTGACAGGCAACCTATTTTCTACAACAAAGGTCTATTGATTATGTAACACTTGGCAAGAAACACTGGGTAGATAATCTATTTTCCACAACAGAACTTTATAGATAAGTAAAATTTAACAATAGACAGCTTGCTAGACATGGTATTTGACACAGAGGAAAACAACTGAGTATTTATTTGCTATAATACACAATAAAAGCTAGTGATCTACTTCCCATGTTTATATGGGTATTGCTTTGAACTTTTAGTTATTTACATTTTCTATCCAAGTGGGGTTATGACATTCTTTGGTTTCAAGAATAAAATATACCTAAATGTAGTGACTAGCAATCATAAATTGTGAATCTTCAAGATTTAGTAGTTGAATAAAAAACAAATTACTGGTGATGAATGGGGATAAGATTATTTCATAAAGGTTAATTTCATTTATTTATAATAAATATACACACACATATTGTGTTTAGCTGGAGATTCCACATACATACAACTTAAAATTAGAGTTGTAACATTTAGAAAAACAGTAAGTTGTTGACATGTCGTTTAACAAACAGTACAGACTTCATACTTTACAGTTTTAAGTGCAGTATTAGTATAAGTTTATATAACTTATAAACTACAGCATCAAATAATGTGATAAATTTCTGTGATGTCTGATATTCTGAATGACTGAACTGATATACAATCTTTATCTTTATATTCAATATTTCTGTAGATATAACCTGAAATGATATTTGTTCTATCACTAGCAACACAGATTGTAGATGTAAAACTCCCAACACAAGCAAAACTTCTTGTCCCTTAAAAATGCATATCTTGGAACATGTGAAAGTTTCTAACAGAACTGGAGTTAAAGTTCAAACTCCATCTAACTTTCCAATATATTCTCATGATGAAACATCATCATCATCACCATCCATTTCTTAAGAAGATTTTTCAGTGATAACTTATGGATGTAATGATCACAAACTGTTGATAAAATAAAGTTTACATATTATGAATGAAAGTTCAACTCCCAATATAAATTAAAACTAATTCCTTTTGCATTTCCTTCTTTCTATATTGAAAAATTTATAACACTCTTTATAGTAAGTTTATATTAATATTTTTGACATTATTTATTGTATGTTTATATTAATATTTATACTAAAGATTGTTTAATTCATTAATTTATTGATTTGCTGAAGATGGAATATGTGTAATTTAAAACATTCATTTCAGATGTTTACACATGTTGCCATGGCTCTATTATATAATTATTCAGCATATGTTTTGTCAATATGTTTTAAAAATCAAGTTCTGATTGCTGGAGAAAGTATTTCAATATAAAATTAAAACACGTAAAAATAAAACACACATAACAGTGTTAAGCCACAAGTAAAGCTTTCCAATTGCTTAAACCAGCAAGTTCCACTGTACACACTAAACATAAATTATCAGTTCATAATAACTCCTCAACATGAGTATATCTTGTACTGATGACACAAACACAGTAAAATAAGCCTAAATATAATATCGTGTAGTAGGTAAACTTTTCTAATCTAGCTTCTATTACTGAGTCACAGAAACTTAAAGAGTATCATGATATTTAGGTCACTCAGTAGACATGTAGTATATAAAATATCTTTAGTAGTATGTATCAATGTAAAGGTAAATTAAAATAATGTTACTTACAAATATAAATACTGTACCAAAAATAGTTCAAGAATACATTACTTTTTACTATATAATATGCTTGTAACAATGTATACAAACATGGTGAAGGATGTAACAGTACACACGAATTCAGTGTCAAATTTATAAGTCCTATCCATAGAAATAGTTATTTTTCTACAGACTTAATGATCTATTATGAAAGAATAATTGTTTAGTTTCAGAAGTGTTACAGAGTTTATGATAAATGTTTAGCATACTTAACTGATGATTCTCAACATGTTACAGAACACATACTGAAATAAGAAACTCAAAGTTCTATAAAGTGAAAAACACCCTATCAAAATTAGCTTTAGTATTGAGCCTGTGTTTTTATGTATCAAAGTTCATTTATAATGGTTGTTCAGTATTTTGCTAAAATTGTTACAGTTTATCCATATTTTTTTGAAACCATATTAGTATGTAGAATTGTAAGCATCTGTTGCTTCTCTTTAATAAATGATGTGCATTTTATATGCAAAAACGGCTCGTTTTAGATGAGAAAATATTTCAAATAGAAGAGCGAACAACGTTTCGACCTTCTTCGGTCATCGTCAGGTTCACAAAGAAAGAGGTAACTGACCGGAAGCTGACCACATATTTGGAAGGGGTTGTATAGCTGAGTGTCTAAATGTAGAGAGCGGGGTTAGAAGTTTGAATATATAATTTTATCTATAATATTAATATAGGTATAATGGCGTTCCTTTATATTGGTTTATTTTGGGTTTAAGTTGTTGTATAAGTAAGGCTTCTTTAATTTTGCGTTTGTTTATGTTTGTTTATTTATTTAGTATTTTAGTGTTTTCTATGGTTATGTTGTGTTCATTTGACTTGCAGTGTTCGAAAACGTGTGAAGGTGACTTTTTATGTTCTTTGAATCTGGTTTCCATTTTTCTACTTGTTTCTCCAATATAGAAGTCGTGGCAGTTATCACATTGTATTTTATAAATAATGTTGGTGTGGTGTTTGTCAGTGTAGTTCTTACATAGTATAGACCTCAGTTTTGTGCCTGGTTTTCGAATAAATTTAGTGTTAACTGGAATGTTATATTTTGTTACTAGTTTTTGCCAAATGTTGGTTATTTGTTTGCTGATGTCAGGAATATATGGTATACAGCAGTATATGGTTTCGTGATTTTTTGATTCATCAGATATATTTACTTTTGTTGGTTGATTTTGCTTTCTGTCTAGGTGTCTGCGTACAATGTTTTCTACGGTTTGTGGAGGAAACGGTTTATTGATGAAGTATTGTTTTATTTTGTCTAATTCACCGTTAATTTTATCTGCTGAGCATAGTTTTATGGCTGTGTTTATCTGGTTTCTTAGTATGTTGAGTTTTTGTTTTGTTTCATGTGCTGATACCCAAGGAATGTATAGTCCAGTATGGGTGATTTTTCAGTGGATTTCGGTTTTGAATTGTGTGTTGGTTCTTATAATTTTGAGGTTAAGAAATGATATTTGATTGCTTTCTTCCTGTTCACATGTGAAGTTAATGTTGGGATGTATAGAGTTAATGTGATTGAAAAAATTAAGTATTTGTTCTGTAGATTTGAATCCCGCAACCGTGTCATCTACATATCTGTACCAGTATATTGGTGGATGTAATGCTGTATTAATTGCTTGTGTTTCAATTTGTGTCATAAAAATATTGGCTAGAACTGGTGATACTGGGTTGCCCATGCTTAGGCCATTTGTTTGTATATAGTTTTGGTTGTTGAACATGAAGTTTGTCTTTATTGTGGTGAATTCTATGAGGGTTGCTAACTGGTTACTGGGAATGTCTATAGTTGGGTTAGAGTCTCGGATATAGAGTTCTAAGGCTATCTTGCAGGCTTCTGTTGTTGGAACTTCTGTAAAGAGGGATATAACATCGAAACTGGCCATTAAGGCCTTATGATTAAGTTGATTTAGATTAGACTTGAAATTAAAAGTCTTTGATGAATGAGCTGGCTGATGTTACATATTTGGGGAATGCCCATGCTATGTATTTACCAAGATTGTAATTAAACGATTCATATGTTGACATTATTGGTCGTAATGGACAATCTGGTTTATGAGGTTTGGGAATGCCGTATATTTGCGGTGTGCGTGAGTCGGTTTTACGTAGGTAGGAATAAAGTGTTTGTGAAATTGTGTTGACTTTTTTCATTTGTAGTAGTAATTTGTTCAGTTGCGTCTCATGTGTCTTTGCTGGATTTGTGTGTATTGGTTTAAATTTGTTCGTGTCTGATAGGATGTTATTCATTTTTTGTATGTATTCATTCGTGTTCATTATTACTATAGCGTTACCTTTATCTGCTTTTAGAATTTTGATGTTTCTGTCTTGTTTTAGGTTTTTAATGGAATTAATGTCTCTTTCTGTAAGGTTGTTTTTTAGTTTTATGTTTTGTGAAATTATGTTGATGGTTTTGTAAGAAAATTCTTTGAAAAAATCGTTTAAGATGTTGTTTTTAGGTGTTTCTGGAAAATACCAGAATGGTAAGAAAAACAAATGCACATTAAGTTCACATTGCCATAACTTGTTCTTGTAGAAATTTATAATAATTACTTCTAAACTCTCTACCCAACTTTGCAATATATGCTACCTTCTGATAATATTAATTTCTGTAGTTGTAAACATGTTCTTGTAAATGTTTATGTTCATTTATACCACTTTTTGGTTGTTCTTTAGCTTCTTTCATAATAGAAATTATTCACTCTAATTTTTATTGTTAGGTAAACTTTGTAGTTTTGCAGTAATCCCACATGTGTGTGTATAGTCTTTATTAACATTATAAAATAAAAAGTAATTTATTATGTATTGCATTTAAGCAAACAATAATGGATGCATAAACTCTTTATAATACTAGATCTCTCAAGAAATATATTTTGTCTACAAAGTTTATACACTTGTAGAATACCAAGAAAGGTAACCTCAAAACTCTCTCATTGCTTCACAGATGATATCACTTTGGGTAACTTGGAGGCCACAGCCCTAACTTAAAATGTATTCTCCATTATGGCTAAAATAATTACTATTTCTGTTACCTTAATATCTAAGATACAGTAACACCCCTCATAAACATTACCTTTCACAGCTAGATAATTTCTAAAATGCACACATATACACTTACTTACATGTATCTGTATTTTATAAACTATATCAGACCTACACAACTGTTAATCATATCATTTACAGGTACAAATATTAAAAGTTCCTCATAAAATTCAAATAATGATGGTGGTTTAGTGTGAAACTGTTAACTCTTCCTAAATAAAAACAAATAATGTTAAAGTTTCCAAAAGTATATATCTTTATCAGATGTTAAATATAGCTTAATTATGTCACACACGGAACAAGTAACATAACAGAAATAATGTTTTTTGTTCAATTTAACAATACTAATTGCACAGTTCCTTTATTCAGCTACATTCACCTGTCAACATGTTACATTTCCAGTGTCTATATCAGTGGTTCCCAAACATTTTCAGCTTCTTACCCAATTTAACATGCTACATTAAGAATGTTACCCCTTTCACAAAATGTTTTCAACATTGATATATATGGTTAAATTAAACTAGAGATATATTGCACTTTATTTATTACACTTTATTTATTTACAATTTATTTATATAACTTATTTACACTGAATTACACTTTTAATTATTGTGTTTGATCATTGTGCATTTCTAATGAATATTGCCAAAGATGTCAAGAACATCAGTGGGATGGATGGAGTTGCATACTTGAAGCTAGTTTAGGAATTCTTGGCTTTGTGGTTGAAAGTGCCAGCCTGGCATCGTTTGCAACATTCAAGCGAGTGCTCTTTTTTGTTTTCATCCCCAGCACGGTTGAGAACCCCTTCTCGCACAGATACGTTGTTCAGAATGATACCAACAACTTCAAGGCTCTCCTGGACAGAGTTGGCGAGTCAGCTAGTTGTGAAATCCAAAAGGAATCTACATTTTGGTTTTGGAATCTGACTTTAAAGGCTTCATTTACTCGCATTGTGATCCACTCCTCCTTTGCAGGGAAATCATCATCATGAATGGCCTCATCAGGTACAGAAAAGGGATGAATGATCCACTGAAGACTGGCTGTTTTTAGGTCACTCTCTGGAAAGTAGTGCTGCATGCTTGTTTCAAGCCCCTTCAGATGGTCGCTCATCTCTTTGTTGATGGTCTGTAAAAGTGATCCAGTATCACAACTATTCTCCTCAACAAACTGGTCTAGGGTGGGAAACTGAGCGATCACTCCTTTCTCCAAGCGTCGAATTCAGAGTCTCAGTTTTCCCAGAAATGCAGTCACAGTGTGATGGGCCTCAATGACAGTCGTGTTTTGGCCCTGGAGTTGCAGATTATCGCTGTTCAGCTCCGTAAATATGTCAGCCAAGTAACAAAGTCGAGCAAGCCACTCCTTATCAGTGAACTTGGTAGCAAAAGGAGATTCTTCTTGTGTCAGAAATTCCTGAAGAGCCGTTCGGAGCTCAATGACTCGACGTACAACCTTGCCTCGTGACAACCAGCGAACATCGGTGTGGTAGAGCAGAACTTGATACTGCTCTACCATTTCCTTGCACAGCTTCCTGAATATGCGCGAATTCACATCCCTGGACTTGATGAAATTGACGATTTACAGCACATCTTCAAACACTAATTTCAGATTACCAGGCAGTCTTTTTGATCCAAGAGAGTACCGATGAATGACGCAATGATCTACAGCTTGTATGAGGCCCCATAATCTACGATTACGACCCATCATCGACGATGCTCCATCGACGGAGACCTAGATTAAAAAAGAAAAACTATTATAGATTGCGTCACATGATTCATCAAATTGCAAGGAGAATTTGCTGTATGAGCTTTCCTTGATCTCTGTTGTAACTTGGGACAGAATATCTGATGCCATGTCATCGACTCGTCGGCGGATTGTGTTGTTTGATAGAGATATGACACTCAGTTTCTTCGCTTGATCCTCCCCACATACCTTGCTTACCATCTCGTATGCACAAGGCATAATCAGATTCTCTGCAATGGTGTGGCATTTTTGTTGTTCGGCAACTTTATATGCAACAAAGTAAGATGCTTCGACCGCAGCTTGAAGCTTTTGGGCTTGAATTCCAGACGAACCGAACTGGATATTCTTCAGTGCTGAAAATAAGCCTGATCCTCCTTTTGAAGATTTGGATGGCACTTCTGAAGGTGAGCTGAGAGTTTTGAAGGCTTGAGGCTTTCATTTGTCAACACTTTGTGGCCGATCCTCTCCACCAGAAGGTAAATTCATAAAGCCATAGCGAAGATAGGCGTCAGAGTAGGTGCGCTTTTTAAACATTTTCTGGTTTAATCTGCAGAAAAAGAAAACTGCATAAAAAAGTGTGAACAAAGTGAACTTATTATTTATTTTTTCATGGCATTCTAGATAGCATTAAAAGAGCTTATTCAGCATAGGAATGATGTAATAGTAGGTAAATACTAACTATACTGCACAGGGCAGTACACATACATACCAGGTTTTGTCTACCTCGGCTGATGCTCACATAGAAACTGACAGTGTGAAATAGAGACAACCTCAGGCAGTGAGTGACGCGTACTGGACACGTCGATGAGTCATCAGGGTTACTTTTAGGTTACCACACACTTAGACACATATTTTTTCTTTTCTACTACTGTATATTAGTTTTTGATGTTTATTGTTATTTGGTTTAACTTTATTACATACTTAAAATAGGTTTAATTTACAACTTTACATATTAAGACTAAGTTAACATTAATCCTAGTACCAGCTACCTCAATGTTTTCTTGATTTTCAGAATTTTAACTTTTTTTCTGTCACCCCTCCATTACCCCCGATAAATTGGTAAATTAGCCCCAGACCCCCAGTTTGGGAACCACTGGTTTATATGTACTAAAATCATGCTGTTAAATTCACTTGTTTGTTCAAACACGTTTTTGAGCACTTCGCAAAACTAACAATTTGTACCAAAGAATATCACTTTACCTCAAACTTGAAACTGTAAATGAAAGTACAGTATACAAAAACTTATACATTTAACATTATCACAGTCTATCCTTCTCCATAAATAATCAAGAGTGAGATACAACTATCTGAATGACTCATCTTAAATGAAACAAACCTGAAGGGCTCAATTACTTTCTGGCATATTTTGTTTTATAAATCGTATAATACATCATTTGTTAATATAAAAGTGTATTTCATAACTAAATTTGAAAGTTTACAGTTTGAAGCATTACAGGAACTAACTCAGTTTATTTTAATTAATACCAACAATACTAAACTTTGTCATTTTACTAAAGGAAAACAACGAAAAGTAAAGATCACCAGATCATTAAGTAATCAAACATGAAAACAAAATGTGGGTGATGCAATAATAATCAATGATGTCGAGAAAACCCACTTATAGAGAAAAATACATATTCAAAAACGGATCATTTGAGTTGAGAAAATTTTTATGTAAAGTAGCGAACAAAGTTTCGACCTTCTTCAGTCACATTCAGGTTCACAAAGAGAAAAAAGAGGTAACTGATCAAAAGCTGAAAAGTTTGAAAGGGGTTGTGTAACTGAGTGTCAGAATGTAGAGGGCGGGATTAGATGTTTGAGTATATAATTTTATATTATTTATTACATTATTTTTAACTATTGGTATAGAGGTGCTCCTTTGTATTGGTTTATTTTGGGCTTAAGTTGTTGTATAAGTAAGGCTTCTTTAATTTTGCATTTGTTTATATTTGTTCATTTAGTATTTGACTGTTTTCTATGGTTATGTTGTGTTTAACTTGCATCGTTCAAAAACGTGTGAAGGTAACTTTTTATGTTCTTTGAGTCTGGTTTCCATTTTTCTACTTGTTTATCCAATATAAAAGTCGTGGCAGGTATAAAATTGTATTTTATAATGTTGGTGTGGTGTTTGTCAGCATAGTTTTTACATAGTATGAATCATAGTTTTGTGCCTGGTTTTTGCATAAATTTTTTATTGACTGTAATGTTATATTTTGTTATTAGTTTTTGCCAAATGTTGGTTATTTGTTTGCTGATGTCGGGAATATATGGTGTGCAGCAGTATATGGTTTCATGAATTTTTAAATCCTGGGATATATTTACTTTTGTTAGTTGATTTTTCTTTTGTCTAGGTGTGTGCATATAATGTTTTTTACGGTTTGTGGAGGAAACTTATTACGTTGATGAAGTATTGTTTCATTTTGTTTAATTCATTGTTAATTTTATTTGGAGAGCATAGGGCACATGGGTCAGCTGGCATTAACCATATCCAGTCTCTCTCAAAATTTTAGGAAAATGATCACTGCCTCACAGATTATTGTCAACCCTCCATGAAAAATGGGAGAATAGTGAAGGGAAGAAAATTGAGAAATCAGTAAAGGACTGACTAGGTGCGTGAAAATAAGTGGAAAAACCAGTATTGAAAAGAGAAAGGTTGTGATTAGAGAGCATACACTCTACAGACCTCTCCTATCAATATCAGCACTTCCCTAGAGGGTATGATGTCCATTAAAGACTCCCAGAATTAAAAAGGGAGACGGCAACTGTTCAATGAGAGCATACAGGTCTGATTGAGCATAGGTCTCTCCAGGCAAAAAGTAGAGAGAACATAAATGATGGTACAACCCAAGGAAACATGGATGGCTACTGCCTCCAAGGAAGTGTCAAGTGGCAATGACAGGGTAGGCACATGTTGATAAAACAACAGTGCCTCCCCTCCATGCAATTGTCCATCACACAGTCTGTCATTTCTGTACAAAGAAAACTGCTGAAAGGTGACTGTCCTGGCTGGTTTCAGAAATGTTTCCTGTAAGGAAAGATATACAGGATGGTAGGAAGCAATCAGTGTTTTGGTGTCACCCAGAGTAGAATGTAAACCTCAACAGTTCCATTGTCTCAAAGTGATCTTTTTTATTTATGTGTAGGTAAGTAGGGTGGACAACCCCTTTGTTCAGGTTCATGTCTTTTTCTTTACTCTTTATTCAAGAGAGGTCTACCAACCTCAATGAATCCTGCCCTGGGTCGACTGGGTAGGTCTTTGCTGTTGAAAGAGGATTCCAGCGACTGAGGATATGAATATTTTTCATCTTAATGTAGGAGAAGATGATGTATCCAAGGAAATTTTTGTACCCAGAACCAAAGGAAGTAAATCTTGGGATTTGCTGGAATGTATTTTTAGGACAAAGATAGGTGTTGAAGTTGATTCATCAACGTTTCTGATCATGAAAGTCAAAATACTTTTCTTTTGGCTTGAGAATGATTCTTTTGGAAGCATAGAGAGATTTGTCTGCACTCCCACTGTAGTAGTGGAATGAAGTGCAGCAGCATACGTCCAAGATAAAGTAATGGACAGCAACTTTCAAGCCTCAGGAAAAGTAATGTTTTTAATCACTTTTAAATGCTGCATTTCTTTTTCTTCCAACCATTTAGCACAAGAACGAAAGTGGAACGGGTGAGAGCCATTGGAATTGATGCAATGAAGGTCCATTTCACACTCACAGGCATCATGGTCCTTGCCATCTCAACAAGCACACATCAAGGATCCACTACATGACGTCTTTGAGTGACTGAACTGCTGACATTGAAAACATCCGAGATGGTTTGGAATGTATGGCTGTACCCTGCAATTAAGATAACCTGTCTTGATGGTGGCAGGTGGACATGGTGATGTAAATGTTAGAAGGAGGACATTGGTCAGCATTGTAATTCCATCTTTGCGAATGGAGATACACCTCACTGCAGAAACTCCTTAGGTGGATAAACTAGCAGGAATCTCTGATTCAGGGATGTGTTGAAGTGTGGACATTTCCACCAATACATCACCACATCGAAGCTTCTTTACGAACTTTGGAGAGCCAGCAAATCCCTCTAGTACCTGAATTTTCACTAAAGGTTTGTCCAAGAGAAAGTGTAGTACAAAAAAATAGGGTACAACAGGTGTCACAGATGTTGAAGATTGCTGCTTAGAATCTTCAAGGCGAGGTCGTTTACCTATGGACAGTTTTTCACTATTTTATTAGGAGGATCCATAATAAAAAAGGAATATTTTAGTGCCCACTGACCCTACCCCAAAATGCAACCCTACGAGAGAATGCATTACAATGCCAAACAAGGACACTGCAGCAACACAGGGATTCCGTAAGCACTATACCCATACATCAGCATCAGATAATGTCCACAACACCTGTTGAGAACATCCAATAATGGTACATGGTTGACCCTATCCTTAGCCCAAGTGAACCAGCCAACTAACCTAAGGTAGGGTACTCCAAGGCCTCCAGGAATTCAAGGCCAAAGTGGTGTGTTAGGGTTGGACCCCTCAACCACCAGGATCCTTTCTGCCCCTTCACAGGTCCACAAGCATGGCAAACACGTGGGTGGATGTTTAGATCCCAGAGGAGGTAAACTGAAAAATACAGAATCTTCCCTGGGAGGTCCCCTCACCACGTACAGGAATCCATATGGAGGGGGTTGAAGTAAGAGTTAAAAAAAACCTCACTATTAACTAAACATTGAGTTGGAGTCAAAAGAAACATATCTACTGTCAGCAAACAGTTGAGTGTGCCAGGAGGCTACTGTCCATGATGGAGTTAGAAAATATGATTTGTCCTTGTAATAATGTAACTGCACTTCCTGGTAGTGGAGCACCTATCTAAAATTCTGACCACCCAACAGAAAAATTTAAGTGACGGAGAAAATGAAAAACAAAATATCTTGTAATTGATACAGACTGAAAAAAAAAAGTGTGTAAATCTAGAGTAAATTCATAATGTCAAGAGGGTGTATCTACCCAACAAATCTAAACAAAATAGGAGCTAAAGAAAACAAATGAGCTACCATAAAACACAAAAGAGAATGACCACCTTACAAAAACCCCTCAGAGGAATGACATATAGCATAAAAAAAAATGAAAATGCGAAGTATCATAGTTGGGTAATTAAAGATAAACAAAGATGGAAATACTTTGCATATGAAATATCTATGTCTAAAATCAAACTTGGATTAAAGAACCCAACTGTAAAGAATCTACAGAGTTTGAATCTCAATGACAGACCGAAGTATGGGCATGAAAGATTAGATGCACGGGAGAGGACACACAGTATTCAGGAAAAGGATGTGTGCCACATAAGAAAGAAAACACAAAACGTAACAAGCCTGTCATGTCTTCATCCTCTTATCTATCACACCCAGATTAAGGAAGAAAGACTGATAGTGAGGAAAACCCCCACACTGCAGGAATGACTTTATTTCACTGAGTACCAAATATTCCTCTGTCAATAAATGTCACCTGTGGATACAAAAAAGTTTTACAAATACTAGTACCAGCTGAGGAAGTCATAACAATAAAGTGTAAGTTCATAACTGAATATGAAATGAGTATATAATTCAAGATGAGAAATCTTGGTAATGAAAAAATTTCATGAAGTAAATTCAACTCTCATATAACTGCTTTTAGACTATGGAAGTTGCAAGTTAAATAATAAATGCTTAAGTTCAAAATTGTGAACAATGTTAAACAAAATTTGTAAACTCATATCATGGGAAGAAATAAGTTTAAACACTTGAGTGACAAATTAATGATAAGTTACACTATAATTCAAGAAGTGCTACCTGCATAAGTGGGTGTCACATTCCTATCAGTAGAAGGTTGCTGCATGATTATTTACATGATACAGCACAGCTCAACCATGTTAAACACATTGACATAGGTGAGAGTATGGAGTATAATGGAAACCAAAAATGTTGAGCATATGCAGATCAGTAATAATAAAGAAAAGTTTTATGCGAGTAGAAGTACTGTACTGAAAGTTTTCATCACCTTTGCACTTCTTTATTTCTTAATATTAGGAAAATGACAATTTCAATAACAAATACGTGTGTGAAAAATAAGCGTTCCCTCTTGTAACTACAATATTTTACATTTTGTAATATGCTATATTGTGAGACACAATCATAGTTTTGGAAAGACAATACTAAGAAAAAATATTTTGACTCAGCAACCAACACGTTGATTTAACCTTGCCTTATTTTCTACTTACTGAGTAAATACAGTTAAATACATCATATTTTTCTCAGCATATAGACAATATTAGTTAAATTGAATGTTTAATGCTATTGAAAATGCTTGTAATTGACAAGTAACGAGATTATGATCTGTATGAGAGGCTATTTTTTCAAGTAGACCCTAAGCTAATCTCTTGCCTTAACCCATCAGTTTTGTCTTGGAAGATGCATGGTAATTTTAAGGTAATTTTCAAGAAAAAAAGTGTGTTTTACAAGGCATAAAATGTGGTAATAATTGTAAATAAATACAACATCAACTATAATTAAACATTGTCATAGTAAATTTTCATGGCTCGACTTTTTTAAGACACTAAGTATCTCTTGATGATGGGAAACCAAGTTGAAGTAAAAATGTATCTCAGAGCAACTGGTATGGGTATTAATTCTTTTACTAATAAAGCAGAGAACAGTGTTTCGACCTTCCTAGCTCATCTTCAAGTTAACCTTTGCATTTACCTACACAAAAAAAATGAGATCATTAAAGTTTTACTGGTAGGATGATCAGTTTTAAAAGATAAAAGTAATTTCAATAACCTAACTTGAACCTGTCACACAAAGTTAAAATTAATTGAAACATGAAGAAAGATAATGTTAGCTCATAATTTATTGTCACATCAATTAAATGTTATCATTAACATTTTATATTTGATTGTTTACATTTAACACAGGTTTCATACTTGTTATGACATTTGAAAAATGAACTCCAGAAAATGTCTATGTCCCCATTACACTGATATAACTGTAGTAATTTATAACAACAAAAGGTTCATTCATTCCTCAGTAAACACACAAAGTACAATTAGTAAAACAGAGAATGTATGGTAACTTTTAATAAGTAGATTGAGTAACTATGATAATTTATATTTTGTATGTTTGTTGTTAAGCACAAAGTTTAATACACCATGAATAATTTATAAACTGATGATAAGTACTGCAACCAGATTACTTTAGAATTACTACTTAGCCACTGGAGAGCATGTAACACAAAAAATATGTGAATTTATATATAATTAAACTGAATATGAATGACCATTATTTAGAAAAACTGAGAATTGCTGATAATTAATAATTAGTATGATTATACATTCTCAGTCATTTGTATTTAGTATGACAGAGTATGTATAAGCTGTATGTAGTATAATGATATATATTTAATGTGACATATTAAATATAGATTATACAAACTAATGATTTATATTTAGTATGACAGAGTATGTATAATAATCTATATTTAGTATAACAGAGTATATATAATAACCTATAATTAGTATAATGATTTATATTTAGTATGACTGAGTATGTATAATAACCTATATTTAGTATAATGATTTATATTTAGTATGACAGTATGTATAATAACCTACATTTAGTATAACGATTTATATTTAGTATGGCTGCTAAAAAAATTTAGTAAGACTGATAACACATGATAACTTATATTTAATAAGATTAGTTAACCGGATACATACGATCATTTGTATTCAGTAGGATATAGTTTATAGAATAATTTATAATAAGCATGATTAATAGAACTGCATATGAATAGTTACTTATATTTATTATGATTTACTATTCACGATAATTTACATTCAGTCCGTCTGATTATACAAGATAATTTGGATTCATTTGGAATGTATATATGTGATAATTTATATGTAGTGAGAGTGTTTGAATAGCCCCCCTCCAAACCAAACAATTTTCTACTTTAAATGCTTAAACTTAAATTCTTACAAGTTTTCAAACTGCTGTATATATTATTCTCAGTATAATGTAATATTATACTTCCAATACATGTATTTCTCTTTCCAAACAAGCAGAGTATTTATAAACTTATTATTTATTTCACGTTAATGGTTTTCTCTCAGAACAATATATTGTTTAAACTATATACGTATGTGTGTGTGTGTGTGACCAAAATATTAAATACAATGTCACACACTTTGAATATTCAAGATTCAGACAATTAGAAAATAACTCTATTATGTGTAACAACTATTTCTTTATCACGTAACACAATTTGATATAAGAGTCCTCTCCTAACAATAAGAAAATAACTTTTTCTTTTCAACAAGGTATTAATACTCTGGTTATTGTTTACTGACACAAACTACTGTCTATAGGGTGTCATTTTTCTGCTTGTGTTATATAATATACAGTGCCAACAACAAACTTCTAATAGAAAATTCCTATTTATTCAATTGTTGTTGTTGTTGTTTTGAATTAAGCACAAAGCTACACAATGGGCTATCTGTGCTCTGCCCACCACGGGTATCGAAACCCGGATTTTAGCGTGTAAGTCCGCAGACATACCGCTGAGCCACTGGGGGGGCCCTATTTATTCAAAGTAATATAAATTGTTAACTGTCTAAAACAAACTCACATCCAATTTAATAAATGTGAAGACATCCACAGATATCAAAATTTGTATATTTGAAACCTTTCTGCAGCTAGTATGTCAATTTACTATTTTATATTGTATTTATTCTTATTCCCTTAAATCCACGTACTTATCAATTTATTATATTTGAAGATATTCATATCATAATGATTTAATAAAAACAGTAGCTTACCACCTTAGTCATGTGGTCAATAACTCTTTCAAAAGTCTCTCTTAATCCTGAGAGTTCTTTAGCATTTCCTGAAAGAACTAAATAAAACACAACTCCAAATACAGTAATGATGTAAAAATAAGACTGAACAATAAAAAAAGCAACTCATTTTTTTATGAATAACCTAGAAAAAATACGTTTACTCTCATAAAATTATTAATTGATTCTAGACTCTCAAATTAATTTAAACCATGTTTCTTTATATACATTTTGAACAATGTTCCAGTGCTTGTTTATTCCAGCAGACAATGTTCCAGAAATTTATTTGTTCAAACAAGTTTCTGTATACCTCACAAAACTAACATTATCTATACCAAAGGATATCACATCACCTCAAGCAACAGAGAAAGCGTAATTAGAAGTACAGTATTTAAAAACTCATACACTTAACATTATCATTGTCTATCCTTCTCCATAAATACTCCAGAGTGAGACACAGCTATGTGAATAACTCCTCTTAAATGAAACCAGACTAAAGAGCTCAATTACATTATGGCATATTTTGTGTTATAAACTGTATATGATACATCATTTGTTAACATACACTAGTCTTTCATAAATAAAGTTTAAAGTTTACAGTGCGTAACATTATTGTAATTAACTCAAGTTTATTTTAATCAATACCAGCAATACTTAACTCTCTCATGCAATTAAAGGAAACAAGAAAAAAGTAAAGATCACCAGAACATTAAGTAATCAAATATTAAGATAAAATGTGAGTGATGCATTTTCAGGGAAAAGTAATAAATTAAAAACATTCCAGATACACTGTATTCTGAAACAGATACAAACACCTACAGTATGTACTGAACTATTACAATGTATCAATCTTTTACACAGTTAAGTTCTACTTATAAGTACGTTATATTGATAACTTCGTCATGTATAATATGTAAAAACAACATACTTTACTTTTCTCTAGACTTTGTGGAGACCAAGTAGATGTTAATTAGGTATAACCTTGAAAGTGCCATACACGGATGTAAAGAATAAATTTTACAGTTATTGGTTATGAAGAGGTATCATACAAAAAACGTATGATATTATTATCTACAGAAAATTATACAAGGCACATTTTATTTGTTTTTCATTGTTTGTTGCATTTTACAGAATTTATCCTACTTTTTATACAAACGTTTATTAGCTTATATCTTTCAGATACATGTATACATATCTGATCTTTAACTTTATCATACGGTTGTTTCCTTGTTCTAAAGCTTGAATAAAGTTTATCCACAAGATGACAGACCACAAAAACTGTCAGACAGTTTGTTCTTGAGTAGAGAAAAAAAATATAAAGGATTCTCAACTGAATGTCCGACAGACAAACAAGAAAGAAAGATAAAATACAAGGACCTACTTACTTTGTAATTCCACATTTATGTCTAACTTTTATAAAACACTTTGATACTGTTCAAATAACTTCATTATCTCAATTAAGAAAAAGAACTGTTTACTTAGTGTGGTCTAATAAAATGTCATGCCACATTGGCTAATATGGATTTACAATGGTTTCTCTCCGATGCCAAAAAAACAGAAGGCAAGACACTTGGCTCACAACAAACCTAACATCACTATAAATGACTGGTGTAATACAAAAAAACACTGGATGTGGTTTTTGAGCTCTACAGAAATTTTAAAATATATTCCGTGTTTGATATCCTATTAGTAAAAATAGGACAATAAAATATCTTAAATTCAAAATTCCATATCAAATTTTGTTGGTTTACAGAATAATAATAATGCACAAGATAAATGCAGATACTGAAATTAACACTTCCATAAGTAATTAATTTAATTTACATGATCTTGTAATCACCATGTAGCCATTAATGTACAGGCACAACTAAACTGACATTACCTAATGTAAATTTTGTGTACATTACATGTCCCTTGTAAACAAAACAAAAAATCCTAGTCGCACCAAACATGCTCGCCTTCCCAGCTGTGAAGGCATTATAATGTGAAGGTCAATCCCACTATTCTTTGGTAAAAGAGTAACTAAAGAGTTGGCAGTCGGTGGTGATGAGTAGCTGCCTTCACTCTAGTCTTATACTGCTAAATTAAGGACGGCTAGTGCAGATAGCCCTCGAATAGCTTTGTGCGAAATTCAAAAACAAACAAAATCCTCTTTGAGTTTTACTTATTGTTCATAAATTTCTGATGAAATAACACCTGTTCAGAAAGAATAATAATTAGATTGATGTTATATTATTGAAAGTTTCTTAAGACAAAATTAATTGAAAACTTCTTAACCCTGAAAGCTCTAATTTGTTTCCACACTGTTTGCTACCTGAAATGTCCACATACTGCAATACAAGTTTTGTTTGTTACAATACTCAATTACAGAGAACTAGCCCACAAAGCTAGTAGAAACTATATGATTTCTGTATAAATTACAGAAGCACCTTAGCAATAATTAGTAGAATTAATTGTAATATTGACCTGGGCATCCCAAGAAATTCATTTGTAGAGAGGGGACAGAGTGGTGTGAAATTATGAATTGAATAAACATTCATATAGATATGTTGAATAAATAAAGAAATAATTAAGTCTTTCACTTTCCAGATAGAAGCAAAATGTATTTCTGATGATTTATACATAATAATGGATTCTGTACACAACACACTCTTAGAATTATCAGCAATGTGATGTATAAACAGTTTAAAAATGTGTTTAGAAAGTCAATATGGTTAAGTAATATCGTTTTACAGGAAGTTAATCATCCATGGACAGATTATCCAGCTAACCTTTTAACAGAATCCTGAGAATCCCACAAGATGTTATATGAAACATCAGAACTAGTTTCAAACTGTGTTCTAAAATTCAGTTAAATCAAATAAAACAAAAGGAGAATTTAAATGATTATAGTGAAACTTGTCAGTTTGAATATCAGGTCAAACTACACTTCTGTTATTTTCATTTTTCTCAGAAATACACAGATATAAAGTTTTTCTTTGTTTTGCATTATGCAGGCTCCCTTTTCCCCTCCATTACCACATAAAAAACAAAAAAAAACTATAGTCTCAAACAGTATCAGTCTATCATGGGAAAAACAAAAAAGTCAAAAGGTGAGAAACACAAATCTGAGGACTGATTTGTCAAAAGAATACTTTAAGAGGGTACATTAACAGTAATAAAACATTCAGACCAAGTTAAATGTTGCTTTATCTAACAGCAGGGAAATATTCAAACCAAAGTTAACAAGAATATCAAAGGATGATAAGTAATCTAAGGACTGAATAGTTCTAAACATATTACATTAATTTTGATTTTATCCTACAAACTATCAAAATTCATTATGTGGAATTTAAAATGAAAAATTTCCACCTTTTGAATAGCTTCACACACATTATCTACAAACTTTGTACAATAGTCTTCATTTCTAACACTGAATGCTACCAGGACTTTGTTGTTGACTCCCTGTGAAGCCAAATTTTACGTGAATAATCTGGAAACAGAAAAGTTGTACAAGTTATTTTAATAATTTTGGAAGCTTTCCTTAACCTTAAGTTTAATATTTACTGTTGTTCATCTTTCACATTGTTTAACATATATAAAATACTTCATTATTAAAAAACAAGTAAAGTATGATACTATGTAATAACCAAAAAACAACCAAGGACCTTTTGATGTATGATGTATCTGATCTATTCATCAACTGCATTAGACATTAATCTAATTAATTAAACATTAATTAATATATACAATATAAGGTTTGTCTTTCATATGACTCTAAATGGTTTGATTTAAACAAGAAAAGATTATAGTTATGTTAATGTAAGTGAATACCTTAAAAAAAGTCTCAGAGATGGTGTAAATCTTGAGAGGGGAAAGTTGGTATGTTGTATGATATATTAAACATTACTTATCAGTTAATGAAATAAATCAGAAGACTATACATACCAATGTTAAAAAATGAATTAATTTATACATCTTTTAATACTTTAGCCAGAATCTTAGAACCCTTGGTGATCACAGAGGAAAGATAGTAGTGGAAACAAATATCCTCTTTGACATCCTAACCATCCACCTTCTACTGAAACCACTGATCGGTATCTTTACCATTAAATACTAAAATCCATAAAATGGAAAACTTCCTACAAAAATAAGTTTGCTTTAAATCATGATAAATTTCAGAAATAACCCAAAATAAACAAAAAATATATTAATATCATCTTACACGAAGCTTCAATGAGGGTAATATTGATCTCACAGAGCAAAAAGGTCTGCTTGAACTTGTAGGTGATTCTGGTATTCTTTTTACTGCAGATTTCAGACCTGAAAACACACATACCTTATGTGACTGAAATATTGATAGCTTTACACTGTAAGCTTTTCTTTTTCACTTTGAATTATCTAACAGCCATACTGCAGTATAAACTTTCTTCATCAGTGAGTACAATTTCCTGTGCAAGTTAAGTAAACTTAAACATTTTTAAATAAAACAGAGTTTGGAAGTTTTATTGCATAGAAACAAAGCAGGAAATGGTGACATTAAAACATTTTGATCATTTAGTAATAAAATAAAATAGGAAATTTGAAAATTTTCATATAGTAAGGTGGAACACAAGATTTCTATCACTAGTACAAAATAAGATTTGTATTACAAGTAGGTTTGATGAAAATGTTTCAAAATAAACTAAACTTGGACTTTAACCAGAGAATAATGTTTTGTTTGGTTTGTTTGTTTTGGAATTTCGCACAAAACTACTTGAGGGCTATCTGTGCTCAGAGAATAATAAAGTAATGCATTTACACAATTAAATATATAGCTTCAGTGGTATAATATAAGACATTATCCCCACTATAAGGATATCATAAAGGATGAACACTTCTGTTTGATTGATTCCTGCTTGTTCTTTCTTGTTTACATCATCAACTTCATACAGTCAACAATGAGCGACCAGTCAGTCTCCTGTGAGACTGGGCTAAGTTCTGGAAAGTTAAATCAGTCAATTATTAAACTTTGATAACATAATTCATTTATTTTATTAATATACATCAACTTCTTAAAATCATCATTGCAGTAAACATTTACTTTAAAAAAAGCACCAGTTTTTATTATAATATAGTTGTTACTGTGTTATATTCTGAGAACTTTCTTTTTATACAACATTAAACCTTGTGAATCATTTAATGATTGGATAATATTCTATATAAGTTTAGGAGTATGTGACTATAAATGTCTTGAGGTACTAGAAAAAAAGAAACTTCGTTCTTCTGACTGCTGACTGGTGTCTGTAATTTAATCATTATAACAAAGTCAAGCAGACAAAGTTTTTATAAACTTGTTCTGCAGTTTGTTTTCAGTTTCAAGAGGATATTTTTGGGCTCTTTAATCAACGAAGAATTCAGCAAGAAGTCTTAAATATAAAACAAAACAGTAACAGAAACAAACAGAAAACTCAATCCACATGTTAACACTAAGAAATAAGTAATTCATTTACCTACTGGTTTTTTGCTTATAATCTTCCAATGATCCTTAATTACTTTGATCACATAGTCAGATCCAGTATTAAATTCACTTGCTTTGATTCTTCTGTAAATTCCTGACAGCATATCTCAGTCTACATTGTGACCGTCATCTATTGCTAGTTATAACATGAGTACAAAGATTTAATATTTTAAACTAAAAAACATTTGTTCAGCATACTTATGAAATGTTTATTACTATCTTTCATATCATTTCAACAAGTTTGAATAATAAACAGGGTTTATCATGATTCCAGTATAAAATATGTGTTGTACAATACTAAACTTTCTTTGAAGACTTGGGTTTAAATCATTAGTTGAAACATAACATTTACAGAAACAAACTGTACATATTAATACAGGCTTTCACAAGTAAACAGACCTTAGGGAAAAGATTTGTAAAGAGAAAATTGCTGGATAAAATGATCAAAGATTGGATTAAGGAAGTATTGTAATATAACTTTATAAGAGCCTGGATTAAGAAGGTTTGCAGAATAACTTGATAAAAATACAGTTAAAGAAAAACTGTTGTATAACCAGGTAAGAAGCTGGATTAGGTCAGGATTTTTACAACTTAATAACAAACTGGATTAATATAGTATTATGTTTAATTTAATGGCAAGCAAAATTACAACAGAATTATGTATAATTTGATGTCGGGTTCAATTAAAAATTAATTTAAGTATCCAAGTCTAGGATAAAATATAAAACAATGTATTTAACCCATTAACAGCTAATTCTGCTCTGTAGGGTATGGTTTCCTTCTTACATGTGAATGTGAGTGTTTTACATGGTGCACAGCTCACAAAAATTCTGCATCCATTTAAACAACCATAGACAAAAAATGAACCCTAATGGATTATTTTAAATGTAACAGGACTTATAACATAAAAATAAGGAAAACATGTACAGTAACTAGCTATATACTCAAATACCAGCATTCTCCTTGAAAAAGCAGATTTTAAAGGACTACAACAGAAATGAAATCAACTATATACTATTTAATATATATTAGTTACTAGTTAGTTTACTTGTAGTAAAATAAAAATAGTTAAAATAAATTTGTATATTGGTGAGATTCAAGAGTAAATGTTTGTGCAATGTTAACATTCTATGAAACTAATCCCATACACAATCTTTATAATGGTGACTTCTAACAAAAAAAAAGAATAACTTACTATTTCTAAATATACATCACTGTATTCTGCAAATGTATAATTAGCCTATCCACGACACCTTTCTTAATGGATTGACACTAGCAGTTCATATGGTATTTTCAGCATATACACAAATCCTTTCTAACATTTCTACTTCTTTATCCTGAAGTCTAGTGAAAGTTTGTACCTGGGAGAAGTTTGAAATTTTACAGACCTGTCAAGGTTTCAACAAAGTATGTCCTTACATACAGTACACACACACATACATCATTCCCTAAACCATCACAATTGAGTGCTTGATACAAAACTATGACACCTAGCTATATAGCAGTCAAATACTTAATTATAACCATAAACAACTGCTTTTGTTGATTTGTCCTTTAGCTGGCTGTGTCAGGCTTTTCTCATGCAAAAACATAGATATTGATAGAACTATCAAGCTATTAACACAAAGTAACATTTTCTTTTTATTGGAAGAAAAATTAAAAGGCCAATACCATGTTTGTCAAATTTATACTGGCACTCTAGTCTGTAACACAGCAGACATAAGAATAGACCATATTAGATACCATTTAGAGTGGTGGTCTAAAGAACCAACACAATATTTATATCAATATCTCCCTAAGATTATTCAAAGCAAGTGCATTCCAAAGTGCACATAATTCTAGATTACTATCTGCTTCCATGCCAAAACATAATAACTTTTCTTAGAATGTTCACTGTAAATTACACACATTTTTCAACTGAAAAAAATCACATTCATGTGTGCTAAATAGTACAAAATAGTCACCTTTAAATGTATTTGGTAAAATTATACATTTCTTTAGAAACTGCCAATAACAGTACTGTTCTTGAAATAAATATAAAACTGTAACTGTGTTAACAGGGTAGTCAATTTAGCTACTGTAAACAGGCTCAAATTAACTACTAGTTATACATTTAACACAAATACAGACTAGTTGAAAAACTAATTCCTTTTTCTACCACTTTTTGTGTCTGTTGAATATTACATTTTTAAAAATGTTTCTTTCCAAGTTTATCTTAAAAAACAAACTCACTAATTTATTATTATAATTTTATCAATTTACCTGGAAAAAGACAGCTGTCTCCTAGTGTACATTAATAAATACAATGGATTCTTATTGGGTCTCCTCCTTTAACTTTGAAATCAATGTATTTTGAATATTCAGAGAAATACGGTAATTCTGATTATAGCTATAAATGAGTAAAAAATTCTTATGTAAAAAATAAGAAAGCTTAACTGAAATTCATATGAAAAAAGAGGGCACTTAAAACTACAAAGGTAAACACCTTAAGCCATGATACAACTACTCCTCCTATTCATTTATCTTTCAAAAGTTCTCAGTGGAACATTGGTTGGTAGGTTGATTTGGTGTTTTACTGTTCTCCTAGCTGTCTTTAATTGGATATGGGAGGAAAATGTTTATCCAGATGCTTGGCAACAAGCTGTCATACTGCCTATTCTGAAACCTTGGACTGATCCAACAATTCCTTTGAATTACCATCTCAGTAAGATTTTAGAGAGGATAATCAATGCTCGCCTCATTTGGTTTCTTGAATCAAACAACCTCCTCTCACATACTCAATGTGAATTCAGAAGACAACGCTCTACGATAGATCACTTAATTCGCTTTGAAACATCAATCAGAAAAGCCTTTTTAAGGCGACAACATCTTGTTACTGTTTTTTTTTATTTAGAAAAAGCTTACGATACAACATGGAGATATGGCATCTTCACTCATATGGATTGCGTGGAAACTTACCCCTTTTTATCCAGCAATTCTTAATGAAGCTCCGATTCCAAATCTGTGTGAGCTCAATACTTCCTCATTTTTTCCCACAGGAACTTGGAGTCCCTTATGGCTGTATTCTGAGTGTCACACTTTTCATCATAAAGATTAATGCTATTGGCTAATAGTTTTTAACTTTCACTCTCTAAAACCATTTGTATAAACTTCTGCTGAAAACGGAAAATCCACCCAGATCCAGAACTCCACTTTGATGATGTTGTGCTTCCTGTCATCTGGAAGGCAAAGTTCTTAGATCTTATATTTAATTGTAAATTAAATTTTATATTGTACATCAAGCAACTTCGTATCAAATGTCTATAAGTATTGAGCATTCTCCGTGTCTTCTCTCCTACTTCATGGGGAGCAGATCGATACTACATGCTCAAAATTTAACGTGCCCTCATCTGATCCAAACTTGACTATGGGACTGTGGTTTATGGTTCTTCCAAAACCTCAGCACTGAAAATGTTGGATCTTGTCCATCACCAGGGGCTTCGGCTTTGCACTGGAGCTTTTCGTATTTCTCCTGTGCAAAGTCTGTATGTGGAATCTCATGGAATCCCCTCTATATATTCACCATTTGCTTCTAAACTTCAATCCTTACCATAGCATCCTACTTGGAGTGGTTCTCCAACCACAATGGACCACACTTTTTCATGACAGAAAATCTGCCATTGTTCCTTTTAGTTTCCATATCCAAGCACAATTAGAAGATTTGGATTTATCTTTGAATAACACTGCAGTTCTTTCAAATCAGTCTATTTTACCATGACAAATTACTGTCCCCAATTGTAACCTATCTTTGAGTCATCTGAGGAAAGCAGATACACCCGATTGGAAATATCACTCTTTCTTTGCTGAACATCTTTCATATGATCCATCCATTTATATATATACAGATGGGTCCAAATCAGATGACTCAGTGGGCTCAGCCATGGTTTGTGACAGTTTGATTGAGGAACACAGACTCCCCCTACAGTTTCTGTTTTTACTACCGAATGGTATGCCATCTCTCTTGCCCTAAATCATATTGAAATAATGCAATATACAAGTGTATATTTTACGCAGTATCATTCCATGATAGTCACCACCCTCTTCTTATCAATATTGAAAACAAACTGGATCATCTTTCTCTCTCATCTGTCACCATCCAATTCTTTTAGCTGCAAGGTCATGTTGATATTCGTGGGAATGAGCTGGCTGACAAAGCAGCAAAGTCTGTCTGTTCTGAATTTATCATTCCAGTACCCATTCCATACATGGACTATGGTCCAGTTATCAAATCCAGACTGTACACTTGATGGCAGGCAACCTGGAATGAGCAACACAATAACAAGGTTTTTCAAATCAAACCTTCTCTAGGTCTTTGTCCCTTTTGCTTCTGTAAGGATCGAAGAAAGGAAGTTGTTTTGGCAAGGCTATGCATTGGTAACAGTTTTTTAACCCACCACTTTCTTTTATCTGGAACTGCTGCACAAATGTGTGGTCTATGTGGCACTCAGATCACAATCATCCACATTTTATTATCATGCTATCATTACAACCTAGAACGACGACACCATTTTAAAGATATTTGTAGGGTGGGTTGCCCTTGACTTGTGCCAATAAACATTGAATACGTACCTACCTTACACAGATGGTCACGTGTAAAAGTCATGAACAATTCTGATCAGTTATTAAAATGTTTCTTTTTTCACCATTTCATCTAACAGGACTGGAAGACCAACTTCAGATGACTGACGATGGTTATTCTTCCTGGCAGGTTATGATATTTACCATTATGCTACAAAAAGTCCTTTATTACTTTTCTTTCTGTAGTTTCTCTCTTAACATTGTAAACTGGATGTCAACATTGGTTTTACGCCATTGATGTTTTTAATTGCTGTTTTGTTTTACCTTCATTTTCTTTTATGAATTTTACTACCTTTACTTTACTTTTGCCTTTATACCGGACGTTTAGTGTAGATAGCCTAGCTGCTTTCTACCATTAAACACTAAATCAACCAACCAACCTCTGTTAAGGAAACCCATATTCTGCCATTTTCTGTCAGAAGCAAATAAGAACCTTCTTTCCAAAAGTACTGTAGAATCTGTGGGTTATTTTAGCATCCATTCCTGGTTGTTTGTTGTCCCTAAACAGACAGTCTGAACATTTGTTTTTTTATAGACAAAGTTTCAACATGGAGACATTTATGTCAGTTTGTCAGGTGCTTCCTCCAGGTTTGTGAATGACAAAGGTTGATATGCCTGATGTTTACTTCCACATATACATATCCTCAATATCTTGTTGGTTTCTTTGATTTAACTGTAGGGTCTGTCAGTACCAAACTGTTTTGTTTGGCCTTCCCTTGGCCTCTTCCATATTTATGTTGAGTAATCAGAGTTGGTGATAGATGATCCACTCCCAGAAACTTCAGTTACATCAATACATGGACAAATGACATTTACTGGCTTCATCATGGACAGTAGTTTCGCTTCCTGGCACACTTGGATGGTTCTTGAAGATAGATATGTGTGTTCTGATCCCAGCTCAATGTTCTTCTTATGTTGAGATCTTTTTATCAACTTCTGCTTCATTCGTTTCTATGTCCATAGAGCTATCAGTTCAAAGAGCACAATACTGTTTGAAAAGGTCTATTACTAAAATGTAAAACAGCTCTTTCAAACAACTCAGCAACACTTTCTCCTTAGCTTCAGACATGACAAGTATGGACTCATCAGTTAACCAATCCGCCCACAGGTCTAAAGAAATAGGATAAAATTAAATACATAACAAACAAATCAGAATCCAAAAGACTTTAACTACTAGAAGTTAGATAAAGATATAATTTAATGTTCATGTTTAAAGTTTAGTTTAATTCATGCAGAATAATAAGTAGTTAGTACTGACTAACTACTTTTCAATAGAATGGAAACTTTGAATATCTCAAGGTGAACAAAAGGATCAGATCATGTTTAAGATCCACAAGTATTTTTGTAAGCATACTGTGTAAGTTATTGTAATTTGTGTGGATATAAAGAAGTTCTCCATGAATCACATCATGACTTTTACCTGTTTTACATTTAAGTAATAGACCTTTTCAAACAGTATTGTGCTCTTTGAACTGATAGCTCTATGGACATAACTATAACTGCAAGAGGAAGGAATGTTTTTAATTAAAAATACTGGTAATATAACAGAAAATATCTTAATTCAGAAATGCTTTAAGTTTAAAACTTCACAGGGCCAGTCACTCAAGGTTGTTGGTTTCAACCTACAAAGTGCATGATTTTTTCATAGTCAGCTTTATGTTGGGTGCTCCAGAGTTGGTGTTAGTAAGAACTTCTTAACTTGGTAACAAGTAGGAAAACAACAAAATATATGGTAAGAACTTCTTAACTTGGTAACAAATGGGAAAACAACCAATATATCAATCTGATGACATAAGAAAAGCTTGGTACTTTCTCAAGTAACTACATATAATATTTTAAGTCCATCAAAATACTCACAACATTCTTAGCACAAAAAGCATGACAATAATGAAAGTTTGTCTGGTCTTCTTTTACAATATAAGATAAATGGCTGAGGTCTTCTGGGTCTTGATATATACAGTAAATGTTTTGAATTTGATGATCACAGATGTTTTGATAAGGGAAAAATATGTTAAATATTTTATATAAATATGTATAAAAAGTGTGTACAAGAAAAATCTAAGAAGTACATGAAAGAAAACATATGATTTGCATTGTAGGTTTTCAATAAAAATGAGTAAATATTATATTTATTTTCATATAATAAACTTTTTCATATTTTTTTAGATTTTACTGACGGAATATTTTTCCAAGTGAATATATTTCACTAACAGCTACTCAAAGTTCATTTGAACATACTCTTAACTTGAACTTTTATTTGATTGCATATAAACCAAGACACATTACAAAAAACAACTACATAATACACAAAAGAATTGTCTTCAACCACAGGGAAGTTCCTTTTCAACAAAGTAAGCCATCATATCTCACAGAAAGTGCAAATTACACTGCCATGACAAAGTTTTAATTTCAGGGAAATTTTCAATCTTACCTTATTCAACACGATGCTCTTTTGCTTGAGGAAATGAGGAAGTAAATCATTCTAAGACTTTTCCTTTATTTAACCATCTTACAGTTACAAAAGCAGTAAGATCATCAAAAGTGCAGTCACTGCTTTTCTTCAAAGACTTAACAAACTGTTGATGGATGAGAGAGCTTCCACTTCTAATATAATTCACAATTTTTACAATAATGTCCATCAAATTTTTCAATTTATCACTTTTTGATATCTGAGCACATACAATTTCCTGATGCAAAATGAAATAGAAAGATGGCAGCGTGGACTTCACATTATTTTCATTTAAATGCTGCTTCAAAAGAGAAACAAATCCTAATTTTGCCCCAGTTATGGCAAAAGCATCGTCTACTGTGACAGAAACAAATTTTTTAAAATCCACATTGAATTTTTTGACATTTCAGAATATTTTTCAAAGATGCTTTTTCCACATGTTCAATCTCATAATCCATAAAAGCCAAGCATTTCTTCCTTCACTTGATATTCAAAATCTAGAAAATCAGTTGCTTGAACAAATCAAAGCCAGTTTGTATTTTTCTTTAGCACTAGATATTTTATGTCTTTCCCTAACTTTAGCATTTTGCGGACAACTGTTCTTCATCTTAATTGCAAATCATTTGTCTTTTGAAGAATATCATCTTTTGTTTTTAATCATAATTCTCCAACAGAGTTTTAATAACCACAATAAATATTTCTGTTACTAGTTCAGCATCAACAAATGTGACTTAAGGAAAAGAATGAATAATCTAATAGACAAAAACATTATTTAAATATTGTTTTACTACACCAGAATTGGCATACCTTTCTGTTGAAGCTGAACATTTGATTGCAGCTGCTAACGGTGACGAGTCTTCAGAACATCATTTCCTTTCTCAGACAAAATCTTATCAGTAAGATCAAACAACAGTTAAGCTGGAAACCAATTTGTCTACAAGTAAACAGTTTGCAAATTCTGCTAGACAGCATAATGAAGGGACGAAAACAATGAATGGTTACGTATTCAAGGAAATCATTTATACAAGCATTCAAGAAGGTATTTTGTCAGTGAAACATATTGGCCATGACACATACAACAAATGTGAAAGAGCACCTTCTCTGAAATTAAAAGATTTGGGACAAACTGTCTTAAGGCCAAATTCATGACTTGGATTGCTTCTGAAAAAAGATGTGAAGGATGGATAAGAACTTTTACTTGAAATGCAATCACATCTCTGTTTACTCAACTATTGATCATAACAAAATCTGTTCATAAGAGGGTTGACAAAGAAGATGTTATCGGACTCCATAAGTTCACTTTCATAAGTAGAACACATGTTTAACCAAATGGATCCATTCATCCAACACATGACAAGAACTAGATCCTGGAGAATCTTGAAGAGAATAATAGCAACAATACTGAAACACAATAAACATGTCTAGTTATTGATGAAATGATCATTGTACATCAACTCCAATTTGTGAGATACTTAAGAACATATTAAGAATTTTGTAAAGCATGTGATAAACTAATTCACAGTACAAACAGAGAATATCAGCAAGTAAAGACTGTATTTGACAGGCACCTCAAGATTTTGTTCTTGAAAAAACAACAACAGGGAAACATAGAAGAAACTCAAAGGGATTAAAATCTTATGTTGTCCAACACTCAACTCCCATAAAAGACTAGAAATCTTTCTTAAGCAAGCAACAGCATCAAAGATTCACTTACCCTGTATTTATCAACACGTTGACTGACAACAATGGGATGGCAACAATGAGACAACAGACTTTTCCTAGTTTTATTAAATTATGCACCAACTTTGGATTACGTTTTACAGAAGATTTATTAAGGTCATTAAAAAACAAATTATTGCCTGCACAGTTAATACTTGTATAATGTAATGGATTGATAAATCATTTTCTCTGGACTACATTCTTCTTACAACAATCTCTAAGATGTTGTCATGTCATGATAAGACACAGCATCATTGGAGATACAATTACGTATTTTCATATGAAGAACATAATATTTGTTTTATGCTAGAAAAAGAAATCATATAAAACCATAGCTCATGATAAAAGAAACACAACTTTACAGTTTGAAAGTATTTTGATATTGTTTCCCAAACACCAGAACTTGAGTGAAAATTGTGTCCATTTTGGAAACCAAATTTAGCACTCTTTATACAAACAGAAAAACCAGCAATGATAATTTTCTGATTCAGTGACATTTTTAACTCATCTTAAGTGCCATTCTAAAGAATGTGTCAAACAAGTATTTATTTTTACATTTGCTGGTAAACTGGTAGTTCAAAACTCATATGATACAAATATTTTTTGTATGGAACATCTCTTTTAATTCTTTCCTATTTTCATCTTTTTCTAGGATAATTTGATAAGATATTTCAAATTATTGACTTCAGGTAATCAGGATCTCAATAGTAATGTTCTGTAAAAAAAAATTCTTATACTTTTAATTCTTAGTGAATAAAAACTTGAAGCTCTTATATATTTTGGCAACCAATTAAACATGTAAAGCTCTTGTGCTGAGATACAAGTATTAACACTTTTATACTTAAAATGTATTTTTAATAGGTATCTACCTCCGAGCATACAAAGTTTTCTCAATTAATTTTTGCCTTCTAAGCATTGCTCAGAAAGATTTTTGCAATCTGTGCACTAGCCTTTATATCCTCTCAAGTTTATGCTTTTTATGAACATGTGCATGTCATGTGACTATTCTCCACCAGTTGTGGCACATCTATCTCCCTCTACTATTTCTCCTTAATCCTCACTTTCCAGAATTGGCCTGTTCTAAAAGAATCCTGACCATGAGGAGGATGAGTGTGATTTACTTATGGGAAATTTATGTTTTGGTATTAAAAAAAATAACTTCTGATATGGTATTATCTCCACTCTGAAAAGGTAGAAGGGCCAGTTTAGATGCACAGCAGAGTAACTGACTGAATACAACTATCCAGAATGTACAGCTGTACTCTGAGATGAACCAAGCACACAAATGAGGTGCTTCTGGAACAGGTATGCTCTTTGTATAGGAAGTAGGAAATTAAACCAGAATGGGTGAAAAATGGATCAAGAGGTGTGAGAAATAGTGATGTATAAATGTAAATATAATGAACTATGTACTTTCTCACCATCAACTGGACAGATTCTATAACTCATTTGTAACCACAAAATTGTGGATAGGGCATGTAGACCGATATCTACATATGTACGTAAAAATAAACACACACACACATCAACAACCAATTATAATTAAAATGCCATCACTATTTGTCCTCTTGTCTTCTGGTGAGACAGTCAGCCACACTTTGATGGTGTTGTAGAGCAGTTACCATCTCTCTTTTTCATCTTGGGAGATTTCAATGGACACTTTCTCCTGTAAGGTGGTACTAATATATATGTGAAAGAATGTTCCATGGAGAATATATTCTCTGATCACAACCTGTCTTTTTCTGGTAGTGATTCTTTTTCCTGTTTGCATGCACCTTTTTATTCTTTAACTGCTATTGATCAATGTATATATTTTTTCCCCTTCACATTTATCTAAATATTCTTGGAGAGTTGATAGTAATACTTGGAACTGTGAAACTTCCCATTGATTTAAGGGAAATTGTAGTCGATGCCATCTAACTTTAGTGCTGTGATGGAATTTAGGCCATGTTGACTGACTTTTTAACCATTACCTTTCACCTTAATAGGTGGAAAAACTAATAGGAGGCAGTAAGTAAATTGCATCATTTAAGCAGCTGTCAGCATGTCAACTACATAATATTTCAAGAAAAGTTATTTTCTCAACGTTGAAAAACAAGAGGTCTCACCCAATGTTCACAACATCAGTAACTGAAAAAGCATTAAAATGTATCAAAGAATGGTTTTCTAGTAGAGGTCATTGTTGTTTTATGGGAAAAGAGTTGAAAAGGAATCTGTATGTATATCATATTGAAATAAATAATTGTGTATGTAACTACTTGTTATTGACGATTTAACATTCTCGTGTTAGTTCCTTTTCACTATTTTGAAATACGCTAAATAATCATATCCATCTGTTGACAGAAATAAACGTGATACATTTCTATATCTTTTAAACGGCTCAGAAATTATGCCATCATCAAGATTAAAAGTGATATAATATTGTCAGTTGCTGTTGAAAAGTCTATGGATATGTTAAACAGTTTCTTCTAAGCTTAAATATTGGTTCATGTTGTACAATCTTGAAGTTGAACAGCTGATACCAAAACTAAACGTGAGTTATTTTCAACAAATTTCAGAGACAGTAAACAGCTCATACAAAACCTAAACATCAGTTCTTGTTGAACAAACTTGAGATACACAATTGCCACAACTTCTAAGCACCACTTCCTGTTGAACAAAAGTGACACGTATTAAACAGCTGTCACCAAGATTTGTTAAGTTTTTCTATGCTAATGTTAATGAGTTTCTTTAAACAGAGAATGAGATCGTCATTGAGGGGTTTGTAGAAGATGGTCTCATTTAGTTGCTTCTCAGCCTCTTAAACATACAGATCTCTTTAGGCATCACTATTGACATTTCCACATCTACATATACTACCAACGTACATTACAAACCCACTGACAACCATTCCTGTTTACATTTTATTTTTTCATTCTTCTTATCACAAACACTCTATTCTTAAGGGACAATTCCGACATATGAGATGTCTATACTCTGACAGTACAAACGACATTACTCATTATTCTAGACAGCAGAATTATCCCGACAACACCAACGAAAAGACAAAACTTGCCACATTCTTTATCTCAAGCTGACTGTATCTCGTCTAAGGACAAACAACATAGTTACAGAGATCCTTTAGTCTTCATATGCCTTCCTTTAATTAAACAGAGTAGCAGAATTGCCCAATGTAACATTACCTTACAAATAAGAGAAAACGCATCTCTCAACATTTTTAACCCCCCACCCCCCAATTTCTTTCAAACCCGAGAGGAATTTCAAAGATTGTCTAGTACATTCCAAATTACAGACAGAACCACCTTCACTCTTACGGTGAACTATTTGTCTCACATGCGAGTATATCACCAACCTTTTGACTCTCTCCATTTCTACCTTTCACGTAAAAGGACAATTAACATCAGAGTGCATTATTTTTTTATTTGCTTTATTAGGTGTAAACATCTCTAACTTGTACGCAATGACACCTTTAACCCTTCAGTTTCCAAACACCTCAACTTCCTGAATCACGATGGAATTAGCCACATGATCCCCACCCCCACAAAAAGCTATGATTGCGAAATCGAAAAACATAAACATATATTTAACTAAATTATTGCACCACACAGAATTAACGTTATTTTAAAGTGATTATTAGTTCCTTGTATATCACTTTGCCACCCTTGTAACCTTGACATCATATGCACGTGTCCCCTGATCAATATTCTTTTTATTATTAAATCCTTATTCTATTTATGGAAAAATGTTATTTGCAGAGTTGTGAGAGGATCATACAGTTTTTAAAAATACTTTTTTCTTTAGTGTATGTTATAAATGAAACTAGTAATAAACTATCGATGACATATATAATAGTTTTTATTTTCTTTGTACAAACAGACATTTAAATATAACAATAGCTCTTGGGAATCAATTGAAAGAGCATAATAATGTTTGTTCTAAAATTTTTCAAATGATTTGAGAACAAGCTTATAAAAATTAGTTACGGTAACTGTGAAATACTGTATCCAGTGTACCTAAACAGAATGAACATACTCTATACAGTGTACCTAAACAGAATGAACACTTATCAGTGTTAGTTTTTACTTCTCATAGTAGAGTTACCCAGGATGTAATAGTATCTCAACTAATTAATAATATGAACTTGAAAAGCCCCATTATTCATTTGTTTCTGCGATATAGTGCTGAACATGGTGCAGTGAGTGTATTTATGCACCAATAAAATATTGGATTTGTTTGTTTTCGTATAACTTCTGTTTGTGTATGTTCGTGGTTTATTAAGTAATTCCCAAATTTTAGGCATATATGCATTGCTGCAACAATGAAAATATATAGAGGATAATGTAATTTAAAATAACTTATTTTCCACTAACTAATTTATTGCTATTGTGATATGATGTATTTTGCAAATTAATCATTCATATATGTTTATACGAAATTTGGTGGCCAAGTCACATTAATAAAAATAATTTATACGATCTCAGTGAGTTAACACGCAAGGTCAATCCAAGTTATAAGAATTAAATTGCAAATGTTTAGCAAAGTATAGTGCTATTTTTCTTAACTATTGTGATATACCAATTGCTTCCACAAATTCTGAGTGAACCTTATTATAAATGTAATATTGTGAGTGAAAAATAAAATATTCGATATCAGCTTCTGTGTGTGTAATTTTATAGCAGAAAGTACCTTTGTTTTTATTCAGGGCATTTGCTTTTCTCATTGTCACCAAGCTATCAGGGTGTAGATCCTGGGGGAATGGGGTGTATACATCCCCCCTTCATTTTAGGTGAGGGGTATGGTGCATACAATCATCACACCTACAGTTTGGTCTGTATGGAATCGTGGAATATCCTACCGAATAATGGTCATTATTCATACAGAGTGCTTTGACTGGTAAAGCACAAGGAGCTTATACTGCTTTCTTTCTAGAAGGCTCTACAGGTTATGATAAGATTAAAGCAGCTATCCTCAAAGCATACGACCTAGTTCCAGAAGGTTATCACCAAAGGTTTCGAGGTTATCACAAGCATGATACTCAAACTTATATGGAATTCGCCCATGAAAAAGAGGTTTATTTTGATAGGTGTTGTAATTCTGTGCATATTGGCAATAGTTTTGGTAACTTAAGTCAATTATGTTTAATTCAGGAATTTTAATGCTGTACAAGTTACGATCTCAAAACTTATTTGTGTGAAAAGAAAGATGAAACATTACATGAAGCAGCTGTTCTTTCTAATGATTACATTTTAACTCACAAAACCACTTTTCATAAAAAGACATTTCTGCCAACTAAGCAAAAGCCTGTACCTTTACAAGCTACAAAAGTTGAGGATTCTCTAAAAAAATCCAGCTCTTGTAGTTCGAAATCTTCTAGAAGTCGGAACAAAAACTTTATCAAAATCACCAAGACCTGTCTGCCATTTCTATAAAATCCTGGTAATATTATTCCCGATTGCTGGAGTTAGGAAAAGAAATAGAGGCAACACCCAGTGCGTCTGTGTCCACATATGAATTTTGTTTCACTAGATCATTTGATGTTGTTGATTTGACCACAGATAGAAGTGCTAGTGCAGTTAGGGAGAAATTTAAATTTTTTGTGTCTGTTGGTTCTGTAATTTCACAAATAACACTGCTAATCTCATACCCATACGTATTTTATCTGATGCTGGAGCGACTCAATCACTATTGTTAGAGGGCATATTCACTTTATATTCGAGCTCTGCCTTTGCTGTTATTACCCATGGTGTTGAAACTGGCTTTAATAATGTTCCTCTTCATGACATTTATTTAACATACGACCTAGTTTCGGGACCAGTTGTGGTTGGAGTGAGACCTAGTCTCCCAGTTAATAGTGTGTCATTATTGTTAGGAAACAATTTGGCCAGGGGAAAATTTGTTGCCAAACTCAGAATGGTTAGTGAGCCGATCATTGTTTCATATAAAGATGATGTTGTTGTTGAGGAGAATCCATAAGTTTTCCCTCATGTGCTGTGACTTGAACTTAGGTAAAGAAATTAAGCCTAAAAGAAATGATAGACACTTGTTCAGAGGATGATATTATGGATTTTTCTCGGACATTTTTTGGACCCAATAAGAATCTTACAATTATTACTAACAATTCATCGGTGAGTGACAATAATGGAAGTGAGGAATCTGATTCAACTGGTGAAGTTCTGTTTGCAAGAAGTAAACTGATCACTAAGCAGAGAAAGGAATGTTTATTTCTTCATTGTTTAAATAAGCATTTCCAAAAGATGGGCTGAAGAAAGTTCCAAATGGATACTTTTTCAAAGATGAAGTGCTCATAAGAAAATGCAGATTACTTAATAAACCAGCTTCCGAGAACTGGGATAACTGATCAAATTGTTTTTTCTTTCCAAAAGCATATTGTTTTGATATATTGAAACTAGTCCATGAACTTTCCATGAGAAGTCATTTAAGAGTCAGCAAGACGAGTGACAAAATTACGAAACATTTCTTTTGACCAAAAATTAGGCAAGAGGTTTCCCGGTTTTGTAAAACTTTTGATACCTATTAGTTGGTCAGAAAACCTTACCAGAAAATCCACATTGTTCCTTTGAAACCTATCCCAACTCTTGAAAAACATCTAAATCATGTGATTATTGACTACATTATGCCAACAAGATAACATTTGTGCTTAAGCAAATTCACGTGCTGTTTAAATTTAGTCTCATATGGTTACTTGTATTAATTGTCTTGATATTTGAAAGTGTACAATTCTTTCATAATGTATTGTATTCAATATATATATGTATATTAGGTTAAAACTGTCTAACGCCAATTTTTAAATATCTAAGGAGGAAGGTGTAACGGATTCATCGTTGCACGTTTATTTTAATACCTACACTTGTTTCAGTATATTTTCTTTTTGCTTGTGACGTATATCGTTGGCTGTGCATTGCGCATGTCACGCCTGTTCTCTAGATTTGTAGAAGATTCGTGAGAACAAGAATCAACGATATTTTTTAACGCAAATGCTAGCGTGTTTTCTAACAGTGTTCCAACTTCGTGAAACTTGTATTATAGACCTCAGAAGCTATAATTGTGTTTAACGTCTATTAATCAAAAAACTACAGAATTTGACCAGAAACGTTTATAGATTTCTAACATTACAAACTGTTCAAGTTTAATGAATTAACTTCGGACATTAACATTTCTTCCTCGGTAAAAGGTCAGTGGGTAAGGTCAATCAAGCTAGACAGCTTAAGCGAGGCGTGACAATATCAACTCAGGACTGATCTTCTCGTCGTGGACTTCGATTCGATAAATTATTCTGTTCTAAACCGGATATAAAACTCAATATTGTTTAGAAGTTTGCAAAACTGTTGTATATAAGCCACCAATTGAAATAACTATTAGCAACAACAGTTATTATATATATTTTTTCAATATTAAAAGATATGGCCAAGTCATTAAAACACCCAATTCGTAATCCGAGGGTCGCAAGTTCGAATCCACTTCTCACCAAATATGCTCGCCTTTAACAGCTGCGAGAGAGTTATAACACAACGGTCAGTCCCACTATTCATTGGTAAAAGAGTAGCCCAAGAATTGGCGGTGGGTGGTGATGACTAGTTGCCTTCACTCTAGTCTTACACTGCTAAATTACAGACGGCTAGCGCAGAGAGCCCTCGTGTAGCTTTGCGCAAAATAAAAAAAATAAACGATTAAAAAATATTTGTGTTGGGACAGAAAAATGTTTTCATCAATCTTGTTAGCAAATATCATAAATTTGATAATATCAATATCTAATTAATTTCTCATTTTCAAGAGAATTTCTGAATATTTAAAATATTTATATATATATATAAATATTTTATCAAAACCATGTTGGTAGAGTTCACAGTTGAAATCTTAATTTCAATGAAAGTTTCTCACTAATTTTTCAAGTATCATTTAATGGTCTATAACAGATTCTTTTTTTTCAGTTTTTTTCGCTTTATAATGATTAATAGAAACCCAGATTAATTCAGACCCCTTGGTATTGTCTTTGATATCCTCAATTTCTACAGGATCTAAATCATATTTTACATATAATGCCACCCTTTCCCCTCGTTTTTACTCTAATCCTATTAAATAGCCTGTAACCCTATATTTCAAAGATTTTGTGTCATGAAAACCATTTTTCAGTTGTCTCATATCAAATTTCTCTATTCCAAACATGCATTTCCCTGGAGTCATCAAGTTTATTTTTATACATCTACCATTATAACTACTTCTACACTCATTTAGTATGCTGAGCTTTTCTCTGCTTCTATTTTTACATCTAGTACAAATGCAAAGCAAAAACATTATATCAACTAACCCCTTTATATCATCTGTTATTCCAGTTATGTCCCTCATCTGTTTTCTCAGGTAGCATAAGCTGATTTTTTTCTCCCTATTTACTCACGTGTTGTCAATGGATCACTTATAACTATAACCTATTTATCATCCACACTCTTCTCTGAATTTTTTTGTTTTCCTTCCCTCTAAGTGACAGCCATGTAGTTAAAACACTCACCTCGTAACCTGAGGGTCGCGGATTCGAATTACGGTCACATATAACAACTCACTCTTTCAGCTGTGGGGGTGTTATAATGTGACGGTCAATAACACTATTCCTTTTAACATACTTGGCCATGCTGGGACTGAAAGTTGAATGAATAAATCAATACAAATCAAGACTAAATTAATATAATGGATTAAATAGTGGAACTGTTTCTGAACGATTCTCTTAAAGTATTCTTCTTCTTTCATCTTATTTTACTAGTAGATATAGCGGTCCTGAGATTTTTATAGTTAAAATTAATGTTTTAAAGTTCTGTGATTATAGCACTACTATGTCTTTGTAACTGTAAGATATAGTTTCAGTATAACTGTTCCAGCTGAATCAGGCCCAAAAATATGTCTATACATACCGCACATAAGATACAAGATAAAATTAAAGAAAACAACAAAACACTAAATACAAGGTAGTAAAATATAGGAAATACTTTAATATAACACAGCGTCTCGGGCCTAAATCTTCTTTTGGTGATGTACTTCTAAGACATATATACAGAACACATTCAAATATCACTAACAAATTTAACAATATGAGAACCTGCGAAACGTGGTTTGAAGCGTGGTGTAACAATATTGGTGAATCAATTATTGATAAGTTGGAGGGTGATAATAGAGCTAACACTCTCTATGCAAGGATTTTCATTAAGTCTTTATTGAAGTAGCACAAAATTAATCTATGTTTTATCATCTACAGGTCATTAGAAGTTAGATATGAAAAGCTACCTGACATATTCGCTCTAAATCCGGTGCATATGTCGCTTTTCAGTTATCCAGCGTCTCAAATTCAAAACCAGGGAACAACCAAAATCGAGGTTTCTGATATTCTTTCACATTCCTCTTTCTTCATCAGACCCGTTACCTATCTAGTTCTAACAGTAACTATAATTTTATATCATAGAATAAGTCAGTCTTCAAGATCTTTAACTAGTTATGTTATTATTCTTTCATGTAAGATCTCTATTACCTGGACATGTATGTAATCATATGCGATGAACATTTTACAAATTAGAGGCAATGAAGTATTATTATTTTTGTTGTGAGATCCGGCACGGCCAGGAGAATTAAGGCGTTCGACTCGTAATCTGAGAGTTCGCGGGTTCGAATCCAGGTTGCACCAAACATACTCGCTATTTCAGCCGTGGGGGCGTTATAATGTCACGATCAATCCCACTCTTCGTTGGTGAAAGAGTAGGCGTTGGGCGGTGATGACAACCTTCCCTCTTGTCTTACACTGCTAAATTAGGGGCGGCTAGTGCAGCTAGCCTTCGTGTAGCCTTGCGCTAAATTAAAAAATAATCATGCTCAAAAAAAGTGATTTATTTTTCTTATGTATAAACATATATGTAGCTTTAATTCTCAAACGTATGATTTCAGTTGTTTGTAAACACGGTTATTTGTTAATTTACATCCAACCTTAGATTCGCAACTATTTCGTTTAGGAATTTAATATTCAGGTAGAGATTCGAGAATAAAGTCTTGTCTGAAATGTTGTGTCTTCAGCATAGAGTATTTTATATTCATCTGTGCTTAACAACTTATTATCGGTAGTTTATACGTTATCAATCATTGTAAACAATAAGATAGTGAATTAATATTTTATGTCGTGTTCGCCTCCCAGAAGCTGTCAAAAATGATTAAAATTACACTTGTAATACAACATCAGTATTAAACCTGTTACATTTGAAGACACTCATTTCTTCCTGATATTTGACCTTTCTTGACCATTAATATAATTTTCTGCCTCGTTATACTAATTTTTATTTTATTTCTTCTTGATTTTCTTTCACTGTTTCTTCAATGAGCCACCTAGTAACTCAGCATCATGTTTTCCGACACATAATATTTGGTTGATGGACACAGCACGAATATCCCACTCTGTAGCTTTGTGTTTAGCTACAAATCAACAAACAACTCCAGTAACAATCATGATATGAAATTCTGTGTAATGGTGTTTTGCGCTTATGAAGTATCTTGACATTCAAATCTTTGTTTATTGCGTAATGAAGTAAAAAAAACTTTTCTCCTACCACTTAAGTCGTTAACTTGTCGAAACTTATACATCAGGGAGTCTAGCAGGTCATGTGAGTCATGATTTCACAAACTGTTACTAGAAAGCAATATCAGAAGAAGTAATTCGTGATGATGAAAAACCAACTTGAATTAAAAATGTGTCTCAGGACAGCTGGTGTGGGTATTAACACTTTGCTAATAAAGCAGAAAAGAACGTTTTGGCCTTCTCTGGTTATCTTCAGGTTAACAAAGATATAATATTAGTAGAAGCTGTATTACTAGGAGCATTTTGATAGGGGCGTGTCAGCAAAAAAGCCTCTCAAAGACACAAAGCACACTTTCTCTCACAGTTGACAAGTGATTTTGAAAGCTGGAAGAATGCCAACAAACCAATAACAACAACAAACAACCAATACTAAACAATATAGAATTTTCACTGCAGTAAGTGGAGAATTACAATAAATACTTACAAAATAAACGCCATATTATTTAAAAAATTGTAAGAAAGGAATTCAAATTAACATAACAGTTATATCTAGACGTGACTCTTACAGGCAACAATATCAGCAAAATTCTTAAGGATTACTTTGACTCATAATTAAACTGGATACCACAAATTAATAGCATAAAAACCGGAATTTGGAAAATAGCAAGTTATCTTAGGAATTTGAATGATAAAACAAGAAGTTTTAGTTTGTTTGTGTGTTTTTTTTTTAAATTCGCATAAAGCTACTCTAGGGCTCTCTGCTAGCCGTCCCTAATTTAGCAGTGTAAGACCAGAGAGAAGGCAGCTCGTCATCACCACCCACCGCCAATTTTTGGGCTACTCTTTAACCAAGGAATAGTGGGATTGATCGTCACATTATATAGTCACCACGGCTGAAAGGGGGAGCATGTTTGGCGCGACGAGGATGTGAACCCGCGACCCTCAGAGTACGAGTCGCACGCCTTAACACACTCGGCCATGCCGGGCCCAAGAAGTTTCAATAGAAAACATATTAAAACTTCAGAGAACATATACAAAACCAGCCGTAGAACATGTTTGTATAACATGGATAAATGTGTCAAAAAGACACATCAACAAACTACAGCAAATACAACATTGTATGCAGTTCCACGATCAACATACTAAATATTTCTTCACAACTATTCAAACATTCCAATTCTATTAAACAGACCCCTGGATAACTTGTTTCAATATTATAAAAATAAATTATTAATACAAATGAACTGGTAAGCAAACTAAAGAGCTACATAATACATGATAAACCTAAATATTTCTTCACAACTATTCAAACATTCCAATTCTATTAAACAGACCCCTGGATAACTTGTTTCAATATTATAAAAATAAATTATTAATACAAATGAACTGGTAAGCAAACTAGAGAGCTACATAATACATGATAAACCTAGCCCAAAGTACCTTTCCACTCTGAACGTCACAAATACAAAACTTAAAATTCCATATAGTGCAAGACTATCAGAGTCATAGATACAAACGTAGCTCTGTTTTAAAAGTTTTGTATGCATGTATGCGTTTGTATGTATATGACTGCTATGTGGATCATAAAAAAGAGAAGCTATAAAAATATATGAATTAATATTACCTCATGAATATGCAAATTAAAACTGCAAGCAATTGGCAAAATTTAATATACTGTAAGTAAAAAACAACAACAAAGTAACAATGTTAATTAATTACCTAGGATTTAGTGGTGGTGCAGATAAAATAAAAGTTCCAGAGAGAGAGGAGGAGGCCAACGTTATACCTGTCCTTCCATAGTCCAGAACATGGACGAAATCTAGATGAAGAATAATAATTTGATAGTAGATATATAGTTCTGTGAAGTGTCACCAGAGGACAGATATTGTGTTATCTACGTCTTCCTGAAAGGACTGTTTCGTGTCGCACGATACATAAAATGTCACAAACTGTAATGCATTAAACTGTTGTGTTGTTGTTGTTAAGTTAAAAACTACCCAAACAGATATCTACACTCTCCTCACCGAAAGTAATGAAACCAAATTTGTAGCGTTATTAGCCCTTTGTCTTATCGCTGAGCCAAGGAATGTAGTACAGTTGTATTTATCTGTTTCTAGACGTCCTTATATGAAAGTATCTATTCATACATGTAATGTTTTCAGATTTATATGGTATAAATATATAACTAGAGCTTGACGGTCAAGTCTTTGTATATAAAGTCAGCATGTTATACATATTGGTCAATTGCTTTTGCAATGTTTAGGAAGATTATTTAACAAACATTATCTACTTCTGTCATGGGATACAAGAGTGATTTTGAGTTTGTAAGCATATTAACCGTTTTTTAATATTTTTATGTTTTGTAAAGCTTGAATTCATATGTATATTTGTTATTTCTATGTTGGAAGTAAACTCTTTATCCACTAGTTCTGGTGAAATGGAGAAGCCAGAGAGACAGGCTTGTTGAGAGTTTAGATTTCACTACTTTCACCCTCAGCCACTAACATATAAGGAAACTTACAAGCTAAGAACAGAGGCAACAAAAAGTTATTTCATTATGTAGGGAGACGAAAGGGAAAGTCTTTTCTTGTAATTAAATTATTTTTACATTTTGCAGATTATTTTACAACAGACATTTTTTGGGGATATATCAAGGGTCATATGTTCTCGTTCTAATGAAAATCAGTCTGGCCTTTTTTATTTGTTTTTCTCATAGGCACGATCAAAAGTACGTTGAAAGGTTCACATGGCTTAAGTTTTGTATTGCTGAAATTATGATAATGGATTTGCATAATTAAATGATCATCATTGTTCTATTATATTGTCTATTTCTCTAACATTTCCATGAAGGTCAATATCTAAAGATTTCAACAGGTTTTTCAAATCGGTAGGCTGTTATAACAACTATAAATTACAGATAAAAATTAAACTCTGTCATCTCAGGTTTTATCAATAGAGATATTATTTTAAAATGTTGAACAAACCACAAAAAAAACCGTTTTTAAGAGAATTATTGATGTGGAGAAATTAAGTATGAAGGCTGTAAAATTTACATTCATAGTACTAAATCATTTGTATTTTCTTCAATTTAGAGATGTTACAGATCTTTCACAAAAATATGATTTTGACACTAATAAAAGAAGATACGACATTTATTACTAAGTGGGCCATAATGTTGACGATAAGGAATCAATTTTTAAAGGGTAAAAAGCTTGTTTGTTTGACGTTAAGTACAAAACTACACTAAGCCAAATATCATTGTCAATAAAGATCAGGATCATTAACAACCTCAGTTTCATTCCTCTAGCTTTAGCTGTGTTCTGATCCGCTAAAATTATAGAAGGAATATTTCCCATATTCGTTACACAGAAGAACCATAGATAATTGCCAGGGACTCATACCAAACATCAGACTTTATTCATAAAACATCATGACAACGGTACTTCGAAATTTCTGGAATGGTATCGAATGTAACGGGAGGAAAGTTACATCTTTGCTTTCCAGAAACAGATGTACAGGAAATATTTTGATATCTAACCTGAAAAATTAAGATATTATGTTATTGAGTTTTTATACAATCTTAAAACACATGTACATAACCAACCGATAACTAAAATTTAGTTTTATTCATTTTTATTCGCATATGCCGTTCTGATATCGACATATTCCGATAGTACTTTATCTAATTCAAGAACAAGATGTTTCTCGACGTGTGATAATTCCCTTTTATATACACCAACATTGTTTTCACGTATAAGGTTATATAAATGAGTAACTCTAGCCCTTCTTTATACACCGCTACGATCCTCAACCATGGCTATAACACACACAGGCCAGTCAGTACACGGTGGCTAGATTTTATTCGAGAATCAAAATGGATTAACAATAAGTATATGTTGAATGGTGCAGAAAAACAAATTCTAAATTGTAGGGTAGATGTATTCTGTATGGAACCAAACCTTGTCAATGAGGTTAGTAAGTGTTACTATCATGGGTATCACCCAGTTGACGTATGTAACATTTGTTAAAAAACATTATATATTAATGCGTGATCCAACCAAGATTATTACAGATATTACCTTTATGAATGATGGAGTTATTTCTTCCCACTGGAAGCACCAACATAAATATTTTTCTCAGAGTAATTAAATGAAAATCTTTACAGCTGACTCACCATTTCTCATCCTTGACTGAAATTGTGCAACACATTTTAAAGTTAGGTCTGCTAGTATTATGGTATAGTATCGTTCATATATCAGTTGAAACTAACACTCCACCTCTCGGAAAATTTCTCGTAAATTTTACGGACGAACTTCATGGAGATCGCATCTCATCGTGAGTCGATGGTGGACTGAGAAACTGCGATATCAAAGTATTAAATAGAGAAACCTAAACTTCTTGTTAGTGAAGTATATAGTTCTGAATATGTTTAACATTGAACAACAATCTATAACAGTTACAAATTTATCCCTTGAACAGCAACCATCATCAACTGATGCTGCTACCTACAACATTCCTACTGTTTAAGGAATATAAAATATATTGAAATTGTAAGACACTCCTGATAATGACTTGAGAATAAAAATATACATGTTGTCTAATTTACATAAAATGACACATCCTTGAAGCCTATAACAAGCTACCCTATAATTACTATATGACAGTATCTTTTAAGTTATATGGGGTTTGAGAACTGAAAGGGGTGCATAAACAGGACCTAAAAACGTTCAAATATGAAATGTTCTCTTTCTGTTTTACAGGTCCAACAGGATCTGTACAAGGTAATAATAATTTTTCCTAGTTACTGAGTTACAACTAAAGGTCCTTTTCAGGACCATTGAATATTTAAAAAAAGATGTTACGATTACGCATTTAATGTTTTATATCTGTGGTCGACTTAGTTTTCAGGTTAAATTAATGTACGGATATGAGTAGTGATAAATTCACCAGTTTTTAACATGAAAAGAAATACAGTTTTTATTCTAGTATATCAAACAAGGTAGATGTGTGAGATATCTAATTTCTATAAACATTTAACTTTCGTTAAAATAAAGGCAGAGGAGCTGCATAGTAACGCTATTAATAAAAGTGATGACAAAACTACCAATATATTCATTAAAATTAATAAAGATGACATTCTTAATTACAAACACAATTTGAATGTTATGCCATAATTTTCTATGGTTTACCTAATATTTGTAAACAATAAGTTTCATTACAACTTATTGTTTTCGACAATTGAGTTTTCAGCCATACTTTACTGGGCTGTAGTTGAATTTTTAAAATATTCACTATCATTGAATCTACACAATTAACTATCAGTATGTGTCTGTTTCTTATTCGTCTCCACGTTTCATGTTCACTTAACACAAAACTTAACACAGTGATATACCTCTATTTGTTATTCGTCTGCAAACCATTAACCAGATAATCAGACCAACTTCTTGCAGTTTCATCTTTCACAAATGCTAATAGTTATCTTTAGTGTTTTACAATGTATTATTTATACCCAATAGAAAACTAAAGTTTCAATCTACCAAGCAATTTGATTTGTTGTTTTCTTTATGCAGCTTTGTATATTTTATTTCAAATTTCTTCTGATGGAAATTACTAATTATATTGGAGAGTTTAGCTTAATTTCTTTAAAAAAAATTATCACATAGTTAAAAAGCCAGAAAATTATCACATTTATAGGACAGTGTTTTCTGTGTGTTATTATTCTATGTTCTTAGTTGTAATATTTAATTACATAAACACATTCTTGATTGTATCAATATCTTTAGTACATCAAAAAGTGAGCTTAAGTTTCATGACAGTTGACAGCGAAAAAGAGAAGACCCAGGCGAATATCATATTCTTTGTTTTTCATGAGTATGTTTTATTTGTTATTCATATTAGTGAGTAAAATGTAAAAAATAGTAACTTATGAGATAAGGTAAAGTAATTCTTTTTAATATGGTATGCTTGTATGCAGCTCATGGGTTATTTCATTTTTGGGTTTTGGTTTCAGTTTCGAATCTCTTGTTAAAACAATCTTGTGAGAGATGTCAACATATTCAACTTTATTATTTTTAGTTTCATGTACAATAAGATTATGTTTGCTTTGGCAACGTTTCAAATGACACACAGGTGTTGGTTTCGAAGCTCTACCAATAATAAATTTGTTTCGGTTTTCAGTATTTTCAATAACAATAAAACGTTTCTTTGGTGACGTTCTGTTTTACTGCCAAGTCTTACAGTAATAATTTTATCAGCATTGTAGACAAGTCTAGTAGACGGAGGCCTGTTGCTGCTTGACACCTCCCTCTGGATACGTTCATCGTCTTTTACTTCTTTTGAAGCTGGAGTTTCTGCCTGAAGATGTAAATCATAATTAGTGAGGCAACAATCATCAATCGAAAAATGTTTTAATAACAATAATCAGTTAATAAACAACTTAAAAATGTATAATTTATTCTTTATGAAACAATCATTTTACTATAATATGAGTAAAAGCAAATAAGTTTTTATATGGAAATTGAAAGTTGTGAAATTGGTTTCAGATATTTGATAAACGTTTTCTCAAAACTACGACATATATCTCAAGCATTGTCCCAAATAGTGAGGAAGGTAATATACAGCAGACAACAGCTTTAAATAATGTTTTACATTTATGTTTTGTACGTTCACAAATACTAACTTGTTAAAACAAGATAAAACTACTGTAATGAAAAATCATGAATGGACACTCAGACCTTTATGTTCTCCAGATGTCATTAAGGCTATACATAATAGTAATGGAAGTACCTTTTATACTATCATATATTGTAATGTTTGGTTCTGGTTTTAGCTAAATAGATGATAATTGTCTTCCCACACGTAATAACATTGAAGAAGAGGTATTTGACCAGTTTAACTAGGATACAGACTTATCAGACCTCAATAGTATCGAACATGTACAGGTCTCTTTTGGAAGAATTACATGTATTCAAATGACTCTGAACGCATGTTTTTCTGTAGTTGTGGGTGCCTCAGGCTCTTAACAACACTTATTGTAAGCATGCAACATCGATATAATATTGATAACACAGTTTGACATAGTATACATTACATTAAAGTGAAATGTTTTTAACTCTACCAAATATTAATCATAAACGTAATATGAATGAGAAAGTAATTCAGTTTTGAACCAGATACAGATAATCATATGTCAGATATTCACAGAAATTAAATATGGGAATGGTTGTAATTATTTTATAACAGTAATTTTGCATTAACTTTAATAATGTGCTATTAATTCCATTATATTTTAGTTGCTTCTTGAAATATATATATATATATATATATATATATGTAGGTATAAATAAACTTGTACGAAGAGAAAGTTTAACATTAATAGCACATTCTTGTTATTAATTGTTACATACTTATACTGTATAATACTGAGTACCATAAGAAAAAAGAACTTTAAACGTATACGAACCGTTCTCAGTAAACCAGATTTTAATGTTTCTTCAGGTTTGTCATAATTCACGATTGTCGTAACGCGTTTCTTTAATTTAGTTTTTCTGAACCTGAAGCAGGCTTGCTCACGTTTGCTCTTTCGGTTTTTTCTTTCTACTGAGTAATTTTCATCTATTGTCTGCAATATGGTTGGTTCTGTTTGATTTTCCTTTAACACCATATTAGTTTCTCTTTTATTAAACTTATTTGTCGAGACCTTCTCACACTCAGAGATCATTGAAACAGCTTCCAAAATGTCTAATTCACTAGGGAGTGATCTTTTCAGTTACAAGCTCCTGGTTTTCCAGTTTTGTGACGACAAAAACACCACAAGACCCGAGGACGCGGTTTTTCAGGGCTTTCCATTTGCCCCGGGCTTTTTCATTCACGTTGCAGAACGCTAAACAATAATAAAATAATAATAATAATAAATAAAAAATAAATGAGAAATAAAAACGCGATTTTTTTCTTTCAGTTTTTTACATAAACATTACTATTAAAGATTAGCTCTAAATAGTTGGGGTTTTTTTCGTAAGCAAACAGATCTACAAAAACTTGATAAATCCCCATATAGAAGTTTCGTAAGAAGTGTTAACTATAATTGAAAAGTTATTTGACCTCATTTGTTAGGTATATTAAACATAAGCCCTGCATGGCCAAACGCGTTAGAGCGTGCGACTCGTAATCTGAGGGTCGCGGGTTCGCGTCCCCATCGCGCCAAACATGCTCGCCCTTTCAGCGGTTGGGGTGTTATAATGTAACGATCAATCCCACTATTCGTTGGTAAAAGAGTAGCCCAAGAGTTGGCGGTGGGTGGTGATGACTAGCTGCCTTCCCTCTAGTCTTACACTGCTAAACGCCCCCCAGTGGCTCAGCGGTATGTTTGCGGACTTACACGCTAAAATACGGGTTTCGATACCCGTGGTGGGCAGAGCACAGATAGCCCATTGTGCAGCTTTGTGCTTAATTCTAAACAACAACACTGCTAAATTAGGGACGGCTGGCACAGATAGCCCTCGAAGTAGCTTTGTGCGAAATTCCAAAACAAACAATAATTAAACATATTCAGCTTCACAAGGTTCATATTAGTGTTTTCACAAATTAACTACCAAAGGAGCACTGAACACACCTGACATTTTGAAATATCCAACCCTGCTATTCAATTAAAAGATAAGTGGGTATTGAGGTCAGATGTTCTCTCACCCCTGTTTCACATATTTTAATTATCAAGAACTGGAAGATAACATGTAACTTGCCACAAAGCAATAAGAAAAATCTAAATTAGTGTTAGCTCTTCCATCCACCAAGGATATTTTACAACCGTAGGTTTGGAAACCCAAGGGAACGTAACCTTGAGAACCACTTCAGTTGGATCTTTAAAAAAAAAAAAGAGTTGTTTTTAAAACCGTTTTACACATTGTATCGATTACATAAAACCGAAAGAAAACTTCAAATGTCACTTAATAATAATAGGAAAGAGTGTAATACTTTAAGCTAAAATATAATATTGATTTAACATCTTAAAAATTTCAGTTAAATAAATATGATATTTCTTAAATTTATAATATATTTTCATATTAAGCATTGATAACAACCTTTACAATTTGACAACTGTATATATACGTTTTTCTTTACACTTTAAACAGGCAATTAGCAAAGAAAAATGACGCCTGTTATATTATTTGAGCTCCTTACTAGTAGACAAATAGTACAGTTATGTAATACAACTCTATATCGTTATGTAACAGAAAATCTGTTAGGTTTTCCAACATATTTACATTAATAGACAATACAACATGAAACCTACTGACTTTTCCTTCCAAACACACGTGATCAGACTATATAAGAAAAATCTCGACATTTTCTTTACGATGATTGACATATTATACAACTCAGTATGATACAGTTAGTTAAATTAACTTCGACTCACTTAAATTGTAAGAATATATAACACAAATTACACAAACCGTCTTTCCATTGACTACTTAATAAAGCCAGTTTGTTTAATCACTATTAATGGTACATTATTTTTATGTTATCGAATCGTGTCCACTGAATGGTAGTTTTTGCGTCTTTAAAACACTATTAAAAACAGTAATTTTTACAAATTTCTCTTTACTGTAAATTTCCCAGATAAAGAACGATACCATTTTGACCACAAACACTGAACGTCGTCCGTCAGTGCTCATGAATTTTTTTATTTACTTGGTAACAATTCTTTCTAATAGTTTTGTTCAGAACTTATGAGACGGTGCTAACGTTTTGATAATCCAATGTTATTATAATATTATATTAAAATATTTGTTTTGCGTTTGGACAAATCACTTCTTTTTATTACAAAAACGACATTATGTTCACAAAATAAACATATTAAAAATAGATTTAAGTTATGTTTTGGGACATACACTGTTTTAGTTAAATATCTGTAGGTCTTTTTAGTAATAATGTGACGCACACAGATGTGCTGTCGAGACACCGCTATATTTGTTTGTTTTTCAATTTCGCGGATACCTGAACGAGGGCTTTCAGCGCTAACCGTTTTTAATTTTGAAATGATATACTGGAGGTAAGACAGCTATTCAATACCATTTGTCGTAAATGTGCGAGCCAATCTTTAAAAACGAATATTATGATTTCCCAGTAAAGCAAAGCTTTTTAATGCATTAAAACCCATGAAAGTTATGAAGAAGTGTTATTATAACAATCTATTTGAATAAAATAGTACTCTTAACATTATTGTAATAATCTATTTTATGCATTTATATTTCTGAGAAATCCACTTGAAGCTAACAAGTTTTGCAGACAATCTACAATGGGTAGTTTAAATTTCTTTTGTACAGAACTCATATATAGTTCGACGTTTCTAGTAGGTTATAAAGCGATTAAGAAGGAGATTTGAGATAACAGTGATATAGAGAAACCTCAGTCAATAACCACAAATACAATAACAAAATACTAAAAATTCTTGTAAGAAAAATAAAGCAAATACAATACCAATGCCATTTATAAAATACTTTATGGCAACTTCCACGAATTTTACGTCGGAAAAACAAGCCCAAAACTCAAAACAACATTCATGTAACACAAAAAAATAGAATCTTACGTTTTTAAATTTAACACTGTAACTCAAATAAATATATTACAGGTAACATTTAAATACTAAACAGAGAATCTAACATCACTAGACGATAAACCAAATAATTCCTTGTAATACAAGAGCAAATACATGTTAAACTAACATAAAGAAACACTTTTATATCTATATTAATAAACTTCAATAAATCTTCTTTGATGTATTATAATTTGAAGATGATACTTTTAGTTTATAAGATTTTATAATTTATAAAATATTCTGAGAGTACTAAGAGTAATGCAGATAGTATTGATAGGAAATTACACGAAGGTTGTTAAAACTGTCATATCCAGATAAGACAGTTCAATTATCATTAAAATTAAATGATATAAAAGATAACGTATCGTTTTTTGAACAAAATCATTAAAAACACAGTTTAATTAACGTAGATAATTTTTAACGTATTTTAAAATTCCTATCAGGTGCAGTAACAACAGTTTGATCAGCAGAGACAATTCCACAAAGAAATTATTTACTCTGCAGGTGAACAAACGAATAATATGAATTATTTGACTTAACCAACTGAAAGCCATGATTAGAAAAGTATCCAGATCATTGGTAAGTATCACTAATATATCAATACACATCAGAGAAAAACAAAATAAAATATATAAAACAAGAGCTGAGATGTTAGTTTTCAATGAGAAAATCCAGAATAATTGAAAGTAGTGAGATTTTACAGTGGAAGACAGTAGATCGGAGTTAGTTTAAGTTAGTACAAGCACTGTATGTGACCGCAAACAGAAAGTTAAGTTCTTGCTTTCTACTCCAAGTAAGCTATCAAATCTATTGAACAAAAGCGAAAGATTACCTCACACTTGCAGTTTGTGGTCCCGACACATAGTTATCAGATTTTCATTTATTACATGTGAACTCACATTAATACAGCTACAACTAGAGATATTTTGAAAATGTTCAGACAAATTACATAGAACTGTACTAATTGTAGCTGTATTAATATCAGTCCACGTGTAATACATGAAAATCTGATAACTCTGCGTAAGGACCACAAAACTGTAAGTGTGAGGTAATCTTTCGCTTTTGTTTAATAGATTTGATAGCTTACTTAGAGTAGAAAGTAAAAACTTAACTTACTAATTAACTGTTGAGAATGAAAAGCTTTTCAAATGATCAAGCACACAGTTTTTCTTATAACAGAACTACATCGGGCTCTTTACTGTGTCCACCGAGGGCAATCGAACTCCTGATATTAGCGTTGTAAATCCATAGACTTACCGCTGTCCCATCGAAAGGCTATTTCATTAAAACAATAACTCCATGAATATAGTTATTTAAAGTTAAGTGTTAACTGACTTTAGAAGGTTGTCCGTCCAAAACTGATTGCTTATCAGTTCGATTATAAGACTGTAATTGTAACGTTTTTTAATAAATGGTTAAATGGTTCAATAGATTATATTACACGTTTTTAAGCTGTGAGTTTTAGTTTCTGATTTTCTTTGTAAATATGCACTCTACTTAAGCTAAACACATACTTATAAGACTTGGACTTAAGTCTATTCATAAAGAATGTGAAAAAAACAACGTATCTGCAAGTCACTTGAAAATACTGAACCACAAGAAAAAGAGAATCAATTTAAAAGAAAACACCAGTTTTAAGAAATGAAGTTTTAACTAAAATTCCTTTTAATTAAAGAAATTATTCAGTCGCATTTATTCCAGTTCAAACACTAAATCATCGGGCGTCTTCTGGTAAGATATATAAGTTTTATATTCTATCCGCTATTTCAGTGCTTTACCCATTATGGCTTAGAGCAGTGGTTCCCAAACTTTTTCAGCTTGTTACCCAATTTAACATGCCACATTAAGCATGTTACCCCTTTCACAAAATGTTTTCAACATTGATATATATGGCTAAATTAAACTAGAGATATATTGCACTTTATTTATTTACACTGAATTACACTTTTAATTATTGTATTTAATCATTATGCGTTTCTAACGAATATTGCCAAATATGTCAAGAACATCAGTGGGATGGATGGAGTTGCATACTTGAAGCTAGTTTAGGAATTCTTGGCTTTGTGGTTGAAAGTGTTAGCCTGGCATCGTTTGCAACATTCAAGCGAGTCCTCTTTTTTGTTTTTATCCCCAGCACGGTTGAGAACCCCTTCTCGCACAGATACGTTGTTGAGAATGATACCAACAACTTCAAGGATCTCCTGGACAGAGTTGGAGAGTCAGCTAGTTGTGAAATCCAAAAGGAATCTGCATTTTGGTTTTGGAATCTGACTTTCAAGGCTTCATTTGCTCGCATTGTGATCCACTCCTCCTTTGCAGGGAAATCATCATCATGAATGGCCTCATCAGGTACAGAAAAGAGATGAATGATCCACTGAAGACTGGCTGTTTTTAGGTCACTCTCTGGAAAGTCGTGCTGCATGCTTGTTTCAAGCCCCTTCAAATGGTCGCTCATCCCTTTGTTGATGGTCTGTAAAAGTGATCCAGTATCATAACTATTCTCCTCAACAAACTAGTCTAGGGTGGGAAACTGAGCGATCCCTCCTTTTTCCAAGCGTCGAATCCAGAGTCTCAGTTTTTCCCAAAATGCAGTCACAGTGTGATGGACATCAATGACAGTCGTGTTTTGGCCCTGGAGTTGTAGATTATCGCTGTTCAGCTCCGCTAATATGTCAGCCAAGTAACAAAGTCGAGCAAGCCACTCCTTATCAGTGAACTTGGAAGCAAAAGGAGATTCTTCTTGTGTCAGAAATTCCTGAAGAGCCGTTCGGAGGTCAATGACTCGACGTACAACCTTGCCTCGTGACAACCAGCGAACATTGGTGTGGTAGAGCAGAACTTGATACTGCTCTACCATTTCCTTGCACAGCTTCCTGAATATGCGCGAATTCACATCCCTGGACTTGATTAAATTGACGATTTTCAACACATCTTCAAACACTAATTTCAGATTACCAGGCAGGCTTTTTGATCCAAGAGAGTACCGATGAATGATGCAATGATCTACAAAAATTTCTGGATTCACAGCTTGTATGAGGTCTCGTAATCCACGATTACGACCCATCATCGACGATGCTCCATCGACGGAGACCTAGATTAAAAAAGAAAAACTATTATAGATTGCGTCAGTTAGTCATTCTTACTTATCTTTTGCGTTATAATTATATAGTTTTAATTTAATTTAATTTATTTTGGTACTTTAGTATTTCAGTACGAGAGGCACGATACTTTTTTGTGAATTATGTATAAATCATTAGCTATACTACAGCTACTTGTACAATAAATAAAACTATATGACTATATGCCATGAAATTCATTGTATTTATACTAATCTAGACTTTATATAAACATCTCTCCCTACCTGTTGAACGCTGTTCCAATCCAATCCATTCGTGGTAAAGAAACTGTTGATGATATTGAAGATATCTTCTCCCTTCGTAGTTGTTAGCAGATCTTCGTATAATAGGAACTCTTCTTTGATCTTGTCCTGGTGGACGTAACGAACGAGCCCAAGGAGAACAGCACAACTGGCTACGTCACACGATTCATCAAATTGCAAGGAGAATTTGCTATATGAGCTTTCCTTGATTTCTGTTGTAACTTGGGACAGAATATCTGATGCCATGTCATCGACTCGACGGCGGATTGTGTTGTTTGATAGAGATATGACACCCAGTTTCTTCGCTTGATCCTCCCCACATACCTTGCTTACTATCTCGTATGCACAAGGCATAATCAGATTCTCTGCAATGGTGTGGCATTTTTGTTGTTCGGCAACTTTATATGCAACAAAGTAAGATGCTTCGACCGCAGCTTGAAGCATTTGGGCTTGAATTCCAGATGAACTGAACTGGATATTCTTCAGTGCTACAGCCCGGCGCTGAAAATAAGCCTGATCCTGATTTTAAAGATTTGGATGGCACTTCTGGAGGTGAGCTGAGAGTTTTGATGGCTTGAGGCTTTCATTTGTCAACACTTTGTGACATACTACACATTGTGGCCGATCCTCTCCACCAGAAGGTAAATTCATAAAGCCATAGCGAAGAAAGGCATCAGAGTAGGTGCGCTTTTTAGACATTTTCTGGTTTAATCTGCAGAAAAAGAAAAACTGCATAAAAAGGTGTGAACAATGTGAACTTATTATTTATTTTTTCATGGCATTCTAGATAGCATTAAAAGAGCTTATTCAGCATAGGAATGATGTAATAGTAGGTAAATATTAACTATACTGCACAGGGCAGTACACATACATACCAGGTTTTGTCTACCTCGGCTGATGCTCACATAGAAACTGACAGTGTGAAATAGAAGCAACCTCAGGCAGTGAGTGACGCGTATTGGACACGTCGATGAGTCATCAGGGTTACTGAGTGACTTGTGTTCTGAAGCATACTTGTCAAAATACTTTTAGGTTACCACACACTTAGACACATGTTTTTTCTTTTCTACTACTGTGTATTAGTTTTTGATGTTTATTGTTATTTGGTTTAACTTTATTACATACTTAAAATAGGTTTAATTTACAACTTTACATACTAAGACTAAATTAACATTAATGCTAGTACCAGCTACCTCAATGTTTTCTTGAATTTCAGAATTTTATGTTTTTTTCTGTCACCCCTCCATTACTCCCGATAAATTGTTAAATTACCTAGACTCCGGTAATTTTTATACTAGGTTGAATGAGTGGAAGGCTTCTGTTTCTTTTTTTTCGTTATTTCTCACATCCTATGATTTTAATATTTTTACAATTTTCTGCTAATGCAATATTTGTATCAGTATATTTTCTTTCTCTTTTAATATCTAATGTTTTACAAATCTTATTCATTTTGGAGATTAGGTAGTCTATAATATTGATATTAACACATTTAAGGTGATCTGCCATACCTCTGGGTATAACTTTCAGACTACATTGAACAACATTTTGACAGGATCTCAAGTTGTTTTCATGTAAAATAGGTTTAAGTATTCACACATCACCTTCTATATTGCACGACATAACTTGTATTTTATTCTTTTTTTATTATACGGGTAAAATGCATGTATAATTTAGAAGATATATCATTATAAGACAAATTCAGATACTTATTCATTTATAATGACTGAATGTTGGAAGTACATTATGCTTACTCACAGAGTTATTATTGAACTTTTTAGTTTAAATCAGGGCCTCAATTTAATGTTGTACTAAAAAGAAAGAGTAAATATTGGTTATTAAAGTCAATAATAAAACAGATAGAGTTTTACTTATAACGTTCAAAAATATTTAATATACTTCCAATATTTAATTTTAATTGAAAGTGTTGGTTTAATTATGGTTCAGTGAGAGAAAGTTAAATGTTTGGATGAATACTTGTTTTGTGACTGAAGATAAATAACTGTGTCCAGTGTCTATATATTCTTGTTCTTAATTTATAAGTAGGCTGCTTGAAGGTTTGGATTTATGTTTGTTATTTTCAATATTTGCTTTTTTAAATATTACATTTCTTATTGTTAAGAAGTACAAACGGCTAAGAAATGAACGTTAATGAGAGTTCAATATCAAATGTTCTTTCTTTTGTTAATATCAAACATAGCTACCGTTATTTTACTGCAATAGCATTGTGACTGTAAAAAAATAAAAATCACATGCCATTTTTAATTTTCGGGTAAGACTGATACTGAAGTTTCAATTAACCTCTAAAATGTGTTTCGTTCACGAGTTTCTGCTTTCTTTAGCTGAGAAGTTAGTGTTACAATCCCTTATTATACCACAGTAAAAACAAAAAATGCAACTCTGAATTTCTTTCTCTGTTTGTTATTAAACACAAAATGTTATCTGTGTTCTGCCTGCACTCGTAATCCGAGGGTCGCGGGTTCGCGCCCGCGTCGCGCTAAACATGCTCACCCTCCCAGCCGTGGGGGTGTATAATGTGACGGTCAATCCCACTTTTCGTTGGTAAAAGAGTAGCCCAAGAGTTGGCGGTGGGTGGTGATGACTAGCTGCCTTCCCTCTAGTCTTACACTGCTAAATTAGGGACGGCTACCACAGATAGCCCTCGAGTAGCTTTGTGCGAATTTCCAAAACAAACAAACAAACAAACAAGTGTTCTGCCTACCATATGTCTCGAAACGAGAGTTTTAGCGGTATTTATCCCCAGACATACCGCTGTGACACTAGAGTGCTGCAATGTTTTGGAGCACTTCAGGTGATCATTCATCATCGGCGATTTTCCTGTAGATGTACATGGTGGCGCTCATATTTTTTCCAAGTAGCCGTCCCTAATTTAACAATGAAAGTCCAGGGGGAAGACAACTAGTCGAAACCATACATCACCAAGTCCTAGAATACTCTTTTATTAGGAAACAATAAGGTTCGTTATCACATTAAAAATCCCACACAGCTGTTTGTAAGTCAGTCACCCTAAAACCTGGTCATGCTGAACCTGTATAGGTATATATTCTAAGTGTGAGTTCACCAAGAGAAAGTAAACCGTTTTAAAAGTGACTTTCATAAATATTACAGAACATTTAAATACAGAATTGTTTTCTTTCTTTATGATTTTGCTTCTCCATTACAGTCCAACAGTATGATTGACGGATTAAAACACTAAAACCTATAGTTCAGTCTCTGTGGTGGAGATGTGAGAACAGGACAGATAGGCTGTTGAAGCTTTGAATTTAACAGTTATATTATTTTGGGTTGTATTTTAAGGTTTTCTTGTTATTATTGCTGTTCGTGTGATATCTAATGGTTTTATATATTTGTGTTCAAATACATTCATTGCGATAAATTACGTAATAAAGAGGGCTGAGTCAGTTATATTAAAACGATTTGACTGTGCAAATCAGGAAGCCACTTGACAATCACAGTTGATACAAGTGAAGCAGAGAGTATCCGAACCGCACTCTTAACGTTATTTGGCATGTTACGTTGTGTAATACCACCGAAAATTAATCGCGTTTGTGAATATTATTTGAAGAAAACCTCTTTCAAATGCAAACTATCAATAGATTCAGATCATAAAGATATTTGTTGCACTTAAGGGCATTGGAAAATAAAGAAAATAATATTAATCAATTTGAGGTACCAAGACCATCCAGAAAAGAGACAAGTAAAAAGTCGTATACTCCACCTATTGTAAGCATAGTATGAAGTATTGCCACAGGTGAAAATTCACGAACAAAATTTCTGTTAACATGTCCCAAGTGAAACGTTTCTCTGTTCTGTAATCACTTTATAAATGATTTTTGTCTCTCAGTGTTACTGCTGAAATGCTATTTCCATTAAAAAGAATTATCATAAAAATTAAGTTTGGTTAATATTTCTAGCTTGAAAAGCAGAACAAAATATTTTTATTACACTTGATTTTTAAACAATTCAAATGTGTGTTATATTCTTGCTATTTGAAAATAAGTTTTACAGCATGTATGTTTTTACACAGCTTTGGTCAGATATCAGAGTTTAATCGTATTCATCTTAATTAATTTCTCTGCACTTTTTGATATACAGTGATGGGTGCAAATGAAAGTAATGTTTCTGAATCACTAAAAGACTTATACAACAGATAATATTTTATGAGTTTTCACAGTTTGTCTTGTTTCAGGATTCTGATGCTGATATTAACATAATGAACAAATAACTCATTAGGGAAAAATCAAATAACTCATTTTTATACAAGCCACTTCTCAAAAATGAAATGGACATTAATGTTATTCATTACGAATGAATACAAGTCAAATTTCCAGACATAACTCTTACGGATTTCTGTGCAATCAGACTGCAGAAACAAACACTGGTATATAATAATCTTCCTACATTACGTGGATTATGGAAAGCTGTCGAGATGATGGGGTGAGGAATGATGTACTTTGCATATAATAGCTTTACAACAACTTTTTTTTTTCAAAAATACTATGCTACAGGACTATTCTTACGAGGCACTTCAGTGGCTACATGGACTTTAGGAACATTGTAAGGGTCGAAAATAGTTTTAATATTATGTAATCAAGACTACTTCACAATTCACCAAGAGGTAAAATATACGTTGTACGTTGTTCAGTTATGTTCATACACAGCTGATGTTGCGATTTAAAAGGGCTTTAGTGAACCATTTAATGAAAACCTCTGAGTCATATTTTAATTTGTGTTATATTCTGTAAAGTAGTGCCCATTCAGATGTGTAAAGTGGAAGACTTATAGTTAGCTCTTTGGACAGGCCAAATTTGTTGTAGATTAAATTTGTTCGACACCTGACATTACATCTGATTGAACACAAAAAGGGCAGTTCTGAATACTTGCATCCAAATCAAATGTGCTACTCTGACAATGATGAAATACGGCTCAGCCATTGAAAGGTGAGTTCCTTTCAACATACAGTAGCTCAAAATACAAAACGTAGTTGGTGACAAATGGTATTATTTTAATTAATTAACAGATTTTAATCAGTTTTATTTCAGCTTACTCCTCACTCATTCTTACATTTCTCTGAATTACGTTTGAATATGTGTTGCGTTTGAAAATAATGAATTATGGATGAAGAAATTCGAAGCACCACTGTTACCAGGGTATAAAGATTCCTTCATCTGACGGTCAGTATCGAATATCTGATAAAACTTAGATTCTTTAAACACTGCTGCAGTGTGCATACTTTGACATTCGAGAACGACCCGGATTGTATGAATATTGAAAGATATATTCAGTCAACTTGTAATGTGAAAGCGTCTTTTCTTCTTGTTCTTTTTCTGAGACCATAGAAATCAATCGAAAATACACTTTGATCATGTAGAGCACCCAGCCAGAATCTCTGTCTATCTTGCAACTTGGGATTGTCACTTTAATGACAGGTTGACAAGATGAACGTAAGTCTAAAATTTCATTATTATCTTGATCAAGATAAAGGGAAGTATGCAAAGAAGAAATCCTCACGGTACGTAAATTGACTTCACTTTTTAAAGTTGTACAACTTTGCTTTTAAATAAAAAGGCCATGGAAAGCCCTTGAACTTTTTCAGGTTTATACATGTTTGTACATTTTAATTGTAACTAGACTCCGAAACTTTCGTGTGTGTTACTGTTACACGGTTCCTGAAGATTCTATCATTTCAAACCAATAATCTATTATTTATTGCAGTCCTACCTGGATATCTTTTCTTGAACAAATTTGAATCGACAGTATCAGGCATTCCACAAGTCGTATACAGGAATATCCAGATCCAGAACTTAAGACTACCGTTTACTGAGCGTACAGGAAAGCGAAGAGCTTTCGGCGATGAAAGTAAATATTATGTTGAGTAAGATGAAGATTTTTTATCAAATCTGACAAAAGGTAAAGGTAAGTCATTATACGTTGAATAATGTTCAACCAAAAGCATGGATCTGTAACGAAAAAACATATTCCCAAGAGATTCTGTGAATAAAAAAAAAACTTTTATTCGAATTTAGAAAGACTATAATTTACTTTTGTACTTCAACTAAAGAGTAACACTACATTCATCAGAATACCCTAACAAAAACATATCCTTATGAACCTTCACTAGGTATATTATGAAGTCTCATCAGACAATAAAGTGTAGAAGAACTACTTAATAAACGAACGTGACGAGTACAGACATCAAAAATGTTTATAACTGATAAAGAAACGCAAGTAAAGCGGAACATCGAAAAGTAATCTCCCACAAACAGTGTTAAAAATCACCGCTAAGTGTTCTCGTCCTAAAATTAAGTTTGAAAATACTGAATAAAAAATAAACACAAAAATGAAATATATACAGAGAATCTTCATGTTTTTTATTATATACACACACAGTAAACTTACATATGTTTGTCTTTCAAGAATTAAGAAACATATATCATTAAAAAATAAATCTCAATTTCAGACCAAACTCTTTCGAATATAAATAGACATAGTTTCAAACTTAGTATGTAAACCCAAAAATAATGATTTTTATACATATATACATGCGTGTGAGTGTTACTGTGTTTATGTTCATACACATTTATTGAACACTTCAACATTTGTGTACAAATGGCTGACAACAATAAATCCCAAGATACTACAAACTACAAAACCTGACAGGGTTCTCGACCGTATGTTCTCGACATCAGCGAAAAAGTAATCAACATTTGGAAAAAAAAACTTATAACAAAACACAACATTTCAGTAAACACCAAATGTGTTCAAAAACCAGGTACAAAACTAAACTCCATACTATATAAAAACTACACTGACAAACACAACACCAACATAATTTATAAAATACAATACAACAACTGCCAAGACTTCTATATTGGAGAAACAAGCAGAAAAAATAGAAACTAGATCCAAAGAACACAAAAACATCTTCACACGTTTTTGAACACTGCAAATCAAATAAACACAACATTACCATAGAAAACACCCAGATATTAAGTAGGGAAACAAACATAAACAAACGCAAAATCAAAGAAGCTCTACTTATACAGTAACTAAAACCAAAATTAAACCAATACAAAGGAACACCTTTATACCTATACTAATTAATAACCTAACATCCACTTGTAACGACCCCTACAGTTTCGTACCCATTTATACTCTCGTTCCTAAGATACGTGTCCAGCAAGGGTCACATTCAAACTTTCTTCTCAACCTGAAGACGACCTGGAAAGATCGAAACGTTGTTCTCTTTTTATCAGTAAAAGTGTTAATATCCATACCAACCGTTCTGGGATACATTTTTATTTCAAGTGAGTTTCTCGTCATCAAGAAACAATGTAATCTGTTGAAATGGTTCAGTCGAAAATCTGAAGGCTTATAATGTTTATGAAACAGGTGGTGAGCAAAGCACAGATAGCCCATTCTATAGTTTTGTGCTTATAAAAACAAGACTAATCACGTGACCTTTGAGTTTACCGTTAGAGGCGTATAAATGCACAGACGTACTGATATCAGTGAGCGTGTTACTAAATACCCCTTCATCAGATCACCGTATAGAAAGCTCGTGTATGCTGCACATATTTCAACATACGGGTTAAAATGAATTATACGTGTGATACTTGTCATTTATTTATTATATGTACTACGTTTACATATATGGTGTGTATTTCTAGGCTTGTAGCGACTAAGTTACAACATTCAGTTTCCTGAATTTTGTTTATTACACAAACTTCAAAAAATATTTTCCGGTGTATTCCAGGCCACTACAATCAAAGTATTTGAGCCTTTTCAAATTGATTATAATTTCTCCTGAACTCGTAAGAACAACACTGTACATTTTAAGCACACAACAGTTCTGCTCAATAAGAGACGCATGGGCTCATTTTAACAAGAACAGAGTGAACTGGCTGGTAAACCAAATTCCTTTTTTCCTTCTTCCTTTGTTTTATGGTCGTACATAAACTCATATTATTAGACTACAGAACACTGACGAAAAAGGACTTGAGGTATTATGTGTGTGTCGGTGGCAAGGTATTATAACGTGGATTTTCTCAGAATGTTGACTTTAATATAGTCTGCTTAATTGGAAAGCACATGCTTTTTCTCCTACTAACAGTCGCAATTCTGTAATCACCATCGCTACCTAATAAATATACTCCCGTTTTGTTTCCAAAAATATTAAATCCACCATACAAGTTCGTATGAATAACTTTGAATTGTTCTCTGTAAAATTTTAACAGAAAGCTTTACTTGGTATAGAAGATAATCAGACCCGCATGGCCAGGTGGGTTAAGGCCTGCGACTCATAATCTGAGGGTCGCGGGTTCGCATCCCCGTCGCACCAAATATGGTCGCCTTTTCAGCCGAAGAGCGTTATAATGTACGATAAGTCCCACTATTCGTTGGTAAAAGAGTAGCCCAAGAGTTTGCGGTGGGTGGTGATGACTAGCTGCCTTCCCTCTAGTCTTACACTGCTAAATTAGGGACGGCAAACGCAGATAGCCCTCGAGTCGCTTTGCGCGAAATTCATAAACAAACAATAAAAGATAATCCACAGTGAAATTTACAATAAAATTATAACGAAGTTAAAATTGTATTCATCTGAATGTGAGTGGTGGTTTTACGTTTGATGGCAGTTCATCTTTTTGTTGATTATAAACATCAAACATAAATTACGAGTTAATTAATTTATGGATCAAGCTTGCGAAACGTGATTATAATTAATGTACTTGCCGTCAAATATAAATGATAGACCTATTACATTTACAATGCTATATTCTATATCTAGAACATTATATAATAATAGTCTTTAAATCACATTAATTTCGGCAAGTCTATTGTATACGACGCGTTTCACTCATCAATAAAGTGCATTATTAAAAGATATATCAGCTCATCTCTTATGTATTGTCTGATTTTAGGTTCAGAAAAAGAGAAAAGATTTAAAACATTTTTAATGCCATTTAATCAATGATGTATGTTCCATTATTATAAATTACTTCCTACCAACGATTCACAAGCTTCTGAATGCTACTTCTATAAAATTCCTGGGGTTTGGAGGAAGAGAATATAGAGAGGTTAGTTCTGACATCTTCATGTGTTCCAAGATCTATTCCATCAAGATAGTTCTACATATTTCGGAATAGATGATAATCATATGGGACAAGATCTGGATGATAAGGAGGATGCGGAAGTTTTTCCCAGTCTAATTCTTCAGTCTTTGCAGATATGATCCTTACTGTATGGGACTGTACATTATTCTAGTGTAACACAACACCTTTACGAGTTATCAAAGTAGGCCTCTTTTCCTTCAGTGCAACATTCAAGCGCTCTAACTGTTGACAATAAAAATCTGATGTAATCGTTACATTGAGTGGCAGCAACTCAAAGTTGATCATGCCAACAATATCCCACCAAACTCTTAACAAGACTTTCCTAGGATGAAGTCCATTTTTAACCAGTTTACCTGCAATGAACCCTGGTCTGCCGCTCTTAACATTTTTCTAATATATCCATTTTTCATCTTCAATCCCTAAATGTCTAGAAATGGTAAGGGTTTTTTTTATTAATGATCTGAAAAAGTGGAGTTTGATTAGTTTCTTTTATTTGTCTGAACATTTTTATACACGTCCTAACACACATTTTTAGTCATTAAAGCTTTCTATACAGACAGAAATGATGATGCGTTTTCTGTATTGAAATTTCGGACATTATATATGGGATGACCTGATAAATTTTATTTTGTTCATAATAAATTATAGACAATATTTAAATCGTGTAGGATTACTTTAAAATAAACATGAGGCTGACTGCGTATAAAATAAAAAGTTCCGTTATATAAAAAGAGTCTACTGCGAACAAAATCAATCAAATGAGTATTAAAACAATACAAAACACTATTGTTTCGTATGGTAAAAAAAATCATTAAGAAATTCTTACGTTACTTCATAAATATAAATATATGGACAAATAACTTGTTAGTTGATTTGTTACTTCAATATACTGATATATATGGATTTGGTATTTAGTTGAAACTTCAAAGGATAAACAAGTATAATGTAGTGTGTGGTTCAGTTCTTTGTTTATTCAATAAAAAATATTCCTGAAGTCAATATGTATACCTATTTTAATACGAAATTTATGTTGTTGCTATAAATTTGTGTATTAATTCACATTTGGTACAATGTATGCAATGTGTTTACTCTCAATGCATGGTTACAAAATCTTAGACTTTTTTGTGCTAGTTTAAACAGTTGAAAACCAGTTTGAATCAAGTGCCAAAGAAACTCAATAAGATTTTCTATTTTATTTACAACATGGCAGATTTCACGCCAGATTTGTTTTAAAAATTTGGGCATTTAATCTTTTGCCCCGTCAAAGCCTCTATCACACTGAAAATGTTATGACGGCACACGATTCACAGTAAAGGTTTTTCAAAATTCTTATCAGGTTGACAATCGTTCCATTGTCCTGACCTGTGTCAAATAAAGTGTCATGACCTGATTTGTAATATCATAATATTCAAGAAAACTGTAAAAGCTAACTGCTTACTCATGGCCTTTAGAAGAGGGTATTTGAATTATTTCTAGAAGTAAATCAATTGGATCTAAGAATGAAATAGTGGCCGAGACTGCAAGTATCTCAACACCAACTATAATTTTTTTTCTCCTTCAATTCCCTCACTATATTTGTGGCGAAGTGAAACTCAATATTTGATTTAACATGTCTTCTCTCATGCTTGTAATTTCAGATTCTATAATTTATCATTTTCTTTTTCGAATATTTGACCCACAAAGACTGACATTATTAATGTCAACTCCACTGGATTTCAAGATAGTACCTATAAACTATAAGTTCAAAGGAGGTCACATCTCGATTCCAGCCTTAGTGGTAATCGGAATGACATGTTCCATGAGCTGATTGATAGAAGTCTATAAAATAATTTTATAATTATTACTAGATTTTTTCCTTGTTTGTTTTATTAGAAGAATGATATTCCTCACTGGAACTGTCACATTTACCAGTACTTTTATTTTCTTCATGTGGGACATAAGCATCATTATCGCTTGTCTGGTGTTTACTTAAACTACTCTCCTGCTCTTCTTCTTCATTTTCAAAACCTAGACTTGCTGTTTTCTCGTAATTTCACTGTGATATCCTTTTCTCCATCATTTTTATTTTCTTTTTACTGTTTTTGATCTTCTTCTCTAATTTTTTGTTACATTTCAAAATCACTACTTTTTCCCTCTCTACAATATTATGAAAAAAGAATGTCTTCTTCCTTATCTTCACCGGATCTGAAGCTGTCATTTTTAGTATTTAAACTATATCCTTGGTTCCAATGTAAATTATTTGTCTACTTTGTTCAAAAAAGCGAGTTTTCTGAGAAAATGTGTCGTTTTTCTATTGTTGTGTCTTATTTTTTAAAATCTTTATATTTTTAAAGGAGTTTTCAATTTTGTTTCTGATTGCTTTTCCAGACAGAATAAAACCTGTACCAAAGCCTGCCAATTCCCAAATAACTATTTTCTTTTTTACAAGGCAAAACTTGGAATTGCCTGCAGCTAATTCACATACACCATCTTTGCTTTGAAATCAGGTCATTTGAATTGCGTTCTTGTGAACAGGCAATTTTCTCTTTGATTGACTTGTACTTCAGTTTTTGAACATGACAATTGGTCCACAAATTCTTCTTAATTATGAAGCCTAGCGTCGGTAATCTATTTTATGGTAACTTGGATATAGGGTGGCCTAGGAGGAATATTTCTTTTCTCTGTGAATATATAAGTTCGGATAGTCCATTTTCATACTTTTATGTGGCATATTTAACTAAAAATATAAGTTAGCTTGTTTATAACAAAAATAAGAAAGTAATATCAATAATAATATTTTATATGGTATAGACAGTGCAAGTACAATCAACAACATCAATAGTAATATTTTATGAAATACTTCATTAACTTATAACCAGCATAGAGGGGCAAATTATGGTTTTTTAGCATAATTATTTAAATATAATTGGCAATCTGCACCACTTCTATGGTCGGGTTTCATTTGGGACACCCTACTGGATATTTTTTTGTAAAAAAATTGAATTTCATGTTATGTGATGATAAAATGATAATTTTGAAGATATGCCCTTTTAGCATCAAGTTCGTTTATTATTCTGTTTTGGAGAACAACTAGAAGGATTTGAGAATTCGTTTCCAAAAAACAAGAATAATGAGCAATTTTCCTACAAAACCAAAAGCAGGTCGAGTAATAAACTCCAAAAACACTAAACAAAAGGAAACCTATAAAACAAAATTTTGCATGAGAAGAAAGAAAAGCTCTTAAACGTTAGGAACAGTGAAAATATTGTCATGCAATGAGCCGATAAAGAAAATTCAATCGTTATTTTAACAGCCACACAGTATTATTCGTTAATGGTAAGTATATTGAATGATACGTCCACGCTTATCCAGTCAAACACTAATATTAACCAAACATACAACAAAAGAACCAGAAATTTACTCAGAATACAATTAAAAAAAAACTATTACATTTAAGCAATAATGTTTTTTTCATGCGAACCAAGCTACAACACCAAAAGCCACGATTTACAAAACGTTCATAAAAACCTTACCCCCACTTATGTATCATTATAACTTTCTGAACTGCAACTTTCATAAACACTTGAACTGCATTTTAACAAATTACTAGCGCGATAAAACGTGCACTCGTAATCCGAGGGTCGCGGGTTCGCGCCCGCGTCGCGCTAAACATGCTCGCCCTCCTAGCCGTGGGGGTGTATAATGTGAAGGTCAATCCCACTATTCGTTGGTAAAAGAGTAGCCCAAGAGTTGGCGGTGGGTGGTGATGACTAGCTGCCTTCCCTCTAGCCTTACACTGCAAAATTAGGGACGGCTAGCACAGATAGCCCTCGAGTTGCTTTGTGCGAATTCCCAAAAACAAACTAACAAAACAAATTACTTTTCCAAAACAAGCCCCCATTTACACAACACTTCATATCTTCTGCAACACTTACGTAGTTTATACACTAACGTCATTATGTTTAGCTTTGATGTTTTAAGCCTGTTTCTTCAAACCCCTTGTCACGAAGCAATACAACTTACTCGAAGAAAACATTTCACAAAATTCCAAACGAGAATCAACATGAAACAGGAACACCAAATCGAACTGTTACGACGAGTCAAATTTATTAATTTGCAATGAAAAATTCGTACATAATTCAGTTATACGGATTAGCCACACGAAATACATTGATTGTCCTTACTTCAACCGTTTTTTTCTTGTATCACATAGAATAACATGAATCAATCATTTCCAACTAGAAACCAATCATATTGTGTAGATATACAAGTGAAGTTTTCTGTGATTTTACTTGTTAAGATAAACAGATATAATTTATCTAACTTATAAACAGTCCACAGAAAGACAAACATTTCACAGAGAAAAACGAAAACAACGATACGATTAATTTTTCTAACATTAGTACCGCACGACCCCTATACACACACACACTTCTAGGTTTCACCACTAAAATTCATATAAGAAACACATACAGCGAAAATTACATAAATTAATTTTGTAATCAGAAGCTAAAAGGCTTTATGAATTTAGAACAGACTATGTGCAGAACAGAAAACATCGATAAAGAAATTATACACTGAACCTGGAGTTCCCAAACGTTTTAGACCTGCGGAACTTCACATCAAAAAGAAGAAACATTTCTGAGCCTTAACAGAAAAAAATACATTGAAAACAGACACAATTGGTCACTAGCACCGGATAATAAAGTTCATTTCAAGCTTTTAGAATACAAATTTATTAAAAATATCAATATTTAAAGAAAAAAATGTACTTCTACTTGTTCAAAAAATTCTGCTTGCAAAATTTATAGCAGTAAAAGTACAATGGCTCAGATGGGCTTGCTTTCGTTCACAAAATAGTTCAATATTTGGAGTTATGGTTGTTATCTGTAAGCGCAGATCCTCTTCAATATTTAGTCTGTTTCTAAATTTGGTTTTTGTAGCTGTACACAGTGAAAATGTTTGTTCACATAGATATGTTGTTGGAAAACGTACCAAAATTTTCAAAGCTCTGTTACTTATTTCACGGTATTCCATGACTATTTGAATCCAAAATTATGTGATTTCTTCCTGTTGAAATTTTGGTTTTAGGGTATAATCATTTGAAATTTCTATAAGCTCTTCTTTCTCTTTCAAAGGTAAATCATTGATATTTGCGGAGTCAACAAATGGATTTTGAATTCACAGTAATTTTTCTAAATGAAAGGTTGTATACAAATCAGATACGTGTTGCAAGACAGAAACTTTTGCATTTTCACTTAAGGATATTTCATTCATAAGTAAAAAAACCCTGAGATTTTTGAATAAATTAAGTTATTCCACAAGTATACATTCACCACAAAGTTTCAGCTTTTATTGAAGCGCTTCCATTTTAGTCTGAGATTTGAAGTACGTTACCCTGGTACCCTGCATTACAACATTCACTTCATTTAGATAGGCAAATAAGTCCGAAAGGTAACCCACTTATTAACATTCTAAAATTTCCTCGCGGAGCCATAAATAAGTATGGAGGGGCCCAAGAGCTCCAAGGAGAAGAGTTTAAAAAATTATGCACTAAACTGAATATTTCAATAACGTTACCTAAAGTAGTTATTGAAACTATTAATACATTTTAAAAAACACGGAAAAAAGGAGTTTAACAAACAAACAAAGCTAAAAATTTTCTAAAATTAAAAAACAATTACTTGCACCTAGAAAATATAAGTGTACTTCTATTAGAAATTTTGAAAAGACTAGAATATAGACTGTTGGCCAAAATCTTAAGGTCAATGAACATAAAGAAACAATATGCATTTTGCGTTGTTAGACTCAACCACTTATTTAAGTAGAGTTTCGAAAAATGAAAGTAAAAAAGGGAAAATAAAAATAAAAACTTTTTTAGCATTTAATAGGGAAAATGTAAACATTATGAAATTAGCCTAAATACTAGCTGGTCAAAAGTTTAAGACAATACTGAAACGAAGCTTTAATCGTAAAAACGTCAAAAAAATTTGTCATTTGTGTTCAAGCAATAGCATTGTCAATATCTCCCACTGACATCTCCTGTGTTACATTGGGTGAAAATATGGCAAAGGATAAAAGTTGACAGAGTTTTAACATGGCAAAATTGTCAAACTGCAAAACAAGGTCTCTCTCAACGTGCCATCACTGGTGAGATTAGACGTAGTAAAACTATTGTAAATTTCTTAAAATACCCTGAGGGATATGGAACGATAATTTCAAGTGGTCGGCCCAATAAAATTTCGCCGGCGCTGAGCAGGAGCATTCGGCGGGTTATCCGGCAAGACACCAGCCGATCGTCGAACCAGATTAAGGCTCTTACGGACGTAGAATGCAGCTCAAGAACAATAAGACGGTATCTTCAAGAGAAAGAGTTTAAAATCCTTAAACATCTTTAAAGGCCACGCCTCCCTCCAAACCACGAAACAGCTCGGTTAAACTTTGCTGAGAAGCAACAAACATGGGATGCAGAAAAGTGGGCGAAGGTTTTGATTTCTGATAAAAAAAAATATAACCAGCATGATCCAGATGGCTTTCAATGTTACTGGCTCGATAAGGATATCCCACTGGAGACATTTTCTACACGATATAGTGGAGGAGGTTTCATCATGATCTGGTGTACTTTCTCTTTCTATGGAACAAAATGGAGCTTCAATTTATACAGCGGTGTTAAACAGCCTTATTGACTAAAGGCCCTCTCTTGTGTGGAAATGATTGGATTCTTCAGCAGGACAACAATTTCGTGTTGTTATTCTAGGTGAATAACAGAATTTAAACCATGTTTGTTGCTTTATCTGTCTACTGGTCATTTTTAAAACACTTAAATAGAGTTACAACATTATATTGTAGAATTTCAATAATAGATAAAATTATGTTGTCACATTCTCAAAACTATGAACAATTAAATCCATAATTGAAAGAAAACACTGATTGATCTTTAACACTTAAGGAGATTTCTACAGGAAGGTAACAGGATAAATGTGATTTTTAACATATCACTGTTTTAAAAAATCTGTTTTATTCCTTTTGAATATGCATTAAACTTTTGTGTTTTGACGAATTTGATTATTATGAATAAGTACTCATTAAAAACTCTAAAAATCGACACGAGAAGTAATAATTTTATGTCATTTTTGAAATCTGTTGGACATCCTGGTCTACTAAATGAATAATTCCATTGTCATATCTGTTATCAGCTAACGGAATGGTATCTCTGATGCTGTGATTTTTATTGTTAGCTTGAGTTCTATCAGAATTTTGTTATTTTATAGCTATATGATTTGTAAAGAAATAAATATATTTGTAATATTTATTTATATTGTTTTTATATTTTTGCACAAGGTGTGATTTGACTTCCATTTGATGTGAAGCAGAAAAGTACCTGATTCTCACCATAATACTCATTGTTTTATTACTTTAAAGAAGTGTATGTTAAACAGACAATTAAATTAAAAATTACATACTTGTAATCTTACGCCATTTTATTGTTTGGATTTCATTTTGTTGAATGGTAAAAAATACATTTACAATAATAGCTGTTTGGACATATGTTATGTAAATGTCATGTAAATATTTTGTAAACGACATCATGTCGTGTTGTGTTTAAATTTTCATTTCTATTTATATTTTCATATTTATATTACTGTTTCAAAGTTTAGACAGTAAAATGCGTTGTTCTTCATTTAAAATAACATTTAGAACTTTCTATAATTAGGTAGATCAAATATATGACCATAAATGGAAATGTTTGGCGGCCTAGCGTTTAGACGTAGAGTCTCGTGCAAAAACATACATGTGCAAATTACTCTGTCGAAGTTCTGGTGAATGTTCGAGAAAAGAGTCCTAATAATATATATAAACAGACGGCGATAAGAAGGAAGAAAGGAGTCAAACATTAGAATTATTCAAAAGAAGGAGAGTCAGTCATTAGTTTATATTTAATTCAAGAAGTAGTGTCTTTGTTCGAGAAATTTCCAACGTTCGCTGTGTGGTTATTCAACTTAACTTTTTGACTAGAGCTAGATCTACAGAAACTGTAATTTTGTTTCATCAATCTTTGCGATTCATTTGAATTACTGGTTGTGCTGAGTGTCGACACGTACGGGACTGTTTAAGAGAAACCGAGGCAAATTGGAAAACAAGGGACAATCATCATAAAAGGAACGTCATCAAAATTATTGAACTGTGAATTGTTTCTGGACTTTCATTCTAGATCATTATATTAGATACAGGCCAGTACCATTTCGTGTTGTAATTGATTTTGAATGTTAAAACTGAATGTCTGTCATTGTTAATATATAATTAACGTTATATCTGTTATATACGTATATTTAGTTAAGTGTAATAAATTATACAAGCTGTTATCTGTGTCTTTCTGTTGCGTTCTTAAAACATAAAAAACGTAACAACATATTTATTGTTGCTGACAAATCATAAAAATCGCAGTTGAGAATACTGCAGGAAATATTAACTTTTTGTGACACATCTTTATGGGAATGAATACCTTGGTATCTGAAAGCTAAAATTATGACAAAATAGACACGTAGTGGAATTAAAATTTTTAAAACAATATAATATTTTACGTATAAAGCATAATAGTTTATAAATTTTGTTTTGAAAGTGTTTGTTTCTTTTGAAATTTTGCACAAAGCTACCTGAAGGTTATCTGTGCTAGCCATCCCTAATTTAGCAGTGTACCACCACCCACCGCCAACTCTTGTGCTACTTTTTTACCAACGAATAGTGGGATTGACCGTCACATTATAACGCCCCCACGGCTGAAAGGGCGAGAATGTTTGGCGCGACGCGGATGCGAACCCGCGACCCTCAGATTACGAGTCGCACGCCTTAACACGCTTGGCCATGCCGTGCCTATTTTTTCAAGAACAAAATTGGGACATTTTGCAAAATGTTTATTTTTAAGAAACTAAAATAGTGTTTTTTTGGAACTGATATACAAATTTATAAATACACAAACAAACACATATATTTGTTAACACGTTGTTTGGCAACCTTTATCTGTAAACATCAATATTTGTATAACAGTGGACATAATAACAGCAGAACAAAATATTATGTTATAAATGAAAATAATGAATTTTAAGCTCTGGAAAATTGACTTCAGTTTAACAAAACTGAAAGATCAGTTCATAGAATTTCTGATATCTCAAGACTGGTTACTTCCAGTCAGTATATTAACGTTCAGATACTTTTTATGTTATGGTAATTATAAGAACCCACAACTGAAAGCAAAGCAGAATATGTTATATGTTTGTTACATTATACCTATCATATGAGGAGTTTAAGAGGTTTCTCGTCAAACACTAGTAGCAGTTATCACGTCAAAATCATAGGCACAGCGTTATGTTTACGGCCTCACACCGCTAAAAGCTGACTTTTGAGATTAAAAATAATTTTCTTTGTCTCAAAAATTTCATATTTCATTTATATAACCACAAGAACGTCTTAAATGAACATATAGCATTTTCAATAAAATTTTATATATTTACTGTTACAGTGTTACCTCGCCACTTCGCAAGCTCGGCCGATCCTCACATATATATAAAATAATAAACATTAAATCTAAAATATAGCATTAAATACCATTAAAATATTAAAAATAAATATAATTAATTGTGTAACGAATAAAAAAGGTATATTTTGAGATATAAACATATGTTTGAGTTTATAACAGCGTAAAATTGGAAACAGAACCAACTGGAAAGGCTATAGATGTACGCATTGTGCGTCTGCGAAGGCTACGCGAGATCAGCTTCATGGCGTAGCCATGTGCAAGACGGGCTATGATTGGTGCAGAAATGAAAGACGGCCAATGACAGCTACCCATTTTGATTGCCTGTGATTGGTGCTGTCAATATTCATGTCTGGCCTGTGATTGGTGATTTCATCCACGGCAGCATCTTCCCTTGTGGAATCTCGCAGGCTCTGGTTCCTGTGTAGCGAAGTGTAAGACGGGCTGTAAAAGGTGCAGAAGTTAGAGACCGAATGGGACAACGATATGGTTCGATCAGTAGAATTTTGCAATAAAATAGAAGAACTGATGACTCCTTATCAAATGATTTTCGATAGGCTAAAGAGGTAGAGAAAACAACTGCCAATAACAATGTTTTTCCAGCCGAGCAAGAAAGAAAGGGTACCGGTGGCAAGTACTGTTCCTGAAGTTGTAACGACCGACGAAGAAATTGCCGATTCACCTTCCACAGAAGAGGAAGTGGGGTCCCCCGAAAAGACATCACCTGCTGAAGATATGTAATTTTTAATTTTAAGGCTTAATATCTTAATAATTGTTCTTATTATTTCAGCAATAATGAACAGTATTGTAATGGGAGGGTTAAATAGTTGTACAGGGAGGGTTTTAAAAGTCTAAAAGCACATAAATATTTCCGTAAAAATCGGCGATCCAACTATGCGGAAAATCTCCTTTCGCGGGGGTTTTTGGAACGCATCTACCGAGATACACGAGGGAACATTGTATTACGTTTATTACTTGATATTTTAGACTGTAGAAAACTCATCAACTACAATGAAAAAATAGTAAAATTACTGATAAAATGAGCAGTTGTGTCCTTTCTCCTCACTATAAATCAAAAGGCTTCAAAGTACGTACCCTGAGAATTTCAACTGTTAGTCATATCCTACAAATTGTCTGTGTTTATTTTACTTTCAACACCTTAAGTTAAACCAACTGTGAATGAAACTGAAATCTCTGACCATCTTTGCGCAGCGCGCTGTAATACAATGCTTCTGAAGAGCAAGAAGGCACGTGCAGAACAAAACAGTATGATTCTTACATGCCCTTGCTTGAACAACACACTATTGGTCAAAAAGCACCTCATACTTCCTACAACACTTACCAAAGAAATTTTCAAGAGTAATAAAATTCTAATGAAAATGTGTGGAAATATTTATTATATGATTCAAAGTTACGCTGGTCCAATAAATGTAGGTTCTGATATTGCAGACATTTCAGCACTACTACTTATTTATTTGATGTCTGTCGAATTTCGCATCATATGTGCATGAAAGTGTTATTTGAACAATCACTTATATAACTTACAAGCCTCTTTTTTTAAGTGGTCAAGTTTTAAATGTGGTTTTAAATTGTGCAAATTAATTGAAACAAATGGTCATTTTACAATATTTTCACCATGGCGACCGGTGTTGGCTCGCTGGACCCGCTGATTTCCTTTAATAGTCATTTTTTCATACAGACGGCGTCATTAGCTGTGTTTTGCAGTACGGTCGATCTATTTGAATATTACGTCATTCGAAATTGTGTTAGAAGGGCAAGGAGACCGTGTTATGTAAATGTCGTGTAAATATTTTGTAAGCGACAACATGTCGTGTTGTGTTTAAATTTTCATTTCTATTATTCATTTTTCCATATTGATATTAGTGGTTCGAAGTTTAAACTAATATTTTGTTATTCATTTAGGGTAACATTTAGAATTTTCTTGAATTAAGTAGACCAATCATAAATTTGTAAATGAGTGCTGGTGACTTCGTGTCTAGACGTGTAGTCTCGTGCAAGAACGGACATGCGCGGATTGCTCTGGAGATCTGTAGAAAGTTCGCGGTTATTCGAGGGGTCCAGGCCTACAATATATAAACAGACAAAGATGCGAGAGACGAGGAGAGTTTCAGTCATCAGTTTTTATTCGAAGAAAAGATAGGAGAGTTAGACATTAGTTTTATTTCAAAAGAAGAGAGTCAGTTATTTGAGAAAGATTAAGTGTTTGCTGTGATTATTCAACTTGGATTTGTGACTGAAGTTAGATCTACGGAAGCTGTGATTTTATTTCATCAATCTCTACGATTCATCTGAATTACTGCTTGTGCTGAGAGCCAGTGAATTTATTAAACTGTCAACTGTTTCTGAACTTCTTCAATTAAGCTTCGGAATTTCTTCGTTGGACCAAATTCACACCCTAGACTGGAATTTGAGACTTTCATTTTAGATCATTATATTAGATACAGGCCAGTACCGTTTTGTATTGTGATTAATTTTGAAGTTTGAAACTAGTATTATTTTGTTTTGTAATTAATTTCGAATGTTGTAACTTAATATCTGTCACTGTTATTATATAATTTATGTTATATCTGTTATATTTGTTAATAGGTTAGTGTAATAAATTATACAAGCTGTTATCTGTGTTTTTCTGTTGCGTTTAATCTACGAAGAACTTAAAACATTAAAAAATACGTAACAGACCGGTAGAAAACAACTTTACCAATTCAATGAAGAAAAAACAGTATCAATGGATCTGAAATAAAAGAACTGGACGCAAGAACAATGGAGGAAGGTGTTATTCAGTGACGAGACTCATTTCTTCGTAGACATCAAAGATGTCTGTGTGTTCACAGATCTTCACGTGAGAAACTTCGAGAATCTCACATCAATCACTTCGTTAAATATCCCTTAAAGAAGATGTTTTGGTGCTTTTTCAGCTACTATGGCATCGGAGGTTTACATATCGTTGAAGGTATGATGCGAGAACCACAGTACATCGAAGTTTTGCAGAGAAGAGTCGTTCCAGAATTGAGAAAGAGACTTCCAGATGGATCTGGCATTTTTCAGCAAGATCTGGCTCCGTGCCACACATCGAAACTGGTGAAGAATTTTATGATTTCAACGCGAATAAAGGTGCTAGACTGGTCTGAAAACACTCTGGACTTGAATCCTATTGAGAATCTTTGGGCGATATGTAAAGAAAACTTCGGGAGAAAAGATTGCACTATGAAAGATAAATTAATTGAGGCCATAATTAAGGTGTGGTACCGCGATCCAAAAATTAGTAAAGATTGCAGTCAACTCCTGGACTCGATGCCGAAACGGATTAATGATCTTTTGAAAAATAAAGGCGGTCATATTATCTATTAATTTGTGAGTAATTTTTGAATTCTCAGAAATAAAATGCAAAAAAATTTTAAAAATCGTAATTTTCCGTCTTGTTTCACTTAATTTGCATAAGGGTGTACCTCAGTTTAGACAATAACATAAACTATGTATTAACCTACAGATGTATATTAATTTGGCTACCATACGTTACTGTACAAATATACATGTTTATATTATTATTCACCCATTAATATTTACATTTGAGTTATATTTCTTAAAATGTAGAAACTAAATGAGAAATACCTTGAAAAACATTGATTTCGAGTATCCGTGTTACGAAATTCTACACTCGTGGGCGTAATAAAATAGAAACTGAGGAATAAGACAACCGGTTATTTTTAAAAGTTCGCTATTTAGATCTACACAACTACATTTAATTCGTGTATTACTAGTTTTCCCAAACTGGACTATAATACCTGAAACAGGACCTTTCACCTATGTTGGTCATACATATAATATATCATAACACCCTTACATATTCTGAGATGATGCATGTGTATCGGTCTCCTGGTTCTATTCTATTGGCTTAAATATTGCAGTATCGTTGAAATACTAAGTTTAAGGCCATTTGTCTGTTGATTAAACTCGTATCTTCACAGACAAAACACAACAAATTGTGAAATATAAGCTACAAACGTTCATGTTTGCATGCACGTTCAAACTAAGAGAAAAACCGAGTAACTGATCACAATTAGATATTTACGTAACTTACATATCTTGATTATGTCAGTAGTATAAATATTACAAAGATGTATATATATATATATATATATATATATATATATATAGCTGTATTCAGATCACAACAAGTAACACAAAATATTTTTAGAGATGACTTTACCATGTAGAGAGATCATATGTGGGCAAATTTGAATACAATTTTACGTCAACTACAATTTAATTAGAAGGTGATGTGTATGGTTTGGCAGGAATAAGCATTAGTCGATGTTTTAAAGTCCACATTCAATTAATGTAAAGTATTATAAAAACCATATTATGTAGCTACATATGTACAGTTAACAATGAATTCCACATTCGATTAATGAGAACCACACCCTGTAATTACACGCTAGATACAGTTAACACCCAATTCTACATTTAATTAATTTAAAACCTTATAAGAAACACAGTCTGTAACTACATTCTTTGTACAGTTAACACTGCACGCCTACTTAATTGTCAGGGGTCTTAAGAGTACATTATGGGGTTGGGGTCAAAAGGTCAAGCAGTTCGCTTATTTGACGCTCGGGAAGACACAAGGGCTACCGAGGTGGCATAGAAAGCTCCCGTCCTCCTCTCAGGGTCATATAGGGAAATGCCAAAAATGATTACCATTGGTCGAGCAGTTTGTTAAATAATGGTTAAGGTTATAAATAAACTTTATAATGTCTGTGTACATTTCTATAAAGAAACAATTGATAAAATACATTATGCTATGTAATTTTAGCTGTATTAGTACTTAATTTCTTTTTAATATAATTACTAGTTGATAGGCCCGGCATGGCCAAGCGTGTTAAGGCGTGCGACTCGTTATCCGAGATTCGCGGGTTCGCATCCCAGTCGTGCCAAACATGCTCGCCTTCTCAGCCGTGGGGGCGTTATAATATGACGGTCAATCCCACTATTCATTAATAAAAGAGTAGCCCAAGAGTTGGCGGTGGGTGGTGATGACTAGCTGCCTTCCCTATAATCTTGCACTGCTAAATTAGGGACAGATAGCACAGATAGCCCTCGAGTAGCTTTGCGCGAAATTCCAAAAACAAACAAACAATACTAGTTGATTTTGTACGATAATTTTATGGATATAATAAATTGTTATCTGTTCCAAATCCGTGATTTCTGTGTTGTTTTATAAATGTATCGTTAGAATAATTGCATATATAAAGTTTTTAGATGAATTTCATTAAGTTGTTTGAAGTTAGGCACAAAACGAAACAATGAGCTGTGTTTGCTCTTCCCACCATGAATATCGAAATCGGTTTCTAACGTTGTGAGTCCGCAGACATACCGCTGTGTCTGTTATCTACCAAATTCATTACAAAACTGGAAACGAACAAAATTAACCTGAAACAGTTGTCGTAAACAGTTTGGTTTGTTTTGAATTTCGCGCAAATATACTCGAAGGCTATCTGCGCTAGCCGTCCCTAATTTAGCAGTGTAAGGTTAGAGGGAAGGCAGCTAGTCATCACCACTCACCGTCAACTCTTGGGTTACTCTTTTACCAACGAATAGTGGGGTTGACCATTACATTATAATGCCCCAGAGCCGAAAGGGCGAGCATGTTTGGTGTGACGGGAATTCCAACCTGTTACCCTCAGATTAAGAGTCAAACGAACGCCTTAACCCACTTGGCTATGCTGGGCCGTGTCGTAAACAAACACTGTGTTTTAACTTCACCAATACCTGAAGAACTAAACAATAATTAAATACTATGTCATGAAATTTGTTTGTTTGTTTTGGAATTTCGCACAAAGCTACTCGAAGGCTATCTATGCTAGCCGTCACTAATATTGCAGTGTAAGATTAGAGGGAAGGCAGCTAGTCATCACCACCCACCGCCAACTCTTGGGCTACTCTTTTATTAATGAATAGTGGGATTGACCGTCACATTATACACCCCCACGGCTGGGAGGGCGAGCATGTTTAGCGCGACGCGGGCGCGAACCCGCGACCCTCGGAGTACGAGTGCACGCCTTAACGCGCTCGGGCATGCCAGGCCTAATGTCATGAAATAATCCAAATAATAACACCAACACAAAACACTCTTGTATATCCAAACATAAGCCCTTCTTCATCAAAAAAGTATTAGTAATAATCTTTAACACTATATGCAAACACTGTTCTTAGCTTATATCCAAAGTCTTCTTATGTAGTCTACATCTACATTTGTTGGCCTCTCTTCTCTCATCGGGTCTTCTGTAGGGCTTTACACAAAAAGTCAAACAAGGACTTTCCAGTAAATTTATTACTGACTGATTTATATTATAAGCTTACTGTACACGAGGACAAACAACATTTACCAGTTTCACATGTAAAAAATTACTTACATGCAAATATATACGATTTATGTTTTTTTTTTTTCTACTTTCGAGTCGTCAATGGACCAAATTTAAGTTTACGGACTTATAATACTAAAATCCAGGATTCTATTCCCAATGTTGATTTATATTTGAAGCTTCTGACGTTCATGAAGTAGTATTTATGTCAAAAATCAAAATTGATTTATACCAGATCTATATCTCTTCACAGATGCTCATCTTTCAGGCTGTGGTACATCTCTGAACAACAATGTCACCTCGGACTATGGACCAACACAAGCAATTCCTTCTCATCAGTGTGATCGACCTATATTCTGTTAAACGGAAATGTTTGCATTTCTTACCAATGCTAGTGGATTGTTTGATTATTATCCATTATTAAAATTTCATGGTGGTTTTGTATATCAATAAATATAGAGTAATTACAAGATCTTTAACTCTTTGTTTTTAAACATTCGATTTATGAGCATCTATCCAATAAATCTGTTTTTATAGATTCTCATGTATTGAGAATGATGTACCTCATAGCAGACCATCTGTATAATATTTCACCTGTTAAATAACCGTTTCACTCACAAGTTTCCTCATGTTTGTGCTTTCTTTTGAGTACTTATGACTTCTTTTCTTGTCCATAATGAAGTTTTAAAAGTATAAATAGAGCTAGCAAAGAGGAAGTTGATGCACTCTCCTGTTAGTAGAGGGAGAACTTTTACCACACAATAACATCAATATCCAACATTATAATTTAAGATAATTTACGAGAGTTTAGGTAGGAATTGCCTAAACGCTAGTGTCATGCAAATTCTCAAGGAAGAAGCTAACAAAAGATAGAATCTTTGTTTGAAATGGTAAATATCTAATGGGAAAACATTTACATATAAAAAATGTTAACTTTCCAATGTGTTAAAAGCTTTCCTCTTCCTTTTATTTTAACGTTTTTCATGCTGGTTATTAGTTTTTTCTTTATTTCATAGCTATTAATTAACTATAATTTCTAACTTCACTCCACTTGAACAGGAATCTTTAATTTCATCTAACTTTTTATATTATTTTCACCTGGGAGCATTTTCAAAACATTTCTCAATTGGGCTGAATTTTCTTCCTTTTGTTTTAGATTGGTCCACTCCTAATCTGTCTACTAGTGAGGTAATTTCTTTTTTTAGTGGTTATGGCTATGATAGAAGTTCCTACACTTTTGAGTCACACTCACTTTCACACCTGTCGCTGATTATGACACAATCAATGGAACTGTGCTGAATGCTCTATTAAATCGTCTATCCATTTCTTTCTTTACTACATGATCCTTTGTAGAGTGTTTTTCTTCATTTCCTAATGGTTCTGATGGTTATATGATCAGTTGAGTATTCAATGTCTGTTCACATTTGCTACGTGTTTAGGTAAGAAACGTCCCTCTTTTCTAGTCCGCTGTATCTCATCCTTTGGCTTAGATGATAAATTACTTTAGTCAGGATTAGATCAAGTTACCCGTATACCTGTCTATTTCCTTCCAAAGGTTTTATCCAGCACTCACTCCACATTAGCATTTGTCCTTCTGATAAGACCTTTATAGCCATATTAAACTCAATTTCCAGTCCTAACCTTACTTCAGGATATAATACCCTCAGCACTTTCTCTTTAAATATCACTCCTTCATCAGACGTAGTGTCAAATGTATTATTTTCTGTCATTATTTTAACTATCGCTCCTTCATCAGACACAGTGTCAAATATATCGTCCTGCTGTCACTACTTTAACTATATTTCTCCTTAATCAGACTCAGCGTCAAATATATCGTCCTGCTATCACTACTTTAACCATCATTCCTTCATCAGACTCAGTGTCAAATGTATCATTCTGCTGTCACCACTCTCTCGCTTCAAATGTGACTTTCGAATTAGTTGTACATATAGCTTCCTCCTTTTTAGTTCTATATATTCTTCAATCTTTGTAAATTGTAATATATAACATAGTGAATTGGAGGTTTGTCCAAGATAAATTATAAAATATAAACAATAATAAATGGAGGGTTTGTTCTAGAAAATTGAATCAAAGAAAAATTTCAACCTAAATTAAAATTAAAATCATAATTCAATTTATGTTTATCAGTGCCAACAAGAATTGATCAGGGATTTCTTGAATCATTCTCCTTCGAACAACTAGAAATATATAACAAAAGTGTATTGCTCGAAATTGCCAAACTTTTAGAATTATAACTTAAGAAATAAAAGAGATAAAATGAACAAATAAAGTGTATTATTAAAATACCAGTCCATGATCATTTGTTGTCTGAAGAAGCATTGGTGAATTACTCTATAATGTCTCCACTAGCTAAATAGAGTTAGGTGATAAAGATAAGTTAGAAATCTAGCTTAAACTCAAACAAACCAAACTGAAACAAATCTATATTGAAATCAAAAAAGAAAGTTGGCTCAACTCCGATCGAAAAAAGAAAAAAATTACAATTTTTAACTTAATCAATATATTTAAGTACCACAATTTAATGAGAATTAAGTTGATAAACATTTCCAACATTTTAAGAAGACTGTCCTAATCATGCAACATTTTGAGAAGGCTGTCCTAATCATACAAAATTTTGATAATGATCCACTGAAAATGGTCATTATTATTTCAAGGTGTTGTTCCTAGTAAAGCACAAGAAGCTTATGCTGCTTTCTCGCTAGAAGATTATACAGATTATGTATAATAAGATAAAAGCAGCTGAGCCCGGCATGGCCAAGCGTGTTAAGGCGTGCGACTCGTAATCTGAGGGTCACAGGTTCAACAACAAAAACAAACAATAAAAACAGCTATTCTGAAAGTGTACAAATTAGTACTGGAAGCTTATCGCCAAATGCTTCGAAGTTATCATAAGCAAGATAATACAAACCAGTATTCGCCGATCGATGGTGTAATTGTGTGTATATTGGCAACAGTTTCGACAAACTAATACAGTTCTGTCTAATTGAGGAATTAAAACGCTATGCAAGTGACGACGTCAAAATTAACTTGGATAAAAAGAAAGTTGAAACACTGCAAGAAGCGGTTGCTCTTTCTGATTGTTACACTTTGACACAGACAAAACCACTTTGCGTGAAAAATAAATTCCAGCTATATCAACAAAATCTTGTATCTGTTCATTCCAGTGAAGTTACGGATTCATTTATAAATTCCAGCTTCTCCAGTTCGAAATTAAATTCACTACGTTTATGAAGTACCATATAAAAAGATTTAGGACTCTTGTTAATATGAAAGTATGTTTAAATTTGACATATTGTTTTAACTAAATTACATTGAATTTTTTATTATCTTATTCAATGATTTTGTCATAAATCCTTAAATAAAAAATGTCTAAAATAGTTAAATAAGTAAGGTAATTCCAGAAAATATACTTATATAAGAATACATTTAAAATTAGCTACAATAAAATTGAAATTTGGATAAATGTGGTGATAAGACAACTAGAAAGACAGATTAAACAATATTAAAACTTTTATTTTACATAGTTTCAGGCTAACTTAACACCACATTGAAAATAAATTGCAATAATTTATTACAGGTTAAGGTTTGTTTTTTTAATTTCGCACAAAGCTACTCGAAGGCTATCTGTGCTAGCCGTCCCTAATTTAGCAGCGTAAGACTAGAGGGAAGGAAGCTAGTCATCACCACCCAATGCCAACTCTTGGGCTACTGTTTTACCAACGAATAGTGGGATTGAGCGTCACATTATAATGCACTCACGGCTAAAAGAGCATGTTGGGCGCAAAGGGAATGCGAACCCGCGACCCTTAGATTACGAGTCGCACGCTTGGCCATGCCGGGCCGCAGGTTAAGGACAATATCCTTTAATAACCTACACTTCTTCTGTAGAAGTTCAGCTCATAAAATTAATTCCAATACGACATGTGTTATTGATTATTTAATAAAATTAATATTCAATAGTAAACTTGAGGTCAATAAACATTCAATTTATGTGAAGGCTGAGGTATATGATACCATGTAAAATAATTTAAGCATTTGTATCCAATTTTTGTTTGTCTTTCTTTTTCTATAATCTGTAAATTATGAACCACAGTGTACCTACTTCTGATTTGCAAACGAGAAATACGTAAATATAATCTGGGATAGCTTTCATACCTAAACACCCTAGTGGTTCATGATAGGTTAGTTACAGACCAATATATATGCTGTTATCGAGACTGTTTTCTTTTGTGCAATACGCATATCAGTCAGTTGAAGGCGAGATTTATGAAGTTAACCTTATCAAACTCTAAGTTTTCAAACATTAAGTTATGCATTTACATTTAGTATTTACCACTAATAAATTTCATTGATTACTTGATAGTTCAACACAAAATATAAATATCAAGCACTAGAAAGTCGTTTTGTTGAATCTGTCAGCACAAATTTCTGTTTCCGTATGAATAAAAAATACATTATAAATTTTACTCTCCGTTGGCATTTTTACAAACAATAAGATGTAATGTTAACCATCAGCTGTTTGAAGAACAAAATAGTCATTACAGATGTAATGTTGACCTACATGTATTAGTAGAACAAATCAGAAACACTTGAAATATTTCGTTTACTTAGACCTATAAAAATATATTTTTCATCTAGTACTGTCAGTATCGATTGTATCTTGTAATTCTGGTCCAATAAAACCATTAACATTTGTGGAATGTTGCATGTTCTTATAGTTTTATTAACGTTACGCATCAAAGGTTGAAATTTAACAATCAGATTGTTAAAAGTGGAGTAACTTGTATATATTGATTAGGTATGGTCTGTCTAAGCTACATAAAGTAGATGTACCAGCCAGACCCATTCTATCCAACGTAGGAACACACACTTATGACTCAGTTCTTTTTAAAACAAATTGTTATTTATATATAATGATAATAATTTTACTGTTAAAAATCATTTGATTTAACTGACTTTGTCAAGTCCATGGAATTTGACTTATCTGTATACATGAAATACTGCTTAACAAATAAAGGTGATTGTATAGTGCTTATCTGAGTCCAGTTTAACAGTTTTTATACGAGTTGTTTACCGTCAACTTGCTTACCAAGACTAACCAGTCTGACTCTCTACACCCAGTTGGTTATAAGACATCTAAACTTTGTATGCTTTCAATACGAAACACTATTCCGTGTCTGGAATTTCCATAACTGTTTCCCTGTCACCTTATAATGCCTCTATAGTTGAAAGATCCAGCATGTTTAGTGGGACAAGGATTGGAACTAATCACCTTCAAGTTGGTAGTCAAGCGCCCTACTTACCTGGCTGCGTTGGACTAACATAGAATTAATGATGGTATACCAGTGATATAGTGTTAGTGAAAGTTGTTGAAATTGTTAAATAACACATAGATGTAACTGAAAGTAATATCTATCATGTAAAACATTAAGTGATAATTATTAACTGGAAGTGACTGTAACAGTTGGTATAGAAATGTTTAATAACACACTACAACAACTTTTTTGAAAAGTTTTTGCTGATTGTAATAAGTACCTAGGGGATATACACAAATATAGTTTGGTTTTGCTTCATCCCGTAGGAACTCTGAGAAATAGACAGTTAACTATTCACTGGCAATAACGTGTTTAATTGCGTCTATATTTCTAATACGCTATCAAGTTCAACATAATTAAAAGTGTGTTGCTCCTGATTTTCCTTTGTATTCAATTTCCGGTGCATCACCTTGCAGTGTCCAACAGTTGTCAGCAAGCATTGACGGATTCCAGTTGCCCTGATATCGTTTTTCCATTGTACCAATGTTCTGATAAAACCTTTCACCGTGTTCGTCACTGGCAGCACCGAGATTTGCGGGGAAGAAGTCCAAGTGTGAGTGGAGGAAATGAATCTTGAGTGGCATATTGCACTTCATTGGTTTGTATGGTTTGAGCAGTTTGTCTGTCAGCTGAATGTAACTGCCAAGAAAATTGTCAACAACGCCTTTGAAGGCTTTCAGGGAATCTTTTCCGGCTCAACGAACAGATCTTCCAACCACTACTCACTCATAACATGTATGATCTGAGGACCAACAAAAATATTCTCTTTGATCTTGGCCTCAGTTATTCTTGGGAACATCTGTCTTAAATAACGAAAACCTTCACCTTTTTTGTTCATTGCTTTCACGAAATTTTTTATAAGTCTCAATTTTATGTGAAGAGGAGGCAAAAAATCTTTGCCAGGTCGACAAGCGGTTCATACGTCACATTTTTCTGTCCTAGAACTAACTTTTTCGGAGTGCCAGGCTCTGTCTAGAATAATGTTGCTCTTTGACACGACTGTCCCATTCACAGATGAAACAACAGTACTTTGTATAGCCGAGCTACAGTCCCAGTAACAGAGTAATGACTTTCAGATCTCCACAGATATTCCAGTTGTACTTGCTGTACTGGATGTGCTTCAGCAACATTTCAATGTTCTCGTAGGTTTCTTTCATGTGTGCTGCATAGCCAACAGGTATTGAAGAGTGAAAGCTGTCATAGTGTAATAAAACAGCTTTGAGGCTCAACATTGATGAATCAATAAAGAGACGCCAACAGGTCATGATCACAACTCAAAGCAGAGAACAATCCCTCGATGTCAACATAGAAACAGAGACTGTCAACTTGTGCAAAGAATTTGGTTATATCATCTTGGCAGCTTTAAAAAACAGTAAGTTTCGTACCTGAGTGACAACAAACACCATTCCTGCAGTCTCGAACCCAGCAATTTGGCTTTTGCTTGTGACAGACCCAAATCTCTGAATAGATCGTTTAATTCTGACTGCGTTATAAGATGTGGATCGCCTGAGGAGCACGGTTCAAAATCCGGATCAATGTCACTGCCAGTTCCCTGCATTGCAGTTTCTTTATCTCGTTCTTCTGAGGTCTATTCCTCTGGTGGTTTTAAAACTTGAAGACTGTCGTCATGTGGTATGGGTCTCATTGCTGAAGGCAGATTAGGGTATTCAATTGAATTCTGGTTTTTGGCAGAGAAACCAGACACTTAAGTCAAACAGAAGTAACAGTTCGTCACATGGTCTTTCTGTTCTCGTTATATCATCGCGACAGCAAACAGAATTGCCTTTCGAGTGCCTCTGAGCCAAGCTCTCAGACAGACAGCACATGTCGCACAACAAATGTGAGGCGCTCATTCGTGGTCTTGATCACCAATTTTACAACCAAAGTACAAATGATATGCTTTCTTCACAAGGACAGTCATTGGGCGTCTATAATGAACAATTGCATGCCACAAATGTAGCAGAATGTATCGCGGCTGTTACGACACCAATCGTCCTGTAAAACATCTCTAACATCTAACTTACTTGCTACTGAGGCAATGCTATATTCTAAAACAATACGTACACACTATAAGGTCTATATTAATCCAATCAGCAGCATCTTTGTATGCAAGCCACTTTTATAGCCTACTAAGACAATGTCAAGCTGGCTCAGACATGCCCAGGCAAGATACTTCCACAGAATAGCTACCAACCTGGCCTGCCTACCTGCACTAAACATTGTTTACAGGTCTCTTACATAAACGAAAATTTTTGGACACAAATATAAAGAAAAAACATGACAAAACTGAAGATTTCGTTAAAAGGCACATGATGGGCAAGTTTAGATGTAAATTTCGTGATCAGCAGCCAAAAATCTATAAGGAACACCCAACAGTGTTCAAGAAGCAAAAATTTTGTTGTGCATTTTGGCACTATTCTAGTGACCCTCCTGTAAACCCCAACCAACATTTCAATATCCTTCCTAAGGTAAGGAGTCCAAGACTGAATACAATACTCCAAATGTTGATTAACCAGTGATCTGCACAAAGAAATTGTATGTAGTATATTTATACATACAACTTAAAATCCAATTAACCTTACCACTAGCAACAGACACTGTATGGATGGCATCAGAAAAAAATTGTTATAACACTAAGATTCCTTTCCTTCATAACACTCTTAATGTTATTTTCATTCAAATTATACTTATAATTCAAATTATGATTACCCACATGCATTATCTTGCATTTATTACAATTAAGACCCACTTGCCATATATTTGCCCAATTCACTAAATGACCTAAATATTTTTGTAAATCAGCAGCACTCTCTTTACATCTAGCAACACCTGAGATCTTAATATCATTTACAAATTTAAGTAGTTTGTTTATTATACTTTCATTCATGTCATTGATGTTAACCAAAATGACAAAAGGTCCTACAACTGAGCTCTGAGGTACCCAACTGTGACATTATTACAGTTAAACTGAACTCCATTTTTCCATACACTCTTATATCTAACTTACTATCTTATCTATCACATCAACACAGGTATTTATACAAGTCTTTTATGTAACAGCTTGTCAAATGCTTTCTGAGAATCCAGACACATCAAATCTTACACCCTTGCCCTCATATATGTAAGCAGAAACATTTTCAAAGAATGTAAAAAGATACGTAAAGCAAGATTTTCTATTAGCAAAACCATCTTGACAATCCAGTGAATTTCTAAACTTTGTTAATAGACTTACAAAGCATATTTCAACAGTTTCCAAAACTGTTCCCACAACTGGTGTAAGATTAATGCAATTATATTTACTGGGACAATTTTTTATTACCTCATTTGAAAAGAGGAGTTATCCAACTAACTAACAATTCTCTTGTGCCTTTCAACTATTGAAAGGAGTGATGAAAAGTAGCAGCAAACAGCTCAATGTTTCCAGTGTTTGACTTCTTTCACACCCTTTGAAAATATCTCTCTCACCAAGGAGCTTTATAGTTCTTTAAACTTCTCAATTTTTTATTAACTAGCTCAGAATCAAAGCAGTCAACTTGTTAAGTCTCACTTCCATTTATCAACTGTTCAAGTTGTGAAATAATGTTTAAATCTTCATAAGTTATAGTCAAAGTAAAAGCAAAATGTGATAACCAATCATCTCATAATTATCAGATACCAACCTTCTTTTATCATTCTTTAAGGGTCCTATCCTCATTTTAACATTTTGTTTATCCTTAATGTATTTGGAGAAATCATTACTGTTATTTTTTACATTTTCATCCAATGTCTTTCTCGTGAATCCTTTTTGATGTCAAAATTTACTGTTTCACCATACCAGCCAATTTTAAATTTCTTAAATTAATAATACTTTTCTTTAACTTTTATCCTTTTTACTCCTTGTGAGCCAATCTGGCATTTTTACTTGCAGCTACTTTTTTCTCTTTGTAAAGAATAGGTTTATATTGAATATTTAAAATTTAATCATTCAAAATTTTCCACATCTGCTCAGTGCCTTTAAATTATTCAGCTGCCCAATTCAATATAGATAATTCTTATCATGCATTTTCAAAATTCCTTTTTAAAATTTATTCCCAAAATATCATTGTTCCTTGTCTCCATATACAGTAAAACATTCAACCTCATAGAACAACGATCACTTATACCCAGAAATTCCCCAATTTCCAACCTCTCGATCATTCTTACACATGTAGTTAGCAATAAATATAATATAGCAATTTTATAGGTTTCTTGACTAATTTCTGAAGAAAGCCGACTTAAAACGTTTTCTAAAACCTTTCTTCTTATTATATAAATACCATTTTTTTTTTACTATAATTTATCATTCTTAGTAAGCAAATGAATTTTTATGCCACCAATTTCTTTATTGTTCCTTGAACTCTAGCGTGAACGTGAATAATACGTTATTTTTGTTTGTTTGTTTTCGCAAATACTTTGTAGAGGTTGAGAAAATCACTGGGACATTTTGAGCTATTGATTACTTATAACCACAAAGATAAGCGAGTTAGGTGTACATTTACACCTGAATAGGGCCTGGCATGGCCGAGCGCGTTAAGGCGTGCACTCGTAATCCGAGGGTCGCGGGTTCGCGCCCCCGTCGCGCTAAATATGCTCGCCCTCCCAGCCGTGGGGGTGTATAATGTGACGGTCAATCCCACTATTCGTTTGTAAAAGAGTAGCCCAAGAGTTGGCGGTGGGTGGTGATGACTAGCTGCCTTCCCTCTAGTCTTACACTGCTAAATTAGGGACGGCTAGCACAGATAGCCCTCGAGTAGCTTTGTGCGAAATTCCAAAAACAAAAAACAAAACACCTGAATAGACGAGCAGGGCAAATATGGCTATTAAACCTTGTAAATAAAATATTTGTGTCTTCACCTTAAGAGCTGTATTTTTATACTTTTTTTTCTAAAATATTTAAGTAAATTAAATCTTTTCAAGAAATATTTACTTGTAATAGAAGAAAAATCGTTGGTATTAAGCTTATATATTTTTAGTGTGCAAAATAAATTCTGACAAGTAACTTATTTTTACATGTTTCTAATTACATGCCATCTAGTGATAGCGAAAATGATGTGTGAGTGACAAGATGGTATAAAGTGAAAATTTGTTCTTTTTTATCACAAATTTTTGTGCGTATGTTAAATTTTGAAAGCTATAACATATAAAAAGAAAGGGAAGAGCCTGTTTTGTACTTTTACTGAAAAGAACATTTTTGAAGAATTTAAAAACAATTGAACAAATTTAATGGAGAAGATAATCAGAGTTAAACTTATTCGCTAACGATTTCACAACTTAAGATTAAATATTGGCATTACTTGGAAGTGAAATTCTGTGGTTTATTTTAATTATGCTTTTTTTACATTTATTAAACAGGATTTGTTTGTTTGTTTGTTTGTTTTTGGAATTTCGCACAAAGCTACTCGAGTGCTATCTGTGCTAGCCGTCCCTAATTTTGCAGTGTAAGACTAGAGGGAAGGCAGCTAGTCATCACCACCCACCGCCAACTCTTGGGCTACTCTTTTACAAACGAATAGTGGGATTGACCGTCACATTATACACCCCCACGGCTGGGAGGGCGAGCATATTTAGCGCGACGGGGGCGCGAACCCGCGACCCTCGGATTACGAGTGCACGCCTTAACGCGCTCGGCCATGCCAGGCCATATTAAACAGGAACTTAGTTATGAAATCAGAACAAAATTTCTGCCATCTATAACCTATCAAGCACAAAGCGACACAATGGGCATCAAAACCTAGTTTCTAGCAGTGTGAATCCACATACAAAAGCTAGTTTATTTTTATATTTTCAGACTTTGCTGAAGAAAAATGAATTTTGATCCTTGCTAATTAAACGTTTATGTTTTCTAAGCCATCTTCATCCTTATGTGTTTTTTTCTCTAAAATAATATTTAGGTATATTAATCCTGTTACTTGAAATTAATTATACATGTAGCATCCAGTGCTTCTAGTGTTAAACTCAGTAACTTTTTGTCTAAATTGTTTTTGAGAAAACATATTTTACTTTTGCAACTACCCATCATCTAGTGACGAACAGTGGCATTTAAATGATAAGGTGGTACAGGGTATGAATTTGTAATTTTCTGTTTTGTCTCCATTAAATTTGGAAAAATATAACGTGCAAGTATGTCCAAAACAAAGATCATTTTAGAGAACAGTTCAAAAAACTAGGGCATTAATTATTGATTCAAAGCTTTTGTTTCCAAAAGTAAGGTGTTTGTATTGGTTTTATTACACAATATATATTAAAGTTACATTTTATGATATATTATTAGTGTCTCTTAGAATTATAAACTCCATTTTCGTGGCACATGTTTACAGCATGATCACTGAAAAAGAAAACATCCTCAAGACCCATCTCGTTCATAGTACTAACAAAGATTATGTTCTTTTCTTGATGTAATATGTAATTTAAATTTAATGCTGTTGGTAGTACTACTACTAGTAGTAAGTACAGCACAGCAAAAAGTGAAAAGCACTTTATTCTGACAGCCTTCATTTATTATTATAATGTAAAAATCGAGTCATATTCTTTTCAGTACTCAATGGCTCCCATAATTGTGGATCTCACCAAATGCTTTGTATATAAAAATTTGACTAGTCTGTTGTATGTTAAGTAACCATGTAGAATGTGTATACATACCTACAAAACAGCCACTTGATAACTATTTCTTGCAGGTGTTACAAGTTTGACTGTTTACCATATGTATTTTAAAAATGTTTTTTTTGATCATCACATTTAAAATATAATTTAAAATTAAGAATCTTGTGGCAACATTACTGTGACTTCTTTTACATTCTCAAAACAAATAATAATAAATGTTTAATATGGGAAAGTGGGTGTTGTACAGACTAAATGTTTAGTCAAGCAGAGAGATAAAAGTTTCTGGTTTTTCAAACAAACATTACTATGGGATGCTGTAATTGAATTTTTACTTGTACCTGTCTATGAATTTTTAATACTGACATCTTTTGAAAGCAGAATGCCAGATTAATACAAGGAAAATATCAGCTTGAAAAACATTTTATTCAACATAATTTTGGCAAGTTACATCCAGCTGTTTACTGGTGTATAGTACTTGTTCTATAACAGAAAGTGGCACAGCATTTATGAATGATAAACATTTACAAAAATATAAATTAAATAATCAGAAAAGTATTTGCTGAATAGTAAAATTTGATGCTCTTTTGAGAAGCAAAAGAATATGAGAATTTGATCATGTGCAAAGAAAATTTCAAATAATTGCACCATATTGATAATGAAGATAATATTAACCCAAGTTGCTATTTGATACAGAAAGTTATGAGATAATGGTCTTCAGAGGTTAGTGAAAGTTCTTCCTACAAAATAAACAACCTTTTCATACCATGCTTATCTTCAATGTCAAAATCAAAGGTTACTTCTGTATGTTGTCAATTATGAATTTGAGATACTTAATTTGATATTATTATAGTTCTAATCCAAAAAGTATCCAGTTTTGTTTTGGGAAGGGAAAAATTGAAAAGAATAGTTATACCACTGATTTTAACAGGACATTTAGTAACATGATAATTCCAGAAAACATTATGACACAGTAATATAACTGAATGAAATGTACCAATTATAAAATAAAAGCCAAAGGTAGTTGAAAAAAATACTGTTATTCAAAAATGCATTGTGGACAGAACAATGTTTTTCATCATGTTTATTTGGGAAATAAACGCTTACATTAGAATGTGTTAGTTAATAGTTGAGAAAAATTTTATGTCCTTGACAAAATATAATGCATTTACATTTAAATAATGAGCACATTTGCCTCAGACATTTCACATGCTACAAATGGTTCATTTTATTATCTTAATCTACATGATTAAACATGCAATTCAATAAAAATATTTTAACTTCATTATCTATTTTTAGTATATGCAATAAAATTATAAACTTTGTTGATTGATATTACAAAGCATGATTTATAAGACTTCCCATAAAATATGATTTACTAATGCTACCATCTCATAATGATCAAATATCAGCCTTCCTTTACCATTCCTCAGAAATTCTACATCAATCCTAAAATTTTGTTTACCATAAATATATTGAATGAAATCCTTAATTTAGAATGATAAGTATATGAATGATAAGGGCTGGCTGTTATAAAACCAATTTATCTACTAAAGAAAGAGCCTTCTAACAGAAATTTGTTTATTTTGGAATTTCGCACAAATCTCCTCAAGGGCTATCTGTGCTTGTTTGTTTGTTTTGGAATTTCACACAAAACTACTCGAGGGCTATCTGTGCTAGCCTTCCCTAATTTAGAAGTGTAAGACTAGAGGGACGGCAGCTAGTCATCACCACCCACCGCCAACTCTTGGGCTACTCTTTTACCAATGAAAAGTGGGATTGACCGTCACATTATAATGCCCTCACGGCTGGGAGGGTGAGCATGTTTGGCGCGACCTGGGCACGAACCCGCAACCCTCAGATTACGAAGCTCACGCCTTAACGCGCTAGGCCATGCCAGGCCCTATCTGTGCTAGCCGTCCCTGATTTAGCAGTGTAAGACTAGAGGGAAGGCAGCTAGCTATCACCACCCACCGCCAACTCTTGGGCTACTTTTTTTACTAACGAATAGTGGGATTGACTGTCACACTATAACACCCCCACGGCTGGAAGAACGAGCATGTTTGGCACGATGCGGATGCGAACACACGACGCTAAGATTACAAGTCCCACACGCACCTTAACATGCTTGGCCATGCCAGGCCTGCTAACAAAAATAACATCTTGGTTTACTATTTATATTCCAATGATAATTTTGAAGAACAGGAGAAACGTTATTTTTTTGTTAATTTCACACAAAGCTACTCGAGGGCTATCTGTGCTAGCCATCCCTAATTTAGCAGTGTAAGACTAGTGGGAAAGCAGCTAGTCATCACCACCCACCGCCAACTCTTGGACTTCTCTTTTACCAACGAATAGTGGGAATGACCGTCACATTATAACGCCCCACATCTAAAAGGGCGAGCATGTTTGGCACAACCAACTCAGATTACGAGTCGCACGCCTTAACACGCTTGGCCATGCCGAGCCCAGAGAAACGTTAGAAGTGTGTCATTTATGATTAAGTTGTTAATATACAATATTTTCACAGATAAAGCATCACAGTCTTGTTCTGTTATAAAGATGGCTTGGTAAAAGACACTGGCTATCCAGAAGAAAGAATACCTTTGCTTGAACCAGCTATTAATGCAATAGTTTGTAAATTACTTTTTATGCAGAAATTCTAATTTTAGTTTGCAGTAATTTTTTTGTATTTTAACCTTGAAAATCTAGTGTTTGTTCAAATTCATATATAATATTGATAGTTTTAAATTCAAAAATTGGTTCAAAATATTTAATTTAGAATGCCAATAACCACAGAGTTCCTGATTTTCTAAGTTATAAATTAATTAGTTGTGTCTGTCAACCAGCTCCACATTTTGCAGAACTTGTATTAAAGAAAGAAAAAGAAAATGCATAAAGAGATGGTTCCAGTTCTGTAACATAAGCCATGGGAACAAGGCTAAGTCTATTAAGGGTTGAAAACAAAGAAACTCAACTTGTCTTCAAGTTCTATAAATACACTTATATTATTTATAAAACTGATTAAAATTATAAGGAAATTAATCATTTATTTCTTAATTGATTTCTGAGGACAAAACTGAAAATATTTTGAATAATCATTACCTAATCTATATGACAGAATAAATACTTACTGTAGCCTAATTCATATTAAGACAAGACCAAACTGTTACATCCAAAATTACTTTATTGTAACTGTAAATTTTGATAAATTACAATATAACATTAATTAAAAGCCAATCCATTTTAATATCAAACAAAATTTTACAAAGATTGTTTCCCAGTTAATGTAAGAAATTATAAGTTTGATAACTTTCAATAGAATTTTATCAACAGTATCTAAAAATTAACTAAATGGCTTAGCAATTCAGAACATTGTTATTGCCAGCTTTTCTGTTAAGGTTCAGTACATCTATTTTGAAATTCAAAATGGATACCATTTTCAGCTATTTCATAAAATTTGCAAGGTACAGTGAAACCAATCTAAGCCAGAAACTGCAATAGTCAGAAACTTGTACGAGCCAGAAATATCAAAATTTAATTCTTAATTCAATAAGAATATATTTGTCTTTTAAGTGCAAATTCTGCTCTTTTAAATAATACATTTCTATCTTCTTTAATTTTAAAATTTAGAGAGAATTTGCATAATACTCTCCTTTTTAATAAAGCAACTAAATACCCTCATTTTTTTAAAAGCTGTTTGTTATGACGATTACAGTGAAATCCAAATTTTGATTGAGAAGATTGATGCAGATGATCCTGCGAATGTGGAAAGTTTTGTGAATGTTGACACGAATGTTTAAGAAAAAACTGGTGAAATTGATTTAAAATCTATAATAGAATCAAAGATGGTAATAGTGTGAGAGATTCAGATGATGAACGAAATGGAAAAGATAGTGAGGAAATAGAAATTGCCACTTCATCGCAAGTGTTAAGTTATTTTAACACTATCAAATTGTGAGCAAAAATGAACTTCATGAATATGCCATAAAATTACTGTTCTCTTTTAACCACATGTGAAAGCCCATTAAGAAATGAAAGTTGAAATTGGACACTTTCTTCAAATAAATTTGATTAAGATTTTGTATACTTGTGTATATTTTGAATGTCCACTTTTGTTCTTATTCTAATAAATATAGAATAGCCAGTATAATAACTTTATTCACATTTTATTCTTACTTCTCCTCAGTCAAGCAAGTTTTTATTCTAATAAATGTAGCATAAGCAGTGTAATAACTTTATTCAATAATGTCTTACTTCCCCTGAGTCAAGCAAGTATAACGCTCCACTCGAAAATAATATATAATTAAGGAAATACGTTTGCTATGTCTAAGCCAAAAATTTTATGCTGTCCTGTGTGATTCTGCCTCAGACAGGTTTTATTGTAATAAGAAATTAGCATATCAACACAATTTATTGACTAGATCCAATCACACTCAAAATGAAATGTGAAGTTGCTAACTAGACATACCAAAATGATGTATTTTAGTGTATCCCATGGCTACTATGGTTTTATCAATCATACAATGAATAATTTAAAAGAAAAACTGGAGTAAGCAACCAGGAAGAAGCTGATACGGTTATCTTCCATGCTATTAAAGTAGCAAGTAAAAATTTCCAAGTTCATCTTTATAAACTTAATACTAATGTTCTGTTGTTGGCCCTGCACAGAATAACATCACTTGATCCCCATACTTAATCACTGAAACAATGCAATATCTTCATATCATCAGACTGCATCCAGTCTTTGAAACACTTTATGTCAAATAAAAGGCATCAGATGGTATACTCTGACTGGAAAAGGGAAGAAATATTGCTTCTCTGCTTACATGAATGCAAATAGGTTTGTTTCCCATGCAATATCAAGCCTTGGCAAATGTAGGCAAAGAAACAAATTTATAAAAGCAAAGGGGATTTGCAATGGAACTATTTAAAAAAATGAGAGGCTACTAAGGAGTAATAAATTTCCACCTACTCCAAGAGTCTGGCTGCAACATATCTGGAGTTCTCGTGCAATGAAATTTATATGGTAACAATATCTTGTCTTGTACCAAGATCCTCTGAAATTAGGATGGCAACAATGATACAACAGACTTTTCACAATTTTATCAAATAATGTCTAGCTGTGGATTACGTGTCACAGAAGACTTGCCACATGATTAAAAAAACAATAAATTCTTACCCACAAAATTAATACAATTGTATAATGTATCAGATTAATAAATCTTTTTCACTCGGTTAATACTGTGTATTGCTTTTAACTTTTATGACATTTGTTGGAGCAGAGCACAACAATCTGAAAAGGGAATAAAGCACTACTGTACTAGATTATAATTAATCAATCATTGTGAACACAACAGAATCATACTGACATCCCATTATGCTTTTGTTACACCAGTTAATAAAATTCTCCAAGCATTGCCATTATTTATTTTCATATAATATGTTTTAATGCTGTATAAAACGAATATTAATTGATATTTTCCAAAAACAATTTCAATGGAAATGGTGGCCATTTTGAAAATAAAAATTAGAATCCTTAATGAAGATACAAAAACTGGCAACAACAATTTTCTTATTTGGTAATATTTTTAAATAATTAAAAATGCCATCCCGAAGAAACTATCATCAATTTTTTTATTTATTGGTAGACTGGTACTTCAAAATTTTCCTGGTACAGATCTTATTTTTTCTTTCACTCATTTTTTTTTGTTTTTTGTAAGGCCATTTGATAGGATCTTTCAAATGTTTGGCCAAAGGTCATCATGATTTCAATAGAAAGATTCTGTAAAGGAAATTCTTATTGAACTTTTACTTCTTGGTGAATGAAACTTGAAGATCTTATATATTTCAACAACCAATTACACATACAAATCTTGTGTACTGAAAGATATATGTTAACACTTTTTTACACTTAAAATGTATTTTTGATAGCTACCTACCTCCTGTCATACAAAGCTAACTCAATTAGTCTTTACCTTCTAAGCATTGCCAAGAAAACATTTTCTCGATCAGTGCTCCTATTTTATGCATCAATTTTGTGCATTTTTTCTGAACATGTGCATATCTTGTGCGACTACTCTTCACCAGCTAGCTGCCCCAACTATTCCTCCTCAATCCTCACTTTCAAGAATAGGCTTGTTCTGAAAAAACTTGCCATGAGGAGTATGGGTGGGAAGTACAAAAGGAAAATATATTTTGGTGTTAGCAAAATAATTTAGATAATGGTATTATCTCCACTATATAAAGATAGAAGGGCCAGTTTAGGTTCACAACAGGGTAACTAGCTAAAAGCAACAACCCATAATGAATGGCTGTGCTCTGAGATGAATGAAGCAAACAAATGGGGTACATCACTACTTCTGGAACAGGTATGCTCTTTGCATAGGAAGTAGGAAATCAAACCAAGCTGTGTAGAAAAGGAAGTGGTTTGCACAAGTAAAAATAGATCAGTAAGTACAAGAAACAGTGTTGTATAAATGAAATTAGCTATCTACTTTATAAACCTCAATTGGATACATTCTATAACTCATCTGTAACCATAACATTGTGGATAGGGCATATAGACCTTGTTATATATACCCAACAACCTAATTGTAAGTAAAGATTGTGTCAAAATTCAAGCAACCAAAATTACAAAGAGGAAAAGAGCTTTTGGACCAGACAAACTTCCAAGATCTCCAAAAAAGAAAGAAGAATTACAAACTAAACTATAAATGGGGTAGAGCCATCATCTCGACTCACCCATAAAAACATGGTAAGCTGTAACCAGTATTATGGGCAAAATCATAATTCACTCAACCATAAATGCAGGGTAAGAGGCATCTTGCACATAGAATTGTAAAGAGAACAAGGAGCAATTCCCCAACTTTATAAATACAGTGTAGACTTCCTGTAGTTAATATTAAAAGATATATATATATATACCACAGGGTTAGTGATGTGATCTTATTGAAAAACTTCATGTCTATTGTGAGCATTGTAGAACATCATTAAACTAGGACGAGTTATAGTTGTAGGTAAGTCTAGTTAAGCATGTAGATAGAGTAGTATATCGAGTAAATTGGAGCAAACAAATACATTTATGCTATCCAGGAGCATTGAATTTCAAAAAGAAATTAATATGGTAGGATGAGCAAATAAGTTGGTTGGATTTGTGAGATAACTGTGATAGGTAAATTAATCATTTTTGGAAAAGGTGCTTACACTGAAGAAAAGGCAGAGGCAAGCATGTTGGCAATGGCTATTAACTCAACTGTAGAGGTAGATTTAAATTAGGCTAGCATATTAGTAAAACAGGAAATAACTATACTTGACAGAAAAACATATCCAACAGGCATAAAATGTGAATGTCTAGTTGCTCCTATTGTAATGCTTGGAGTACTAAAGATAAAGTGATGAGTTCCAAGCATTGTGGAAACTCAGGATTAGCTTTGAACAATTTCGACAAAAGACATTTGGTTGAAATAGCAAACTACTAATTATTTACTAGATACAGAGTATTGAAAGAGGAAGAGTAGTAACTTTATGTGTGAAAAATAAACTGTATCCTGTTGAGTAAGAGCATATTAAAGATAACAGCAATAAGGTTGATTCAACTTGGATTAGTGTTAATGGATATCAATGAAAAGTCTTGTAACTGATAACTGTTTAAGACTATCTAATCAGAGTCTAAACGATAATGTATAATGAGATCAGAATGGTAGCTGAAAAGATGTTATTATTGGAGGTTTTAGTTTCAGTGGTATTGATTGGGATAATTTTGCATCTTACAGTAAGAGGGAAAGGCTTTTGTAAATTGTTCAGGACACTATTACACACCAATTGGTGACATAACTAGAAGAAACAAAATATGTTAGATTAACTATTCACATCCAATGTGAATAGGATACAACTACTGCACTATTAGGTTTGGAATTTTACCACATATGGAACTTAAGAAGAATAGAACCCTGATTCCAAATTTTAGGAAAGCTAATTCTGATAATATGAAACATGATCTGGCTTCTTTGGATTTGGTTAAATAATTGGAAAAGGATCTTGAAAAGATGTGGAAAGAACTTAGGAAGAAAGTGAAACATATATAGAGCATACATATTCTCTACAGAAAATAAAGGATAAAGCTGGTTAAGTTTAAGAGATCATATTAGGGATAAACATAGGCTCAAGTAAGTTAAACTTGCTGGAAATAATAATGATTTGAAGTACCATTTGAAATAAAGAAAGCTGTAAAAAACTGTATATTGAAGAGGGTTGGCTGAAAGGATTAGGTTAAACCATAAGGAAATATTTAGATGTATGATACATAAGCAAATGTTAGGATAGGGTTTGGGCCTCTTAAAAATTACAGTGCAGAGCTGATCTCAGAAGATTGTGAGATTGTAAACTTATTCATTTATATTATATTTTCAGTCCTTACAAAGGAAGATACAATTATTATACCTCATCCAGACCACTTAATATATGAAGAAAATACTGATGTAAAATATATCATTTTAAGTTCTGAAATTGTAAGACAAAAGTTGGGAGACATAAAAAAAATAGATAAATTCTTAGGCTAAACAACTTTTATCTTAGAGTTTATCTTAGAAGCTTAAAGTTTATATTTATGAACTACCAGCTAATATTTTTATAGGCCATTGAGTAGTGGAAGAGTACAAAAAAGACTTACAGTTGGCTAATGTTAGTCCAATATTTAAAGTAGGCGATAAACATTTTCCAGTCAATTATAGGCCAGTTTGTCTCAAATCAGTAGTTGGAAAATTTTTGGAGTATGTGATTAAATGCTACAGAGTCAAATAAATCAGATTAACATAATGTCTAAGAGCCAGCATAGTTTCACTAAGGGAAAGTGCTGTTTAACAAATCTTGTCACATTCTCTGAGGATTTAACTAATAATGTTGATTGAAGAAATACCATGGATTTGGTTTACCTTGATTTTTGGGAATAATTCAGTGAGATGCCTCACAAAAGACTTGTTACAAAAACTAAATATGTGGATGTGGAAGGAATGTTGTTAAATTAGATATAAAATTGTCCAGGAAGTAGTAATAAATGGAGTTAGATTAGATCACAGTTACAAGTGGTGTGCCTCAGAGCTCTGTACTGGGTCCTCTGCTGTTTGTGACTAATATTAATGATATCGATTCTGGAATAACTAACAAAATTTTGAAATTTGAAGATGGAGTGGCTAACTGTATCAGAGATGCTGTAGACTTACAGGGAGATTTAGATCATTTGATGCTTCAAGCCAATACATGACAGATGTTTAAATGTCCAAAATGTGATGTGTGTAGCTTTTCATAATTTAAATTATTGTTACAATTTGAATAGGAGTATATCAAATACTCTGGCTGAAGAAAGAGGTCTTCATGTTGTGATAGAAATATCACTTAAGTCATCTAAACAGAGTATGGTAGCTAGTAATAGGATTAACAGTATTTTGGGAAGGAATATAAAAATATTGAATACAAAGCAAAGGATATTACTGTTTCATTGTATAGATCACTTGCAAAGTCAGATTTAGAGTACAGTGTACAGTTTTGGTATCTCTTCCTCAAGAACATTGAACTGATAGAGAAGATTTGGAGAAGAAACACTAAAATAATATCTTGGATGGTTGGATTGTTCTTTGAGAACAAGCTAAAAATCTCTGAATTTTTTTTCTCTGGAGAGGAGAAGGGTCAAATATAAAATTTGGTTAAAGTATTTAACATTATTAATGGTATTGATAATATTGATTCTTCAAATGTTTGTGTCCAGCAGTAAAAACAGCAGGATGAGGAGTCAAAAATTCAAACTATGGTAGAGTAGGAGTCTTTTCCAATGTAGACAGTATTACTTTTCAAACGAATTTGGTTTTTGAAATTTGCTGCCTTCAAGGGTAATGGAGGCAGAAAATTTAACTGAGTTTAAGAAAAGACTGGATGAATACATGAGTAGTAAAGGGTGGTTATATTTAGAAGTTGGAAAAGACATCTATGATGAGCTAATAACCTCCTTTTGTCCCTTCAAAGTTTTATAAAATGTATACCATACAAATCGATGCCCTATACAGAGAGAGTGGGATTCTTATAGTATTGATTAAGACTTAAGAATGCTGAAAGGAAAGCATAGATGAAAAAAAGTGAGAAGACTCAACCCCACAAATGGGAAACAAATAAATGCATAAGAAATCAAAAGATTTTATGTCTCACTGATGAAAATTAGGATGATAAGGTATATAGTTAACAATGATGAAAAATAATCAGATAGAATAATGGATGTAATATTACTATTAATAGAGATTTGTAATGTGTAAACTATTGAAATATATCCAATTAACAAAGTCTGATAAATATCTCATGGATAAACCATCTAAGTATATCTAGTTCATAAAGAATATGCAAACTGACTTAGATTACCTATAAAATACATTAATAATTCATATCTAACTTACCACACATCTAATTAACTAAGACAACAAAGGGCACATAATTAAGTCCTATACTGATAAAAATTAGGATCATAAGACACTAGTTAACAATAACAAATATTACTCAGAACAAAGGATTAGATGTTACTCGTAGTAATGATATGTAAAGTACACACAAAAGTAAATGATATGGTCATGTAACAACGGGTAGAAGAGTTGGAGAAAAGTCTCCAAATTTACTTTTCATTGATTGCATTCTTTCTTAGAACACTGTCATGTTGAAACAAAAGATAAATTGCTGGCTGTTTATATGATTCTAATGTCCTATGAATTAACATCAATCCCTCCTCTGCAGATAAAATCAAAACCAATTCCAAGGAATTCAAACCAGAAATCACAGTAACGTAGATATTATAACAAGTATCTAAGCAGTCAATACATTGATCTAAAATTCATCTTACAAGTGAATGAAAGAAAGGTAAGATGAAACTGTTGAAAGAAAATGAAACAGTAAATCAGCAAGTTCTTAAACTGTTACTGTGAGTGAGAAAATTCATGTTTAAAGAATGGCATGCCCATCAAGAAAGTGTACTTTGAGCAGGAATAGCAGATGGAGCTAGTTGCATCAATATAGATGGCACAATACTATTGGTGGTGAGTAGTTGCATGACATGTACATATTCAGAAATTGTACACTAATTGTGAAAATATTTTTTTGAAAAATTCTAAGAGGGAAGAAAAGGAATAAGATAGCTTTGTGTGAAGGAGATAAGACAATATCAGAAGGTGATGTATGTATACAATATCATTAGCAATAATAATAACTGTGCTTTGGGGAAGAGCTTGATCACACTGTAGTGTAGAGCACCAATAATCCCATTATTTTATTAGTGAGAAGCAAACTTCTTGAAAAACTATGATAAATCTGATACCCTTTAAACATTTCTAGATAATACTTTCTCATATTATAAGTATAAAATCTGTTAGAAATGGTAAAACGAAAAACATTTTAAGAACTGATCAGAATTGCTGATGACTTTTATGTATATATGTTTAAAATGTATCATCTACCATTGTTTCACTGTTCAGATTTCCCCTTAAAATATCTCTACTTCAGTGATAATTGTATCCACTAACTGGTACTATTGTATAACAGATATCATTGAATAATTCAAGAAGTTTAACAATAAAATATGTGCATTTCAGATATTAAGCTTATTGGTTTGTACTTCAAAGACATGAATACTTTTCAAATGTCTTGACTGGTTTATTAGATATCTGACAATATTGTACAGATTTAACTGTCACAAATATGCTGCTTTACTAATATGGAATGTTTAAAAATAATAAAATTGTTAATGTTCTGTAGTCCATACTGTACATGTTATTATTTAATTCTGGTACATTTCAATGCCTTTGTTCTACAGCACTCAAAAATTTCCAGTTCTTTCTCAGAGCTTCATGTCTATTAATAATGTAAGAGATGTTTTCTGTATAATTATTTTTAACAGAAAACTTAAAAATGATAATTTACTTTTAAATTAATTACAGAATGATGATGACATTGGAATTAAACTGTTGTGTTTATCTATAATAAAAGAATGATGTGTCCTTGTGTATGTGACTGCTATAACTGCAAGAGGAAGGAATGTTTTTAATTAAAAATGTTGGTAATATAACAGAAAATATCTTAATTCAGAAATGCTTTAAGTTTAAAATTGCACAGGGGCAGTCACTCAAGGTTATTGGTTTCAACCTACAAAGTGCATGATTTTTTCATAGTCAGCTTCATGTTGGGTGTTCCAGAGTTGGTGTTAGTAACAACCTCTAACTTGGCAGGATATGGGAAAACAACCAATATATCAATCTAATGACACGAGAAAAACTGGGTACTTTCCCAAGTAACTACATATAATATTTCAGAATATTCTTAAATCTGTCAAAATACTCACCACATTCTTAGCACAAAAGTAGTGACAATAATGAAAGTTTGTCTGGTGTTCTGTGACAACATAAGCAAAATGACTGAATTCTTCTGGATCTTGATATACACAGTAAATATCTTCAATTTGATGATCACAAATGTTTTGCTACAGGATAAGTATGTTAAATATTTGATATAAATAAGTATAAAATGTGTGTTCCAAAAAATCTAAGATGTACATCATAGAAAGCATATGATTTGCATTGTAGGTTTTTAATAAAAACGAGTAAATATAGTTATTTACTAATCATAAACTTTTTCATACTTTACTAGATTTTTCCAAGTAAATATATTTTACTAACAACTACTCAAAGTTCATTTGAACATACTCTTAACTTGAACTTTTATTTGATTGCATATAAACCAAGACTTACTACAAAAACAACTAAATACAGAAAAGAATTGTCTTCATCCACAGGGAAATGACTTTTCAACAAATTTCTTCAAAATTTTGATTATCAATCAAACAAAATTGTAAATGTAGTGACTAGATGGACTTAAAATAAAATTCTGGGTCATTTGTGGGTCTCTAAAGTAAAAACAAATTAGAAATTAAAGGAAGTTTTTACTCTGCAATAAGAACTACCATATAAGAAACTTTCAGTTATTACAAACTGCTGATGTTTTGAAACTGTGCTTAAGATTTCAAACCTTAGTGAGGGCATCAACAAATTTTACTCCTGTGGTAGTAACGGACAGTAAGACTTCATGTGTGTTTGCAGTCTCTCTTAAGTCTCTCTCAAGTTTTTGTAGGGGTTTATTTATAAATTTCATCCCTTTCAGTTCTTTTACAATGATGGAACCAAGATACTGTCATATAAATAGAGAAATTAAATATAAACTGAAATCTAATGTAATTATGATTTGATAATACAGGACATGGATATTATACCACACTTGTACAAACAATATCTCTGTCAAGAAAGATATGAGAAAAATGTATTTTAAGAAATTACTACTTAATAATAAAACTCTGAATTCATGTGACACTCAAAACAAATGAAATTATCATCACATCACATACACCACATTAAAGGCAAATAAAGACTAAAATCTTATAAGATACACTACAGAATTTGAAAACTAAGATAATAAATCAATACTTCTTACATACAGCTCCTAATACCAATAAAAGATTATATTTTGAATTTTGTATGTTAAGAAAGATGGAATGAAAGCTTTACCAATTTTATAATACTATTGAAAGACGGATGTCATGAACTAGCACAGTATTTAAGCCAATGTTCATGTCATACAATTATAAAAAAAGGATATTTCTGGATTAGATTACACTATTCATTAAACTATCATCATTTTAAGGTCATTGTTTGAGTCATAATGTAAAACAGAAATATTTCTAGATTGGATAGTAATAATCCTCAAATTATAATTTTATGGTCAGTTTTAATATTATACACTTCAAAACAGTATAATATCTCATTTATTTTACATTAAATTGCAAGCTAAGATAAATTGTTATAAAGTTCAAAGCAAAAGCACTTCAGGTTCAGTTTACACCAATTCCCAAGCTGTAATTCTAATAACTTCATTTTCAAAACCAATTTTTAAATCACATATTTAAAAAATGATGTACTTCTAGAAAAATTACATTTATTTTTGGGTAAAAATATTTCATTTTTACTTTTCCAAGATGTTTTATGCTTTGTGCTTTGCTCTGTTTTTCTGAGATTATCATTTCAACAATCTTTCTTACCTGTACATTGTAATTACTATTTCTTTCATTGAGGACACTGGGTTGATGGCACCACTGTTCAGTTGTCTGTAAGTTCCATAAACAAACTTGTATTATTTATGAAATTTATAAAAAATTCCGAGAATATTAATCTCTATTTCTTATTTGATTTCTGAAAATATTGTGGGTAATATCATTGTCTAATCTGTATCACAGAATACATATTCACTAAAGCTTAATTCACATTCAGATAGGACCAAACTGATTACTCCTAAAATTACTTTATTGTAATTGTAATGTAAATTTTGAAAAATTACAATGCAACATTTATTGGAAGACGATTCTCTTTCATATAAATATAGTCTCTAACCTAATGTAACAAATTCAAGATTTGATGCTTCTTTTTTGCAACGTCTAAAAATAATCTAAATAACATACTTATTTGGCATATAATTGTTGCCAGTTTTTCTATTAATGTTCAGGGCACCCATTTTCAATTTCAAAGAGGCTGCCATTTTCAGCTATTTCAGACCATTTGTGTAGAAATAAAAAAATTAGGACTAATGTCTATGTATATGTCAGTGCAAATATGGACTAGATCCAAGCACACACAAAATGAAACTTACAGCTGCTAACCAAAATATTTACTAATCAGGCATACCAAAAATGAAGTCTTTTCAATGTACCCCTGGAGATACCATGGCTTTGTCAGCAATGTCTGCTGCTAACATCATTTCTATATCAATAGAAGTTTCATTTGTTGCAAAATAATTATGACAAAATATTATGGTATTTGTTGTTAAAATTATTTAAGTATTGATTAAATGATTAAGTAATTTTAAGCTTTCTTATTCCAAGTGTTCTGGAATCATGTCAAGTAATCCTCATAAACAGACTCATCGAAAAATATTCACAGAGACAAGTGTTGATTTGAGGCACTGCCAAAAATGCCAGGCTGAAAAAATTATATAAATAAAGGGAAAAATTTATATTTAAACAGATAATTTCCTCCTCAGATCTAGAGTTAATTGGAAAAATAATTTAGATGGTGTCAAGCATAGAGCTTCTTTTAAAAATTCTAAATATACTGAACTGTCTGATTTGGTGATTCATGTACTCAAAGAGAACGATGCTCTGTGCCACAGAAAATGCTATAGCAAAGTAAGACATAAACAATATGCTGAAAAAGATAGACAGAGGTTACTAAAATGCCATTGCAATGAAAAATGAAAATGTATTATCAAACAATAACAGCAATGAGTGAGCCTGATACATTGGAGGCCATTACATCAGAAACTGTAATGCAGTATCTTATAAGGTCCTACGTTTGAGCATTCAGTCAAGATTTGTGCTTCTATTGTCAAGAATATGAACTTCATACATCTCATAAAGCAGGAAAACTTTGTACTTACAGCAACAAAGATATCAGACAGTCCATTAAAGAAATTGTTTACAAAAGTAACAAAAAGTTATGGAAGTTGAATCTTGCTGACCTATTAGTTAAGGGTGATTTTCTCATGAGGGATATAAATACCACAAAGGCTCTCAAACAAGACTGGAGACGTTTTGTAAAAGGGCACAAGAGATAGAGTTCTAGTAAAGAGATCATCTTCACTAATGAGAATATTATTCAGTTAATTTCAGCCGAGATTGTATTCACAGCTAATCTTCAGGAGAAAATCAACATAAGAGGATTTTTTGCTGTGAATAAAATTTCTGATGTACACAATAACATAATAAAAATCATGGTGTTTAGTACAAAGAAATATCCCATCATAAATTGATGGAAACAGTGAAAAAAGAACATATCAATAATTTCTATCATTGAGGCCAGAGGAAGAAAACCAGCAATAAGACATTCCATAAAGGCAGAGTGTTCAGCCATAAACAATGCCGTAGTGAAGAGGGATATTCTTAGTAAGATTACAATATTTCATTATTACAAAATCATTTGGAAAGCACTCTTCAAATTCAGGATGGAACATACTTGGTCTTTCAGTGAAATCCTTACTGGTTCTGTCAAAGAGGGTTTGCCTATATAAACAACTATGCTGATCAGATGAATCATACAGGGACCAATTATGTAACAACAATGTTTAAGCAGAACAGCTACATTCATCTTGTTTTACCCTGTCTCAATCAACTATTCAACAGTGCTTGTTTGATTGGCAAGTGAATGTTATATCTGAAAAAACCAAATTACGATTTCACACAGTCTGTGAGAATCCCTTTGCTGTAGGACTGTCACTGTATACATGCCACTACTTTTGGAGTGATACTGCAGTTTCAGTGTTGTATAAGATTTTAGCTGGGATTTCATATGGCCATGTCACATAAATCTGCAGTAAAATTGCTGTAACAATGTCTTAAATCATTAAGATGTTTGGAGTGTATGTTCTGCTCTAATGTTACAAAACAGAATCATAAAATCATCCCCAGACAGCACTGATAAGGTGGAAACCACAGATGGAAAGAACATCTTTCATCGTTTAGTTATTAGTGTGTTTCAGAGATCAGGACAAAGAAATGTTGTGTCAATCAACTCGATTTGCCAAGTGTGACTTCAAATGAAATTGAAAGAGTTCCATTGTCTCTCATCCAGTTGTTTCAATGTCAAATTCAGGGTAACCAAAAGCCAAAAACAAGCCTACATTTTCCAGACTTTAAGATGGGTATATCTGATGTAGAATCCCAGTTAAAAAACATGATTTATTTGAATGATGACTTGATTCTTCAATAGATAAGCTCCCACAGCTCACTTACAAGCACCTCTTCAGACTCCAGATTCTGTTCCTAAATTTGGTAAAGAGTATGAAAAAAATGAAGCCCAAAATCAACAGCTAAGTAATGCACAAGGAATTTAATATTGGTGGAATTACCATTACCAGTGAAAGCTAGCAACAGCATAGCATTTACATACATTGGTGTAGACCAGGGGTGGGCAACTTATTTTTCATAGTGGCCACAAATGTGGCCAATGAAAACAACATTGGCCATACTATTCACACAAAAAAATTGAGAGGCATTAGTTGGCTCAAAATAATTACATTTCAATTAACCTTCAACATGAAAATTGATGGGAAATTTCACGAAATTTGACTTAATATCTATGCTCAATGAGCATTTTAGCTCTGCCTCTAAATTTATGTCAGTAAGTCAAGATCTCTATCTAAACTGGAGAAAATCTAGAGTAGAAAATGTTGACTCACATATCCATGTAGATCCAAACATGCAAAATAATTTTAAAATTGCTATCTTTAAATTTGAAACTTTCATTTATCAGAATAGTGAGTCACATCTCTAATAGTACATCCTCTTCTACACTTTTCAAATCCACACTCATCCAAAGACAAAAAAGACGTAATTTCCTCACTCAAATTTCCTTAATTAAACTGAAATGGATCATACAAAAATTTAAATATCAATTTCAAATTTTTAAATTTGGAGAAACATGATTTAAATTTTTGAGACAGATTTTTGATCCAGTTTACATAAGGTTCATTTTTAGCATCAGGGAAATTACAGTCCTTACTATTTTCTAGAAAACTATTTAACTTTGCAAAATGTGTCAAATTATTCATTTCTCATTGTTCTACAAGGAGGTTTACCTTTAACTGAAATTCATGAATAGACTGTAATTGCTCGCTTATTATTTTATCCCTTCCCTGAAGCTGCGTATTCAAATTATTCAAGTGAGCGATCATTTCGTACAGAAAGTGCAAATCACACTGCCATGAGAGTTCCAATTTCTGGAAGATTTTCAATCTTGCCTTTTTCAACAAGATATTCTTTTATTTGAGGAAATAAGGAAGTAGATCGTGCCGAGATTTTTCCTCTGCTTAACCATCTTACATTTGCAAAAGCAGTACATATCAAAAGTACAGTCACTGCTTGACTTCAAAAACTTAATAAACTGTCGATTGATGAGAGAGCTTCCACTCAAATATAATTCATAATTTGTACAACAATGTTCATAAAAATTTTCAATTTATCACTTTCAGACAGCTGAACTACTTTATAGCAAACTGATTCTATCGATGATAAAAATCTTTTAGGCCTCCCTTTTGTTTATGAAGTTGTGCTTTCAGGAGGCTAATTTCATCCATACGATTTTTGCTATTAACTGGAAATTTCACATAAAATTCGTTGAGAAAATTGTTGCCTAAGATTGTATCCTTTGTTATTTTGAAAATCTTTTGATACACATTAAACACACTGGTTTATTATTTGCTTCAATCACTGCAAATTTCAACTTCCAACTTTCATTAAATTACTCTTTTCAACAGTAATGTCAGAATAATTGAAATTGTCTTTACTTTCTAAGTGTTCACCATCAGCTGGATTCTATATTTTCGAATTATCCACCTACCCATATAATGGGATTAAAAACAAAATATACTTAAACACTTAAAAGTTGCACAATAAAAATGTTTGCAAGTACCGTGTTTCTTTGATAATAAGACCTAGTGTGATTTTTGGGGATAGTTTTAATATAAGCCCTACCCTTAAAATAAGCCCTAGATAAGAGTGGCAGGAAGATGAAAGAAATAATAATAAAAAAAATTATTGATTAGTTTAATAGTTAGTTAATTAGTAATTAGTTTATGTATTAATCAATTAGTTTAATAGTTTAATAATAGTTTATTTTAAATGGTTAGTTTAATAGTTTGTAACATTAAATAGAATATATTTTTTTTAGTCATTTTCACTCCAGAACAAGATGAATGTAAGAAAAAGTTATTCGATCGAGTATAAAAGAAGCACAGTGGAGGAATCACAGGGCAAGAATCTTACTGCTTTCTGTAAGGAAATGAATTTGGATCTCCGAATGGTTCGTAATTTCTATTTATTTAGAGGTCTTATAATTTTTACTTTGTAACTTCATTTTTTTAATATATCAAAATAAGACATTCTCCGAAAATAAGCCCTAGTGTCATATTTTGGAGTGAAAATTAATATAAGCCCTGTCTTATTTTCGGAGAAACACAGTACATGCAAAACAACCCACACACGATAACAAACATCTTAACCAGACTGTAGTTACAAACTGGGCGGAGTCTGGGGCAGTGATGAAGCGCGCGACATTAGAGATGACGTGAGCAGTACAGTTGCTGATTACCAAATTTGAGATAACAAAATAAATTATGGTAAAAGTTTATGCCTGTTTGTTTTGGAAATTCGCACAAAGCTACTCGAGGGCTATCTGTGTTAGCCGTCCCTAATTTAGCAGTGTAAGACTAGAGGAAAGGCAGCTAGTCATCACCACCCACCGCCAACTCTTGGGCTACTCTTTTACCAACGAATAGTGGGATTGACCGTCACATTATACACCCCCACAGCTGGGAAGGCGAGCATGTTTAGCACGACGCGGACGCGAACCCGCGACCCTCGGATTACGAGTGCACGCCTTAACGCGCTCGGCCATGCCAGGCCAAGTTTATTCCTAAACATATATAATAGTTTTTATTTTCTTTATACAAATTGACAAAGAAAAATAACATCAGTTCTTGTAGATCAATTAAACGAACACAAAACTGTTTGTTCTGCAGATTTTTCAAATAACTTATGAACAAGCTTACAAAAATTAGTTATGTTGACTGTAATATACGGTGTCCGGTGTACAGAATGAACAATTATCAGGTTTTAGCTTTTACTTCTTATAGTGGAGTTTACCGGGATGGAACAGTACTTCCATTAATAAATATAATGAAATTGAAAAGCCACACGGTTCGTTTGTTTCTGTGATACAGTGCTAATCATAGTGCAGCGAGTGTATTTATGAACCACTAAAATAATGAATTTGTTTTCATACAACTTCTGTTCGTGTGCGTACGTGGTTTATCAAGTAATTCTGAAATTTTAGGCATATGTAAATTGCTGCAACAATAAAAATTTATACAGGATAATGTGATTTAAAATAACTCATTCCCTACTAGTTGAGTCATTGCTATTGTGATATAATGCAAAGCATACTGCTATTTTTCTTAACTATTGTAATACACCAATTGGTTCCATAAATTTTCAGTGAACCTTATTATAAACCTAATATTGTGGGTGAAAAATAAAATATTAAATATAATTGCATGCGTGTGGAGATCAGCTTCTGTGCGTGTAATCTTATAGCAGAGAGTACATTTGTTTTTATTCAGGGCATTTACAGTGTTCCCTCGTGTATTGCGGTAGATGCGTTCCAAAACCCCCCGCGAAAGGAAATTTTCCGTGAAGTAGGATCGCCGATTTGTACGTACATATTTATGTGCATTTAGACTTTTAAAACCCTTCCTGTACAACTATTTAACCCTCCCATTACAATACTGTTCATTATTGCTGAAATAATAAGAACAATTATTAAGATATTAAGCCTTAAAATTAAAAATTACATATCTTCAGCAGGTGGTGTCTTTTCGGAGGACACCACTTCCTCTTCTGTGGAAGGTGAATCGGCAATTTCTTCGTCGGTCGTTACAACTTCAGGAACAGTACTTGCCACCGGTACCCTTTCTTTCTTGCTCGGCTGGAAAAACATTGTTACTGGCAGTTGTTTTCTCTGCCTCTTTAGCCTATCGAAAATCATTTGATAAGGAGTCATCAGTTCTTCTATTTTATTGCAAAATTGTACTGATCGAACCATATCGTTGTCCCATTCCTGTGAGCACTCCTTCACTTCGTTAATTAGTTTCATTAGTTTACCTAACCGCTCCAACGACCATCCACTTTGCTCGATTGTTTCCTCGGCTTCTTTCGGTGTTTCCTCTTCGTCGTCTTCCTCGGCAGCAAACTTCGTCAGTGCTTCTAAATCTTGGTCGGCGAGTGGTTCGGATTCTAAGTCAATCAGTTCATCTACGTCTTCCTTCGTCATATCGGCAAATCCTTCACCTTTGATTAACGAAGCTAATTGCACAGCTTTTTGAACAGCCGAGTGTTGGATTTCTTCAGGCGTGAATCCCTTGTCGTCGTGCACAACCTCAGGCCACAACTTCTTCCAGCTTGCATTAACGGTGCAGGGCTTCATCTCTTGCAATGCCTTATGAACATTTTCAAAACATGTAGCAATGGTGAAAGACAATCAAAATGGGTAGCTGTAATTGGCCGTCTTTCATTTCTGCACCAATCATAGCCCGTCTTGCACATCGCTACGCCATGAAGCTGATCTCGCGTAGCCTTCGCAGACGCACAATGCATACATCTATAGCCTTTCCAGTTGGTTCTGTTTCCATTTTTACGCTGTTATAAACTCAAATATATGTTTATATCTCAAAATATACCTGCTTTTTTTCTTTACACTATTAATTATATTTATCTTTAATATTTTAATGGTATTTAATGCTATATTTTAGATTTAATGTTTATTATTTTATATATATGTGGGGGTCGGCCGAGCCCGCGAAGTGGCGATGGAACACTGTACTTTTCTCACTGTCACCAAGCTATGGTAACTATTTTTTATTGTAACATTTTCAAAGGCATTTAGAAACACAACTGATCTGCATAAGAAAAAACCTTGAATTAAGACAAGTGTTATTTTTGTTTTAAAATTTCTCTGAACATCTTTTCAGGTTAAATTACGAGCTTGGTCATTTCTGCATACAACCAAACCAGAAAAAAACTGTTTGCATAAAACTAAAATGCAAAGATTATACAGTTAATCTAAAAATAACCAATGGGGGTCATCAAATATGTTACTTGCAAAGAGTTTGGTACATTATAACCCAAACATTTGAGTAACGAGTACATTATAAACCAGACTTTAGAGTATAAATAGGGTTGAGTGCATTCTACGAAGATAATTTTGAATAAGCACTTCAAGAAATGTTGTAAAAACCATAGCCGATATAAGTAGTCATTGAAAGGTGTATATTTGAAGAAATTTTACCTGTTTGGTGGCATAAGTAGTACAACACCACCGAAAAATGATCAATTTTAGAAATGTTATTTAACAACCTTTTTCTACACAAAATGTTGACATTGGAAAACAAAAGAATACATGTATGGATCATATCGGAACGTCAAAATCATCTACAAAGAGACTTGAAACATATCACACCCCTCACCCATTGTACACATAGTCCAGCATCTTGCAATAGGTGATAAAACATCAACATCAGTATCAGTAGTAAAACCCATTTTATCTTGGTGTCTCAGACAACAGTGTGTAAGATAATCAGAGTGAGTTCATCTGAAAATCAGGTGTCACGTGCACACATGCTATTTATGCAATACTTACATTCAACTATTGCATAACCAAAGCATATAGAGAAAGAAACGGGTATCATGCTTTTCCAAACAAAGACATACTAATCAAATCATCCATAGATCAGACTGCTGAAACACTGCTGGAGAATCATCATTCTTGTACACTTACATTGATTAAGGAAAGCAGACAACGAGTAGTGGTGTATTCTTTACATAGCTGTCTTACAATAGAACCTTTTCCAATAGTAACTATGTTTGACCATCAGATAGACATTATTGAGCTCTAACGATATTGTGAGGCTCCAAAAAAAATGCAATGTATTCAACGTCTCTGTATTAAGGTAATAGTTTTATTCTAATTATTAGAAGTCATCCATCGTTGTTAGGGGCTGATATATAAAAGTAACAACTACTACTCACATTTTGTGCAGGTTTTGGTTGAACGTAGTGGTAAAACCCCTCCATTGGTAAAGTATTATCTACTTCCGAAGCTCGGTGTTTGTTTCTGCATAAAAAAATCACATCAGATCAGAAATTTACTAAGATTTTTAACATCGTTTCTATCTAAAAATTATTCCTATACTATTTAGTTACTACATTGTTTTATATATAGAGAGAACTCTTTCGGTTTACTCAGAAGTAGTTGGTGTGGGGGATAACCCCACAGACAATTTTCCACAAATGGATGCAGAAAGTAGAAACCTGTTTCTGAGGTAGGGCGTTGTGAGCTTGAAAATCTGTCAAGGTCAGAGTTTGAGTATTGTCATGGTGAAACTCGTGACGGATCATTCTAATTATTTTATCATCATTACCAAACGTAACTGGCAAGAACGCAGAGAAAGCTGTAGCTGGAACGATTATTCGTGAAACTGAACCTCTACTGTCATCATCATTTTAAGACAGTTAACATGGTAGACAAGAAACCAGAATAAATGCGGCTGAATTTGCCGTTAATATATAGCAAGGCTTTAAAGCGGGTCATAACACTTTGGAAGTAGCTTTAGAGCTATTAAATCCCTACAGCAGAGCTGAGCAGTGCCTTCTTTTTAACAAAAAATTCAAAACAGGTGTCAGTATAACATGTGAAATATAGGTTTTAGTAGTATTGCACATCAAAAGATGAATCATGAAGGGCAGAAGCTGTAAGCCAGATCAGTTTATCATTATTACAAGTCTGCTTCAAGAATAACCACTCTTGCTAGTTCTATTTGACACATTAACCCTAAATACACAGCCAGATGTTATTCTTTAACCTTTACTTTAAGCACTCCAGTATAGCAAAGCGTCCATAAAGGTAGCAATAAAAAGCAAGATGCAGTTAACTCTTAACCTGGTGATTCAGTGGTGCAATGACACAGTAATGGTTATCAATTACTCCAAAATACAACCTTCTTCTACACATTTAACAACAGATATACTGATGAGGACAAACCATCAGTATCATTTACAGACAATTGCGTACCCCCAGAAGAAACTCTTAAGATGGAAGGAATCTGCAATAAACAAATTAACTGGACATATTAACACAATGTTAAAGAGCTACTAAAAGTCCAACGAACTAAACGTTTCTGCGGGAAATAGAGCTGAAGAACATCATCTGTTTATGCTGCCCAAAAATCTGTGTTGATGCATTCCAGATGATAATTATGAGCGCTGAAGAACTAGAAAAGATATAGAGAAATATAAAACATTTGCTTCATAAATGGGGTATATAGGTAGTGGTTAACAAATTAAAACGTCTAAGTAAAGTCACTTAATATGATGTTGGGTCACAATGTATGGCCTTTATGCACCGTGATATAGAATTTACCAGTGTTTGAAATTCTTCATGGGGAATGCAGCACCAGGCAACTTTCCTATAGTATCCCGTTATTTGGAGCTTTTAACAAACCGTTTTTCTTGAAAATGGCTGCTCTTGTCCCAGGTTGAAAGTTGCCATCAATTGATCTGTAAATGAATGCGTGTTTTACCTTGCAGTTCGAATTAAAGCGTTCAAATTATTAACAGGCATCACGATCATGAAGTATGCACTTCCACCCACTGTTGCTCCTTTCTGATGATGTCTTTCCCTCAGAGTTTTATGTTGATATCACCTTAGACACAGCTGTTCGTGAAACATCAAAATGTTTATCTGTCTTGGTCAAAGAAGCTCCTCCCAAACACGCTTTAACAATCACTCCTCTTTCAAAGTCACTGAGGTCTCCTCTTGCAACCATTCTATCTCTGATTACAGGCAGCCAGGCCTGTGTTGCACATTTATAAATGATCATCTGCGATGGTATTTGGTTAGTTAATGGATGAGCCACACTTGTGTGGTAGCCTTTGCATTCAATATACTTGTTGTCCATCATTTACATTTCTATTGTTTTGTACTATATTGGTACTTAAGCCAATTTTATAGTTACAGTTCGCAGCAATACCGAACAGCAATAATGCCTTCAGAATTTTTTTCTTAATTAGTGTAAAGACAAAACATTCCATTATTTAACCACCGTCCTTTTCATTTGAGATACTTCACTTCAACAAAGCTCAACAGAGTAAGGAGTCGCCTAAATTTTCTCATGAGACAGTCACTGTGGGACAAGTGTTGTAAAGCCTTTACTGAGATACTTCATTACCATCAGATCTCGGATATCCTCATGAAGAACAAACAACTAATGCTTCTTTCATCTACGAAAATCACCATAGGAGAATGAGCAAGGATTAAAGCAGAGAAAACAGATATGTCTTCACCTCTTAAAAGACCACAGTAGACAGACAGCTGTTGTTATTGCTGGAGATGATTCCTTCACCAAAGACAGCGAGAGAATTAATCGATCGTTTATCAGTTTGTGGAACAAAAGATGAATCTGAAATCCATAAAGCAAACTTTTCTTGGATTGCTGGGGGCTATGAATCATCCATACGTACATATATTAAACAGCGCCACGAATATAATATTTGTGATTGCCTCATTGAAATTCAGAACAGTTATTTCTCCTTAATGAATAGCAGAAAAAAAAAAGAAACTGGTCGGTAAGGTCATCACGTGAATGTCTGCATGGGATATTTGAGATTTAAAAAGATTTTAAAATAAGGTAAATGAAGAAGCTTGGAGAAACCTTCTAACAAATCAAGTAAAATTCCCTATTAACCTTTTAGGTACAGGTAAGGCAAGCATGATAAATATTGGAAACTATTTTGCGTTCAAGACTATTGAAACTGCTGTAAAACAAAGTACTATACAGTGTAAGTAAGAAATATAAGGAATAGATAAAATAGTATACGTTTACATGTGAGAATTGTGAACAGATGTTATTAACAATCATACATGATATTTCCCACTTAATATGGTATATTATACTTTTCCTATGTAGTAATTCAAACAACGCTTTTGTTTCTCAATGTTCATGTGCAAAATGTTTGAATGCAAAACGATTTGAAAATGTTAACCACTGTACAAAAATAAGGAAATAGTCTTGCTTTACTTTGGTTTATTGAGATTTTACAAATAACATGACTGTAATTTAAATATTAGTTAGAGAATTCGTCACGTTAACCCTACACTAACTCTTAATTATATTTGTTTGTCATCTAACTGTTCCTAGGATTTTACATTTGGACATATCAAATACAACTTAGTCAACTAGAAATGTTTCAGGATACGTCAAGAAGTTTGTTTTATGTCAATGCATGTATTTCATTGCTTCAGTGACGGCTAAATATAAATTAGTCAGTGGGGGTACTGTGGGGAGTTCTCCAGTTCCCTCTTTTATTACATGGGACATACATATAGTCGACGTAATTTCAATCATTATTGGCATGCTTAGAATAAGTGCAGAAAGTTATTATATTCAAAAGTTTGTTTTATTTGCTTTGTTTTTCACGCAAAGTTACTCGAGGTCTATTCGCGCTAGCCATTTCTAATTTAGTAGTGTAAGACTAGAGGGAAGGCAGCTAGCTACTCATCACCAGCATCTTTTACCAACGAATAGTGATCGTCACATTATAACGCCCCCACGGCTGAAAGACGACCATGTTTGGTGTGATGGGGATTCAAATTAGCGACCCTCAGTTTATGAGTCGAGTGCCTTAACTACTTGGTCATTCCGAGCCTAGTCATAAGTTGTAAAACATTATTTATATAATAGCATTTTGTTTTCAAATTCAATCGATCATATAAGAATTTTTTTCATATATTATTTTTGTATATACTTTCAAGATAGACACTTATATTAACTGATATGCTTTCAAATTATGTTACTTATTCTTCTTACATTAAAAGAATTAAAATTAAAAAATAAAATTTTATACAAATAATCAAGCCTGGTATTATTACGTACTTTAAATCTTTATTTTGGCACTGCGATATTTTGGAAAACAAAACAAACCTATTTTTATATTTATAACTGTTGATTTTAGATTGGTGTCAACATTCTCAAGTAGACAAGTTGTAACGGTGTAGAACGTTTCAGTGTTTGAATCAACACCCAAGCCTAATCTAACAATATTAGATTGCTGTGTCGATTTAAATAACAAAACGTTCTTTACCGTTAAAACTTGTTCTTGAGAATGGTAGTTCCAGTGACTGAAACTTATTACCTGTTCTAATAACAATCTCACTTACTGCAAACATTGTAATTTGCAATTTAATGTGATTAATCAGTAGGTAACCTCAAACGAAACTATTAATTTGCTACGTTGTTTAGACCAATTTCACAGTTAGTTCCTGGTATAACCAGTGTGTATGAATTCTTTAATATAAGCACATTATCTGCAAACTGGGAGAGAGAAAGAGGAAATTTTACGCATTAGAAATATTTCACTCATTTACATGATAAAAATTATTGCATAGGGCTAACTACACCTCCTTGCGAGACACTTGCCTCCGGAGTAAAATGTACATAGTTGTTCGACACACTAACCCTTGCTTTCCTAACAAGAACGTTCGAAAGATACCACTGAAACAATTTTATTTTAAAGTGAAGCTAATTTTATACAGAAGTTGAAAAAATATTTAAAAACGATCAGAAATTGTACTTTGAACAAACAACATACTTTACTTTACTGCCACAAACAAAGATATTGCGCAAAATTTGTGAAACTCGTCGTTTAACTTTTCCCATGCTTACAACTCTCTTTCTCTTTCAACGTACAAGAATTTATTACTTTGGAACGAGAATGTTATTGGTTTGTTTTGAATTTGACAAAAACGTCATACTTTTTATATAATTACATTTCAATATTGTTTTTATTTCAATTTTAGCCGTTTCGATGCGCAATCTTGCACATCAGTATTTTTTCTTTATTACTAATAACTGCATTTGGGAAAACTAAAATATAAAAGGAAATAAAACAAAAAATACTATGATAATAGTGACCTACAAAAGACAAGTGGTAAAATTCTCCGATAGGACAACTGTAATACCTTGGATGTACAAAGCTAAAATCGGAAACGCTCGGTCTGACACCAAGGTGAGTAATATGTATATATATACATTTTATTCCCCAAATGAACAATTCACATTTTGTTGTTTCATATATAACAAGACTATAAATTAAATTCATAGAAGTGTTACATTATATCACAATAACTTGATAAACTTTAATATAAACTTTATATTAAACAGTTGTTAATGGTGCTTTAAATGTTGTTAAGTTAGAGTACTTAACCCGATATGGCTTTAATATAGGAAAACATATGTAAGTGGTAAAGACACTAATAATGTGTGCTTATTTGTGAAGTTATTTTTCTGACGAAAACATACATTTCATTTTCAATAAAGAAATTATATAACCAAGCAATATGTGTTACTACTCGAGAAATATTTAGTTGCGTTTTGTTACGCCAAAGACACGTCGAACTATCTGCTGTGTCCACCAAGGTGAATAAAACCCCAGATATTCACGTTGTAAATTAGAAGACTACCTTGTGTCTCACCAGGGCACACTCAACTTCGTTTTTGGCAAATGAAGAGTGATGAGTCTATACCATTTTTAATACGAATTTTTAATTCGTTATAGTACAATGATATTATTTTAATAAAAAATGAAATTAAGTCAATTAATAAAGCGGGGAGTTTCCAATTAGGTTTTAACAAAAACAAAAAAGTCTTGATCTTGAAGCAAAATAATAAAGCTTCAATTGTTCCGTAAATTTTCGGTATTGCTTTTTGCACTTGTCACGAGCTACTAATACCAGGCGTATTACATTCTGAACACATTTTCTATGAAGCCCTTTAGGAAATTTTAAGAACAAGAAGATTTTATAATCATAGTATTTTGATAACACAATATTTGTCATATCCACCGCCGACGAAGTGTTTAGGCTATAAAGACTGTTGTTGTAAAAATATCTTTTATAAATACTTCACCAATCATCACTGTGCCATGTATTCTTGTTGGCTTGAAGACTTCTGGAACAAGCGAAACTCGTTGTCGGCAATGGATAGTGGCGACATAATGTAGTTGTATCAGAAGTTTTCAACTTTCTAATTCTTGATAATTCCTAAGGAACTTCATTAAAAATGCAGTGTTACAATGTCTTATGGTAAGTATAACCACCTATAATCGTGCTTTGGCACTTGAAAAAAAAAATGATTTGTTGTTAATTCTCTAATAATACTGTTTTATTTAGTTACAAGCAAAAGTTCCTGCCCATAGTATAGGGAAAGTTTTAGGTTAATCTATCAATGAAATTATTTCTTGGACAAAAAATTATTTTGCACTCTTGGTTAAGCTAAAAGTCAAAGCTCTCATCTGGTTTCAACGTTCATCGTAAAAAGTGATTGTCGATTATAGCCATTCAACAAAAACATAGAGTAAATTTACATTTTTATTGTTTGAGTTACGTCATATTTTAAAATGTGAATGATGTATTCCAAACAATTCAGTGTGAAATATCCAGCTTGCAAAATAAAATTTGGCATCAATATTATTCATGTATGTACTCCTCATTTCAAATGTGAAAGCTGAACTGGATGCGCAACTTTTCAAATGCAGGGGGAAACTGGTCGGTGTAAAATGAGACAGACAAATGCTCGGTCTGACACCAAGGTTAGCAATAAGTATATATATATATTTTATTCCTCAATATAACAATTCACATTTTGTTGTTTCATATATAGCAGGATTATAAGTTAAATTCATAGAAGCGTTACATTATATCACAATAGCTTGATAAGCAGTTGAGTTCTTATTTCCTATTCGCTCAGTACATCACTTCTTGCTCTATCTGTTTAACTTTAAAAAGGTACCACTACTTTATTTTATTACAAACAACCTTACTTATTACCTGTTGGGAAACTCAACGGTAATATCAATAACACTTAATACTGATAATTAAACCAGAAAACACTTAATATTAATTAATAATGACTAAATTAGACTCATTAAATCAAAATGCTCGTGTAAAACGACACCATGGATTGACTGAAAACGAAGGAATCAAGTTTGCCAAATCTGAATAATGAATATACTCGTATAGTTCAGAGTCGTTAGCCAAAATTAATGTGTAATTCAAGGTTCGCGGGTTCGAATCCCCATCACGCCATAATGCTCGCCCTTTCAGCCATGGGTAATTATAATGTGATGGTCAATCCCACTATCCGTTTGTAAAAGAATAGCCCAAGAGATGGCGGTAGATGGTGATGACTAGCTGCCTTCTCTCTCGTCTAACACTGCTAAATTAGGAACGGCTAGCGAAGATAGCCCTCGAGTAGTTTTCTCGAAATTCAAAACAAATTACATTGATCTAATTTTGGTTTTAGTTCCAGTATAAGTAACGCGTTTTTGATTTTGCGTTTTTGCATTTGGTTCCCTACTTAATATTTGATTGTTTTCTGTGGTTGTGTTGTTTTAATTTGATTTGCAGTGTTCAAAAACGTGTAAAAATGTTGTTTTTTTTTGTGGGTTCATTGAATCTAATTTCCATTTTTCTTCTTGTTTCTGTAATATAGAAGTCGTGGCAGCTGTTGCATTGTATTTTATAAATTATGTTGGTGTTGTGTTTTTACACAGTATGGACTTCAGTTTTGTACATGGTTTGAGAATAAATTTGGTGTCTATGGAACGTTGTGTTTTGTTTTAAGTCTTTTTCCAAATGTTGGTTATTTTTTCGCTGATGTCGGGAACATATGGTATGCATCAGTAAATGTTTTATAGTTTGTTGAATTTTGGGATTTATTGTTTGTTTGTTTGTTCTTGGTCTATGTGTGTGCCTATTCTCAGATAGGAGACACAACAACATGTAAGGATGTTTTAGGGTACGAACAAGTTTGTATAACTGTAGAGCTGAGTGGCCAGAAACAATAGAATATAAAAATGTAGTTTTATAGGACAGTGTGCAGCTGTCTAACGAGATACAACAGTATATAAGAAAGTTGTAGAGAAACAAGTATGAATAGCTGTACAGCTGAGTGACTAAAAAAGGAACATGTAAGGATGTTGTGGAGTAATAACAAGTTCGTATAACTATATATCCGAGTGAATAGACACAACAACATGTAGGGACGTTGTATAGTGAGAACGCGTTTGTATAACTGAAGATCAGAGTGACCACACATAATAGAATGTAAGGATGTAGTTTTATGAGAGAAATTTTGGATAACTGTGCAACTGGCTGACCAGATACAACAGTATGGAAGGAAGTTTTAGTGTAACAACAAGTTTGGATAACTGTAGAGCTTAGTGTGTTGACACAATAGGAAGCAAGGAAGTTGTATTATACGAACATGTACTGATAACTTTAGAGTTGAGTGACTAGACACAACAACGTGTAAGGATATTGTACAGTAAGAACAAGTTTGGATAACTGCTATTGATCAGAAACAGAATGTAATAACCTTATTGTGAAAGAACAGGTTTCAATAGCTGTACATCTGATTGACTAAACACAACAGTACATAAGTATGTTGTAGTGTAAGAAGAAGTTTGGATAACTGTACATCTGAGTGACCAGACTCAACATAATATAGGTTGTTTTGAAGCATACCTACAAGGTTGGATAACTGAAGTGCTGAGTGATTAGAAAGAACAACATGTAATGATATTGTAGAGTAATAACAACTTTTTATAAATGTTGACCTGAATTACTTGATACAATAGCATGTAAGGAAGTTGCAGAGTAACAACATCTTTAGATAAATGTAGAGCTTAGTGACTACATACAACAGTAAGTAAGAATATTGTTGTATAAGAACAAGTTTGAATAACAATAGAGATGAGTGACTACACACAACAATATGTAAGGATGTTGTAGAGCTACAACAAGGTTGAATAACTGTAGGGTTGAATGGCTAGACACAACATTAAGAATTTTAAAGAGTAACAACAAGTTTGGATAACTCTGGATCTCAGTGACTAGACATAACATGTAATATTGTTGTAGTGTATGAACATGCTTGGTGAACTGTACAGCTGAGCACATAGACACAACATATAAATGTTGTAGAGTAAAAACAAATTTTGATACCTTTACAGCAGAGTGAGTAGACACAGTAGTATTTGTTAATTTGTACAAAAACGAAAACATTTGGATAACTGTACAGCTGAATGAATAGACACAAAAGGATGTAAGTATATTGTAGAGTATGAACAAGTTTTTTTGGATAACTGAGTAGAGGAGTGATGAGACACAATAGAATGTAATGATGTTGTTTGTAAGAAAAAAATAGGGATAAATATACAATGACTGACTAGATACAATAGTATATAAGGATGCTGTAGTGTAACAACAAGACTGTATGACTGTACTACTCAGTGAGTAAACACAACAACATATAACGATGTTTTAGAGTATATACAAGTTTGTATAACTGTAAACTCGAGTCACTTACACTGCTAAATTAGGGACGGATAGCGCAGATAGCCCTGGAGTAGCTTTGCGCAAAATTAAGAAAAAACAAAGTGCCAGTGATGAGAAAAGTACTTTAACGCTGGTAAAAATTATCACATAAAGATGTTTTTTATTATTCCTTGATTCAGGTCTGTTCATTCTTGTGTGATTTTTTCTACAGACATAAAATCTGTTACAAACAGTACAAACCATGGGTTTAACTTTCAAGACTTCATCACTATGAGAAACATTACGATATTCAGAACAATTATGCTCATTGAAAGGTTCAAATGCTTTATCACATTCTAAACAGTAATAATTTACACTGAAGAACCTTTTCATTGACTTTATGACGTTGAAATTTCGAGTTAGTACCATTTTATCTTTTACAGTGAAGGATATTTATATATTAGACAATTGAAATTTTCTGAAGACACTACTTGTATTTGAGACTTTAATTGACTTTCAAATGTTGAAGTGCCTTGTATACCGAATGGTGTTTCTGTCACATTATACGATGTATCCAAGTCTTTAGCCATAAATGTGAATAGTGGTCTCTGGTAATTTCTAATACTATTATACTTTGGTTTATTTCTGAGCAGCACTGAGGCCAGTACTATAATAAGGTCATTGTTATTATTTATGGCATTGTTAAACAGTACTAATGGTTGATGTGATTTCTATAGGTAATTACAATGTAGTAACTTAAATTTTGAATAAATCAGTTAATAGTATGTCTTTTTTACTTTGATTTAATCTTTTGCTACTTGTTAAAACCTTTTGAGATGAAAAAGTTCTTTATTCTTACAGCGTGTACTGATTGATTTATCCAAATAATCTGAATAAGTGCATATCCTTACTTTACTTTCTAGGTGTTTTGTTGTACTGTCTGTTATATTTTGAATATTCTGATACAGCGTGTCGATAACGTTTATCAGTCTGTGTGTTTTGTGATTAAACAATAGTTTGTTGTTGTTTTTTAAACTGCAACTTCAGAAGATTTTCATGAATTAAACAAGAAGGCAAAACATCAAATAGAGATATCTAAAGAAATGATTCTTTTTGATAGGCAAACATGCGACACTGCTATATCAGAAATGGCTAGTGCAGATAGCTCTCTTGTAGCTTTAAGCGTTATTAAAAAAGAAATAAACAAGCTACAGCAGAAAAAATTGGGTTAGATAAATGGAAGTTAACTAATTCTGTGATTATAACATTGTGTTTGGTGGTGATGCTACGAAGTATAGTATTATATACAGTACATGAGAAATTACCTTTAATGAAATTTTGGAAATTAGATGGGCTGTGTAAATTTGAAAAGCAAAGCAAAACAGGGCCAGTCAACAATAGAAGGTTGTGTTATTTAGAGGTCACTAAAATCATTGAATTACATGACCGTGATCCATCTAATTAAGATAAAGATTGGTTTGTGGAAGACTGATGACAAAATTCAAACTATCTTAACCAATTGGAGATGTTAGCTGATTATAAATTGATCGTTAGAGATCAAAATTATGAGGAAAAATTTATAAGATTAGAAAACAACAAGTATCAAACTGTGAAAAATGTGAGAATTCAGACGAGAACGAGAATTAATAAAGTGAAGATGACGATAAGTTCGAGAACCAAATGCTAGGATAATAAGATTAGTTAGCTACAGGTAATGATGAAAAAAGTTTTGAAGTGACACTACCAAGCAAAACTTAATCAATGATGATAGAAAAGAAGCCGACACTAAAACACTACAATAGGGAGGAAAACGTTATTCAAGTTATGGAACACAACTCGAGTGGAAGTGTGTTAGGAAACGAACATTGGTAGCGGTGCTGGTAATTATAGTGTTATATACAGTACGTGAGAAGTTGGTTTTAATGAAATTTTGGAAATTAGATGGCATGTGTAAATTTAAAAATAAAACCAGAGCAGGGCCAGGCAACAATAGAAGGTTGTCTTATTCAGAGGTCATAAGTGGTTAAATTCGATAATGGTGACCCATCAAGTTAGGATGTAGATTGATTTTCCTTACAGACTAATGAAAAATTTGAACTTAACCAAATGATGAGATTAGTTGATTATAAAGTGAACATTATAGATTAAAATTATTTGGCAAAATCAACAGGATTAGAAAAAATAAAACAATAACATACAAAAAAAATTTAGAATCAAGATGTGAAATGTTGAAAAATTCAGAGATAGTTGGGCCCGGCATGGCTAGGTGGGTTAAGGCGTTCGATTCATGATCTTAGGGTCGCACCAAACATGCTCGCCCTTTCAGCCGTGGGGGCGTTATAATGTGACGGTCAATTCTACTATTCGTTGGTAAAAGAGTTGGCGGTGGTAACTAGCTGCGTTCCCTCTAGTCTTTATTGCTAAGTTAGGGATGGCAGATAGCCCTTGATTAGCTTTGCGCGAAATTTAGGACAAACAAACAAATCAGAGATAGTTAGAATGAATTAGTAATTGATGATGATGAAAAGTTCGAGAATCAAACATTAAAAGAATTAATTTGCTGGAAATCGCAATGAGAAAGTTTTGAAGTGACACTGTCAGACAAGACTTATTCAATGATGATAGAGGGCAGAGAGAGATAACTCACACTACAAGTATAATACAAATGTTGAAGAAAACTCGAGAGGAAGTGTGTCAGGCAATGAATCAAAATGCCAATGATATAATGAAGTGTGCCAGAGAATTACCACATATTCGGTTTGTTACAAGAAATCTGAGTGTTATATTATACAAATTTAAATCTTTCAAAATTTAAATATCTTTTAATTTATTTTTAAATTTCCGATAGTGTAGAAAAATATCACATATAAACTATTTTAAATGCACCTCTTACACTTTAGTTGTGAATGAAATAAATTTATTCTTCATGATAACAACTTTATTTTGTTCTTTTGAAGGATGGTAGAATAGTGGAAGAGAGAACTATGAAGTTTGCTATCCCAAGAAATTGGCATGAACCCACTGATCACTCAAGCAATTGCTACTTCTGCATGGTGAACCCTTCCAAACGTCGTGCTGGCAAGAATTCATCTGGTATCATGTATCCGGACCTTCCATCATTCATCGTCTCGGTGCAACACTACCCTGAGCTCCCTGTACCCACTCTATCAGAGAGAAAACACCATCCTCAGAAGAGAGCACCAAATCAGAAGAGAAGGTAGACGTTTAAGATGCAGATTAGAATTTCAGAGGTATAGCTGATGAGAGAAACTGATAATACCCCAACCAAAGAGACCTCAAATAATTGATCTTGATCTAAAAAAGTCGAATGCCAAGCTTTTCACATCTGGACTCAAGGAGTGGAATTTTTCAGATAAAAGTGTACAAGTTGCAAGTCACATAAAGGATCACCGACATTTTTCAAGCTTCTTCACTTATCAAGATGGGCTCTGCTACTGCCACAATGTATCTGGTCGGTGCGAGGTAATTGGAATTGCATGTAACCGAAATGAGTGGCGCCTCTTCGTTGATAGCTCATCCAATAGCCACAAAGCTATGCTGCTCCATGACGGGAATAAGTATCCATCTCTACCTTTGGCTTATTCGGTGCACCTCAAAGAGTAATATAACAGTGTCATGAACTTGCTAGAAACTTTGAAGTGTGATGAGTATAACTGGGAGGTTATTGGAGACTTCAAAATGGTAGCATTTCTGATGGGTCTCCAAGAAGGCTTTACCACATTTCCCAGTTGTCTTTGCCTTTGGGACAGCACGGATACTGTAGCGTACTACAAGAGGAGGCACTGGCCACAACGGACCGAGTTCTCTGTAGGGAGGCACAAAGTCAAGTGTGAGCCATTCGTGGATCACCAGAAGGTGTTGTTTCCACCATTGAACATGAAACTAGGTCTTATGAAATAATTTGTCACAGATCTTGATGAGGAGTCTGCAGCCTTCAAGTACTTTCGAGATTTCTTCCATAAAATGTCTGAGAGAAAGGTCAAAGCTGGTTTCTTTGTTGGACTTCAAATAAAAAAGATCCTGGAATGCACATAATTCCCAAGAAGCTCAGTAGAAAGGGAAAAAAGCTTGAGGTAGCTTTGTTGCAGTGGTTCTGGTCTTCTTATTGGTCAACCAATAAAATATGTTGTTGTTCATGTAGAAATTTCTAGAATTAGGTAGAACAATCATTTGTTTATAAATAGAATGTATGTCAGCCTGGTGTCTAGACGAGTCTCGTGCAAAAATAGACATGCGCAGATTACTCTGGAATTCTGTGGAAGTTAAGCGATTGTTCGAGAACACTGTAAGCCTACTAATATATAAACAGACGGCGATGTGATGAGAGTCAGTGAGTCAGTCATTCGTTTTTATTCGATTAAATAGATGTATCTTCGTTTGAGAAATTTTCAACGTTTGCTGTGTGTTTATTCAACTTGAATTTGTGACTGGAGCTAGATCTACAAAAGCTGTGATTTTATTTCGTCAATCTTTACGATTCATTCGAATTACTGGTTATACTGAAAGTCAACACGTATAGAACTGTACGTATAGGGAGACCGGAGCAAGTTGGAAAACGACAAATTTGAGACATTCATCGAAAACATCGTAAAAAAAACTTCGTCAAATTTATTGAACTGTGAATTGTTTCTGGACTTTTCCATTCAAACTTCGGAATTTCTTCGTGGGACTAAATTCACACCCTAGACTGGAATTTTGTATTTCTGATCTGGACTTTTGGACTTTCATTCTGAATCATTATATTGGACACAGGCCAGTAATTAATTTTGAAGGTTGAAACTGAATATCTGTCATTGTTATTGTATAATTTATTTTATATCTGTCACATATATAATAAATAGTTTATTGTAATAAATTATACAAGCTGTTATCTGTGTCTTTCTGTTGCGTTCAGCCCACATAAAAAAAAAAACGTAACAGTCACCAAACTCTTTAGTGCGACTCATTCTACTATCAATGTTTGTCTATGGAGATTGCATGGCTTTGTGTTTGATTTTATGCACCTGTTAGCATTAGATGTGGCTGAAATAGCGAAACCCACCAATTAGAAGGGGTGTCTATACACTTTTGGCTATATACTTTATATAATATATCGGAAAAGCAATGAATTATGTGGCAACAATATAAATGGAAAGTTTAACATAAGATCCTTAGTTATTAACGATGGAAGATATCACATTTTGAGTTGCTTTTTGTGAAATTCAAAACAAACAAATATATTTTGAAGGCTGTTTTAATGTTAAATAAGAGAGAACAACGTATAAGTGTTATCGTTTTACTTGGTCGTTGTTGTGTAGATATGTTTTATTAGATCTATTCTGTCAAGTTTTGCATACAAATTTATATTTCTATTCACATACCATTTGATGATTGTAATGATCACTAACTAATTAGCTTAAGTTAAAACAGCACCTCAGTTCTATTTTGAATCAAAAGTAGTTGTTTTGAATTAAGCAAAAAGCTATATAATGGGCTATCTGTGCTCTGCCCACCAAGGGTAAAGAAACTCGGTTTATAGAATCAAAAGTAACCATATTGTATGTGTTTTTATTTAACAAGCTAAGGATTCCATTATTGATAAAAATATATTAAGCAGGATATCTGCTGTTTCGTTTTTGTATTTAATTTCAATAACTCTTTACTCTCACAATGATTAAAAATCAAGTCATAGTATCCTATACTGTTAATGTGAGTGAAACCCTCATTTTGAGTTACCAGCAGAGGAAATGCTGCCAGACTTTGAGGTGAATAAAAAGGATCGGCTGCCAATCGTTTAACAAACTTACAACTGAAATAGCGTGTGTGTGTGTGTGTTTTCTTATAGCAAAGCCACATGGGGCTATCTGCTAAGCCCAGCGAGGGGAACCGAACCCCTGATTTTAAGTTGTAAATCCGAAGACATACCGCTGTACTAGCAAGGGGCTCTGAAATAGTGAAGTGTGTAAAAGCGGAATCGCGGCTTGAACCCTAGACCTTCCAATACGTAACTTGAGTCGCTAATCACTAAGTATTATTCCTTTTATTTGAGTGGGAAGTAATTTCCATATGTAACAATATATCTATCTTCTCGTCTGCTTATACTGGTATATTGCTATGCACATTAAAGAAAAGTAAACAATGTATTAAAATACTTAAATGTTTGCGTTGTGTGAAAACCAGAAAAACGACAAAATACATTTGAGCACATCTGATCTATATTGAATAAATTATGATCGTAGTTTACTGAAAAGTCAGCACTGTATTAATTTTCGAGTGTTACACTATGTAACATAAATTTTGTTCTTGGATAGTATGTGTTATTTCTTAATTGCTTATCTCGTAAAAGTACAGAAAATGGCTATTATTCCATTCAGACTTTGCTTTTGTGACCTGGATCATGAAATTCAGAAATTAACCTATTTTCTATGTAAAAACGGGCAAATTTGCACATTTTCATTTACATAAGATCTGAATAAAACAACATATGAATCAAGATTTACAAGTATTTATACTAAAATTGTACAAAAATGTTTAAAAGTGAGTAGTTTTTCGAAATTTGCGACTTTAATGCAAATCACCTTCATGTATCAGTCCCCAAATATAGTCTCCCACCATGTTTTCGCAAAACGATCTTAGGTTATAAAAGCAAAGTTTGAAGAGAAAAATAGGTCTTTTCCATTTACTTCAGGCATAAGCAACTGGAAAATAACACATTATGCAAAGGAACAAGAAAAAGTATAAATGTTGTTTGATAGTGTAATTATTTGTTTTGAATTTCGCGAAAAGTTACACGCGAGCTATCTGCGCTAGCCATAACTAATTTAGTTGTGCAAGACTAGAGAGAGAGAAGCTATCATCACCACCCATCGCCAATTCTTGGGCTACTCTTTTACCAACGAATAATGGGATTACCCACACATAATAACGACCACACGGCTGAAAGGGCGAGCATATTTGTTGTGGATTCGAACCTGCAACCTTCAGATTACAAATCACCTAGCCATGCTAGGCCAGCAAACTAAACGATAAATAGTTACTGTAAAAATTATTATCAATGTTATAAGTATAACTAATTTGAAAGCCAGTTATTGTTTTTTTTCATTCCTTTAGAAATATTAAGACATTGTACATTCAACAAATGACGTATTTATTTTTCCGTAATTTGCATATTATGAAATTCGGCTACAGAAGGCTTTTGTAAAGATCGGCAGCCATAAGAACCAACTAATTAATTCATACCTGTATTCTGTTAACGGCAGGAAATCGGACCTCGGTTATTTTTGAGTCCGAAACTTACAACAGTTCCTTCTTTTGTGTTTATGTAAAATATTTTACCCAAAAAATGTCAAAATAATCCAACTATTAATTGCTTATGTTGTAAAAGTACAGATAATGGTCATTATTCCCTTCAAACTTTTCTTTCGTGACCTGGATAATGAAATTTAGAATTTAACCTATTTTTCTATGCAAAAATCTTGATGAGTGAAGAAGCTTGAAAAATGTCGGTGATCCTTTATGTGACTTGCAACTTGTACACTTTCATCTGACAAATCCCACTCCTTGAGCCTAGATGTGAAAAGCTTGGCATTCGACTTTGTTAGACCAAGATCAATTCTTTGAGGTCTCTTTGGTTGGGGTATTATCAGTTTCTCTCACCAGCTATACCTCTGAAATTCTAATCTGCATCTTAAACGTCTACCTTCTCTTCTGATTTGGTGCTCTCTTCTGAGGATGGTTGTTTTCTCTCTGACAGAGTGGGTACAGGGAGCTCAGGGTAGTGTTGCACCGAGACGATGGATGATGGAAGGTCCGGATACATGATACCAGATGCATTCTTGCCAGCACGACGTTTGGAAGGGTTCACCATGCAGAAGCAGCAATTGCTTGAGTGATCAGTGGGTTCATGCCAATTTCTTGGAATAGCAAACTTCATAGTTCTCTCTTCCACCATTCTACCATCCTTTAAAAGAACAAAATAAGGGTATTATTATGAAGAATAAATTTATTTCATTCACAACTAAAGTGTAAGAGGTGCATTTAAAATAGTTTATATGTGATATTTTTCTACACTATCGGAAATTTAAAAATAAATTAAAAGAAATTTAAATTTTGAAAGATCTAAAATTTGAATCATATAAAATCTTACAGTTCAAGCAAACAAATATTTTTTGATTTACTTTCTAAAGTTTTTTTGCAGTGCTTGCAGGTAGAATGAGGTGCCCAGTGTTTGTCTTGATCCCCGACAGGTAGGCAAAAATATGTCTTGTTGGCTTCACATATTTTAGCAGATACTGTCACAAAGTATGTTTTTACTCTTGTCTTGATAAATTAGCAATATACATGGCAGAATGCATCTGGAGAATGCTTCTAGCTTCTTGATGCTATCTCTTATAAAATCAGATAGGTTTTTGTGTTCACTTAAGCAGCTAGAAGTGAATTGGTTTGGTGAGTGGTGAGCCCCTATTTATATATTAATGTAGAAAGTTCTAGAAAATTCTAAAAGGATCTAGAAAATCTCTTAAGTTCTGCAGCACTCTAGAAAATTCTTGTAAGTTCTACAACATTCTAGAAAGTTATTGAAAATTCTTGTAAGATCAAGAAAATTCTCAATCAACTACTCAGCACCGAATCTATCTGGGATGTTCTGAAAAATGAGTCAATTTGAAAATTTCGTTACCCGGGTCACAAAAGCAAAGTTTGAAGAGAAAAATATGTCTTTTCCATTTAGTTTAGGCTTAAGCAAATGGAAAATAACACTTTCTGCCGAAGAACAAGAAAAAGTAAAAAAAAATTTGCAAAGTTTTATCAATAAACATATTGGAATAATATAACAATGTGAAATAAATATTCAAGTTTGATTCATATGCCCCTCCCTTTTACTTTTATTCATCGTATCAGAACAAGAAAATGTTTTGATTACACTGGTTTACAAAGAAATTGAGACAAGCACAAAAATAGCTGTTTTAACCTAATTTGGGGGTGCTGAATTCAGATTTGAAATCCGTTTTTACTCATCACCTCTAGTTTCTTAAATATGCATACTGTACATTTTGTATACATACTGTACATAAAGGCGTATATGCATTCAGGGTTAATTTCTAATATTGTGTGACTTATGTCTTCTTTTTTAGTTATTATGTAATAAATGCAAATAAATCAGATGAAGAAATGCCTCCAAAAGAAGATTCTGCCAAGTCAATCTCTTCCGAAGATATTGACTCTTCTTATTCAGAAACAAGTGGCAACGAGCCACACTGGATCACGCAAGAAGACCTGAATGACCTTGCTCGTGATTTGTATCTGTCAAAACACCAGTCAGAGCTCTTAGCTTCTCGGCTTAAACAGTGGAACCTAGTCCAGGAAGATGTAAGGATCATCAGTTTCAGGAATCGGAACAAAGACCTTGCTTCATTTTTCGACATGGAAAACAAGTTGTGCTACTGCACAAATGTACCTGGCTTGTTCACTTTCCTTGGTTTGCCACATAATCCTTCAAACTGGCGTCTTTTCATAGACTCTTCCAAGCGAAGTCTCAAGGCTGTGCTTCTGCACAACGGGAATAAATATCCCAGCATTCCCACTGCACACTCTGTCCATCTAAAGGAGTCCTATGGAGCTTCTTTTAGAAGCTGTTAAGTACAACCAGTACCAGTAGAGTCTGTGTGGGGACCTTAAGGTCATTGGTCTTCTTATGGGTATGCAAGCGGGCTTCACAAAGTACTGTTGCTTTCTCTGTCTCTGGGATAGTCGAGCTGTATCCCAGCATTACAGGCAGAAAGACTGGGGGTCTAGAAGCACTTTTGTTCCTGGCGAACACAGCGTCAAGGAGAATCCTCTGGTTGACATGAAGAAGGTGCTTCTTCCTCCTCTTCACATCAAGCTTGGTTTGATGAAGAATTTCGTGAAGACCATGGACAAAAATGGTGCTGCCTTCCTACACTTGTCTACTGTGTTCTCAGGTCTCAGTGCTGCTAAGCTCAAAGAGGGCATCTTTGTCGGACCTCAAATCTGAGAAGTGCTGAAGGATACTGATTTTGATGAGCTTCTTACCTTAAAGGAACTGAGAGCATGGGAAGCATTAAATCAGTCTGTAGTGGCTTCCTTGGTAACACACGCGTACCAAATTACCAAGACTGTATTGAGAAGTTGCTAAAGACTTATGAGGATATGGGATGCCGAATGTCACTCAAAATTCATTTTCTCCATTCCAACCTCAACTTCTTCCCTCCAAACCTTGGAGCAGTGAGTGATGAGCACGGAGAAAGATTCCACCAAGACATTACGAAGATGGAGAGCAACTACCAAGGCAAGTAGAACCCCAGCATGATGGGAGACTTCTGCTGGATGCTCTTGCGTGACATCCGGAGGGAAAATACACCAGATCATCTAAGAAAACACACTTCTAACTGTCTGCGGTACTATGAATTGTGTACATTGTGTCATCCAAGTATATTTATTCCGTCAATGTTCTTTATCTATCCTGTTTTACGTGTAATAAGCTGCTGCAACTGTTGAAATAAGCACGTATATACTCTGTATATACTAAAATGAGACTATTTAAAAGCCAGAAAACTAGAGGTGATAGAGCAAAACTGTTTATAAATTTGAATTCAGCACACCCAAATTAGTAAAAAACACCTATTCACATTCTTGCCTCAGACAAAAAATATTTTTTTGTAAACCAGTGTTATTAGAGTCGGAGTTTTTGAAGCTAGAAAGCATTAAAACATCGAAGTGATGTAAATATGATGAGATTTAGCACTACACATAAAGTTGAACAGCTACTTAAAAGGTGATGCAATACATTCCTGGATAACTATGAAAGACTTGACAAATATATGATATTCTCATCTTTTGCACTTTGATGAGCCTGGTAATCATCAGGAATATACTGTAGTGCCGATTATATCGAGGAGAAATTGAAACTTTCAATAATTTCAACCTCGCAGGTCTATGAATTGTGTGATACTTTCCGCCAGATAAACATGAGTTGTTTTAAAGGTGAGATGCCAATGGATTTAGTGACTGATAAAAGGAATAAGAACTCGTGAGATCTAGACAGAACTGGCAGTAGAGGAAGAGATAATTTTAATGAAAAACACAGAAGTGGGGCTGAAAAAAGAGAGTTCAACAGGACACCACAAGATCAGCTGGGAATAATTTCGTGATTTGTCTACTTTGCATTTTAAAGACTCACAACATATTACGAACTAATTTGTTCATGATGTTTCTTATTGATTAATTTTATCACAAACATAATGACTTGTTGTTGTTGATGTTAAATATGCTCAAAGGATGATAACGTTCTTCTAATAACAGTTATTATTATATCGCTCATCCTCGAATTCTAGTAGTGATGAACTGATCTTGTCAACACATTTTGCGCCAGTTTTAGAAAGAAAAGAGCATGTTTTTATGGCTTGTTTGTTTTTAGTTTCGAGCAAAGCAACACGAGGGCTATCTGCGCTAGCCATCCCTAATTTAGCAGTGCAAGACTAGAGTTCCTTGGGCTACTCTTTTACCAACGAATAGTGGGATTGACCGTCACATTATAACACCCCTACGGCTGAAAAAGCGAGTATGTTTGATGTGACGGGGATTCGAACCCGCGACCTTCAGATTACGAGTCAAACGCCTTTAACACACCTGGCCATGCCGGACCTGCAGAAAGGAAAGAGCAAAAACCCTACAATTACGTGTTTATCCTAAATATGAGTGCGGCATGAGCAGGTTGTAAAAGCGCTCGACTCACAGTCAGTGGAAAAGAGGGTTCGCATAAAAGCTTTAGGTGATGCTGGTTGGACTCTCTGATAAAGTGCTGTAGACTAGAAATACTCCCCCAACTTTGCTAAGCACACCCTACGTCGTAAGACCGAGACAGGTAAATCTGAAAATAGGAAAAGAAGAAGCAGAAAACCTGAAATCAATGATACTGATGTTAGGTAATTTCGTTTACGCAGCCTTTGATACAGATGGAAGACAGCCACTGATTTCAAGCATGCGATAAATAGCCATGCTCCAAATGACGGGGCTCGGCCTAGATAGGTGGATAAGGAACTCGACACGCAATTTGAGGATCGGGAGCTTGAATCCCCCGTCACACTAAACATGCTCTCCTTTTCATCCGTGGAGGTGTTATAATGTATCAATCAATCCTTCGTTGGTGAACTAGTAGCCCAAGAGTTGGCGGTAGGTGGTGATGACTATTTGCCTTCCCTCTAGTCTTCCACTGTTAAATTAGAATCGGCTAGCCCAGATGGTCCTCGTGTAGCCTTGCGCGAAATTCAAAAACAAACAAACAAATCTTAAATATTAGTGATACTTACTGCACTTTTAATGTATCTGTTAGGTAATAAACAGCCAAAGATGGATTATCCATGGTGATCCATCATCTAAACTACAAAACGCCTAAAATTAAAAAAAAATACTTTATGCCAAGAATTAGGTTCGGTTCCAGTAAAAATTATAATTGTGTTGGGTGCTTTCAGTTAAACTATTTTGGTAATTTAATTTACTTTGGAAAAAGAAAGTAAAATATCAAATGTTATTATGTGATATGCTGTTTTTTATTGAAGGTTGGCAGTCATAAAATGCGACAATGATTAAAATGTTCAGAATGGAAAAATTGATAGCACTTGACTTTTCTTTTTACCGTGGCACAGTGGCATGTCAGCCAACGTACAACAGCATAAAGCGGATTTCAACATCCGTAGCGTAGATAGCCCTCTTACAGTACTAAAGATCACTGTAAATTGTCTCCTGCTAATAGATCTTTTATCAAACAAGAACAACTTTTTTAAAATTTCATAGCAGACATCACATAAATACATTAATTCAGAACAATTTTGTCTGTAATACGGAAGACAAATGGGATTGCGATGATGTACGTAAGATCTACACGTTCCCCACATCCCGAGTCCTTAAGGTATACGTCAAGTTTAATGATGACTGGGCCAGCGGTTTGCCAGTTACAAGTACACACACACACTTACAGAGGAATCTTAATGTGTAATATGAAATATTCAGATAAGAATTAGTCTGAACAATATAAAGGGCCAGGTGGCTAAGGTACACGATTTGTAATCTGAGGGTTGCGAGTTCGAATCTCCGTCACACTAGATATGCTTGCCCTTTCAGTCTTGGAAGCATTATGATGTGACAATCTGGATAGCTGTGCTAGGCGTCCCTCGACACCTTGGCGTACTTTCAGGCCAGGTACAAACTATTATGACATGACCAGGTGATTAAGGCGCTTGACACGTAATCCTAGGGTCGCGGGTTCGAATCCCCATCACACGAAACATACTTGCCCTTTCAACCGTGGGGCTTTATATGTGACGGCCAATCTGACTATTCGTTGGTAAGAGTATCCAAGAGTTGGCAGTGAGTGGTGATGACTGGCTGCCTTCCGTCTAGTCTTACACCCCTAAATTAGGGATGGCTGGTATAGATAGTCCTCATGTAGCTTTGCGCAAAATTAAAAAACAAACAAACCATAAAAATGGAAAACTATAAAAACACCACAATAGAAAGAAAAATAACACAACAGACTTTTTAAATATTTTAAATGCTGAATAAAAAGACGCCGAATGGTATTTTCTTATTGCCAGAACAATGCTTGTCTGCGGACTTACACGCTAAAATCCGGGTTTCGATACCCGTGGTGGGCAGAGCACAGATAGCCCATTGTGTAGCTTTGTGCTTAATTCAAAACAACAAAAACAACTTGGCAGAGCCTTAACTGATGGTATGTTTGCTAGTGACAAAAAAAGGAAACAGCTTAATGACGTAATCTTTATCGCGAAGGAAAGCTGGTTTTCATGAACAACAGACGGTCGGACAAACGTAACGGTTTGTATGTGGAAAGATCTGTTCTCGGTACTGCCTTCATGGTCATTAGTCGATAAACGACAAAAGGAATAGCGAGTGCAGCTTGGTTCATCAGTTTCTTGTTTCTGCAATGATTGAAGTCGGCTGTTGTATCTATTAGTACTGGGGTGGAGTAGATTGACGCGGATCTTGAGTAAAACTTAACGGCTCTGTGATGCCTTTGGGAGTTTCTGTAGGTAGTCAAGTCTGTATCGCTTTGTATCTTTTGCAGGTATTGTTTGGACCGGCTGTTTGGTTGTTGTGATGTCGTCAGTCATTACATAGACATCACGTGTTTAGATAGATCAATAAACCAGTATGGGGGTAACGTGTATGCTGTTTAGTTTTCAGGTGAAGGTAACCTGAAGTAGGTACTCGGTGAAGAGTATTGTGATTGGTGGGGTGGTGTTCGATGTGGCTTGTTGTGAATATATTTATGTAGTTTCTAATTGACTTAACTAAAATTCAAAATAATTATGCTACACTGAACCAATCTTAATCTAGTTTATACTGGTACAGTTGTCTTGTAAGATACTGACGATATAAATAGCCTCGACCACTGCTGTGTCTGTTGAATCCCAGTTGGCCTTATGAGGTCAGGTGGTAAGCAAAAGGCGTTATGGGCACTATATATGGCAGCTAAAATGTGATTGACATATTATTTGTTTCTGCTTTCACTCTTATCAAAATTATCGATGTAGTTTCTACATGTTGATCGCTTCAAATACAAAAAGACTAACTTGTTAGTTGTGAGCTCTTCTAAATTATAATACAGTTATTTTAAGTAAAAATAACAACTAACAAGGGTTAATTACAAATATATAAATAACACTGTGTTATTAATTCTTACGACAATTCTGATTTCTAAATTACTTAAATAAAATTGTTAATAATTATACTGCACGTACTTCATCTAATTCACACTATTACGACTACTATTCACGTTATTAATGAATGAACGTTATCCTAGATCACCACTATGTTTGTCATATCCCAACTAACCTCATTATCCCTGGTTGTTGTTGTTTTGAATTAAGCACAAAGCTACACAATGGGCTATCTGTGCTCTGCCCACCACGGGTATCGAAACCCGGATTTTAGCGTGTAAGTCCGCAGACATACCGCTGAGCCACTGGGGGGCCGATCCCTGGTACTATGTGAAGAACATCAATGGTATATTTTGAATGGTTTAAATATTTCGTATTCTTATCATCACTATTCAGATTATTGAAACAGTCTTTACAGTAATTAATGTACAAACGGCCAACCCATAATTTCTGCTGATTATAACAAGTTTTGTAAATCAGTACTGTTACAACAGCTGTAAAACAAAGAATGGAAAACAAATGACATATTCATACAAAAAGGTTTATCAGTATAGAAAGTTTCATTATCATTCATAGGAAAAAAAGTAAACTAAATTTTCATTCATGTGATGGAATAATATGTCTCAGATGCAGTGTTATTTGAATAACCATGTTTTTTTCCAGAATGAAAATGTTAAAGAATTATCTAATTGATAATTTTTTTTATCTTTAGACTAACCAGCAAACTGGAAGTCATAAGGTGAATGAATGTATAGTCCACGATTTTAATGGTAAGAAAACTGTTTTTAAAGGTTATAATTCATGATTGATTTTGTAAATGCTTATTTTTGAGAAAGCATAAATAGTACACTGCTATTGTTCGCAAAATGAAAGGTTTTGGCCATTATTTTATTTTGAATTATTTGTTATGGGATAAGGTTTAACTTTATTGAAATGGAGGAAAAATTATGGTTATGATAATCAAAAGTCTAAAAATTAGAATAACTGACAATTTCCTAAAATATTTGATTTAGAAGAATTGTAGAAAAAAATATTTTTCACACCTTTTCAACCTAAAATCAAAAGAAAAAAAAAAGAGAACCTATACTGGCTTCCAGCTTTTATTTTCTTGATGGCCTGGCATGGCCAAGCGTGTTAAGGCATGCGACTCGTAATCTGAGGGTCGAGAATTCGCATCCACGTTGCGCCGAACATGCTCGCCCTTTCAGCTGTGGGGACGTTATAATGTGACGGTCAATACCACTATTTGTTGGTAAAAAGAGTAGCCCAACAGTTGGTGGTGGGTTGTGATGACTAGCTGCCTTCCCTCTAGTCTTAAACTGTTAAATAAGGGGCAGCTAGCACAGATAGCCCTTGAGAAGCTTTCTGCAAACTTCAAAAACAAACAAACAAACAATTATTTTCTTGACACCAACACGAGAAAGGTCACATTTTTTAACTTCAAGATGTAAGGAAAAGAAAATAACGTTATAATTATTGGAAGTTATTATATTTACTCTTAAAAACTGTTGAAAGATATATTTATTTTTATTTTTAGCTACTGCTGAATGTGATACAGACATATTTTCAACATTGTTATCTTCAATTCAGAAACGAGTTTCTTTCAACTTGCAAAATGGAATCCTTCAGAAACAGAACCATTACTTCTGTACGGATTATAGTATACAGAAACAAAGGTAAAGCACTTGTAAATAACCATGGACAATTCACATTCAGTAACTGGTAAAGTAAATATCCAGTGGTTAGGTTATATACAGAAAACTGATGGGGTCAGGATACAGCATGCTCTTAATGGTGGCAAAAAACAAATCGTAAATTATAAAGTAAAAAGTTTTGTAAAGAGAACAGTACAGTCAGTCTACTAATTTCATAAGAGCTGTAAACATGGCTTTACACACTTTATGAACATGGTTCTAAATAGACAAATGTGTTCTGTTAGAAAACAAACCTTGGAGAGACTGTAGAAATTCAAAGCTCTTGGGTATAAAGGTCATACCAATATAGAAACACGAATTTAAGATGAAAACTAAGAATCCAGTCATGATAAATTTCTTCAAAGACCTCACAGTAGGTTTACATCTAAACATAAAAGATGCATTTTGTAGAGGAATAGTCAACACGATTATTTTATGATGAAAGGAGGGAGATAAGATCAAGTAATTTGACTGTACATCTCTTTATCCATGAACAAATAAATACTATGAGTGTCTGAGTGGACATTCCTTAACTAATGACATCAAATTACATCAATTTGAAAAATTATTTTTGTTTTATAAAATTAAAAAATCCAGCCCTGTGGGAACTCTATCACCCTGTATTACCACTTAGATGTAATGGTAAATTTAGCTTTCCAGAATAGAGAACACCAATATCATGTAATATCACTCTGAGAAAGTTTTCTATGGTACCTGGACTGCATATGTGAAAAGAAGCAGTTAAGTGTGGTTGTCAAGTAATAAAAAATATATGAGATATATCATTCTGTTAATAAATCTAAAGATCGTTTTAAGAATTACATTGGTATTTTTTATTAAAGTAAATCAGGAAAGTTTGGATAGCCCTCTAACTGTGTAACAACTGAAGAAAAACACAATTGCACTATCAAGTATAATGAAAAACAAGGAATACAACTGATCTTAGGAAACATAATAGTCCTGGAAAAAGGTTTGTTTGTTTGAAGTTAAACACAAAGCTACATAATGGACTGCCTGTGCTTTGCCCACCATAAATATTGTAAGTTTACAAACATACCACTACCACTATGTCATTGGTGGGCCAAGGAAGAAGGCTGGTTGCAAAAATTTGCCTCAACTCCTTTTGGAATATGTCTGAGGACAAATCACATCTATTAACCCTTTCCACACAGGTGGCCATATCATCACATTTGTTGACTCATATTATAAACTTTACTGAACAACTATTTTATGCATTTATGTCATTAACTTTATCAAACTGTAGACTGTAATTCAATTTTTTCTATTATACATTATTTAATTTCTTAAAAGTAAATATTAGAAAAAATGCACCTAAACTTTGAGTTTTGTGTGCAAGGTGGGATGATGAATGTAGTGCTGGTTCATATTAGATGTCTGTTATGTCAAAATAAAAAGTCTATAGTTTTGTTTGAATTGAGAACTCAAATTATTGAATTGAAAGAGTAGAATGTAAAATCAGAACCTCCTATTTTTCTTATTTGCCAAGATATTGCTCATATACTGAATCAAACACAGTAGTCTAGCTCACCTCTTTCCATTTTAGGAAACAGACTCTTCCGTACACTCACTTCTATGTATGACAAACATATATATCAAGTGGTTTTGTCAGTTCTTTTAAAATATAATGGCATTAATTCTTTCTTTCAAAACAAATCTTTATGCTGGTAAGTTGAGTCTTTAGCCTGATTTAAATTTAATATTATTTTCGACAAATACAGCTTAGTATAATAGAATTCTATGGTACAATATTTTGGTTATTCAAATGTATACGTAAAACAAATTATTTCATTTTACATCCTAACACACAAAATTCTTAACACTTATCAACCTATGACAAGCAGCATCTGAGTACAAAAGTCATAATTTGAAGAAATAATTGTTTTCTTTCCTTCTTTATTTACTGTTCTAAGTTTTAAGAAAAAATAAGTTATAAAACCTATTTATAGATAGCAATAATGTATATACATATATCACATATTATAACAGAAATATGACTACATTTTACAAAATACTGGTCCACTGAAATATGGCCAAGCTAGGTCATTTTTTAAAGATCAGTTTTACATTCTTATATATGGTAACTGCATCACTGTAACAATTTTAGCTAAAACTGGTTGAAAGGCCAATATAATGAATATAATAAATATATATATATATATAAATGTACAGTGTTATGATATTTAACCTATTTAGACTAAACATTTATGTTTTTGAGTAATAATCTGCAGTAATCCTAGAAAGAAAAGAGCATAATTAATGTTTCAAATTTTTATGGTGGTCATGAGATTAGTCAAATCTACTGAAAATATGCAGAAATTTTAATTTGATGGTGAAAATGACAGGTAAAATTAAAAGTTTTTTCTTTAAAAACATTTCATAACTATCTGTAGGTTATAAAAATGTGAAATTTAAAATGAACATTACAGTGTATGTTGGATAGTCAAAACTCTGAAAACATTTTACAAAAAATCTTTTTAATTAAAAAACATAATACTTAATTCAAAACCCTAATATTTAGTGTATGAAAACCTTGTAATGTTTACCAATAACCTTCAAATTTTCTAAACATATGGATAAAATATCAAAAATCATTGTATAGTATCTTTCATGGATACCTTTGTAGTTACAGGCTAGGTATATTCCACCCAACTTGTAATGAAAGGGTTAAAGAGTATCACTCTTTAATCAATGGATACTACCAAGCTCATAACAGATGTTACATTAGATAATGATGAAGTAATTGCTTTTCATTGGATACAAAAGCACAAGTACCAACCCTAAAAAGATCAAACCAACATCTTTCTGTCAGCTCTCTGAAACTGTACCTTATGTTAGAGAAGATAGTGTTATTTATATTTGAATTGGATCTGATGATTTACTTTTTGATTATTATCTTAAAAAATTTACAGATCACCTTGATCATTGCATTACATTTTGGGTCACTGGAGAGTTTACTCTCAATTTTATAAACAATGAGAAATTACATTTTCATTAATGACAAGTAGAAAAACATGGACCTTCAATCCTTTTCAACATTCTATAATGAGGACAAATCCCAAGCAAATATGTTGAAATTCAAAGATTCAGACAATTTATAACAAAGAAAATAATTGTCTATGCTTCCAGATTTGAATACTATCTTATATGAACATTTATTTCTTTTCATCTAATGGAACTAGCTCCTCACCATGATCTAAAAATTAAAAAAGCATGAAAAGGGCCTTGGGAGAAAATCCAACGTGCATATACAATTATGATTTACAGGTGAGTCCTTTCATTTATTTCTCATAAGAGAAAGAGTTTAAGGTGTATAACTATACAACACCATTTAGTATAGTTTATAGCATCAGGACCAACAGGAAGTGGTAAATCACAGTTTGTAAGCAGATTTTTAACATATCATTGTGGTGTTATACATTTTCTTCCAGATAATATCATGTTTTATGATTTCTTCAATGTAAGTATACTAAAATTAATGCAAACTTCTCCTAACATTCAACTTGTTGAAGGGCTGCCTGAAAAAGTTTTGCAATTATGTACAGTTTGCATCAAATCTTTTTATCGTTGATGATCTTATGAGTGACAATTGAAAAAAATGTCTCAAATTTTTACACATGAAAGTTACTATTTGAATTTATCAGTTTTTATAATGTGCAGAATCTATTTCATCAAGGAAGAGAAATGTATAAGTTTAAATTTTCAATACATTATATTGTTCAACACTGTCAAAAATAAATTTCTGTTGAATAATTTGGCAAGACAAATGTTTCCAACAAATATCAAGCATGTATAAGAAGCTCATTAAAATGCAATATAGCAACCATTTGATCACTTACTTGATTTTAAACTACAAAAGTTTGAACAGTTTCACCTGAGGACATGCCTGTTTCCCAAAGATAAAGATACAGAGATGCCAACTATTTTAAACGACTGAGCATAATAATTGTAGACAGAGCCCTTTATCATTTGTGGCTACTAGGCCTGACCAATGTCTCTAAGCTGTTTATTATTATATTATTATTATAACTATTATTATTTATTACTGCTATAGATTGCTCATTTATGAGTGTGTTTTGTGTATTTAATAAATAAATTTTAAAAAGATTATTTTGAAATTCTTTTTCATATTCTGAATTCTTACTCATAAATGTCATTATCTGCATTGTTTTTGTCTTCACCTCAGCCTTTTATTGGTGAGATGCCAATTTTGTATGTCTGGAACAATCATTTATTCCACTACATGCCACAGAAAAATCAATGTGACAAACTGTACAAAACGCACATCTCTCACTGACTTTTGATGCAATGACCAGATATTTTGCACTATATTGTTTCCTAAATTTTTGATTCACAGTTTTAGTCCTTTAATATTTGCCAGAAATAAGATAATCTGGTGAACGAGGCCTTTTTTCCACCTTGTGAATGATCGGATTGGTGTTTCTATGCCACTTAGAAAACGAAAAATACCCATCTACGCGAGCGCTGATTGGTTGACAAGCATTGATGACGTAACTAAGGATTCCCCCACGTACACAGTATGGAGACTTTGGTTTATATATATAAAGAGGGGCAAGGAAGCTAAGATATTGAGAAGTTTGCTGAAGTATCTTGTTATAATCTGGAGTTCTTTGGATGCTCCAGAGTTAATCAATTTCCAAATCATCTCTATCTTATTAGTTTCAAATCAACAGTCATCATCACTGTAGTGTAAAAAAGTTGATGTTATAAGTAAATAGTTTTTATATGTTGTACTTAAAATCTCTTTTCATTTACACATTATGACAGAGTTAATGTGTAAACAGGCTAATGAATCAATTGTCAAAGCTAAAAATTATTTTATTCTGTGTCTTTGTAAATTTGTCTTAAATGTCATGCATACAGAAACAGTAACTTGCAAGTTCTTAACTTTTTCATTGGAGGTTGGGTGGAATCCATCAAGCTCATAACCACAGACTTTTCAAAGAAAATATTCTATACTTTTTGGTGAGAGAAGCATATGTTTACAAAATTTTGTAGGTTAATTGTAAACATTACAAGGCTTTCACACAGTAAATAGCAGGTTTTTAAATTAAGTACTAAGATACTTTAATTAAGATTTTCTCATAACTGTTTTTTCTTCACATTACTGACTAAGCAAAGTGCAGAGCAATTTACATTTAAAATTACTTTTGTAATGAGAATATTTTCAAAGTTTTCATCTGAAATCTTTATAATCAAGATAATAAATGTTTTTTAAGAAAACTCCTTCTATTTCATCTTTTATTTTCACTATAAAATTGGAATCTCTGTACATATTTGATAAATTTGACCAATCATGTAAACTCCGTAAAAAATAAGCAAATATACTTTCTTTTTTCTAGAATAACTACAAATTACAATTTGAAAACAAATGTTTATTCTAAAAAGCTTAAAAGCCATGACATTATATATTTATATATAATTATTATCTTAACCATTGCTGGCTACAATAAATGTTGCAATGATGAAGCACATGTGCACTATTTTATTCATCTAATTTAAACCAGTGCTGCATTCATCATGCCATGTAATACACAAATCAATGTCTAGGTGTGTTTTATAAAGATTTACTTTTAAATTAAGAAGTTAAACGATTTATAATATGAAATTTTGAATTATAATCTGCAGTTTGATACCAAACTTAAAGATATAAATTCATATAATAGTTTGAATAAAATTTTGATGTGATTCAACAGATGTGATGACATGGCCTCACAATAGGGCAAATGAGAGGGTTGGCTGTCATAAAAGCATCATTTAAAGATAAAATAAAGTTAGTAATACAGTAAATAGGGTTTCTACTACCACCAAGTAATGAAAGTATTGGTGTTATGATAGAATTGGCTGTTGATAAGGCTGCTGAAGTTTTAAAAATATGGAACACAGAACAAATTATTCTCATTTCTGAAGAACTGGCACATTCTTGTTTATCAACCAAAAGTTCATGAGAAAACCAGTATATAAAGTACTAAACTCTACAGGTAAGTATATTCACTGATGCTTCTTCAAAATTCAGTGTCAATAATGCCATACATTACACAGAAACCAATTTACAACCCTGTGTGCTACCATACATTAGTGCAATGGCGATAATTCCAAATTAGTAGATGACAAAATCATCCTTCAGATTCTGCTCAGCTGGTTAACTCATTTTTGAAGAACAGAGAATTAACTAAATGGACTGGACTGCTAACTTACTAGACTTCAATACCAGTGAATCCAAACAATAGATGTTCTGGAAACAGCATTTTCCAAAGAATAACTGATGATACCTCAGACCTCAAAGACAGTTCCAACTTTAAGCATCTAACATCAGTACTAGGCTGTATATGTTGTTTATGGTACCACACTTCACACTGAAATGTCATGTCTGATTTGCATACAAATTAACAAAGTAATTGTTATTATAATAGTGGTTTTGCCTTATCATATGTAAAATACTATAATTATTAGTTATTCTTTAATTGTTTGGTGCAGTGTATCAGCATTATTGTCACATTTATTATATCTGCGTAGAAGTTTTCTGTTCAGGTTAAATAAGATGGATATTGCCATTTTCTGATTTTAAAGGTAAATCTTTATCAGAAACTTCAGCTTAAGTATATAAATCAGTGTAAGTTTGCTTGAAATAACTAATTACTATGTTTCTTATGCCAAACAATTTCCAAGTTTTCAAACTCAAATATCTTCTGACTATGATTACATCAATGAGCATTTTATAAACTTTACCTCAAGTTTATGCATTTTAGTTTCTAATATTTTTAAATAAGTATTAAAGATACTTAAGTTTCTGATAACCTAACTTAAGGTTTCATCGTTCCTAATATTTGAATGTTAACATCCAGTACTTAAGATTTATAGCACTAAGACAATGGGACATTAATTATTTTCATGGTTTGCAGGTCTAATCAGTTACTAATACTTTATTTTACCAATAGATATTTAGTTTTCACCCTATTATTTAGCTGCTAATCTGCTATCATCTTCAGGGAAATCCTGAGAAGGACTATATCTGTAGTGATAATAGCCAACTAGGTCACTTGATGAATAGTCTGTGTGAAAAGTACTTTTCATGTTAAAATTAAAAATACTTTTCCTCATCTCAAAAATCTCCTTTGCATAATCCCTAAAACCTCCTAAATGAATGTCAAGTACCTGTTTTTCAATAAAAATTTAGTTTATTTTCTCTACTTTTCTCAAAATGAAATCAGTCAGTTTAACTAAACTTACAACCACAAATCTGAATTAGCTTTTTTCCTTTCTGGAGTGGCTTCAAATTGTACATGAAACTACATTTGTTTCTCCAAAGTAGTTCTAGGTTCTTAAGAGTATACATTTACCTTTAATTAAATTTCATTGTTTTATTGCCCTCTGAACTGTGGCTAAGTATTATCCCTACCATAAGTTATAAGTCACTTTGGCAGGCTATACTCATGTTACACTATTGAATTATATTACCCACACCAATCTTAACTAACCTAAAAAGATATGTATTTTTCACCTTTTAGTTTTTTTTAATTATACATAGAGAATTAATATGAAAACAAGTAATGAAACACTTAACCAATTTTAGTTTTTCGTGCTTTTGATTGTCAAAGGGAGTTAAACCCTAATCTTTATACTAATCATAGTATTGCACTTCATTTTTATTTAATTAAATTATATGCACTAAACAATATAGAATAATAACATGCAAAAAGCAGATAAATTCCCTTCTCAAAACTGTTTTGTGTTTTGAACTTTGTGACAAACATTATTATAAATTCATCCAAGGTAGTCATAAACTTTTCCACTGGAATGATGTTGATACTCTGAGTGAAACTGAAATTTACCCATGCAGAACATAATGTTATACATCATTTGATGGATGAAAAACCTTGTCTTTCTGTTGGTTATAGGTAATATAGATATATAATTATACATAAGAAAGCACTATTGACAAATTATGAAATAAAGTATGTGGCAGGTAGGTGTGACAGAAAAGGTCATTTTGTATTTGATAGCTCAATAACCGAATAAAATAGAAGACTATGATAAATGTGGTTTGCCTCAGCAATGACAATTTTATAGAGAATAATTTATATTTAATTTTATACTTTTTCTAAGAGTGGTGAATAAAATAAAATAATGTGCTAAGAGAAAATGTGTCATGCTAATGGAAATTTATGATTTTTTTTATATTGCTCTGTAGAATTAAGAAAAAACTTGCATACAATTAAAATATGGATTATTAGTTACATTGTTATACTATTCTAATTGGTATAACAAACAATATGTAGTTTAATAAGATTTTCAGAGTCGAACACTAAAGCACACTCATGGCGATGGGTTTAAAAGTATTCAAATAAGGTAGGTGATTCAACTCTTAATGGGAGCAACCAAAGACAAGTGGATAACACACCAGCTTCCCCACCAAGAAAATCCAACATCAAATCCAAGTCACAACTACCACAGAAACACCATTCTGAAGACTTCTGAGAAGATATCAACAAATTAACAGAAAAATGTAGGATATAAATTAGTTATTAATAATAAACAGAAAAATTAGTAATTAATTAATAATTAGACTTCAGGTGATCATATAAACTACTGAATATGACAAGTAATTTATAGGTTTCAGTAATAGTGAAAATATGTAAATAAACAGCACCAGATAATTTTTTCATTTGTTTATTTTACACTGAATGAAATACAATGGTCAATCCTAAAGTATTTTTGAACTTGCTAAACATTAGAATATGCTAATGCAATCTACAGAAATGAGGAGTAATCAGTAAAAAACATAAAAGCTGCCACATAATTCCAGGGAAATGAGGGATACTGAAACCTTTGCAAGATCTTAGATCATCAAAGCATCAAAAAATAAAATAAGGATCATTTCTATAGGTAAATTGATACAACTATTGTCTATAGAAACCATTTTGGATTTTTTTTCCATAAATAAATATGTTACCATTGCATTATGAAATTTCCTCAGCTAAGTACTTTTACTACTAAACGTAAACATTTTTCTTTTTTATATTACAGTGGATCAAGTTTTTCTCCACATAAAATTTAGGAGTCACAATTTAGAATATAATGAACATATTTAGACAAATATACACACAGATAACCTAATACTGAATCCAACTGCTTACAGCTACAATAAAGAAGCTTGTGGTTAATAACATTTTCTAATTAATGTGGCAATGTCAGTGGAAGATATTTCTGCTGATAAAAGAAAGTATACACAATTATAGATTGATTTATTTTATGAGACCCTGATTTAAAGTCTAGTGTGTTTACATGCTTGTTCTTAATAGAATAAAAATACATTTTACCAAAAAGGGTGTTTGATGTATTGTAAAACTTTACATTAATATGGCAAAACAATATATATACATAAAAGAAATTACACTTTCAAAGAAAAATCACTGTTAAATCACCATGGTTGTAATATATTCACTTGGCGACATTTGGAGTTTGAAAACCAGTGTTTGCTCAAAATGTCAAAGTAAATGGATTGCGTTTTGAGCAAACTTTTTTTTTCAAGATACAAATGTAACCAAGTAAATATATTACAACCACTGTGATTTAAAGGGTTTTCTCTAAAAGTTTTATTTCTTTATCACCCTTTGAACTTTTCTACTTATTTATACACAGATATATATATATATATATACACACACACACACACACACACATATATATATAAAATATTGGTGACTATACAACTCTTGCAAGATTTTTATACTTAAATTAGATAGACTAATGGAAAACTCCTTACTGTAAAAATTTTAACATTATTTTCTTTAGTCTAAAGTGAAAATACGAGCTGCTATGTCATCTAGAATCCAATCAATTCCCTGTAACAAGTTTTCTCCAGTGACAGCACTGCAAGGCAATATCCTCCAATGGTGAGTAGTAATAGAGTCCAGCTCTAGAACCTGAATAATGATAACACATATTTACATCACACAAAACTTTACAATGAAAACTGTAATTACTCTACTTATTTTTCAATACAATTACAATACTAGTAAAACAGATCCAATAATTACAGATATCTCAGCAAGATAAACTGTTTGAAACCAAAATTTAGAAATTTACTTTTTAAATAACTTAATAGATCACACAAAGGCAAAAACATAAGATAGATAAAAAAGAGAATATGATTAACACAAAAACCTTAAAAACTACATACAAAATGCTTTTGTACTTAATGGTAGAAAGTTCCTAAAGTAAACCATACATTTGAATAATGTTTGTTTAGAGAAATTTTATTAAATAATAAAAACAAAATTTACCACTGTGCTACATCAAATCATGCATAAAATACTTTTGATATAAAAACTGTCTGGAATAATAAAAACTTCAAATCAATTTATAAACAAGTATTGAGAATTATTCATGTTTTATAAGAACGATGTTTCAGACTCTGTGCTGTCCTTGGAACTATTTTTTTTCAATTACTTATGAACCTGAATGTGACAAACATTATTTTAAAGATTGCTGGAAGCTATAGTTTTCACTACAACAACCTTCTGTAAAATATGGCAAAGTCAGTCTCAAATCACACATCTTAACATTTTCCACACTTCATTTTAGCTGGACTTTGGCTTTCAATACCTCATTTAAGCAGACCAAAAGCACAAATGTCTATAAGATCTGTATCAGAGAGTTTACAGTCATGTGGCACATTCCATGCTGTGATTCAGCCATACTTCTCATGAAAAAAGCTATTGATTTCAAGATGTCTCAAAGCTTATGAACTTTGGTTTGTGAGCCCATCAAAACATTGTTTACCTTCTTAATGGTAATACAAGATATTACAAGCTTTATTACAATAACTTTTAAGATCCAAGAGTTTTTATTCATAACCATAGCCTTAATTTAGCATATGAGGGCTTTGCTCTGAATTGACTTGGGTGTTACAGAACCCAGCATGGTCCTGAACACACCAAAGTGGAAATTTCTCAACTTCCATTTAGAACATCAAATAATCCTTTCTCCAAAATCAAAGTCTGTCCTTTCACTCAATATCAGTTAACCCTTTCACAACAGTCTTGGCAAAAACACAAGTTCGTATACACAAATGCATATGTTACATAGTTATACTATAGCTTGTGATGCAGTGTGCATGTATTTTCACAAAATTTGGTAGACTTTTAGTAAAGATTACAAGTGTTTGTATACAAAAAATCAGATTTTTTTAATGAAGTATTTTTGCTAAAGTATTTTTTGTTTGAGAACCTGTTAAGTCTTTTTTGTTACTAATCTAAGTGCAAAGTGCCTTCATGTTATGATTAAAATTTATTTTTCATCCCAAAAATCTCAAATGTTATTTGTATAATCTCTAAAACCTCCTAAATACATTTCAATTGTTTTCAGTAAGACTTCATATTTTGTCTGTTATTTTCTCTATCCTAGCTGTGTGAGGTCTGTTAATTTTATCAACCTAAAAAAAATTAGGAAATAAATATAAATTATGCTTATTTGTCATGATAGAATGACAAATTATATCACAAAAATACAAATATTTATCCTATGTAGCTTATATATATTTCTCATTATACTGATCCTCCAGTCATGCATGGTTAACATTAAATAATTTGCACTGACACAGCACACATGCACTCATGTTACTATATCCAATAATATAAAAATGACCTTCTCTTGGCTGTGTTTTAATGGACTATTTTGTAATGTAGAATCTCATTTCAATTATTATACATTGCATACGTATAAAGATTATTACTATAAAGAACTAAGTTATTAAACTCATTTTTTTTAAATATAGAGCGATAAACAAAGTAAAGCAAAAAAAAACTCTTCTAGCTATAACCTTTGAATTCTGTTGGTGCAAGACATGGCCTTTTAAAAGTTTGCACCTAGAAGATGTAAAATAAATGTGTATGAGTGTGTGTTTAGGTGAATAACAAAAAAGTCATAAATTACAGGATCAATACCACAGAATCCCACTATTATTTATCAAATGTAGTAACTAAGTTGTATTCAGGTCTAAAAAATGAAATTAAGCAGATTGAAGACACAACCTATCTCCTTGAAATATCTGTTTATAAGAATGTGATAGACTTTTAATAGATTAAAATGGCTGAGGAAATCACTAGGATGGCATTCTAAGCTGTTGATTATAATTTGCATGTCACATATTGAAGTGGGTATAAGAGACCATTTTCAAAAAAAGGACTCAGGTGTACAGGGCCAATGTGTTTGATTTGGTCATTAAGACATACCTCAGCAAAATAACAAGATATTTATATTCTAGCTTGTAAATATTGATAAATTCAGTTCCTAGTTCATTCAAAACTATAGATTTAGTATTTTGACATTAAAATATATAATATTTGACCAGTACTGCATTCAAGATATCATGACTCGCAGAAATTGATATTTAAGTGTATTTATTTAATATTTACTTGTAAATTAACAATTTACTCATATATAATATCAAAATATTATATTATACAATATGATACTAAAATTATTGACAAAAAAATTCATCAATTAGTAATTAAAAAATTGTAAATGCAAGTCAAAAAATGTGATGACACAGCCTTTGTCTGTTGACCAATCACATTAGGGTTAATATTCTTGCTGGACAAATATGGTGAGATCCTGTTCATATGATTTTACATTCTCATTTCAATATGATGACTTTCTCTTTCTCCTACTTTAAAATACAAATATACCTCCTAAAAATGGGTATCTACTTTAGTTTTCAGTCACAAGTCTGTATGTAGGAACAATGCATTGTCAAATATAAAGAATTCATTTTCAGTCAAATTTACAAATATTAAACATATCTCTTGTAAATACACAGCATTATATCAGTATATGTAAGTCATTTTTAAAAAGTGCTATTAACTCTCCATTCAAATAATATCTTTCTTACATCTTTAATTTCCTCAGCAGGAAGTGCCCCTGGAAGGTCTTGCTTGTTTGCAAATATTAGTAATGTTGCTCCTGAAAGCCTCTGTTGATATATGTAATGAGAAAAATAAAAATATTCAAAATTTTGTGCATGTATATAGTCAACCCAAATACTTAGCATTTCAAACATTTTATTAACTTTAGTTAGTCTTTTTTCTGTTACAATTGATTTTTATGAAAAATAACACTTAACAAGCCAACAGTATTTTTTAGTTAGTTTATCTTTAGCATTTTTATTATCAAACAGCTAACAAAAAATGCATATACAGAAAACCTATAATGTACATAAGATAAACTAATTTAATATCAAATTAACCTACCTTTCTGCTATGCTAACTTTAAGATTGAAACCATCGTGAGTTAATATTATTATTAACAATTCTTGCAAAATTTATTATTTTGTTACCACACTAAGTGCCAACCTCTTCAACAATAAGTGTCTGAAGCTCACTCCTGCAGTCCTCTAACCTTCGACGATCTGCACTGTCTACTACCCAAATAAGACCATCTGTACTCTCAAAATAATTCCTCCAATACGAACGGAGTGATTTTTGGCCACCAACATCCCACATGTTCAACTTGAACCTGAAAAATAAGATGTTAAAGAAATCTCAAAAGTAAAAAGACATGAAGTCCAAACTGTCCTTCAATTTACCACATAGAATGATAAAGGAATTACATCATGTACTAGAATTTAAAAAAACAAGACAAGGCTTCTTAGTGGTGTTCTATATGACATTTTACCATACTTTTCATTAATTAAAACAAAAACTGTGTTAAAAGAATGTATATATCACTATTGTTCTTGCAGATATAAAATAAACACCATTAAACAAACTTCCTTCATGATTAAAATGGGTGCTTCAAGATAAAAGCATCTGTATGTAGTTTTCATTATTTACAAAATATTAAAAAACAATAAATATAAATATCAGTTGAAAATAAATGCATAAGTATGATAACTTTTAAAAGCCATAACCTAGAAAACCTTACCCCCTGTGTTCCAAAGTCTTTATGTTGAATCCTAAAGTTGGAGATATGGTATTAATATCTTCTCCATTAAACTTTTTCAAGATGGTGGTCTTCCCAGCATTATCTAAACCTCTAAGGCTGTAGTTAAGTAGTAACCTTTCTTGCAAGTTATTTAGCAAAATTATTACTTTTATCACCCAAAAAAATATTGGATGTTTAAAAGTATTCTTTTGCAAAATCATGAAATTCATATCTAAAATACCATTATATAGTTCAAACATCTAAATATTGATTACTTTAAAAATATTGATATTTCAGAAGCTCTCCAATTGATCACTTTGAACTTAATACTTCATTATTATACAATATGAAAACTATTAGTTTTATGTCATTTGTTTCAAACCTTTTGTTTTCCTTTTACAGAAAATAAAGTAATAACTTGATTGAAAGGTTTTTATCTTTAACATTTGAACATTTTCATACTTCTTGGTCTGGCTGCTGATTTTTTTTTTCTATGATTTGAGGTTTATGGGCTGAATAAATTCCTTTTACCTTGCATTTTCTTATGTTCTTGTGATTTTTTAAAGCCAATGGATCAAAACATTTGGAGAAACTGTTCTTGAATATATCATATGCTTTCTTATTCTACTTATCAAAATCATTCATGATACTCTGACAATGAGTAAAACAATATACATATCATAATTGAATAATACAATCAAGCATTTTTACAGTCCAATGGCTCACATTTTCT